>OZ038445.1:23512088-23706351 GCA_964036265.1 Daptonema setosum
CCATATAATGGCACATGCAAGTTTTCGGGTCCCAAATACCGTAATTTTCAGTGGTCAGCAGGGCTCGAGCCTGGAATTATTTTTTTGGTAGTTTATATTGCATCCTAGTTGCAAACCACCAACTGAACCCAACTAGCAAGAATTTTCCACCCTAAGTCGTTCGTGGCACCTGTGGTACACTGGTCATGGGTTCCACGGAAATGACTCAAAATTAGCCAAAATCAGGCTTTATTCGCTTATAACTCGCGATAGAAAACTCGGATCCTCGAAAACTCACTTCCATCGTGTAGAGGGTAGTCGAATTGACCTTGAAACTTGTTCAAATCGCCGAAAAGTATTTTTAATGGAACCCATTTGATGGCACATGCCAGTTTTAGGGTCCCAAATACCGTAATTTTTAGTCGTCTGCAGGGCACGAGCCTGGAAACATTTTTTCGCTAAATTTTATTACATCCTAGTTGCAAACCACCAACTGGACCCAAATAGCAATAATTTTCGACCCCAAGTCTTTCGTGGCACCTGTGGTACACTGGTCACGGGTTCCACGGAAATGGCTCAAAATTAGCCAAAATCAGGCTTTATTCGCTTATAACTCGCGATAGAAAACTCGGATCGTCAAAAACTCACTTCCATCGTGTAGAGCGTGGTCGAATTGACCTAGAAACGTGTTCAAATTGCCGAAAAGTTTTTTTAATGGAACCCATTTAATGGCACATGCCAGTTTTAGGGTCCCAAATACCGTAATTTTCAGTCGTCTGCAGGGCACGAGCCTGGAAACGTTTTTTCGCTAAATTCTATTACATCCTAGTTGCAAACAACCAACTGGACCCAACTAGCAATAATTTTCGACCCCAAGTCTTTCGTGGCACCAGTGGTACACTGGTCACGGGTTCCACGGAAATGGCTCAAAATTAGCCAAAATCAGGCTTTATTCGCTTATAACTCGCGATAGAAAACTCGGATCGTCAAAAACTCACTTCCATCGTGTAGAGCATGGTCGAATTGACCTAGAAACATGTTCAAATGGCCGAAAAGTTTTTTTAATGGAACCCATTTAATGGCACATGCCAGTTTTAGGGTCCCAAATACCGTAATTTTCAGTCGTCTGCAGGGCACGAGCATGGAAACGTTTTTTCGCTAATTTCTATTACATCCTAGTTGCAAACCACCAACTGGACCCAAATAGCATGAATTTTCGACCCCAAGTCTTTCGTGGCACCTGTGGTACACTGGTCACGGGTTCCACGGAAATGGCTCAAAATTAGCCAAAATCAGGCTTTATTCGCTTATAACTCGCGATAGAAAACTCGGATCGTCAAAAACTCACTTCCATCGTGTAGAGCGTGGTCGAATTGACCTAGAAACATGTTCAAATTGCCGAAAAGTTTTTTTAATGGAACCCATTTAATGGCACATGCCAGTTTTAGGGTCCCAAATACCGTAATTTTCAGTCGTCTGCAGGGCACGAGCCTGGAAACGTTTTTTCGCTAATTTCTATTACATCCTAGTTGCAAACCACCAACTGGACCCAACTAGCATGAATTTTCGACCCCAAGTCTTTCGTGGCACCTGTGGTACACTGGTCACGGGTTCCACGGAAATGGCTCAAAATTAGCCAAAATCAGGCTTTATTCGCTTATAACTCGCGATAGAAAACTCGGATCGTCAAAAACTCACTTCCATCGTGTAGAGCATGGTCGAATTGACCTAGAAACATGTTCAAATGGCCGAAAAGTTTTTTTAATGGAACCCATTTAATGGCACATGCCAGTTTTAGGGTCCCAAATACCGTAATTTTCAGTCGTCTGCAGGGCACGAGCCTGGAAACGTTTTTTCGCTAAATTCTACTACATCCTAGTTGCAAACCACCAACTGGACCCAACTAGCATGAATTTTTGACCCCAAGTCTTTCGTGGCACCTGTGGTACACTGGTCACGGGTTCCACGGAAATGACTCAAAATTAGCCAAAATCAGGCTTTATTCGCTTATAACTCGCGATAGAAAACTCGGATCCTCGAAAACTCACTTCCATCGTGTAGAGGGTAGTCGAATTGACCTTGAAACTTGTTCAAATCGCCGAAAAGTATTTTTAATGGAACCCATTTGATGGCACATGCCAGTTTTAGGGTCCCAAATACCGTAATTTTCAGTCGTCTGCAGGGGCACGAGCCTGGAAACATTTTTTCGCTAAATTTTATTACATCCTAGTTGCAAACCACCAACTGGACCCAAATAGCAATAATTTTCGACCCCAAGTCTTTCGTGGCACCTGTGGTACACTGGTCACGGGTTCCACGGAATGGCTCAAAATTAGCCAAAATCAGGCTTTATTCGCTTATAACTCGCGATAGAAAACTCGGATCGTCAAAAACTCACTTCCATCGTGTAGAGCGTGGTCGAATTGACCTAGAAACGTGTTCAAATTGCCGAAAAGTTTTTTTAATGGAACCCATTTAATGGCACATGCCAGTTTTAGTGTCCCAAATACCGTAATTTTCAGTCGTCTGCAGGGCACGAGCCTGGAAACGTTTTTTCGCTAAATTCTATTACATCCTAGTTGCAAACAACCAACTGGACCCAACTAGCAATAATTTTCGACCCCAAGTCTTTCGTGGCGCCAGTGGTACACTGGTCACGGGTTCCACGGAAATGGCTCAAAATTAGCCAAAATCAGGCTTTATTCGCTTATAACTCGCGATAGAAAACTCGGATCGTCAAAAACTCACTTCCATCGTGTAGAGCATGGTCGAATTGACCTATAAACATGTTCAAATGGCCGAAAAGTTTTTTTAATGGAACCCATTTAATGGCACATGCCAGTTTTAGGGTCCCAAATACCGTAATTTTCAGTCGTC
Organism: Daptonema setosum; assembly: GCA_964036265.1. Classification (NCBI taxonomy): domain Eukaryota; kingdom Metazoa; phylum Nematoda; class Chromadorea; order Monhysterida; family Xyalidae; genus Daptonema; species Daptonema setosum. The sequence continues at coordinate 23,514,945 of OZ038445.1, forward strand.
TGCAGGGCACGAGCATGGAAACGTTTTTTCGCTAATTTCTATTACATCCTAGTTGCAAACCACCAACTGGACCCAAATAGCATGAATTTTCGACCCCAAGTCTTTCGTGGCACCTGTGGTACACTGGTCACGGGTTCCACGGAAATGGCTCAAAATTAGCCAAAATCAGGCTTTATTCGCTTATAACTCGCGATAGAAAACTCGGATCGTCAAAAACTCACTTCCATCGTGTAGAGCGTGGTCGAATTGACCTAGAAACATGTTCAAATTGCCGAAAAGTTTTTTTAATGGAACCCATTTAATGGCACATGCCAGTTTTAGGGTCCCAAATACCGTAATTTTCAGTCGTCTGCAGGGCACGAGCCTGGAAACGTTTTTTCGCTAATTTCTATTACATCCTAGTTGCAAACCACCAACTGGACCCAACTAGCATGAATTTTCGACCCCAAGTCTTTCGTGGCACCTGTGGTACACTGGTCACGGGTTCCACGGAAATGGCTCAAAATTAGCCAAAATCAGGCTTTATTCGCTTATAACTCGCGATAGAAAACTCGGATCGTCAAAAACTCACTTCCATCGTGTAGAGCATGGTCGAATTGACCTAGAAACATGTTCAAATGGCCGAAAAGTTTTTTTAATGGAACCCATTTAATGGCACATGCCAGTTTTAGGGTCCCAAATACCGTAATTTTCAGTCGTCTGCAGGGCACGAGCCTGGAAACGTTTTTTCGCTAATTTCTATTACATCCTAGTTGCAAACCACCAACTGGACCCAACTAGCATGAATTTTCGACCCCAAGTCTTTCGTGGCACCTGTGGTACACTGGTCACGGGTTCCACGGAAATGGCTCAAAATTAGCCAAAATCAGGCTTTATTCGCTTGTAACTCGCGATAGAAAACTCGGATCGTCAAAAACTCACTTCCATCGTGTAGAGCGTGGTCGAATTGACCTAGAAACATGTTCAAATTGCCGAAAAGTTTTTTTAATGGAACCCATTTAATGGCACATGCCAGTTTTAGGGTCCCAAATACCGTAATTTTCAGTCGTCTGCAGGGCACGAGCCTGGAAACGTTTTTTCGCTAATTTCTATTACATCCTAGTTGCAAACCACCAACTGGACCCAACTAGCATGCATTTTCGACCCCAAGTCTTTCGTGGCACCTGTGGTACACTGGTCACGGGTTCCACGGAAATGGCTCAAAATTAGCCAAAATCAGGCTTTATTCGCTTGTAACTCGCGATAGAAAACTCGGATCGTCAAAAACTCACTTCCATCGTGTAGAGCGTGGTCGAATTGACCTAGAAACATGTTCAAATTGCCGACAAGTTTTTTTAATGGAACCCATTTAATGGCACATGCCAGTTTTAGGGTCCCAAATACCGTAATTTTCAGTCGTCTGCAGGGCACGAGCCTGGAAACGTTTTTTCGCTAATTTCTATTACATCCTAGTTGCAAACCACCAACTGGACCCAACTAGCATGAATTTTCGACCCCAAGTCTTTCGTGGCACCTGTGGTACACTCGTCACGGGTTCCACGGAAATGGTTCAAAATTAGCCAAAAGCAGGCTTTATTCGCTTATAACTCGCGATAGAAAACTCGGATCGTCAAAAAACTCACTCCCATCGTGTAGAGCGTGGTCGAATTGACCTAGAAACATGTTCAAATTGCCGAAAAGTTTTTTTAATGGAACCCATTTAATGGCACATGCCAGTTTTAGGGTCCCAAATACCGTAATTTTCAGTCGTCAGCAGGGCACGAGCCTGGAAACGTTTTTTCGCTAATTTCTATTACATCCTAGTTGCAAACCACCAACTGGACCCAACTAGCATGAATTTTCGACCCCAAGTCTTTCGTGGCACCTGTGGTACACTGGTCACGGGTTCCACGGAAATGGCTCAAAATTAGCCAAAATCAGGCTTTATTCGCTTGTAACTCGCGATAGAAAACTCGGATCGTCAAAACTCACTTCCATCGTGTAGAGCGTGGTCGAATTGACCTAGAAACATGTTCAAATTGCCGAAAAGTTTTTTTAATGGAACCCATTTAATGGCACATGCCAGTTTTAGGGTCCCAAATACCGTAATTTTCAGTCGTCTGCAGGGCACGAGCCTGGAAACCTTTTTTCGCTAATTTCTATTACATCCTAGTTGCAAACCACCAACTGGACCCAACTAGCATGAATTTTCAACCCCAAGTCTTTCGTGGCACCTGTGGTACACTGGTCACGGGTTCCACGGAAATGGCTCAAAATTAGCCAAAATCAGGCTTTATTCGCTTATAACTCGCGATAGAAAACTCGGATCGTCGAAAACTCACTTCCATCGTGTAGAGCGTGGTCGAATTGACCTAGAAACATGTTCAAATTGCCGAAAAGTTTTTTTAATGGAACCCATTTAATGGCACATGCCAGTTTTAGGGTCCCAAATAACGTAATTTTCAGTCGTCTGCAGGGCACGAGCCTGGAAACGTTTTTTCGCTAATTTCTATTACATCCTAGTTGCAAACCACCAACTGGACTCAACTAGCATGAATTTTCGACCCCAAGTCTTTCGTGGCACCTGTGGTACACTGGTCACGGATTCCACGGAAATGGCTCAAAATTAGCCAAAATCAGGCTTTATTCGCTTATAACTCGCGATAGAAAACTCGGATCGTCAAAAACTCACTTCCATCGTGTAGAGCGTGGTCGAATTGACCTAGAAACATGTTCAAATTGCCGAAAAGTTTTTTTAATGGAACCCATTTAATGGCACATGCCAGTTTTAGGGTCCCAAATACCGTAATTTTCAGTCGTCTGCAGCGCACGAGCCTGGAAACATTTTTTCGCTAATTTCTATTACATCCTAGTTGCAAACCACCAACTGGACCCAACTAGCATGAATTTTCGACCCCAAGTCTTTCGTGGCACCTGTGGTACACTGGTCACGGGTTCCACGGAAATGGCTCAAAATTAGCCAAAACCAGGATTTATTCGCTTATAACTCGCGATAGAAAACTCGGATCGTCAAAAACTCACTTCCATCGTCTAGAGCGTGGTCGAATTGACCTAGAAACATGTTCAAATTGTCGAAAAGTTTTTTTAATGGAACCCATTTAATGGCACATGCCAGTTTTAGGGTCCCAAATACCGTAATTTTCAGTCGTCTGCAGGGCACGAGCCTGGAAACGTTTTTTCGCTAATTTCTATTACATCCTAGTTGCAAACCACCAACTGGACCCAACTAGCATGAATTTTCGACCCCAAGTCTTTCGTGGCACCTGTGGTACACTGGTCACGGGTTCCACGGAAATGGCTCAAAATTAGCCAAAATCAGGCTTTATTCACTTATAACTCGCGATAGAAAACTCGGATCGTCAAAAACTCACTTCCATCGTGTAGAGCGTGGTCGAATTGACCTAGAAACATGTTCAAATTGCCGAAAAGTTTTTTTAATGGAACCCATTTAATGGCACATGCCAGTTTTAGGGTCCCAAATACCGTAATTTTCAGTCGTCTGCAGCGCACGAGCCTGGAAACATTTTTTCGCTAATTTCTATTACATCCTAGTTGCAAACCACCAACTGGACCCAACTAGCATGCATTTTCGACCCCAAGTCTTTCGTGGCACCTGTGGTACACTGGTCACGGGTTCCACGGAAATGGCTCAAAATTAGCCAAAATCAGGCTTTATTCGCTTATAACTCGCGATAGAAAACTCGGATCGTCAAAAACTCACTTCCATCGTCTAGAGCGTGGTCGAATTGACCTAGAAACATGTTCAAATTGTCGAAAAGTTTTTTTAATGGAACCCATTTAATGGCACATGCCAGTTTTAGGGTCCCAAATACCGTAATTTTCAGTCGTCTGCAGGGCACGAGCCTGGAAACGTTTTTTCGCTAATTTCTATTACATCCTAGTTGCAAACCACCAACTGGACCCAACTAGCATGAATTTTCGACCCCAAGTCTTTCGTGGCACCTGTGGTACACTGGTCACGGGTTCCACGGAAATGGCTCAAAATTAGCCAAAATCAGGCTTTATTCACTTATAACTCGCGATAGAAAACTCGGATCGTCAAAAACTCACTTCCATCGTGTAGAGCGTGGTCGAATTGACCTAGAAACATGTTCAAATTGCCGAAAAGTTTTTTTAATGGAACCCATTTAATGGCACATGCCAGTTTTAGGGTCCCAAATACCGTAATTTTCAGTCGTCTGCAGGGCACGAGCCTGGAAATGTTTTTTCGCTAATTTCTATTACATCCTAGTTGCAAACCACCAACTGGACCCAACTAGCATGAATTTTCGACCCCAAGTCTTTCGTGGCACCTGTGGTACACTGGTCACGGGTTCCACGGAAATGGTTCAAAATTAGCCAAAATCAGGCTTTATTCGCTTATAACTCGCGATAGAAAACTCGGATCGTCAAAAACTCACTTCCATCGTGTAGAGCGTGGTCGAATTGACCTAGAAACATGTTCAAATTGCCGAAAAGTTTTTTTAATGGAACCCATTTAATGGCACATGCCAGTTTTAGGGTCCCAAATACCGTAATTTTCAGTCGTCTGCAGGGCACGAGCCTGGAAACGTTTTTTCGCTAATTTCTATTACATCCTAGTTGCAAACCACCAACTGGACCCAACTAGCATGAATTTTCGACCCCAAGTCTTTCGTGGCACCTGTGGTACACTGGTCACGGGTTCCACGGAAATGGCTCAAAATTAGCCAAAATCAGGCTTTATTCGCTTGTAACTCGCGATAGAAAACTCGGATCGTCAAAAACTCACTTCCATCGTGTAGAGCGTGGTCGAATTGACCTAGAACCATGTTCAAATTGCCGAAAAGTTTTTTTAATGGAACCCATTTAATGGCACATGCCAGTTTTAGGGTCCCAAATACCGTAATTTTCAGTCGTCTGCAGGGCACGAGCCTGGAAACGTTTTTTCGCTAATTTCTATTACATCCTAGTTGCAAACCACCAAGTGGACCCAACTAGCATGAATTTTCGACCCCAAGTCTTTCGTGGCACCTGTGGTACACTGGTCACGGGTTCCACGGAAATGGCTCAAAATTAGCCAAAATCAGGCTTTATTCGCTTGTAACTCGCGATAGAAAACTCGGATCGTCAAAAACTCACTTCCATCGTGTAGAGCGTGGTCGAATTGACCTAGAACCATGTTCAAATTGCCGAAAAGTTTTTTTAATGGAACCCATTTAATGGCACATGCCAGTTTTAGGGTCCCAAATACCGTAATTTTCAGTCGTCTGCAGGGCACGAGCCTGGAAACGTTTTTTCGCTAATTTCTATTACATCCTAGTTGCAAACCACCAAGTGGACCCAACTAGCATGAATTTTCGACCCCAAGTCTTTCGTGGCACCTGTGGTACACTGGTCACGGGTTCCACGGAAATGGCTCAAAATTAGCCAAAATCAGGCTTTATTCGCTTATAACTCGCGATAGAAAACTCGGATCGTCAAAAACTCACTTCCATCGTCTAGAGCGTGGTCGAATTGACCTAGAAACATGTTCAAATTGTCGAAAAGTTTTTTTAATGGAACCCATTTAATGGCACATGCCAGTTTTAGGGTCCCAAATACCGTAATTTTCAGTCGTCTGCAGGGCACGAGCCTGGAAACGTTTTTTCGCTAATTTCTATTACATCCTAGTTGCAAACCACCAACTGGACCCAACTAGCATGAATTTTCGACCCCAAGTCTTTCGTGGCACCTGTGGTACACTGGTCACGGGTTCCACGGAAATGGCTCAAAATTAGCCAAAATCAGGCTTTATTCACTTATAACTCGCGATAGAAAACTCGGATCGTCAAAAACTCACTTCCATCGTGTAGAGCGTGGTCGAATTGACCTAGAAACATGTTCAAATTGCCGAAAAGTTTTTTTAATGGAACCCATTTAATGGCACATGCCAGTTTTAGGGTCCCAAATACCGTAATTTTCAGTCGTCTGCAGCGCACGAGCCTGGAAACATTTTTTCGCTAATTTCTATTACATCCTAGTTGCAAACCACCAACTGGACCCAACTAGCATGCATTTTCGACCCCAAGTCTTTCGTGGCACCTGTGGTACACTGGTCACGGGTTCCACGGAAATGGCTCAAAATTAGCCAAAATCAGGCTTTATTCGCTTATAACTCGCGATAGAAAACTCGGATCGTCAAAAACTCACTTCCATCGTCTAGAGCGTGGTCGAATTGACCTAGAAACATGTTCAAATTGTCGAAAAGTTTTTTTAATGGAACCCATTTAATGGCACATGCCAGTTTTAGGGTCCCAAATACCGTAATTTTCAGTCGTCTGCAGGGCACGAGCCTGGAAACGTTTTTTCGCTAATTTCTATTACATCCTAGTTGCAAACCACCAACTGGACCCAACTAGCATGAATTTTCGACCCCAAGTCTTTCGTGGCACCTGTGGTACACTGGTCACGGGTTCCACGGAAATGGCTCAAAATTAGCCAAAATCAGGCTTTATTCACTTATAACTCGCGATAGAAAACTCGGATCGTCAAAAACTCACTTCCATCGTGTAGAGCGTGGTCGAATTGACCTAGAAACATGTTCAAATTGCCGAAAAGTTTTTTTAATGGAACCCATTTAATGGCACATGCCAGTTTTAGGGTCCCAAATACCGTAATTTTCAGTCGTCTGCAGGGCACGAGCCTGGAAATGTTTTTTCGCTAATTTCTATTACATCCTAGTTGCAAACCACCAACTGGACCCAACTAGCATGAATTTTCGACCCCAAGTCTTTCGTGGCACCTGTGGTACACTGGTCACGGGTTCCACGGAAATGGTTCAAAATTAGCCAAAATCAGGCTTTATTCGCTTATAACTCGCGATAGAAAACTCGGATCGTCAAAAACTCACTTCCATCGTGTAGAGCGTGGTCGAATTGACCTAGAAACATGTTCAAATTGCCGAAAAGTTTTTTTAATGGAACCCATTTAATGGCACATGCCAGTTTTAGGGTCCCAAATACCGTAATTTTCAGTCGTCTGCAGGGCACGAGCCTGGAAACGTTTTTTCGCTAATTTCTATTACATCCTAGTTGCAAACCACCAACTGGACCCAACTAGCATGAATTTTCGACCCCAAGTCTTTCGTGGCACCTGTGGTACACTGGTCACGGGTTCCACGGAAATGGCTCAAAATTAGCCAAAATCAGGCTTTATTCGCTTGTAACTCGCGATAGAAAACTCGGATCGTCAAAAACTCACTTCCATCGTGTAGAGCGTGGTCGAATTGACCTAGAACCATGTTCAAATTGCCGAAAAGTTTTTTTAATGGAACCCATTTAATGGCACATGCCAGTTTTAGGGTCCCAAATACCGTAATTTTCAGTCGTCTGCAGGGCACGAGCCTGGAAACGTTTTTTCGCTAATTTCTATTACATCCTAGTTGCAAACCACCAAGTGGACCCAACTAGCATGAATTTTCGACCCCAAGTCTTTCGTGGCACCTGTGGTACACTGGTCACGGGTTCCACGGAAATGGCTCAAAATTAGCCAAAATCAGGCTTTATTCGCTTGTAACTCGCGATAGAAAACTCGGATCGTCAAAAACTCACTTCCATCGTGTAGAGCGTGGTCGAATTGACCTAGAACCATGTTCAAATTGCCGAAAAGTTTTTTTAATGGAACCCATTTAATGGCACATGCCAGTTTTAGGGTCCCAAATACCGTAATTTTCAGTCGTCTGCAGGGCACGAGCCTGGAAACGTTTTTTCGCTAATTTCTATTACATCCTAGTTGCAAACCACCAAGTGGACCCAACTAGCATGAATTTTCGACCCCAAGTCTTTCGTGGCACCTGTGGTACACTGGTCACGGGTTCCACGGAAATGGCTCAAAATTAGCCAAAATCAGGCTTTATTCGCTTATAACTCGCGATAGAAAACTCGGATCGTCAAAAACTCACTTCCATCGTGTAGAGCGTGGTCGAATTGACCTAGAAACATGTTCAAATTGCCGAAAAGTTTTTTTAATGGAACCCATTTAATGGCACATGCCAGTTTTAGGGTCCCAAATACCGTAATTTTCAGTCGTCTGCAGCGCACAAGCCTGGAAACGTTTTTTCGCTAATTTCTATTACATCCTAGTTGCAAACCACCAACTGGACCCAACTAGCATGAATTTTCGACCCCAAGTCTTTCGTGGCACCTGTGGTACACTGGTCACGGGTTCCACGGAAATGGCTCAAAATTAGCCAAAATCAGGCTTTATTCGCTTATAACTCACGATAGAAAACTCGGATCGTCAAAAACTCACTTCCATCGTCTAGAGCGTGGTCGAATTGACCTAGAAACATGTTCAAATTGTCGAAAAGTTTTTTTAATGGAACCCATTTAATGGCACATGCCAGTTTTAGGGTCCCAAATACCGTAATTTTCAGTCGTCTGCAGGGCACGAGCCTGGAAACGTTTTTTCGCTAATTTCTATTACATCCTAGTTGCAAACCACCAACTGGACCCAACTAGCATGAATTTTCGACCCCAAGTCTTTCGTGGCACCTGTGGTACACTGGTCACGGGTTCCACGGAAATGGCTCAAAATTAGCCAAAATCAGGCTTTATTCACTTATAACTCGCGATAGAAAACTCGGATTGTCAAAAACTCACTTCCATCGTGTAGAGAGTGGTCGAATTGACCTAGAAACATGTTCAAATTGCCGAAAAGTTTTTTTAATGGAACCCATTTAATGGCACATGCCAGTTTTAGGGTCCCAAATACCGTAATTTTCAGTCGTCTGCAGGGCACGAGCCTGGAAACGTTTTTTCGCTAATTTCTATTACATCCTAGTTGCAAACCACCAACTGGACCCAACTAGCATGAATTTTCGACCCCAAGTCTTTCGTGGCACCTGTGGTACACTGGTCACGGGTTCCACGGAAATGGCTCAAAATTAGCCAAAATCAGGCTTTATTCGCTTATAACTCGCGATAGAAAACTCGGATCGTCAAAAACGCACTTCCATCGTGTAGAGCGTGGTCGAATTGACCTAGAAACATGTTCAAATTGCCGAAAAGTTTTTTTAATGGAACCCATTTAATGGCACATGCCAGTTTTAGGGTCCCAAATACCGTAATTTTCAGTCGTCTGCAGGGCACGAGCCTGGAAACGTTTTTTCGCTAATTTCTATTACATCCTAGTTGCAAACCACCAACTGGACCCAACTAGCATGAATTTTCGACCCCAAGTCTTTCGTGGCACCTGTGGTACACTGGTCACGGGTTCCACGGAAATGGCTCAAAATTAGCCAAAGTCAGGCTTTATTCGCTTATAACTCGCGATAGAAAACTCGGATCGTCAAAAACTCACTTCCATCGTGTAGAGCGTGGTCGAATTGACCTAGAAACATGTTCAAATTGCCGAAAAGTTTTTTTAATGGAACCCATTTAATGGCACATGCCAGTTTTAGGGTCCCAAATACCGTAATTTTCAGTCGTCTGCAGGGCACGAGCCTGGAAACGTTTTTTCGCTAATTTCTATTACATCCTAGTTGCAAACCACCAACTGGACCCAACTAGCATGAATTTTCGACCCCAAGTCTTTCGTGGCACCTGTGGTACACTGGTCACGGGTTCCACGGAAATGGCTCAAAATTAGCCAAAATCAGGCTTTATTCGCTTATAACTCGCGATAGAAAACTCGGATCGTCAAAAACTCACTTCCATCGTGTAGAGCGTGGTCGAATTGACCTAGAAACATGTTCAAATTGCCGAAAAGTTTTTTTAATGGAACCCATTTAATGGCACATGCCAGTTTTAGGGTCCCAAATACCGTAATTTTCAGTCGTCTGCAGGGCACGAGCCTGGAAACGTTTTTTCGCTAATTTCTATTACATCCTAGTTGCAAACCACCAACTGGACCCAACTAGCATGAATTTTCGACCCCAAGTCTTTCGTGGCACCTGTGGTACACTGGTCACGGGTTCCACGGAAATGGCTCAAAATTAGCCAAAATCAGGCTTTATTCGCTTATAACTCGCGATAGAAAACTCGGATCGTCAAAAACTCACTTCCATCGTGTAGAGCGTGGTCGAATTGACCTAGAAACATGTTCAAATTGCCGAAAAGTTTTTTTAATGGAACCCATTTAATGGCACATGCCAGTTTTAGGGTCCCAAATACCGTAATTTTCAGTCGTCTGCAGGGCACGAGCCTGGAAACGTTTTTTCGCTAATTTCTATTACATCCTAGTTGCAAACCACCAACTGGACCCAACTAGCATGAATTTTCGACCCCAAGTCTTTCGTGGCACCTGTGGTACACTGGTTACGGGTTCCACGGAAATGGCTCAAAATTTGCCAAAATTAGGCTTTATTCGCTTATAACTCGCGATAGAAAACTCGGATCGTCGAAAACTCACTTCCATCGTGTAGAGGGCGGTCGAATTGACCTGTAAACATGTTCAAATTGCCGAAAAGTTTTTTTAAAGGAACCCATATAATGGCACATGCCAGTTTTAGGGTCCCAAATACCGTAGTTTTCAGTCGTCTGCAGGGCACGAGCCTGGAAACGTTTTTTCGCTAATTTCTATTACATCCTAGTTGCAAACCACCAACTGGACCCAACTAGCATGAATTTTCGACCCCAAGTCTTTCGTGGCACCTGTGGTACACCGGTCACGGGTTCCACGGAAATGGCTCAAAATTAGCCAAAATCAGGCTTTATTCGCTTATAACTCGCGATAGAAAACTCGGATCGTCAAAAACTCACTTCCATCGTGTAGAGCGTGGTCGAATTGACCTAGAAACATGTTCAAGTTGCCGAAAAGTTTTTTTAATGGAACCCATTTAATGGCACATGCCAGTTTTAGGGTCCCAAATACCGTAATTTTCAGTCGTTTGCAGGGCACGAGCCTGGAAACGTTTTTTCGCTAAATTCTATTACATCCTAGTTGCAAACAACCAACTGGACCCAACTAGCAATAATTTTCGACCCCAAGTCTTTCGTGGCACCTGTGGTACACTGGTCACGGGTTCCACGGAAATGGCTCAAAATTAGCCAAAATCAGGCTTTATTCGCTTATAACTCGCGATAGAAAACTCGGATCGTCAAAAACTCACTTCCATCGTGTAGAGCGTGGTCGAATTGACCTAGAAACATGTTCAAATTGCCGAAAAATTCTTTTAATGGAACCCATTTAATGGCACATGCCAGTTTTAGGCTCCCAAATATCATAATTTTCAGTCGTCTGCAGGGCACGAGCCTGGAAACGTTTTTTCGCTAAATTCTACTACATCCTAGTTGCAAACCACCAACTGGACCCAACTAGCATGAATTTTTGACCCCAAGTCTTTCGTGGCACCTGTGGTACACTGGTCACGGGTTCCATGGAAATGACTCAAAATTAGCCAAAATCAGGCTTTATTCGCTTATAACTCGCGATAGAAAACTCGGATCCACGAAAACTCACTTCCATCGTGTAGAGGGTAGTCGAATTGACCTTGAAACTTGTTCAAATCGCCGAAAAGTATTTTTAATGGAACCCATTTGATGGCACATGCCAGTTTTAGGGTCCCAAATACCGTAATTTTCAGTCGTCTGCAGGGCACGAGCCTGGAAACATTTTTTCGCTAAATTTTATTACATCCTAGTTGCAAACCACCAACTGGACCCAAAAAGCAATAATTTTCGACCCCAAGTCTTTCGTGGCACCTGTGGTACACTGGTCACGGGTTCCACGGAAATGGCTCAAAATTAGCCAAAATCAGGCTTTATTCGCTTATAACTCGCGATAGAAAACTCGGATCGTCAAAAACTCACTTCCATCGTGTAGAGCGTGGTCGAATTGACCTAGAAACGTGTTCAAATTGCCGAAAAGTTTTTTTAATGGAACCCATTTAATGGCACATGCCAGTTTTAGGGTCCCAAATACCGTAATTTTCAGTCGTCTGCAGGGCACGAGCCTGGAAACGTTTTTTCGCTAAATTCTATTACATCCTAGTTGCAAACAACCAACTGGACCCAACTAGCAATAATTTTCGACCCCAAGTCTTTCGTGGCACCAGTGGTACACTGGTCACGGGTTCCACGGAAATGGCTCAAAATTAGCCAAAATCAGGCTTTATTCGCTTATAACTCGCGATAGAAAACTCGGATCGTCAAAAACTCACTTCCATCGTGTAGAGCATGGTCGAATTGACCTAGAAACATGTTCAAATGGCCGAAAAGTTTTTTTAATGGAACCCATTTAATGGCACATGCCAGTTTTAGGGTCCCAAATACCGTAATTTTCAGTCGTCTGCAGGGCACGAGCATGGAAACGTTTTTTCGCTAATTTCTATTACATCCTAGTTGCAAACCACCAACTGGACCCAAATAGCATGAATTTTCGACCCCAAGTCTTTCGTGGCACCTGTGGTACACTGGTCACGGGTTCCACGGAAATGGCTCAAAATTAGCCAAAATCAGGCTTTATTCGCTTATAACTCGCGATAGAAAACTCGGATCGTCAAAAACTCACTTCCATCGTGTAGAGCGTGGTCGAATTGACCTAGAAACATGTTCAAATTGCCGAAAAGTTTTTTTAATGGAACCCATTTAATGGCACATGCCAGTTTTAGGGTCCCAAATACCGTAATTTTCAGTCGTCTGCAGGGCACGAGCCTGGAAACGTTTTTTCGCTAATTTCTATTACATCCTAGTTGCAAACCACCAACTGGACCCAACTAGCATGAATTTTCGACCCCAAGTCTTTCGTGGCACCTGTGGTACACTGGTCACGGGTTCCACGGAAATGGCTCAAAATTAGCCAAAATCAGGCTTTATTCGCTTATAACTCGCGATAGAAAACTCGGATCGTCAAAAACTCACTTCCATCGTGTAGAGCATGGTCGAATTGACCTAGAAACATGTTCAAATGGCCGAAAAGTTTTTTTAATGGAACCCATTTAATGGCACATGCCAGTTTTAGGGTCCCAAATACCGTAATTTTCAGTCGTCTGCAGGGCACGAGCCTGGAAACGTTTTTTCGCTAAATTCTACTACATCCTAGTTGCAAACCACCAACTGGACCCAACTAGCATGAATTTTTGACCCCAAGTCTTTCGTGGCACCTGTGGTACACTGGTCACGGGTTCCACGGAAATGACTCAAAATTAGCCAAAATCAGGCTTTATTCGCTTATAACTCGCGATAGAAAACTCGGATCCTCGAAAACTCACTTCCATCGTGTAGAGGGTAGTCGAATTGACCTTGAAACTTGTTCAAATCGCCGAAAAGTATTTTTAATGGAACCCATTTGATGGCACATGCCAGTTTTAGGGTCCCAAATACCGTAATTTTCAGTCGTCTGCAGGGCACGAGCCTGGAAACATTTTTTCGCTAAATTTTATTACATCCTAGTTGCAAACCACCAACTGGACCCAAATAGCAATAATTTTCGACCCCAAGTCTTTCGTGGCACCTGTGGTACACTGGTCACGGGTTCCACGGAAATGGCTCAAAATTAGCCAAAATCAGGCTTTATTCGCTTATAACTCGCGATAGAAAACTCGGATCGTCAAAAACTCACTTCCATCGTGTAGAGCGTGGTCGAATTGACCTAGAAACGTGTTCAAATTGCCGAAAAGTTTTTTTAATGGAACCCATTTAATGGCACATGCCAGTTTTAGGGTCCCAAATACCGTAATTTTCAGTCGTCTGCAGGGCACGAGCCTGGAAACGTTTTTTCGCTAAATTCTATTACATCCTAGTTGCAAACAACCAACTGGACCCAACTAGCAATAATTTTCGACCCCAAGTTCGTGGCACCTGTGGTACACTGGTCACGGGTTCCACGGAAATGGCTCAAAATTAGCCAAAATCAGGTTTTATTCGCTTATAACTCGCGATAGAAAACTCGGATCGTCAAAAACTCACTTCCATCGTGTAGAGCGTGGTCGAATTGACCTAGAAACATGTTCAAACTGCCGAAAAGTTTTTTTAATGGAACCCATTTAATGGCACATGCCAGTTTTAGGGTCCCAAATACCGTAATTTTCAGTCGTCTGCAGGGCACGAGCCTGGAAACGTTTTTTCGCTAATTTCTATTACATCCTAGTTGCAAACCACCAACTGGACCCAACTAGCATGAATTTTCGACTCCAAGTCTTTCGTGGCACCTGTGGTACACTGGTCACGGGTTCCACGGAAATGGCTCAAAATTAGCCAAAATCAGGCTTTATTCGCTTATAACTCGCGATAGAAAACTCGGATCGTCAAAAACTCACTTCCATCGTGTAGAGCGTGGTCGAATTGACCTAGAAACATGTTCAAATTGCCGAAAAGTTGTTTTAATGGAACCCATTTAATGGCACATGCCAGTTTTAGGGTCCCAAATACCGTAATTTTCAGTCGTCTGCAGGGCACGAGCCTGGAAACGTTTTTTCGCTAATTTCTATTACATCCTAGTTGCAAACCACCAACTGGACCCAACTAGCATGAATTTTCGACCCCAAGTCTTTCGTGGCACCTGTGGTACACTGGTCACGGGTTCCACGGAAATGGCTCAAAATTAGCCAAAATCAGGCTTTATTTGCTTATAACTCGCGATAGAAAACTCGGATCGTCAAAAACTCACTTCCATCGTGTAGAGCGTGGTCGAATTGACCTAGAAACATGTTCAAATTGCCGAAAAGTTTTTTTAATGGAACCCATTTAATGGCACATGCAAGTTTTAGGGTCCAAAATACCGTAATTTTCAGTCGTCTGCAGGGCACGAGCCTGGAAACGTTTTTTCGCTAATTTCTATTACATCCTAGTTGCAAACCACCAACTGGACTCAACTAGCATGAATTTTCGACCCCAAGTCTTTCGTGGCACCTGTGGTACACTGGTGACGGGTTCCACGGAAATGGCTCAAAATTAGCCAAAATCAGGCTTTATTCGCTTATAACTCGCGATAGAAAACTCGGATCGTCAAAAACTCACTTCCATCGTGTAGAGCGTGGTCGAATTGACCTAGAAACATGTTCAAATTGCCGAAAAGTTTTTTTAATGGAACCCATTTAATGGCACATGCCAGTTTTAGGGTCCCAAATACCGTAATTTTCAGTCGTCTGCAGGGCACGAGCCTGGAAACGTTTTTTCGCTAATTTCTATTACATCCTAGTTGCAAACCACCAACTGGACCCAACTAGCATGAATTTTCGACCCCAAGTCTTTCGTGGCACCTGTGGTACACTGGTGACGGGTTCCACGGAAATGGCTCAAAATTAGCCAAAATCAGGCTTTATTCGCTTATAACTCGCGATAGAAAACTCGGATCGTCAAAAACTCACTTCCATCGTGTAGAGCGTGGTCGAATTGACCTAGAAACAGGTTCAAATTGCCGAAAAGTTTTTTTAATGGAACCCATTTAATGGCACATGCCAGTTTTAGGGTCCCAAATACCGTAATTTTCAGTCGTCTGCAGGGCACGAGCCTGGAAACGTTTTTTCGCTAATTTCTATTACATCCTAGTTGCAAACCACCAACTGGACCCAACTAGCTTGAATTTTCGACCCCAAGTCTTTCGTGGCACCTGTGGTACCCTGGTGACGGGTTCCACGGAAATGGCTCAAAATTAGCCAAAATCAGGCTTTATTCGCTTATAACTCGCGATAGAAAACTCGGATCGTCAAAAACTCACTTCCATCGTGTAGAGCGTGGTCGAATTGACCTAGAAACATGTTCAAATTGTCGAAAAGTTTTTTTAATGGAACCCATTTAATGGCACATGCCAGTTTTAGGGTCCCAAATACCGTAATTTTCAGTCGTCTGCAGGGCACGAGCCTGGAAACGTTTTTTCGCTAATTTCTATTACATCCTAGTTGCAAACCACCAACTGGACCCAACTAGCATGAATTTTCGACCCCAAGTCTTTCGTGGCACCTGTGGTACACTGGTCACGGGTTCCACGGAAATGGCTCAAAATTAGCCAAAATCAGGCTTTATTCGCTTATAACTCGCGATAGAAAACTCGGATCGTCAAAAACTCACTTCCATCGTGTAGAGCGTGGTCGAATTGACCTAGAAACATGTTCAAATTGCCGAAAAGTTTTTTTAATGAAACCCATTTAATGGCACATGCCAGTTTTAGGGTCCCAAATACCGTAATTTTCAGTCGTCTGCAGGGCACGAGCCTGGAAACGTTTTTTCGCTAATTTCTATTACATCCTAGTTGCAAACCACCAACTGGACCCAACTAGCATGAATTTTCGACCCCAAGTCTTTCGTGGCACCTGTGGTACACTGGTCACGGGTTCCACGGAAATGGCTCAAAATTAGCCAAAATCAGGCTTTATTCGCTTATAACTCGCGATAGAAAACTCGGATCGTCAAAAACTCACTTCCATCGTGTAGAGCGTGGTCGAATTGACCTAGAAACAGGTTCAAATTGCCGAAAAGTTTTTTTAATGGAACCCATTTAATGGCACATGCCAGTTTTAGGGTCCCAAATACCGTAATTTTCAGTCGTCTGCAGGGCACGAGCCTGGAAACGTTTTTTCGCTAATTTCTATTACATCCTAGTTGCAAACCACCAACTGGACCCAACTAGCATGAATTTTCGACCCCAAGTCTTTCGTGGCACCTGTGGTACACTGGTCACGGGTTCCACGGAAATGGCTCAAAATTAGCCAAAATCAGGCTTTATTCGCTTATAACTCGCGATAGAAAACTCGGATCGTCAAAAACTCACTTCCATCGTGTAGAGCGTGGTCGAATTGACCTAGAAACATGTTCAAATTGCCGAAAAGTTTTTTTAATGGAACCCATTTAATGGCACATGCCAGTTTTAGGGTCCCAAATACCGTAATTTTCAGTCGTCTGCAGGGCACGAGCCTGGAAACGTTTTTTTCGCTAATTTCTATTACATCCTAGTTGCAAACCACCAACTGGACCCAACTAGCATGAATTTTCGACCCCAAGTCTTTCGTGGCACCTGTGGTACACTGGTCACGGGTTCCACGGAAATGGCTCAAAATTAGCCAAAATCAGGCTTTATTCGCTTATAACTCGCGATAGAAAACTCGGATCGTCAAAAACTCACTTCCATCGTGTAGAGCGTGGTCGAATTGACCTAGAAACAGGTTCAAATTGCCGAAAAGTTTTTTTAATGGAACCCATTTAATGGCACATGCCAGTTTTAGGGTCCCAAATACCGTAATTTTCAGTCGTCTGCAGGGCACGAGCCTGGAAACGTTTTTTCGCTAATTTCTATTACATCCTAGTTGCAAACCACCAACTGGACCCAACTAGCTTGAATTTTCGACCCCAAGTCTTTCGTGGCACCTGTGGTACCCTGGTGACGGGTTCCACGGAAATGGCTCAAAATTAGCCAAAATCAGGCTTTATTCGCTTATAACTCGCGATAGAAAACTCGGATCGTCAAAAACTCACTTCCATCGTGTAGAGCGTGGTCGAATTGACCTAGAAACATGTTCAAATTGTCGAAAAGTTTTTTTAATGGAACCCATTTAATGGCACATGCCAGTTTTAGGGTCCCAAATACCGTAATTTTCAGTCGTCTGCAGGGCACGAGCCTGGAAACGTTTTTTCGCTAATTTCTATTACATCCTAGTTGCAAACCACCAACTGGACCCAACTAGCATGAATTTTCGACCCCAAGTCTTTCGTGGCACCTGTGGTACACTGGTCACGGGTTCCACGGAAATGGCTCAAAATTAGCCAAAATCAGGCTTTATTCGCTTATAACTCGCGATAGAAAACTCGGATCGTCAAAAACTCACTTCCATCGTGTAGAGCGTGGTCGAATTGACCTAGAAACAGGTTCAAATTGCCGAAAAGTTTTTTTAATGGAACCCATTTAATGGCACATGCCAGTTTTAGGGTCCCAAATACCGTAATTTTCAGTCGTCTGCAGGGCACGAGCCTGGAAACGTTTTTTCGCTAATTTCTATTACATCCTAGTTGCAAACCACCAACTGGACCCAACTAGCATGAATTTTCGACCCCAAGTCTTTCGTGGCACCTGTGGTACACTGGTCACGGGTTCCACGGAAATGGCTCAAAATTAGCCAAAATCAGGCTTTATTCGCTTATAACTCGCGATAGAAAACTCGGATCGTCAAAAACTCACTTCCATCGTGTAGAGCGTGGTCAAATTGACCTAGAAACATGTTCAAATTGCCGAAAAGTTTTTTTAATGGAACCCATTTAATGGCACATGCCAGTTTTAAGGTCCCAAATACCGTAATTTTCAGTCGTCTGCAGGGCACGAGCCTGGAAACGTTTTTTCGCTAATTTCTAGTACATCCTAGTTGCAAACCACCAACTGGACCCAACTAGCATGAATTTTCGACCCCAAGTCTTTCGTGGCACCTGTGGTACACTGGTCACGGGTTCCACGGAAATGGCTCAAAATTAGCCAAAATCAGGCTTTATTCGCTTATAACTCGCGATAGAAAACTCGGATCGTCAAAAACTCACTTCCATCGTGTAGAGCGTGGTCGAATTGACCTAGAAACATGTTCAAATTGCCGAAAAGTTTTTTTTAATGGAACCCATTTAATGGCACATGCCAGTTTTAGGGTCCCAAATACCGTAATTTTCAGTCGTCTGCAGGGCACGAGCCTGGAAACGTTTTTTCGCTAATTTCTATTACATCCTAGTTGCAAACCACCAACTGGACCCAACTAGCATGAATTTTCGACCCCAAGTCTTTCGTGGCACCTGTGGTACACTGGTCACGGGTTCCACGGAAATGGCTCAAAATTAGCCAAAATCAGGCTTTATTCGCTTATAACTCGCGATAGAAAACTCGGATCGTCAAAAACTCACTTCCATCGTGTAGAGCGTGGTCGAATTGACCTAGAAACAGGTTCAAATTGCCGAAAAGTTTTTTTAATGGAACCCATTTAATGGCACATGCCAGTTTTAGGGTCCCAAATACCGTAATTTTCAGTCGTCTGCAGGGCACGAGCCTGGAAACGTTTTTTCGCTAATTTCTATTACATCCTAGTTGCAAACCACCAACTGGACCCAACTAGCATGAATTTTCGACCCCAAGTCTTTCGTGGCACCTGTGGTACACTGGTCACGGGTTCCACGGAAATGGCTCAAAATTAGCCAAAATCAGGCTTTATTCGCTTATAACTCGCGATAGAAAACTCGGATCGTCAAAAACTCACTTCCATCGTGTAGAGCGTGGTCGAATTGACCTAGAAACATGTTCAAATTGCCGAAAAGTTTTTTTAATGGAACCCATTTAATGGCACATGCCAGTTTTAGGGTCCCAAATACCGTAATTTTCAGTCGTCTGCAGGGCACGAGCCTGGAAACGTTTTTTTCGCTAATTTCTATTACATCCTAGTTGCAAACCACCAACTGGACCCAACTAGCATGAATTTTCGACCCCAAGTCTTTCGTGGCACCTGTGGTACACTGGTCACGGGTTCCACGGAAATGGCTCAAAATTAGCCAAAATCAGGCTTTATTCGCTTATAACTCGCGATAGAAAACTCGGATCGTCAAAAACTCACTTCCATCGTGTAGAGCGTGGTCGAATTGACCTAGAAACATGTTCAAATTGTCGAAAAGTTTTTTTAATGGAACCCATTTAATGGCACATGCCAGTTTTAGGGTCCCAAATACCGTAATTTTCAGTCGTCTGCAGGGCACGAGCCTGGAAACGTTTTTTCGCTAATTTCTATTACATCAAAGTTGCAAACCACCAACTGGACCCAACTAACATGAATTTTCGACCCCAAGTCTTTCGTGGCACCTGTGGTACACTGGTGACGGGTTCCACGGAAATGGCTCAAAATTAGCCAAAATCAGGCTTTATTCGCTTATAACTCGCGATAGAAAACTCGGATCGTCAAAAACTCACTTCCATCGTGTAGAGCGTGGTCGAATTGACCTAGAAACATGTTCAAATTGCCGAAAAGTTTTTTTAATGGAACCCATTTAATGGCACATGCCAGTTTTAGGGTCCCAAATACCGTAACTTTCAGTCGTCTGCAGGGCACGAGCCTGGAAACGTTTTTTCGCTAATTTCTAGTACATCCTAGTTGCAAACCACCAACTGGACCCAACTAGCATGAATTTTCGACCCCAAGTCTTTCGTGGCACCTGTGGTACACTGGTCACGGGTTCAACGGAAATGGCTCAAAATTAGCCATAATCAGGCTTTATTCGCTCATAACTCGCGATAGAAAACTCGGATCGTCAAAAACTCACTTCCATCGTGTAGAGCGTGGTCGAATTGACCTAGAAACATGTTCAAATTGCCGAAAAGTTTTTTTAATTGAACCCATTTAATGGCACATGCCAGTTTTAGGGTCCCAAATACCGTAATTTTCAGTCGTCTGCAGGGCACGAGCCTGGAAACGTTTTTTTGCTAATTTCTATTACATCCTAGTTGCAAACCACCAACTGGACCCAACTAGCATGAATTTTCGACCCCAAGTCTTTCGTGGCACCTGTGGTACACTGGTCACGGGTTCCACGGAAATGGCTCAAAATTAGCCAAAATCAGGCTTTATTCGCTTATAACTCGCGATAGAAAACTCGGATCGTCAAAAACTCACTTCCATCGTGTAGAGCGTGGTCGAATTGACCTAGAAACAGGTTCAAATTGCCGAAAAGTTTTTTTAATGGAACCCATTTAATGGCACATGCCAGTTTTAGGGTCCCAAATACCGTAATTTTCAGTCGTCTGCAGGGCACGAGCCTGGAAACGTTTTTTCGCTAATTTCTATTACATCCTAGTTGCAAACCACCAACTGGACCCAACTAGCATGAATTTTCGACCCCAAGTCTTTCGTGGCACCTGTGGTACACTGGTCACGGGTTCCACGGAAATGGCTCAAAATTAGCCAAAATCAGGCTTTATTCGCTTATAACTTGCGATAGAAAACTCGGATCGTCAAAAACTCACTTCCATCGTGTAGAGCGTGGTCGAATTGACCTAGAAACAGGTTCAAATTGCCGAAAAGTTTTTTTAATGGAACCCATTTAATGGCACATGCCAGTTTTAGGGTCCCAAATACCGTAATTTTCAGTCGTCTGCAGGGCACGAGCCTGGAAACGTTTTTTCGCTAATTTCTATTACATCCTAGTTGCAAACCACCAACTGGACCCAACTAGCATGAATTTTCGACCCCAAGTCTTTCGTGGCACCTGTGGTACACTGGTCACGGGTTCCACGGAAATGGCTCAAAATTAGCCAAAATCAGGCTTTATTCGCTTATAACTCGCGATAGAAAACTCGGATCGTCAAAAACTCACTTCCATCGTGTAGAGCGTGGTCAAATTGACCTAGAAACATGTTCAAATTGCCGAAAAGTTTTTTTAATGGAACCCATTTAATGGCACATGCCAGTTTTAAGGTCCCAAATACCGTAATTTTCAGTCGTCTGCAGGGCACGAGCCTGGAAACGTTTTTTCGCTAATTTCTAGTACATCCTAGTTGCAAACCACCAACTGGACCCAACTAGCATGAATTTTCGACCCCAAGTCTTTCGTGGCACCTGTGGTACACTGGTCACGGGTTCCACGGAAATGGCTCAAAATTAGCCAAAATCAGGCTTTATTCGCTTATAACTCGCGATAGAAAACTCGGATCGTCAAAAACTCACTTCCATCGTGTAGAGCGTGGTCGAATTGACCTAGAAACATGTTCAAATTGCCGAAAAGTTTTTTTTAATGGAACCCATTTAATGGCACATGCCAGTTTTAGGGTCCCAAATACCGTAATTTTCAGTCGTCTGCAGGGCACGAGCCTGGAAACGTTTTTTCGCTAATTTCTATTACATCCTAGTTGCAAACCACCAACTGGACCCAACTAGCATGAATTTTCGACCCCAAGTCTTTCGTGGCACCTGTGGTACACTGGTCACGGGTTCCACGGAAATGGCTCAAAATTAGCCAAAATCAGGCTTTATTCGCTTATAACTCGCGATAGAAAACTCGGATCGTCAAAAACTCACTTCCATCGTGTAGAGCGTGGTCGAATTGACCTAGAAACAGGTTCAAATTGCCGAAAAGTTTTTTTAATGGAACCCATTTAATGGCACATGCCAGTTTTAGGGTCCCAAATACCGTAATTTTCAGTCGTCTGCAGGGCACGAGCCTGGAAACGTTTTTTCGCTAATTTCTATTACATCCTAGTTGCAAACCACCAACTGGACCCAACTAGCATGAATTTTCGACCCCAAGTCTTTCGTGGCACCTGTGGTACACTGGTCACGGGTTCCACGGAAATGGCTCAAAATTAGCCAAAATCAGGCTTTATTCGCTTATAACTCGCGATAGAAAACTCGGATCGTCAAAAACTCACTTCCATCGTGTAGAGCGTGGTCGAATTGACCTAGAAACATGTTCAAATTGCCGAAAAGTTTTTTTAATGGAACCCATTTAATGGCACATGCCAGTTTTAGGGTCCCAAATACCGTAATTTTCAGTCGTCTGCAGGGCACGAGCCTGGAAACGTTTTTTTCGCTAATTTCTATTACATCCTAGTTGCAAACCACCAACTGGACCCAACTAGCATGAATTTTCGACCCCAAGTCTTTCGTGGCACCTGTGGTACACTGGTCACGGGTTCCACGGAAATGGCTCAAAATTAGCCAAAATCAGGCTTTATTCGCTTATAACTCGCGATAGAAAACTCGGATCGTCATAAACTCACTTCCATCGTGTAGAGCGTGGTCGAATTGACCTAGAAACATGTTCAAATTGTCGAAAAGTTTTTTTAATGGAACCCATTTAATGGCACATGCCAGTTTTAGGGTCCCAAATACCGTAATTTTCAGTCGTCTGCAGGGCACGAGCCTGGAAACGTTTTTTCGCTAATTTCTATTACATCAAAGTTGCAAACCACCAACTGGACCCAACTAACATGAATTTTCGACCCCAAGTCTTTCGTGGCACCTGTGGTACACTGGTGACGGGTTCCACGGAAATGGCTCAAAATTAGCCAAAATCAGGCTTTATTCGCTTATAACTCGCGATAGAAAACTCGGATCGTCAAAAACTCACTTCCATCGTGTAGAGCGTGGTCGAATTGACCTAGAAACATGTTCAAATTGCCGAAAAGTTTTTTTAATGGAACCCATTTAATGGCACATGCCAGTTTTAGGGTCCCAAATACCGTAACTTTCAGTCGTCTGCAGGGCACGAGCCTGGAAACGTTTTTTCGCTAATTTCTAGTACATCCTAGTTGCAAACCACCAACTGGACCCAACTAGCATGAATTTTCGACCCCAAGTCTTTCGTGGCACCTGTGGTACACTGGTCACGGGTTCAACGGAAATGGCTCAAAATTAGCCATAATCAGGCTTTATTCGCTCATAACTCGCGATAGAAAACTCGGATCGTCAAAAACTCACTTCCATCGTGTAGAGCGTGGTCGAATTGACCTAGAAACATGTTCAAATTGCCGAAAAGTTTTTTTAATTGAACCCATTTAATGGCACATGCCAGTTTTAGGGTCCCAAATACCGTAATTTTCAGTCGTCTGCAGGGCACGAGCCTGGAAACGTTTTTTTGCTAATTTCTATTACATCCTAGTTGCAAACCACCAACTGGACCCAACTAGCATGAATTTTCGACCCCAAGTCTTTCGTGGCACCTGTGGTACCCTGGTGACGGGTTCCACGGAAATGGCTCAAAATTAGCCAAAATCAGGCTTTATTCGCTTATAACTCGCGATAGAAAACTCGGATCGTCAAAAACTCACTTCCATCGTGTAGAGCGTGGTCGAATTGACCTAGAAACATGTTCAAATTGTCGAAAAGTTTTTTTAATGGAACCCATTTAATGGCACATGCCAGTTTTAGGGTCCCAAATACCGTAATTTTCAGTCGTCTGCAGGGCACGAGCCTGGAAACGTTTTTTCGCTAATTTCTATTACATCCTAGTTGCAAACCACCAACTGGACCCAACTAGCATGAATTTTCGACCCCAAGTCTTTCGTGGCACCTGTGGTACACTGGTCACGGGTTCCACGGAAATGGCTCAAAATTAGCCAAAATCAGGCTTTATTCGCTTATAACTCGCGATAGAAAACTCGGATCGTCAAAAACTCACTTCCATCGTGTAGAGCGTGGTCGAATTGACCTAGAAACAGGTTCAAATTGCCGAAAAGTTTTTTTAATGGAACCCATTTAATGGCACATGCCAGTTTTAGGGTCCCAAATACCGTAATTTTCAGTCGTCTGCAGGGCACGAGCCTGGAAACGTTTTTTCGCTAATTTCTATTACATCCTAGTTGCAAACCACCAACTGGACCCAACTAGCATGAATTTTCGACCCCACGTCTTTCGTGGCACCTGTGGTACACTGGTCACGGGTTCCACGGAAATGGCTCAAAATTAGCCAAAATCAGGCTTTATTCGCTTATAACTCGCGATAGAAAACTCGGATCGTCAAAAACTCACTTCCATCGTGTAGAGCGTGGTCAAATTGACCTAGAAACATGTTCAAATTGCCGAAAAGTTTTTTTAATGGAACCCATTTAATGGCACATGCCAGTTTTAAGGTCCCAAATACCGTAATTTTCAGTCGTCTGCAGGGCACGAGCCTGGAAACGTTTTTTCGCTAATTTCTAGTACATCCTAGTTGCAAACCACCAACTGGACCCAACTAGCATGAATTTTCGACCCCAAGTCTTTCGTGGCACCTGTGGTACACTGGTCACGGGTTCCACGGAAATGGCTCAAAATTAGCCAAAATCAGGCTTTATTCGCTTATAACTCGCGATAGAAAACTCGGATCGTCAAAAACTCACTTCCATCGTGTAGAGCGTGGTCGAATTGACCTAGAAACATGTTCAAATTGCCGAAAAGTTTTTTTTAATAAACCCATTTAATGGCACATGCCAGTTTTAGGGTCCCAAATACCGTAATTTTCAGTCGTCTGCAGGGCACGAGCCTGGAAACGTTTTTTCGCTAATTTCTATTACATCCTAGTTGCAAACCACCAACTGGACCCAACTAGCATGAATTTTCGACCCCAAGTCTTTCGTGGCACCTGTGGTACACTGGTCACGGGTTCCACGGAAATGGCTCAAAATTAGCCAAAATCAGGCTTTATTCGCTTATAACTCGCGATAGAAAACTCGGATCGTCAAAAACTCACTTCCATCGTGTAGAGCGTGGTCGAATTGACCTAGAAACAGGTTCAAATTGCCGAAAAGTTTTTTTAATGGAACCCATTTAATGGCACATGCCAGTTTTAGGGTCCCAAATACCGTAATTTTCAGTCGTCTGCAGGGCACGAGCCTGGAAACGTTTTTTCGCTAATTTCTATTACATCCTAGTTGCAAACCACCAACTGGACCCAACTAGCATGAATTTTCGACCCCAAGTCTTTCGTGGCACCTGTGGTACACTGGTCACGGGTTCCACGGAAATGGCTCAAAATTAGCCAAAATCAGGCTTTATTCGCTTATAACTCGCGATAGAAAACTCGGATCGTCAAAAACTCACTTCCATCGTGTAGAGCGTGGTCGAATTGACCTAGAAACATGTTCAAATTGCCGAAAAGTTTTTTTAATGGAACCCATTTAATGGCACATGCCAGTTTTAGGGTCCCAAATACCGTAATTTTCAGTCGTCTGCAGGGCACGAGCCTGGAAACGTTTTTTCGCTAATTTCTATTACATCCTAGTTGCAAACCACCAACTGGACCCAACTAGCATGAATTTTCGACCCCAAGTCTTTCGTGGCACCTGTGGTACACTGGTCACGGGTTCCACGGAAATGGCTCAAAATTAGCCAAAATCAGGCTTTATTCGCTTATAACTCGCGATAGAAAACTCGGATAGTCAAAAAATAACTTCCATCGTGTAGAGCGTGGTCGAATTGACCTAGAAACATGTTCAAATTGCCGAAAAGTTTTTTTTAATGGAACCCATTTAATGGCACATGCCAGTTTTAGGGTCCTAAATACCGTAATTTTCAGTCGTCTGCAGGGCACGAGCCTGGAAACGTTTTTTCGCTAATTTCTATTACATCCTAGTTGCAAACCACCAACTGGACCCAACTAGCATGAATTTTCGACCCCAAGTCTTTCGTGGCACCTGTGGTACACTGGTCACGGGTTCCACGGAAATGGCTCAAAATTTGCCAAAATCAGGCTTTATTCGCTCATAACTCGCGATAGAAAACTCGGATCGTCAAAAACTCACTTCCATCGTGTAGAGCGTGGTCGAATTGACCTAGAACCATGTTCAAATTGCCGAAAAGTTTTTTTAATGGAACCCATTTAATGGCACATGCCAGTTTTAGGGTCCCAAATACCGTAATTTTCAGTCGTCTGCAGGGCACGAGCCTGGAAACGTTTTTTCGCTAATTTCTATTACATCCTAGTTGCAAACCACCAACTGGACCCAACTAGCATGAATTTTCGACCCCAAGTCTTTCGTGGCACCTGTGGTACACTGGTGACGGGTTCCACGGAAATGGCTCAAAATTAGCCAAAATCAGGCTTTATTCGCTTATAACTCGTGATAGAAAACTCGGATCGTCAAAAACTCACTTCCATCGTGTAGAGCGTGGTCGAATTGACCTAGAAACATGTTCAAATTGCCGAAAAGTTTTTTTAATGGAACCCATTTAATGGCACATGCCAGTTTTAGGGTCCCAAATACCGTAATTTTCAGTCGTCTGCAGGGCACGAGCCTGGAAACGTTTTTTCGCTAATTTCTATTACATCCTAGTTGCAAACCACCAACTGGACCCAACTAGCATGAATTTTCGACCCCAAGTCTTTCGTGGCACCTGTGGTACACTGGTCACGGGTTCCACGGAAATGGCTCAAAATTAGCCAAAATCAGGCTTTATTCGCTTATAACTCGCGATAGAAAACTCGGATCGTCAAAAACTCACTTCCATCGTGTAGAGCGTGGTCGAATTGACCTAGAAACATGTTCAAATTGCCGAAAAGTTTTTTTAATGGAACCCATTTAATGGCACATGCCAGTTTTAGGGTCCCAAATACCGTATTTTCAGTCGTCTGCAGGGCACGAACCTGGAAACGTTTTTTCGCTAATTTCTATTACATCCTAGTTGCAAACCACCAACTGGACCCAACTAGCATGAATTTTCGACCCCAAGTCTTTCGTGGCACCTGTGGTACACTGGTGACGGGTTCCACGGAAATGGCTCAAAATTAGCCAAAATCAGGCTTTATTCGCTTATAACTCGTGATAGAAAACTCGGATCGTCAAAAACTCACTTCCATCGTGTAGAGCGTGGTCGAATTGACCTAGAACCATGTTCAAATTGCCGAAAAGTTTTTTTAATGGAACCCATTTAATGGCACATGCCAGTTTTAGGGTCCCAAATACCGTAATTTTCAGTCGTCTGCAGGGCACGAGCCTGGAAACGTTTTTTCGCTAATTTCTATTACATCCTAGTTGCAAACCACCAACTGGACCCAACTAGCATGAATTTTCGACCCCAAGTCTTTCGTGGCACCTGTGGTACACTGGTGACGGGTTCCACGGAAATGGCTCAAAATTAGCCAAAATCAGGCTTTATTCGCTTATAACTCGTGATAGAAAACTCGGATCGTCAAAAACTCACTTCCATCGTGTAGAGCGTGGTCGAATTGACCTAGAACCATGTTCAAATTGCCGAAAAGTTTTTTTAATGGAACCCATTTAATGGCACATGCCAGTTTTAGGGTCCCAAATACCGTAATTTTCAGTCGTCTGCAGGGCACGAGTCTGGAAACGTTTTTTCGCTAATTTCTATTACATCCTAGTTGCAAACCACCAACTGGACCCAACTAGCATGAATTTTCGACCCCAAGTCTTTCGTGGCACCTGTGGTACACTGGTCACGGGTTCCACGGAAATGGCTCAAAATTAGCCAAAACCAGGCTTTATTCGCTTATAACTCGCGACAGAAAACTCGGATCGTCAAAAACTCACTTCCATCGTGTAGAGCGTGGTCGAATTGACCTAGAAACATGTTCAAATTGCCGAAAAGTTTTTTTAATGGAACCCATTTAATGGCACATGCCAGTTTTAGGGTCCCAAATACCGTATTTTCAGTCGTCTGCAGGGCACGAACCTGGAAACGTTTTTTCGCTAATTTCTATTACATCCTAGTTGCAAACCACCAACTGGACCCAACTAGCATGAATTTTCGACCCCAAGTCTTTCGTGGCACCTGTGGTACACTGGTCACGGGTTCCACGGAAATGGCTCAAAATTTGCCAAAATCAGGCTTTATTCGCTCATAACTCGCGATAGAAAACTCGGATCGTCAAAAACTCACTTCCATCGTGTAGAGCGTGGTCGAATTGACCTAGAACCATGTTCAAATTGCCGAAAAGTTTTTTTAATGGAACCCATTTAATGGCACATGCCAGTTTTAGGGTCCCAAATACCGTAATTTTCAGTCGTCTGCAGGGCACGAGCCTGGAAACGTTTTTTCGCTAATTTCTATTACATCCTAGTTGCAAACCACCAACTGGACCCAACTAGCATGAATTTTCGACCCCAAGTCTTTCGTGGCACCTGTGGTACACTGGTGACGGGTTCCACGGAAATGGCTCAAAATTAGCCAAAATCAGGCTTTATTCGCTTATAACTCGTGATAGAAAACTCGGATCGTCAAAAACTCACTTCCATCGTGTAGAGCGTGGTCGAATTGACCTAGAACCATGTTCAAATTGCCGAAAAGTTTTTTTAATGGAACCCATTTAATGGCACATGCCAGTTTTAGGGTCCCAAATACCGTAATTTTCAGTCGTCTGCAGGGCACGAGCCTGGAAACGTTTTTTCGCTAATTTCTATTACATCCTAGTTGCAAACCACCAACTGGACCCAACTAGCATGAATTTTCGACCCCAAGTCTTTCGTGGCACCTGTGGTACACTGGTGACGGGTTCCACGGAAATGGCTCAAAATTAGCCAAAATCAGGCTTTATTCGCTTATAACTCGTGATAGAAAACTCGGATCGTCAAAAACTCACTTCCATCGTGTAGAGCGTGGTCGAATTGACCTAGAAACATGTTCAAATTGCCGAAAAGTTTTTTTAATGGAACCCATTTAATGGCACATGCCAGTTTTAGGGTCCCAAATACCGTAATTTTCAGTCGTCTGCAGGGCACGAGCCTGGAAACGTTTTTTCGCTAATTTCTATTACATCCTAGTTGCAAACCACCAACTGGACCCAACTAGCATGAATTTTCGACCCCAAGTCTTTCGTGGCACCTGTGGTACACTGGTCACGGGTTCCACGGAAATGGCTCAAAATTAGCCAAAATCAGGCTTTATTCGCTTATAACTCGCGATAGAAAACTCGGTTCGTCAAAAACTCACTTCCATCGTGTAGAGCGTGGTCGAATTGACCTAGAAACATGTTCAAATTGTCGAAAAGTTTTTTTAATGGAACCCATTTAATGGCACATGCCAGTTTTAGGGTCCCAAATACCGTATTTTCAGTCGTCTGCAGGGCACGAACCTGGAAACGTTTTTTCGCTAATTTCCATTACATCCTAGTTGCAAACCACCAACTGGACCCAACTAGCATGAATTTTCGACCCCAAGTCTTTCGTGGCACCTGTGGTACACTGGTCACGGGTTCCACGGAAATGGCTCAAAATTAGCCAAAATCAGGCTTTATTCGCTTATAACTCGCGATAGAAAACTCGGATCGTCAAAAAATCACTTCCATCGTGTAGAGCGTGGTTGAATTGACCTAGAAACATGTTCAAATTGCCGAAAAGTTTTTTTAATGGAACCCATTTAATGGCACATGCCAGTTTTAGGGTCCCAAATACCGTAATTTTCAGTCGTCTGCAGGGCACGAGCCTGGAAACGTTTTTTCGCTAATTTCTATTACATCCTAGTTGCAAACCACCAACTGGACCCAACTAGCATGAATTTTCGACCCCAAGTCTTTCGTGGCACCTGTGGTACACTGGTCACGGGTTCCACGGAAATGGCTCAAAATTAGCCAAAATCAGGCTTTATTCGCTTATAACTCGCGACAGAAAACTCGGATCGTCAAAAACTCACTTCCATCGTGTAGAGCGTGGTCGAATTGACCTAGAAACATGTTCAAATTGCCGAAAAGTTTTTTTAATGGAACCCATTTAATGGCACATGCCAGTTTTAGGGTCCCAAATACCGTAATTTTCAGTCGTCTGCAGGGCACGAGCCTGGAAACGTTTTTTCGCTAATTTCTATTACATCCTAGTTGCAAACCACCAACTCGACCCAACTAGCATGAATTTTCGACCCCAAGTCTTTCGTGGCACCTGTGGTACACTGGTCACGGGTTCCAGGGAAATGGCTCAAAATTAGCCAAAATCAGGCTTTATTCGCTTATAACTCGCGATAGAAAACTCGGATCGTCAAAAACTCACTTCCATCGTGTAGAGCGTGGTCGAATTGACCTAGAAACATGTTCAAATTGCCGAAAAGTTTTTTTAATGGAACCCATTTAATGGCACATGCCAGTTTTAGGGTCCCAAATACCGTATTTTCAGTCGTCTGCAGGGCACGAACCTGGAAACGTTTTTTCGCTAATTTCCATTACATCCTAGTTGCAAACCACCAACTGGACCCAACTAGCATGAAATTTCGACCCCAAGTCTTTCGTGGCACCTGTGGTACACTGGTCACGGGTTCCACGGAAATGGCTCAAAATTAGCCAAAATCAGGCTTTATTCGCTTATAACTCGCGATAGAAAACTCGGATCGTCAAAAAATCACTTCCATCGTGTAGAGCGTGGTTGAATTGACCTAGAAACATGTTCAAATTGCCGAAAAGTTTTTTTAATGGAACCCATTTAATGGCACATGCCAGTTTTAGGGTCCCAAATACCGTAATTTTCAGTCGTCTGCAGGGCACGAGCCTGGAAACGTTTTTTCGCTAATTTCTATTACATCCTAGTTGCAAACCACCAACTGGACCCAACTAGCATGAATTTTCGACCCCAAGTCTTTCGTGGCACCTGTGGTACACTGGTCACGGGTTCCACGGAAATGGCTCAAAATTAGCCAAAACCAGGCTTTATTCGCTTATAACTCGCGACAGAAAACTCGGATCGTCAAAAACTCACTTCCATCGTGTAGAGCGTGGTCGAATTGACCTAGAAACATGTTCAAATTGCCGAAAAGTTTTTTTAATGGAACCCATTTAATGGCACATGCCAGTTTTAGGGTCCCAAATACCGTAATTTTCAGTCGTCTGCAGGGCACGAGCCTGGAAACGTTTTTTCGCTAATTTCTATTACATCCTAGTTGCAAACCACCAACTCGACCCAACTAGCATGAATTTTCGACCCCAAGTCTTTCGTGGCACCTGTGGTACACTGGTCACGGGTTCCAGGGAAATGGCTCAAAATTAGCCAAAATCAGGCTTTATTCGCTTATAACTCGCGATAGAAAACTCGGATCGTCAAAAACTCACTTCCATCGTGTAGAGCGTGGTCGAATTGACCTAGAAACATGTTCAAATTGCCGAAAAGTTTTTTTAATGGAACCCATTTAATGGCACATGCCAGTTTTAGGGTCCCAAATACCGTAATTTTCAGTCGTCTGCAGGGCACGAGCCTGGAAACGTTTTTTCGCTAATTTCTATTACATCCTAGTTGCAAACCACCAACTGGACCCAACTAGCATGAATTTTCGACCCCAAGTCTTTCGTGGCACCTGTGGTACACTGGTCACGGGTTCCACGGAAATGGCTCAAAATTAGCCAAAATCAGGCTTTATTCGCTTATAACTCGCGACAGAAAACTCGGATCGTCAAAAACTCACTTCCATCGTGTAGAGCGTGGTCGAATTGACCTAGACACATGTTCAAATTGCCGAAAAGTTTTTTTAATGGAACCCATTTAATGGCACATGCCAGTTTTAGGGTCCCAAATACCGTAATTTTCAGTCGTCTGCAGGGCACGAGCCTGGAAACGTTTTTTCGCTAATTTCTATTACATCCTAGTTGCAAACCACCAACTCGACCCAACTAGCATGAATTTTCGACCCCAAGTCTTTCGTGGCACCTGTGGTACACTGGTCACGGGTTCCACGGAAATGGCTCAAAACTAGCCAAAATCAGGCTTTATTCGCTTATAACTCGCGATAGAAAACTCGGATCGTCAAAAACTCACTTCCATCGTGTAGAGCGTGGTCGAATTGACCTAGAAACATGTTCAAATTGCCGAAAAGTTTTTTTAATGGAACCCATTTAATGGCACATGCCAGTTTTAGGGTCCCAAATACCGTAATTTTCAGTCGTCTGCAGGGCACGAGCCTGGAAACGTTTTTTCGCTAATTTCTATTACATCCTAGTTGCAAACCACCAACTGGACCCAACTAGCATGAGTTTTCGACCCCAAGTCTTTCGTGGCACCTGTGGTACACTGGTCACGGGTTCCACGGAAATGGCTCAAAATTAGCCAAAATCAGGCTTTATTCGCTTATAACTCGCGATAGAAAACTCGGATCGTCAAAAACTCACTTCCATCGTGTAGAGCGTGGTCGAATTGACCTAGAAACATGTTCAAATTGCCGAAAAGTTTTTTTAATGGAACCCATTTAATGGCACATGCCAGTTTTAGGGTCCCAAATACCGTAATTTTCAGTCGTCTGCAGGGCACGAGCCTGGAAACGTTTTTTCGCTAATTTCTATTACATCCTAGTTGCAAACCACCAACTGGACCCAACTAGCATGAATTTTCGACCCCAAGTCTTTCGTGGCACCTGTGGTACACTGGTCACGGGTTCCACGGAAATGGCTCAAAATTAGCCAAAACCAGGCTTTATTCGCTTATAACTCGCGACAGAAAACTCGGATCGTCAAAAACTCACTTCCATCGTGTAGAGCGTGGTCGAATTGACCTAGAAACATGTTCAAATTGCCGAAAAGTTTTTTTAATGGAACCCATTTAATGGCACATGCCAGTTTTAGGGTCCCAAATACCGTAATTTTCAGTCGTCTGCAGGGCACGAGCCTGGAAACGTTTTTTCGCTAATTTCTATTACATCCTAGTTGCAAACCACCAACTCGACCCAACTAGCATGAATTTTCGACCCCAAGTCTTTCGTGGCACCTGTGGTACACTGGTCACGGGTTCCAGGGAAATGGCTCAAAATTAGCCAAAATCAGGCTTTATTCGCTTATAACTCGCGATAGAAAACTCGGATCGTCAAAAACTCACTTCCATCGTGTAGAGCGTGGTCGAATTGACCTAGAAACATGTTCAAATTGCCGAAAAGTTTTTTTAATGGAACCCATTTAATGGCACATGCCAGTTTTAGGGTCCCAAATACCGTAATTTTCAGTCGTCTGCAGGGCACGAGCCTGGAAACGTTTTTTCGCTAATTTCTATTACATCCTAGTTGCAAACCACCAACTGGACCCAACTAGCATGAATTTTCGACCCCAAGTCTTTCGTGGCACCTGTGGTACACTGGTCACGGGTTCCACGGAAATGGCTCAAAACTAGCCAAAATCAGGCTTTATTCGCTTATAACTCGCGATAGAAAACTCGGATCGTCAAAAACTCACTTCCATCGTGTAGAGCGTGGTCGAATTGACCTAGAAACATGTTCAAATTGCCGAAAAGTTTTTTTAATGGAACCCATTTAATGGCACATGCCAGTTTTAGGGTCCCAAATACCGTAATTTTCAGTCGTCTGCAGGGCACGAGCCTGGAAACGTTTTTTCGCTAATTTCTATTACATCCTAGTTGCAAACCACCAACTGGACCCAACTAGCATGAGTTTTCGATCCCAAGTCTTTCGTGGCACCTGTGGTACACTGGTCACGGGTTCCACGGAAATGGCTCAAAATTAGCCAAAATCAGGCTTTATTCGCTTATAACTCGCGATAGAAAACTCGGATCGTCAAAAACTCACTTCCATCGTGTAGAGCGTGGTCGAATTGACCTAGAAACATGTTCAAATTGCCGAAAAGTTTTTTTAATGGAACCCATTTAATGGCACATGCCAGTTTTAGGGTCCCAAATACCGTATTTTCAGTCGTCTGTAGGGCACGAACCTGGAAACGTTTTTTCGCTAATTTCTATTACATCCTAGTTGCAAACCACCAACTGGACCCAACTAGCATGAATTTTCGACCCCAAGTCTTTCGTGGCACCTGTGGTACACTGGTCACGGGTTCCACGGAAATGGCTCAAAATTTGCCAAAATCAGGCTTTATTCGCTCATAACTCGCGATAGAAAACTCGGATCGTCAAAAACTCACTTCCATCGTGTAGAGCGTGGTCGAATTGACCTAGAACCATGTTCAAATTGCCGAAAAGTTTTTTTAATGGAACCCATTTAATGGCACATGCCAGTTTTAGGGTCCCAAATACCGTAATTTTCAGTCGTCTGCAGGGCACGAGCCTGGAAACGTTTTTTCGCTAATTTCTATTACATCCTAGTTGCAAACCACCAACTCGACCCAACTAGCATGAATTTTCGACCCCAAGTCTTTCGTGGCACCTGTGGTACACTGGTCACGGGTTCCACGGAAATGGCTCAAAATTAGCCAAAATCAGGCTTTATTCGCTTATAACTCGCGATAGAAAACTCGGATCGTCAAAAACTCACTTCCATCGTGTAGAGCGTGGTCGAATTGACCTAGAAACATGTTCAAATTGCCGAAAAGTTTTTTTTAATGGAACCCATTTAATGGCACATGCCAGTTTTAGGGTCCTAAATACCGTAATTTTCAGTCGTCTGCAGGGCACGAGCCTGGAAACGTTTTTTCGCTAATTTCTATTACATCCTAGTTGCAAACCACCAACTGGACCCAACTAGCATGAATTTTCGACCCCAAGTCTTTCGTGGCACCTGTGGTACACTGGTCACGGGTTCCACGGAAATGGCTCAAAATTTGCCAAAATCAGGCTTTATTCGCTCATAACTCGCGATAGAAAACTCGGATCGTCAAAAACTCACTTCCATCGTGTAGAGCGTGGTCGAATTGACCTAGAACCATGTTCAAATTGCCGAAAAGTTTTTTTAATGGAACCCATTTAATGGCACATGCCAGTTTTAGGGTCCCAAATACCGTAATTTTCAGTCGTCTGCAGGGCACGAGCCTGGAAACGTTTTTTCGCTAATTTCTATTACATCCTAGTTGCAAACCACCAACTGGACCCAACTAGCATGAATTTTCGACCCCAAGTCTTTCGTGGCACCTGTGGTACACTGGTGACGGGTTCCACGGAAATGGCTCAAAATTAGCCAAAATCAGGCTTTATTCGCTTATAACTCGTGATAGAAAACTCGGATCGTCAAAAACTCACTTCCATCGTGTAGAGCGTGGTCGAATTGACCTAGAAACATGTTCAAATTGCTGAAAAGTTTTTTTAATGGAACCCATTTAATGGCACATGCCAGTTTTAGGGTCCCAAATACCGTAATTTTCAGTCGTCTGCAGGGCACGAGCCTGGAAACGTTTTTTCGCTAATTTCTATTACATCCTAGTTGCAAACCACCAACTGGACCCAACTAGCATGAATTTTCGACCCCAAGTCTTTCGTGGCACCTGTGGTACACTGGTGACGGGTTCCACGGAAATGGCTCAAAATTAGCCAAAATCAGGCTTTATTCGCTTATAACTCGTGATAGAAAACTCGGATCGTCAAAAACTCACTTCCATCGTGTAGAGCGTGGTCGAATTGACCTAGAAACATGTTCAAATTGCCGAAAAGTTTTTTTAATGGAACCCATTTAATGGCACATGCCAGTTTTAGGGTCCCAAATACCGTAATTTTCAGTCGTCTGCAGGGCACGAGCCTGGAAACGTTTTTTCGCTAATTTCTATTACATC
This sequence comes from Daptonema setosum, assembly GCA_964036265.1. Lineage (NCBI taxonomy): Eukaryota > Metazoa > Nematoda > Chromadorea > Monhysterida > Xyalidae > Daptonema > Daptonema setosum. The sequence goes on from OZ038445.1 coordinate 23,550,692, forward strand.
CTAGTTGCAAACCACCAACTGGACCCAACTAGCATGAATTTTCGACCCCAAGTCTTTCGTGGCACCTGTGGTACACTGGTCACGGGTTCCACGGAAATGGCTCAAAATTAGCCAAAATCAGGCTTTATTCGCTTATAACTCGCGATAGAAAACTCGGATCGTCAAAAACTCACTTCCATCGTGTAGAGCGTGGTCGAATTGACCTAGAAACATGTTCAAATTGCCGAAAAGTTTTTTTAATGGAACCCATTTAATGGCATATGCCAGTTTTAGGGTCCCAAATACCGTATTTTCAGTCGTCTGCAGGGCACGAACCTGGAAACGTTTTTTCGCTAATTTCCATTACATCCTAGTTGCAAATCACCAACTGGACCCAACTAGCATGAATTTTCGACCCCAAGTCTTTCGTGGCACCTGTGGTACACTGGTCACGGGTTCCACGGAAATGGCTCAAAATTAGCCAAAATCAGGCTTTATTCGCTTATAACTCGCGATAGAAAACTCGGATCGTCAAAAAATCACTTCCATCGTGTAGAGCGTGGTTGAATTGACCTAGAAACATGTTCAAATTGCCGAAAAGTTTTTTTAATGGAACCCATTTAATGGCACATGCCAGTTTTAGGGTCCCAAATACCGTAATTTTCAGTCGTCTGCAGGGCACGAGCCTGGAAACGTTTTTTCGCTAATTTCTATTACATCCTAGTTGCAAACCACCAACTGGACCCAACTAGCATGAATTTTCGACCCCAAGTCTTTCGTGGCACCTGTGGTACACTGGTCACGGGTTCCACGGAAATGGCTCAAAATTAGCCAAAATCAGGCTTTATTCGCTTATAACTCGCGACAGAAAACTCGGATCGTCAAAAACTCACTTCCATCGTGTAGAGCGTGGTCGAATTGACCTAGAAACATGTTCAAATTGCCGAAAAGTTTTTTTAATGGAACCCATTTAATGGCACATGCCAGTTTTAGGGTCCCAAATACCGTAATTTTCAGTCGTCTGCAGGGCACGAGCCTGGAAACGTTTTTTCGCTAATTTCTATTACATCCTAGTTGCAAACCACCAACTCGACCCAACTAGCATGAATTTTCGACCCCAAGTCTTTCGTGGCACCTGTGGTACACTGGTCACGGGTTCCAGGGAAATGGCTCAAAATTAGCCAAAATCAGGCTTTATTCGCTTATAACTCGCGATAGAAAACTCGGATCGTCAAAAACTCACTTCCATCGTGTAGAGCGTGGTCGAATTGACCTAGAAACATGTTCAAATTGCCGAAAAGTTTTTTTAATGGAACCCATTTAATGGCACATGCCAGTTTTAGGGTCCCAAATACCGTATTTTCAGTCGTCTGCAGGGCACGAACCTGGAAACGTTTTTTCGCTAATTTCCATTACATCCTAGTTGCAAACCACCAACTGGACCCAACTAGCATGAAATTTCGACCCCAAGTCTTTCGTGGCACCTGTGGTACACTGGTCACGGGTTCCACGGAAATGGCTCAAAATTAGCCAAAAGCAGGCTTTATTCGCTTATAACTCGCGATAGAAAACTCGGATCGTCAAAAAATCACTTCCATCGTGTAGAGCGTGGTTGAATTGACCTAGAAACATGTTCAAATTGCCGAAAAGTTTTTTTAATGGAACCCATTTAATGGCACATGCCAGTTTTAGGGTCCCAAATACCGTAATTTTCAGTCGTCTGCAGGGCACGAGCCTGGAAACGTTTTTTCGCTAATTTCTATTACATCCTAGTAGCAAACCACCAACTGGACCCAACTAGCATGAATTTTCGACCCCAAGTCTTTCGTGGCACCTGTGGTACACTGGTCACGGGTTCCACGGAAATGGCTCAAAATTAGCCAAAATCAGGCTTTATTCGCTTATAACTCGCGACAGAAAACTCGGATCGTCAAAAACTCACTTCCATCGTGTAGAGCGTGGTCGAATTGACCTAGAAACATGTTCAAATTGCCGAAAAGTTTTTTTAATGGAACCCATTTAATGGCACATGCCAGTTTTAGGGTCCCAAATACCGTAATTTTCAGTCGTCTGCAGGGCACGAGCCTGGAAACGTTTTTTCGCTAATTTCTATTACATCCTAGTTGCAAACCACCAACTGGACCCAACTAGCATGAATTTTCGACCCCAAGTCTTTCGTGGCACCTGTGGTACACTGGTCACGGGTTCCACGGAAATGGCTCAAAATTAGCCAAAATCAGGCTTTATTCGCTTATAACTCGCGATAGAAAACTCGGATCGTCAAAAACTCACTTCCATCGTGTAGAGCGTGGTCGAATTGACCTAGAAACATGTTCAAATTGCCGAAAAGTTTTTTTAATGGAACCCATTTAATGGCACATGCCAGTTTTAGGGTCCCAAATACCGTAATTTTCAGTCGTCTGCAGGGCACGAGCCTGGAAACGTTTTTTCGCTAATTTCTATTACATCCTAGTTGCAAACCACCAACTGGACCCAACTAGCATGAATTTTCGACCCCAAGTCTTTCGTGGCACCTGTGGTACACTGGTCACGGGTTCCATGGAAATGGCTCAAAATTAGCCAAAATCAGGCTTTATTCGCTTATAACTCGCGATAGAAAACTCGGATCGTCAAAAACTCACTTCCATCGTGTAGAGCGTGGTCGAATTGACCTAGAAACATGTTCAAATTGCCGAAAAGTTTTTTTAATGGAACCCATTCAATGGCACATGCCAGTTTTAGGGTCCCAAATACCGTAATTTTCAGTCGTCTGCAGGGCACGAGCCTGGAAACGTTTTTTCGCTAATTTCTATTACATCCTAGTTGCAAACCACCAACTGGACCCAACTAGCATGAATTTTCGACCCCAAGTCTTTCGTGGCACCTGTGGTACACTGGTCACGGGTTCCACGGAAATGGCTCAAAATTAGCCAAAATAAGGCTTTATTCGCTTATAACTCGCGATAGAATACTCGGATCGTCAAAAACTCACTTCCATCGTGTAGAGCGTGGTCGAATTGACCTAGAAACATGTTCAAATTGCCGAAAAGTTTTTTTAATGGAACCCATTTAATGGCACATGCCAGTTTTAGGGTCCCAAATACCGTAATTTTCAGTCGTCTGCAGGGCACGAGCCTGGAAACGTTTTTTCGCTAATTTCTATTACATCCTAGTTGCAAACCACCAACTGGATCCAACTAGCATGAATTTTCGACCCCAAGTCTTTCGTGGCACCTGTGGTACACTGGTCACGGGTTCCACGGAAATGGCTCAAAATTAGCCAAAATCAGGCTTTATTCGCTTATAACTCGCGATAGAAAACTCGGATCGTCAAAAACTCACTTCCATCGTGTAGAGCGTGGTCGAATTGACCTAGAAACAGGTTCAAATTGCCGAAAAGTTTTTTTAATGGAACCCATTTAATGGCACATGCCAGTTTTAGGGTCCCAAATACCGTAATTTTCAGTCGTCTGCAGGGCACGAGCCTGGAAACGTTTTTTCGCTAATTTCTATTACATCCTAGTTGCAAACCACCAACTGGACCCAACTAGCATGAGTTTTCGACCCCAAGTCTTTCGTGGCACCTGTGGTACACTGGTCACGGGTTCCACGGAAATGGCTCAAAATTAGCCAAAATCAGGCTTTATTCGCTTATAACTCGCGATAGAAAACTCGGATCGTCAAAAACTCACTTCCATCGTGTAGAGCGTGGTCGAATTGACCTAGAAACATAATCAAATTGCCGACAAGTTTTTTTAATGGAACCCATTTAATGGCACATGCCAGTTTTAGGGTCCCAAATACCGTAATTTTCAGTCGTCTGCAGGGCACGAGCCTGGAAACGTTTTTTCGCTAATTTCTATTACATCCTAGTTGCAAACCACCAACTGGACCCAACTAGCATGAATTTTCGACCCCAAGTCTTTCGTGGCACCTGTGGTACACTGGTCACGGGTTCCACGGAAATGGCTCAAAATTAGCCAAAATCAGGCTTTATTCGCTTATAACTCGCGATAGAAAACTCGGATCGTCAAAAACTCACTTCCATCGTGTAGAGCGTGGTCGAATTGACCTAGAAACAGGTTCAAATTGCCGAAAAGTTTTTTTAATGGAACCCATTTAATGGCACATGCCAGTTTTAGGGTCCCAAATACCGTAATTTTCAGTCGTCTGCAGGGCACGAGCCTGGAAACGTTTTTTCGCTAACTTCTATTACATCCTAGTTGCAAACCACCAACTGGACCCAACTAGCATGAATTTTCGACCCCAAGTCTTTCGTGGCACCTGTGGTACACTGGTCACGGGTTCCACGGAAATGGCTCAAAATTAGCCAAAATCAGGCTTTATTCGCTTATAACTCGCGATAGAAAACTCGGATCGTCAAAAACTCACTTCCATCGTGTAGAGCGTGGTCGAATTGACCTAGAAACATGTTCAAATTGCCGAAAAGTTTTTTTAATGGAACCCATTTAATGGCACATGCCAGTTTTAGGGTCCCAAATACCGTAATTTTCAGTCGTCTGCAGGGCACGAGCCTGGAAACGTTTTTTCGCTAATTTCTATTACATCCTAGTTGCAAACCACCAACTCGACCCAACTAGCATGAATTTTCGACCCCAAGTCTTTCGTGGCACCTGTGGTACACTGGTCACGGGTTCCACGGAAATGGCTCAAAATTAGCCAAAATCAGGCTTTATTCGCTTATAACTCGCGATAGAAAACTCGGATCGTCAAAAACTCACTTCCATCGTGTAGAGCGTGGTCGAATTGACCTAGAAACATGTTCAAATTGCCGAAAAGTATTTTTAATGGAACCCATTTAATGGCACATGCCAGTTTTAGGGTCCCAAATACCGTAATTTTCAGTCGTCTGCAGGGCACGAGCCTGGAAACGTTTTTTCGCTAATTTCTATTACATCCTAGTTGCAAACCACCAACTCGACCCAACTAGCATGAATTTTCGACCCCAAGTCTTTCGTGGCACCTGTGGTACACTGGTCACGGGTTCCACGGAAATGGCTCAAAACTAGCCAAAATCAGGCTTTATTCGCTTATAACTCGCGATAGAAAACTCGGATCGTCAAAAACTCACTTCCATCGTGTAGAGCGTGGTCGAATTGACCTAGAAACATGTTCAAATTGCCGAAAAGTTTTTTTAATGGAACCCATTTAATGGCACATGCCAGTTTTAGGGTCCCAAATACCGTAATTTTCAGTCGTCTGCAGGGCACGAGCCTGGAAACGTTTTTTCGCTAATTTCTATTACATCCTAGTTGCAAACCACCAACTGGACCCAACTAGCATGAGTTTTCGACCCCAAGTCTTTCGTGGCACCTGTGGTACACTGGTCACGGGTTCCACGGAAATGGCTCAAAATTAGCCAAAATCAGGCTTTATTCGCTTATAACTCGCGATAGAAAACTCGGATCGTCAAAAACTCACTTCCATCGTGTAGAGCGTGGTCGAATTGACCTAGAAACATGTTCAAATTGCCGAAAAGTTTTTTTAATGGAACCCATTTAATGGCACATGCCAGTTTTAGGGTCCCAAATACCGTAATTTTCAGTCGTCTGCAGGGCACGAGCCTGGAAACGTTTTTTCGCTAATTTCTATTACATCCTAGTTGCAAACCACCAACTGGACCCAACTAGCATGAATTTTCGACCCCAAGTCTTTCGTGGCACCTGTGGTACACTGGTCACGGGTTCCACGGAAATGGCTCAAAATTAGCCAAAACCAGGCTTTATTCGCTTATAACTCGCGACAGAAAACTCGGATCGTCAAAAACTCACTTCCATCGTGTAGAGCGTGGTCGAATTGACCTAGAAACATGTTCAAATTGCCGAAAAGTTTTTTTAATGGAACCCATTTAATGGCACATGCCAGTTTTAGGGTCCCAAATACCGTAATTTTCAGTCGTCTGCAGGGCACGAGCCTGGAAACGTTTTTTCGCTAATTTCTATTACATCCTAGTTGCAAACCACCAACTCGACCCAACTAGCATGAATTTTCGACCCCAAGTCTTTCGTGGCACCTGTGGTACACTGGTCACGGGTTCCAGGGAAATGGCTCAAAATTAGCCAAAATCAGGCTTTATTCGCTTATAACTCGCGATAGAAAACTCGGATCGTCAAAAACTCACTTCCATCGTGTAGAGCGTGGTCGAATTGACCTAGAAACATGTTCAAATTGCCGAAAAGTTTTTTTAATGGAACCCATTTAATGGCACATGCCAGTTTTAGGGTCCCAAATACCGTAATTTTCAGTCGTCTGCAGGGCACGAGCCTGGAAACGTTTTTTCGCTAATTTCTATTACATCCTAGTTGCAAACCACCAACTGGACCCAACTAGCATGAGTTTTCGACCCCAAGTCTTTCGTGGCACCTGTGGTACACTGGTCACGGGTTCCACGGAAATGGCTCAAAATTAGCCAAAATCAGGCTTTATTCGCTTATAACTCGCGATAGAAAACTCGGATCGTCAAAAACTCACTTCCATCGTGTAGAGCGTGGTCGAATTGACCTAGAAACATGTTCAAATTGCCGAAAAGTTTTTTTAATGGAACCCATTTAATGGCACATGCCAGTTTTAGGGTCCCAAATACCGTATTTTCAGTCGTCTGCAGGGCACGAACCTGGAAACGTTTTTTCGCTAATTTCCATTACATCCTAGTTGCAAACCACCAACTGGACCCAACTAGCATGAATTTTCGACCCCAAGTCTTTCGTGGCACCTGTGGTACACTGGTCACGGGTTCCACGGAAATGGCTCAAAATTAGCCAAAATCAGGCTTTATTCGCTTATAACTCGCGATAGAAAACTCGGATCGTCAAAAAATCACTTCCATCGTGTAGAGCGTGGTTGAATTGACCTAGAAACATGTTCAAATTGCCGAAAAGTTTTTTTAATGGAACCCATTTAATGGCACATGCCAGTTTTAGGGTCCCAAATACCGTAATTTTCAGTCGTCTGCAGGGCACGAGCCTGGAAACGTTTTTTCGCTAATTTCTATTACATCCTAGTTGCAAACCACCAACTGGACCCAACTAGCATGAATTTTCGACCCCAAGTCTTTCGTGGCACCTGTGGTACACTGGTCACGGGTTCCACGGAAATGGCTCAAAATTAGCCAAAATCAGGCTTTATTCGCTTATAACTCGCGACAGAAAACTCGGATCGTCAAAAACTCACTTCCATCGTGTAGAGCGTGGTCGAATTGACCTAGAAACATGTTCAAATTGCCGAAAAGTTTTTTTAATGGAACCCATTTAATGGCACATGCCAGTTTTAGGGTCCCAAATACCGTAATTTTCAGTCGTCTGCAGGGCACGAGCCTGGAAACGTTTTTTCGCTAATTTCTATTACATCCTAGTTGCAAACCACCAACTCGACCTAACTAGCATGAATTTTCGACCCCAAGTCTTTCGTGGCACCTGTGGTACACTGGTCACGGGTTCCAGGGAAATGGCTCAAAATTAGCCAAAATCAGGCTTTATTCGCTTATAACTCGCGATAGAAAACTCGGATCGTCAAAAACTCACTTCCATCGTGTAGAGCGTGGTCGAATTGACCTAGAAACATGTTCAAATTGCCGAAAAGTTTTTTTAATGGAACCCATTTAATGGCACATGCCAGTTTTAGGGTCCCAAATACCGTATTTTCAGTCGTCTGCAGGGCACGAACCTGGAAACGTTTTTTCGCAAATTTCCATTACATCCTAGTTGCAAACCACCAACTGGACCCAACTAGCATGAAATTTCGACCCCAAGTCTTTCGTGGCACCTGTGGTACACTGGTCACGGGTTCCACGGAAATGGCTCAAAATTAGCCAAAAGCAGGCTTTATTCGCTTATAACTCGCGATAGAAAACTCGGATCGTCAAAAAATCACTTCCATCGTGTAGAGCGTGGTTGAATTGACCTAGAAACATGTTCAAATTGCCGAAAAGTTTTTTTAATGGAACCCATTTAATGGCACATGCCAGTTTTAGGGTCCCAAATACCGTAATTTTCAGTCGTCTGCAGGGCACGAGCCTGGAAACGTTTTTTCGCTAATTTCTATTACATCCTAGTTGCAAACCACCAACTGGACCCAACTAGCATGAATTTTCGACCCCAAGTCTTTCGTGGCACCTGTGGTACACTGGTCACGGGTTCCACGGAAATGGCTCAAAATTAGCCAAAATCAGGCTTTATTCGCTTATAACTCGCGACAGAAAACTCGGATCGTCAAAAACTCACTTCCATCGTGTAGAGCGTGGTCGAATTGACCTAGAAACATGTTCAAATTGCCGAAAAGTTTTTTTAATGGAACCCATTTAATGGCACATGCCAGTTTTAGGGTCCCAAATACCGTAATTTTCAGTCGTCTGCAGGGCACGAGCCTGGAAACGTTTTTTCGCTAATTTCTATTACATCCTAGTTGCAAACCACCAACTGGACCCAACTAGCATGAATTTTCGACCCCAAGTCTTTCGTGGCACCTGTGGTACACTGGTCACGGGTTCCACGGAAATGGCTCAAAATTAGCCAAAATCAGGCTTTATTCGCTTATAACTCGCGATAGAAAACTCGGATCGTCAAAAACTCACTTCCATCGTGTAGAGCGTGGTCGAATTGACCTAGAAACATGTTCAAATTGCCGAAAAGTTTTTTTAATGGAACCCATTTAATGGCACATGCCAGTTTTAGGGTCCCAAATACCGTAATTTTCAGTCGTCTGCAGGGCACGAGCCTGGAAACGTTTTTTCGCTAATTTCTATTACATCCTAGTTGCAAACCACCAACTGGACCCAACTAGCATGAATTTTCGACCCCAAGTCTTTCGTGGCACCTGTGGTACACTGGTCACGGGTTCCATGGAAATGGCTCAAAATTAGCCAAAATCAGGCTTTATTCGCTTATAACTCGCGATAGAAAACTCGGATCGTCAAAAACTCACTTCCATCGTGTAGAGCGTGGTCGAATTGACCTAGAAACATGTTCAAATTGCCGAAAAGTTTTTTTAATGGAACCCATTCAATGGCACATGCCAGTTTTAGGGTCCCAAATACCGTAATTTTCAGTCGTCTGCAGGGCACGAGCCTGGAAACGTTTTTTCGCTAATTTCTATTACATCCTAGTTGCAAACCACCAACTGGACCCAACTAGCATGAATTTTCGACCCCAAGTCTTTCGTGGCACCTGTGGTACACTGGTCACGGGTTCCACGGAAATGGCTCAAAATTAGCCAAAATAAGGCTTTATTCGCTTATAACTCGCGATAGAATACTCGGATCGTCAAAAACTCACTTCCATCGTGTAGAGCGTGGTCGAATTGACCTAGAAACATGTTCAAATTGCCGAAAAGTTTTTTTAATGGAACCCATTTAATGGCACATGCCAGTTTTAGGGTCCCAAATACCGTAATTTTCAGTCGTCTGCAGGGCACGAGCCTGGAAACGTTTTTTCGCTAATTTCTATTACATCCTAGTTGCAAACCACCAACTGGATCCAACTAGCATGAATTTTCGACCCCAAGTCTTTCGTGGCACCTGTGGTACACTGGTCACGGGTTCCACGGAAATGGCTCAAAATTAGCCAAAATCAGGCTTTATTCGCTTATAACTCGCGATAGAAAACTCGGATCGTCAAAAACTCACTTCCATCGTGTAGAGCGTGGTCGAATTGACCTAGAAACAGGTTCAAATTGCCGAAAAGTTTTTTTAATGGAACCCATTTAATGGCACATGCCAGTTTTAGGGTCCCAAATACCGTAATTTTCAGTCGTCTGCAGGGCACGAGCCTGGAAACGTTTTTTCGCTAATTTCTATTACATCCTAGTTGCAAACCACCAACTGGACCCAACTAGCATGAGTTTTCGACCCCAAGTCTTTCGTGGCACCTGTGGTACACTGGTCACGGGTTCCACGGAAATGGCTCAAAATTAGCCAAAATCAGGCTTTATTCGCTTATAACTCGCGATAGAAAACTCGGATCGTCAAAAACTCACTTCCATCGTGTAGAGAGTGGTCGAATTGACCTAGAAACATAATCAAATTGCCGAAAAGTTTTTTTAATGGAACCCATTTAATGGCACATGCCAGTTTTAGGGTCCCAAATACCGTAATTTTCAGTCGTCTGCAGGGCACGAGCCTGGAAACGTTTTTTCGCTAACTTCTATTACATCCTAGTTGCAAACCACCAACTGGACCCAACTAGCATGAATTTTCGACCCCAAGTCTTTCGTGGCACCTGTGGTACACTGGTCACGGGTTCCACGAAAATGGCTCAAAATTAGCCAAAATCAGGCTTTATTCGCTTATAACTCGCGATAGAAAACTCGGATCGTCAAAAACTCACTTCCATCGTGTAGAGCGTGGTCGAATTGACCTAGAAACATGTTCAAATTGCCGAAAAGTTTTTTTAATGGAACCCATTTAATGGCACATGCCAGTTTTAGGGTCCCAAATACCGTAATTTTCAGTCGTCTGCAGGGCACGAGCCTGGAAACGTTTTTTCGCTAATTTCTATTACATCCTAGTTGCAAACCACCAACTCGACCCAACTAGCATGAATTTTCGACCCCAAGTCTTTCGTGGCACCTGTGGTACACTGGTCACGGGTTCCACGGAAATGGCTCAAAATTAGCCAAAATCAGGCTTTATTCGCTTATAACTCGCGATAGAAAACTCGGATCGTCAAAAACTCACTTCCATCGTGTAGAGCGTGGTCGAATTGACCTAGAAACATGTTCAAATTGCCGAAAAGTATTTTTAATGGAACCCATTTAATGGCACATGCCAGTTTTAGGGTCCCAAATACCGTAATTTTCAGTCGTCTGCAGGGCACGAGCCTGGAAACGTTTTTTCGCTAATTTCTATTACATCCTAGTTGCAAACCACCAACTGGACCCAACTAGCATGAATTTTCGACCCCAAGTCTTTCGTGGCACCTGTGGTACACTGGTCACGGGTTCCACGGAAATGGCTCAAAATTAGCCAAAATCAGGCTTTATTCGCTTATAACTCGCGATAGAAAACTCGGATCGTCAAAAACTCATTTCCATCGTGTAGAGCGTGGTCGAATTGACCTAGAAACTTGTTCAAATTGCCGAAAAGTTTTTTTAATGGAACCCATTTAATGGCACATGCCAGTTTTAGGGTCCCAAATACCGTAATTTTCAGTCGTCTGCAGGGCACGAGCCTGGAAACGTTTTTTCGCTAATTTCTATTACATCCTAGTTGCAAACCACCAACTGGACCCAACTAGCATGAATTTTCGACCCCAAGTCTTTCGTGGCACCTGTGGTACACTGGTCACGGGTTCCACGGAAATGGCTCAAAATTAGCCAAAATCAGGCTTTATTCGCTTATAACTCGCGATAGAAAACTCGGATCGTCAAAAACTCACTTCCATCGTGTAGAGCGTGGTCGAATTGACCTAGAAACATGTTCAAATTGCCGAAAAGTTTTTTTAATGGATTCCATTTAATGGCACATGCCAGTTTTAGGGTCCCAAATACCGTAATTTTCAGTCGTCTGCAGGGCACGAGCCTGGAAACGTTTTTTCGCTAATTTCTATTACATCCTAGTTGCAAACCACCAACTGGACCCAACTAGCATGAATTTTCGACCCCAAGTCTTTCGTGGCACCTGTGGTACACTGGTCACGGGTTCCACGGAAATGGCACAAAATTAGCCAAAATCAGGCTTTATTCGCTTATAACTCGCGATAGAAAACTCGGATCGTCAAAAACTCACTTCCATCGTGTAGAGCGTGGTCGAATTGACCTAGAAACATGTTCAAATTGCCGAAAAGTTTTTTTAATGGAACCCATTTAATGGCACATGCCAATTTTAGAGTCCCAAATACCATAATTTTCAGGTCGTCTGCAGGGCACGAGCCTGGAAACGTTTTTTCGCTAATTTCTATTACATCCTAGTTGCAAACCACCAACTGGACCCCAACTAGCATGGAATTTTCGACCCAAGTCTTTCATGGCACCTGTGGTACACTGGTCACGGGTTCCACGGAAATGGCTCAAAATTAGCCAAAATCAGGCTTTATTCGCTTATAACTCGCGATAGAAAACTCGGATCGTCAAAAACTCACTTCCATCGTGTAGAGCGTGGTCGAATTGACCTAGAAACATGTTCAAATTGCCGAAAAGTTTTTTTAATGGACCCCATTTAATGGCACATGCCAGTTTTAGGGTCCCAAATACCGTAATTTTCAGTCGTCTGCAGGGCACGAGCCTGGAAACGTTTTTTCGCTAATTTCTATTACATCCTAGTTGCAAACCACCAACTGGACCCAACTAGCATGAATTTTCGACCCCAAGTCTTTCGTGGCACTGTGGTACACTGGTCACGGGTTCCACGGAAATGGCTCAAAATTAAGCCAAAATCAGGCTTTATTCGCTTATAACTCGCGATAGAAAACTCGGATCGTCAAAAACTCACTTCCATCGTGTAGAGCGTGGTCGAATTGACCTAGAAACATGTTCAAATTGCCGAAAAGTTTTTTTAATGGAACCCATTTAATGGCACATGCCAGTTTTAGGGTCCCAAATACCGTAATTTTCAGTCGTCTGCAGGGCACGAGCCTGGAAACGTTTTTTCGCTAATTTATATTACATCCTAGTTGCAAACCACCAACTGGACCCAAACTAGCATGAGTTTTCGACCCCAAGTCTTTCGTGGCACCTGTGGTACACTGGTCACGGGTTCCACGGAAATGGCTCAAAATTAGCCAAAATCAGGCTTTATTCGCTTATAACTCGCGATAGAAAACTCGGATCGTCAAAAACTCACTTCCATCGTGTAGAGCGTGGTCGAATTGACCTAGAAACATGTTCAAATTGCCGAAAAGTTTTTTTAATGGAACCCATATAATGGCACATGCCAGTTTTAGGGTCCCAAATACCGTAATTTTCAGTCGTCTGCAGGGCACGAGCCTGGAAACGTTTTTTCGCTAATTTCTATTACATCCTATTTGCAAACCACCAACTGGACCCAACTAGCATGAATTTTTGACCCCAAGTCTTTCGTGGCACCTGTGGTACACTGGTCACGGGTTCCACGGAAATGGCTCAAAATTAGCCAAAATCAGGCTTTATTCGCTTATAACTCGCGATAGAAAACTCGGATCGTCAAAAACTCACTTCCATCGTGTAGAGCGTGGTCGAATTGACCTAGAAACATGTTCAAATTGCCGAAAAGTTTTTTTAATGGAACCCATTTAATGGCACATGCCAGTTTTAGGGTCCCAAATACCGTAATTTTCAGTCGTCTGCAGGGCACGAGCCTGGAAACGTTTTTTCGCTAATTTATATTACATCCTAGTTGCAAACCACCAACTGGACCCAACTAGCATGAATTTTCGACCCCAAGTCTTTCGTGGCACCTGTGGTACACTGGTCACGGGTCCCACGGAAATGGCTCAAAATTAGCCAAAATCAGGCTTTATTCGCTTATAACTCGCGATAGAAAACTCGGATCGTCAAAAACTCACTTCCATCGTGTAGAGCGTGGTCGAATTGACCTAGAAACATGTTCAAATTGCCGAAAAGTTTTTTTTAATGGAACCCATTTAATGGCACAATGCCAGTTTTAGGGTCCCAAATACCGTATTTTCAGTCGTCTGCAGGGCACGAACCTGGAAACGTTTTTTCGCTAATTTCCATTACATCCTAGTTGCAAACCACCAACTGGACCCAACTAGCATGAAATTTCGACCCCAAGTCTTTCGTGGCACCTGTGGTACACTGGTCACGGGTTCCACGGAAATGGCTCAAAATTAGCCAAAAGCAGGCTTTATTCGCTTATAACTCGCGATAGAAAACTCGGATCGTCAAAAAATCACTTCCATCGTGTAGAGCGTGGTTGAATTGACCTAGAAACATGTTCAAATTGCCGAAAAGTTTTTTTAATGGAACCCATTTAATGGCACATGCCAGTTTTAGGGTCCCAAATACCGTAATTTTCAGTCGTCTGCAGGGCACGAGCCTGGAATCGTTTTTTCGCTAATTTCTATTACATCCTAGTTGCAAACCACCAACTGGACCCAACTAGCATGAATTTTCGACCCCAAGTCTTTCGTGGCACCTGTGGTACACTGGTCACGGGTTCCACGGAAATGGCTCAAAATTAGCCAAATCAGGCTTTATTCGCTTATAACTCGCGACAGAAAACTCGGATCGTCAAAAACTCACTTCCATCGTGTAGAGCGTGGTCGAATTGACCTAGAAACATGTTCAAATTGCCGAAAAGTTTTTTTTAATGGAACCCATTTAATGGCACATGCCAGTTTTAGGGTCCCAAATACCGTAATTTTGAGTCGTCTGCAGGGGACGAGCCTGGAAACGTTTTTTTCGCTAATTTCTATTACATCCTAGTTGCAAACCACCAACTGGACCCAACTAGCATGAATTTTCGACCCCAAGTCTTTCGTGGCACCTGTGGTACACTGGTCACGGGTTCCACGGAAATGGCTCAAAATTAGCCAAAATCAGGCTTTATTCGCTTATAACTCGCGATAGAAAACTCGGATCGTCAAAAACTCACTTCCATCGTGTAGAGCGTGGTCGAATTGACCTAGAAACATGTTCAAATTGCCGAAAAGTTTTTTTAATGGAACCCATTTAATGGCACATGCCAGTTTTAGGGTCCCAAATACCGTAATTTTCAGTCGTCTGCAGGGCACGAGCCTGGAAACGTTTTTTCGCTAATTTCTATTACATCCTAGTTGCAAACCACCAACTGGACCCAACTAGCATGAATTTTCGACCCCAAGTCTTTCGTGGCACCTGTGGTACACTGGTCACGGGTTCCATGGAAATGGCTCAAAATTAGCCAAAATCAGGCTTTATTCGCTTATAACTCGCGATAGAAAACTCGGATCGTCAAAAACTCACTTCCATCGTGTAGAGCGTGGTCGTATTGACCTAGAAACATGTTCAAATTGCCGAAAAGTTTTTTTAATGGAACCCATTCAATGGCACATGCCAGTTTTAGGGTCCCAAATACCGTAATTTTCAGTCGTCTGCAGGGCACGAGCCTGGAAACGTTTTTTCGCTAATTTCTATTACATCCTAGTTGCAAACCACCAACTGGACCCAACTAGCATGAATTTTCGACCCCAAGTCTTTCGTGGCACCTGTGGTACACTGGTCACGGGTTCCACGGAAATGGCTCAAAATTAGCCAAAATAAGGCTTTATTCGCTTATAACTCGCGATAGAATACTCGGATCGTCAAAAACTCACTTCCATCGTGTAGAGCGTGGTCGAATTGACCTAGAGAAACATGTTCAAATTGCCGAAAAGTTTTTTTAATGGAACCCATTTAATGGCACATGCCAGTTTTAGGGTCCCAAATACCGTAATTTTCAGTCGTCTGCAGGGCACGAGCCTGGAAACGTTTTTTCGCTAATTTCTATTACATCCTAGTTGCAAACCACCAACTGGACCCAACTAGCATGATTTTCGACCCCAAGTCTTTCGTGGCACCTGTGGTACACTGGTCACGGGTTCCACGGAAATGGCTCAAAATTAGCCAAAATAAGGCTTTATTCGCTTATAACTCGCGATAGAATACTCGGATTGTCAAAAACTCACTTCCATCGTGTAGAGCGTGGTCGAATTGACCTAGAAACATGTTCAAATTGCCGAAAAGTTTTTTTAATGGAACCCATTTAATGGCACATGCCAGTTTTAGGGTCCCAAATACCGTAATTTTCAGTCGTCTGCAGGGCACGAGCCTGAAAACGTTTTTTCGCTAATTTCTATTACATCCTAGTTGCAAACCACAACTGGATCCAACTAGCATGAATTTTCGACCCCAAGTCTTTCGTGGCACCTGTGGTACACTGGTCACGGGTTCCACGGAAATGGCTCAAAATTAGCCAAAATCAGGCTTTATTCGCTTATAACTCGCGATAGAAAACTCGGATCGTCAAAAACTCACTTCCATCGTGTAGAGCGTGGTCGAATTGACCTAGAAACAGGTTCAAATTGCCGAAAAGTTTTTTTAATGGAACCCATTTAATGGCACATGCCAGTTTTAGGGTCCCAAATACCGTAATTTTCAGTCGTCTGCAGGGCACGAGCCTGGAAACGTTTTTTCGCTAATTTCTATTACATCCAAGTTGCAAACCACCACTGGACCCAACTAGCATGAGTTTTCGACCCCAAGTCTTTCGTGGCACCTGTGGTACACTGGTCACGGGTTCCACGGAAATGGCTCAAAATTAGCCAAAATCAGGCTTTATTCGCTTATAACTCGCGATAGAAAACTCGGATCGTCAAAAACACACTTCCATCGTGTAGAGCGTGGCCGAATTGACCTAGAAACATAATCAAATTGCCGAAAAGTTTTTTTAATGGAACCCATTTAATGGCACATGCCAGTTTTAGGGTCCCAAATACCGTAATTTTCAGTCGTCTGCAGGGCACGAGCCTGGAAACGTTTTTTCGCTAATTTCTATTACATCCTAGTTGCAAACCACCAACTGGACCCAACTAGCATGAATTTTCGACCCCAAGTCTTTCGTGGCACCTGTGGTACACTGGTCACGGGTTCCACGGAAATGGCTCAAAATTAGCCAAAATCAGGCTTTATTCGCTTATAACTCGCGATAGAAAACTCGGATCGTCAAAAACTCACTTCCATCGTGTAGAGCGTGGTCGAATTGACCTAGAAACAGGTTCAAATTGCCGAAAAGTTTTTTTAATGGAACCCATTTGATGGCACATGCCAGTTTTAGGGTCCCAAATACCGTAATTTTCAGTCGTCTGCAGGGCACGAGCTGGAAACGTTTTTTCGCTAACTTCTCTATTACATCCTAGTTGCAAACCACCAACTGGACCCAACTAGCATGAATTTTCGACCCCAAGTCTTTCGTGGCACCTGTGGTACACTGGTCACGGGTTCCACGGAAATGGCTCAAAATTAGCCAAAATCAGGCTTTATTCGCTTATAACTCGCGATAGAAAACTCGGATCGTCAAAAACTCACTTCCATCGTGTAGAGCGTGGTCGAATTGACCTAGAAACATGTTCAAATTGCCGAAAAGTTTTTTTAATGGAACCCATTTAATGGCACATGCCAGTTTTAGGGTCCCAAATACCGTAATTTTCAGTCGTCTGCAGGGCACGAGCCTGGAAACGTTTTTTCGCTAATTTCTATTACATCCTAGTTGCAAACCACCAACTCGACCCAACTAGCATGAATTTTCGACCCCAAGTCTTTCGTGGCACCTGTGGTACACTGGTCACGGGTTCCACGGAAATGGCTCAAAATTAGCCAAAATCAGGCTTTATTCGCTTATAACTCGCGATAGAAAACTCGGATCGTCAAAAACTCACTTCCATCGTGTAGAGCGTGGTCGAATTGACCTAGAAACATGTTCAAATTGCCGAAAAGTATTTTTAATGGAACCCATTTAATGGCACATGCCAGTTTTAGGGTCCCAAATACCGTAATTTTCAGTCGTCTGCAGGGCACGAGCCTGGAAACGTTTTTTCGCTAATTTCTATTACATCCTAGTTGCAAACCACCAACTGGACCCAACTAGCATGAATTTTCGACCCCAAGTCTTTCGTGGCACCTGTGGTACACTGGTCACGGGTTCCACGGAAATGGCTCAAAATTAGCCAAAATCAGGCTTTATTCGCTTATAACTCGCGATAGAAAACTCGGATCGTCAAAAACTCACTTCCATCGTGTAGAGCGTGGTCGAATTGACCTAGAAACAGGTTCAAATTGCCGAAAAGTTTTTTTAATGGAACCCATTTAATGGCACATGCCAGTTTTAGGGTCCCAAATACCGTAATTTTCAGTCGTCTGCAGGGCACGAGCCTGGAAACGTTTTTTCGCTAATTTCTATTACATCCTAGTTGCAAACCACCAACTGGACCCAACTAGCATGAATTTTCGACCCCAAGTCTTTCGTGGCACCTGTGGTACACTGGTCACGGGTTCCACGGAAATGGCTCAAAATTAGCCAAAATCAGACTTTATTCGCTTATAACTCGCGATAGAAAACTCGGATCGTCAAAAACTCACTTCCATCGTGTAGAGCGTGGTCGAATTGACCTAGAAACATGTTCAAATTGCCGAAAAGTTTTTTTAATGGAACCCATTTAATGGCACATGCCAGTTTTAGGGTCCCAAATACCGTAATTTTCAGTCGTCTGCAGGGCACGAGCCTGGAAACGTTTTTTCGCTAATTTCTATTACATCCTAGTTGCAAACCACCAACTGGACCCAACTAGCATGAATTTTCGACCCCAAGTCTTTCGTGGCACCTGTGGTACACTGGTCACGGGTTCCACGGAAATGGCTCAAAATTAGCCAAAATCAGGCTTTATTCGCTTATAATTCGCGATAGAAAACTCGGATCGTCAAAAACTCACTTCCATAGTGTAGAGCGTGGTCGAATTGACCTAGAAACATGCTCAAATTGCCAAAAAGTTTTTTTAATGAAACCCATTTAATGGCACATGCCAGTTTTAGGGTCCCAAATACCGTAATTTTCAGTCGTCTGCAGGGCACGAGCCTGGAAACGTTTTTTCGCTAATTTCTATTACATCCTAGTTGCAAACCACCAACTGGGCCCAACTAGCATGAATTTTCGACCCCAAGTCTTTCGTGGCACCTGTGGTACACCGGTCACGGGTTCCACGGAAATGGCTCAAAATTAGCCAAAATCAGGCTTTATTCGCTTATAACTCGCGATAGAAAACTCGGATCGTCAAAAACTCACTTCCATCGTGTAGAGCGTGGTCGAATTGACCTAGAAACATGTTCAAATTGCCGAAAAGTTTTTTTAATGAAACCCATTTAATGGCACATGCCAGTTTTAGGGTCCCAAATACCGTAATTTTCAGTCGTCTGCAGGGCACGAGCCTGGAAACGTTTTTTCGCTAATTTCTATTACATCCTAGTTGAAAACCACCAACTGGACCCAACTAGCATGAATTTTCGACCCCAAGTCTTTCGTGGCACCTGTGGTACACTGGTCACGGGTTCCACGGAAATGGCTCAAAATTAGCCAAAATCAGGCTTTATTCGCTTATAACTCGCGATAGGAAACTCGGATCGTCAAAAACTCACTTCCATCGTGTAGAGCGTGGTCGAATTGACCTAGAAACATGTTCAAATTGCCGAAAAGTTTTTTTAATGGAACCCATTTACTGGCACATGCCAGTTTTAGGGTCCCAAATACCGTAATTTTCAGTCGTCTGCAGGGCACGAGCCTGGAAACGTTTTTTCGCTAATTTCTATTACATCCTAGTTGCAAACCACCAACTGGACCCAACTAGCATGAATTTTCGACCCCAAGTCTTTCGTGGCACCTGTGGTACACTGGTCACGGGTTCCACGGAAATGGCTCAAAATTAGCCAAAATCAGGCTTTATTCGCTTATAACTCGCGATAGAAAACTCGGATCGTCAAAAACTCACTTCCATCGTGTAGAGCGTGGTCGAATTGACCTAGAAACATGTTCAAATTGCCGAAAAGTTTTTTTAATGGAACCCATTTAATGGCACATGCCAGTTTTAGGGTCCCAAATACCGTAATTTTCAGTCGTCTGCAGGGCACGAGCCTGGAAACGTTTTTTCGCTAATTTCTATTACATCCTAGTTGCAAACCACCAACTGGACCCAACTAGCATGAATTTTCGACCCCAAGTCTTTCTTGGCACCTGTGGTACACTGGTCACGGGTTCCACGGAAATGGCTCAAAATTAGCCAAAATCAGGCTTTATTCGCTTATAACTCGCGACTAGAAAACTCGGATCGTCAAAAACTCACTTCCATCGTGTAGAGCGTGGTCGAATTGACCTAGAAACATGTTCAAATTGCCGAAAAGTTTTTTTAATGGAACCCATTTAATGGCACATGCCAGTTTTAGGGTCCAAAATACCGTAATTTTCAGTCGTCTGCAGGGCACGAGCCTGGAAACGTTTTTTCGCTAATTTCTATTACATCCTAGTTGCAAACCACCAACTGGACCCAACTAGCATGAATTTTCGACCCCAAGTCTTTCGTGGCACCTGTGGTACACTGGTCACGGGTTCCACGGAAATGGCTCAAAATTAGCCAAAATCAGGCTTTATTCGCTTATAACTCGCGATAGAAAACTCGGATCGTCAAAAACTCACTTCCATCGTGTAGAGCGTGGTCGAATTGACCTAGAAACATGTTCAAATTGCCGAAAGGTTTTTTTAATGGAACCCATTCAATGGCACATGCCAGTTTTAGGGTCCCAAATACCGTAATTTTCAGTCGTCTGCAGGGCACGAGCCTGGAAACGTTTTTTCGCTAATTTCTATTACATCCTAGTTGCAAACCACCAACTGGACCCAACTAGCATGAATTTTCGACCCCAAGTCTTTCGTGGCACCTGTGGTACACTGGTCACGGGTTCCACGGAAATGGCTCAAAATTAGCCAAAATAAGGCTTTATTCGCTTATAACTCGCGATAGAATACTCGGATCGTCAAAAACTCACTTCCATCGTGTAGAGCGTGGTCGAATTGACCTAGAAACATGTTCAAATTGCCGAAAAGTTTTTTTAATGGAACCCATTTAATGGCACATGCCAGTTTTAGGGTCCCAAATACCGTAATTTTCAGTCGTCTGCAGGGCACGAGCCTGGAAACGTTTTTTCGCTAATTTCTATTACATCCTAGTTGCAAACCACCAACTGGATCCAACTAGCATGAATTTTCGACCCCAAGTCTTTCGTGGCACCTGTGGTACACTGGTCACGGGCTCAACGGAAATGGCTCAAAATTAGCCAAAATCAGGCTTTATTCGCTTATAACTCGCGATAGAAAACTCGGATCGTCAAAAACTCACTTCCATCGTGTAGAGCGTGGTCGAATTGACCTAGAAACAGGTTCAAATTGCCGAAAAGTTTTTTTTAATGGAACCCATTTAATGGCACATGCCAGTTTTAGGGTCCCAAATACCGTAATTTTCAGTCGTCTGCAGGGCACGAGCCTGGAAACGTTTTTTCGCTAATTTCTATTACATCCTAGTTGCAAACCACCAACTGGACCCAACTAGCATGAGTTTTCGACCCCAAGTCTTTCGTGGCACCTGTGGTACACTGGTCACGGGTTCCACGGAAATGGCTCAAAATTAGCCAAAATCAGGCTTTATTCGCTTATAACTCGCGATAGAAAACTCGGATCGTCAAAAACTCACTTCCATCGTGTAGAGCGTGGTCGAATTGACCTAGAAACATAATCAAATTGCCGAAAAGTTTTTTAATGGAACCCATTTAATGGCACATGCCAGTTTTAGGGTCCCAAATACCGTAATTTTCAGTCGTCTGCAGGGCACGAGCCTGGAAACGTTTTTTCGCTAATTTCTATTACATCCTAGTTGCAAACCACCAACTGGACCCAACTAGCATGAATTTTCGACCCCAAGTCTTTCGTGGCACCTGTGGTACACTGGTCACGGGTTCCACGGAAATGGCTCAAAATTAGCCAAAATCAGGCTTTATTCGCTTATAACTCGCGATAGAAAACTCGGATCGTCAAAAACTCACTTCCATCGTGTAGAGCGTGGTCGAATTGACCTAGAAACAGGTTCAAATTGCCGAAAAGTTTTTTTAATGGAACCCATTTAATGGCACATGCCAGTTTTAGGGTCCCAAATACCGTAATTTTCAGTCGTCTGCAGGGCACGAGCCTGGAAACGTTTTTTCGCTAACTTCTATTACATCCTAGTTGCAAACCACCAACTGGACCCAACTAGCATGAATTTTCGACCCCAAGTCTTTCGTGGCACCTGTGGTACACTGGTCACGGGTTCCACGGAAATGGCTCAAAATTAGCCAAAATCAGGCTTTATTCGCTTATAACTCGCGATAGAAAACTCGGATCGTCAAAAACTCACTTCCATCGTGTAGAGCGTGGTCGAATTGACCTAGAAACATGTTCAAATTGCCGAAAAGTTTTTTTAATGGAACCCATTTAATGGCACATGCCAGTTTTAGGGTCCCAAATACCGTAATTTTCAGTCGTCTGCAGGGCACGAGCCTGGAAACGTTTTTTCGCTAATTTCTATTACATCCTAGTTGCAAACCACCAACTCGACCCAACTAGCATGAATTTTCGACCCCAAGTCTTTCGTGGCACCTGTGGTACACTGGTCACGGGTTCCACGGAAATGGCTCAAAATTAGCCAAAATCAGGCTTTATTCGCTTATAACTCGCGATAGAAAACTCGGATCGTCAAAAACTCACTTCCATCGTGTAGAGCGTGGTCGAATTGACCTAGAAACATGTTCAAATTGCCGAAAAGTATTTTTAATGGAACCCATTTAATGGCACATGCCAGTTTTAGGGTCCCAAATACCGTAATTTTCAGTCGTCTGCAGGGCACGAGCCTGGAAACGTTTTTTCGCTAATTTCTATTACATCCTAGTTGCAAACCACCAACTGGACCCAACTAGCATGAATTTTCGACCCCAAGTCTTTCGTGGCACCTGTGGTACACTGGTCACGGGTTCCACGGAAATGGCTCAAAATTAGCCAAAATCAGGCTTTATTCGCTTATAACTCGCGATAGAAAACTCGGATCGTCAAAAACTCACTTCCATCGTGTAGAGCGTGGTCGAATTGACCTAGAAACAGGTTCAAATTGCCGAAAAGTTTTTTTAATGGAACCCATTTAATGGCACATGCCAGTTTTAGGGTCCCAAATACCGTAATTTTCAGTCGTCTGCAGGGCACGAGCCTGGAAACGTTTTTTCGCTAATTTCTATTACATCCTAGTTGCAAACCACCAACTGGACCCAACTAGCATGAATTTTCGACCCCAAGTCTTTCGTGGCACCTGTGGTACACTGGTCACGGGTTCCACGGAA
This sequence comes from Daptonema setosum, assembly GCA_964036265.1. Lineage (NCBI taxonomy): Eukaryota > Metazoa > Nematoda > Chromadorea > Monhysterida > Xyalidae > Daptonema > Daptonema setosum. The sequence goes on from OZ038445.1 coordinate 23,573,540, forward strand.
ATGGCTCAAAATTAGCCAAAATCAGGCTTTATTCGCTTATAACTCGCGATAGAAAACTCGGATCGTCAAAAACTCACTTCCATCGTGTAGAGCGTGGTCGAATTGACCTAGAAACATGTTCAAATTGCCGAAAAGTTTTTTTAATGGAACCCATTTAATGGCACATGCCAGTTTTAGGGTCCCAAATACCGTAATTTTCAGTCGTCTGCAGGGCACGAGCCTGGAAACGTTTTTTCGCTAATTTCTATTACATCCTAGTTGCAAACCACCAACTGGACCCAACTAGCATGAATTTTCGACCCCAAGTCTTTCGTGGCACCTGTGGTACACTGGTCACGGGTTCCACGGAAATGGCTCAAAATTAGCCAAAATCAGGCTTTATTCGCTTATAATTCGCGATAGAAAACTCGGATCGTCAAAAACTCACTTCCATAGTGTAGAGCGTGGTCGAATTGACCTAGAAACATGTTCAAATTGCCAAAAAGTTTTTTTAATGAAACCCATTTAATGGCACATGCCAGTTTTAGGGTCCCAAATACCGTAATTTTCAGTCGTCTGCAGGGCACGAGCCTGGTAACGTTTTTTCGCTAATTTCTATTACATCCTAGTTGCAAACCACCAACTGGGCCCAACTAGCATGAATTTTCGACCCCAAGTCTTTCGTGGCACCTGTGGTACACCGGTCACGGGTTCCACGGAAATGGCTCAAAATTAGCCAAAATCAGGCTTTATTCGCTTATAACTCGCGATAGAAAACTCGGATCGTCAAAAACTCACTTCCATCGTGTAGAGCGTGGTCGAATTGACCTAGAAACATGTTCAAATTGCCGAAAAGTTTTTTTAATGAAACCCATTTAATGGCACATGCCAGTTTTAGGGTCCCAAATACCGTAATTTTCAGTCGTCTGCAGGGCACGAGCCTGGAAACGTTTTTTCGCTAATTTCTATTACATCCTAGTTGAAAACCACCAACTGGACCCAACTAGCATGAATTTTCGACCCCAAGTCTTTCGTGGCACCTGTGGTACACTGGTCACGGGTTCCACGGAAATGGCTCAAAATTAGCCAAAATCAGGCTTTATTCGCTTATAACTCGCGATAGGAAACTCGGATCGTCAAAAACTCACTTCCATCGTGTAGAGCGTGGTCGAATTGACCTAGAAACATGTTCAAATTGCCGAAAAGTTTTTTTAATGGAACCCATTTAATGGCACATGCCAGTTTTAGGGTCCCAAATACCGTAATTTTCAGTCGTCTGCAGGGCACGAGCCTGGAAACGTTTTTTCGCTAATTTCTATTACATCCTAGTTGCAAACCACCAACTGGACCCAACTAGCATGAATTTTCGACCCCAAGTCTTTCGTGGCACCTGTGGTACACTGGTCACGGGTTCCACGGAAATGGCTCAAAATTAGCCAAAATCAGGCTTTATTCGCTTATAACTCGCGATAGAAAACTCGGATCGTCAAAAACTCACTTCCATCGTGTAGAGCGTGGTCGAATTGACCTAGAAACATGTTCAAATTGACGAAAAGTTTTTTTAATGGAACCCATTTAATGGCACATGCCAGTTTTAGGGTCCCAAATACCGTAATTTTCAGTCGTCTGCAGGGCACGAGCCTGGAAACGTTTTTTCGCTAATTTCTATTACATCCTAGTTGCAAACCACCAACTGGACCCAACTAGCATGAATTTTCGACCCCAAGTCTTTCGTGGCACCTGTGGTACACTGGTCACGGGTTCCACGGAAATGGCTCAAAATTAGCCAAAATCAGGCTTTATTCGCTTATAACTCGCGATAGAAAACTCGGATCGTCAAAAACTCACTTCCATCGTGTAGAGCGTGGTCGAATTGACCTAGAAACAGGTTCAAATTGCCGAAAAGTTTTTTTAATGGAACCCATTTAATGGCACATGCCAGTTTTAGGGTCCCAAATACCGTAATTTTCAGTCGTCTGCAGGGCACGAGCCTGGAAACGTTTTTTCGCTAATTTCTATTACATCCTAGTTGCAAACCACCAACTGGACCCAACTAGCATGAATTTTCGACCCCAAGTCTTTCGTGGCACCTGTGGTACACTGGTCACGGGTTCCACGGAAATGGCTCAAAATTAGCCAAAATCAGGCTTTATTCGCTTATAACTCGCGATAGAAAACTCGGATCGTCAAAAACTCACTTCCATCGTGTAGAGCGTGGTCGAATTGACCTAGAAACATGTTCAAATTGCCGAAAAGTTTTTTTAATGGAACCCATTTAATGGCACATGCCAGTTTTAGGGTCCCAAATACCGTAATTTTCAGTCGTCTGCAGGGCACGAGCCTGGAAACGTTTTTTCGCTAATTTCTATTACATCCTAGTTGCAAACCACCAACTGGACCCAACTAGCATGAATTTTCGACCCCAAGTCTTTCGTGGCACCTGTGGTACACTGGTCACGGGTTCCACGGAAATGGCTCAAAATTAGCCAAAATCAGGCTTTATTCGCTTATAATTCGCGATAGAAAACTCGGATCGTCAAAAACTCACTTCCATAGTGTAGAGCGTGGTCGAATTGACCTAGAAACATGTTCAAATTGCCAAAAAGTTTTTTTAATGAAACCCATTTAATGGCACATGCCAGTTTTAGGGTCCCAAATACCGTAATTTTCAGTCGTCTGCAGGGCACGAGCCTGGAAACGTTTTTTCGCTAATTTCTATTACATCCTAGTTGCAAACCACCAACTGGGCCCAACTAGCATGAATTTTCGACCCCAAGTCTTTCGTGGCACCTGTGGTACACCGGTCACGGGTTCCACGGAAATGGCTCAAAATTAGCCAAAATCAGGCTTTATTCGCTTATAACTCGCGATAGAAAACTCGGATCGTCAAAAACTCACTTCCATCGTGTAGAGCGTGGTCGAATTGACCTAGAAACATGTTCAAATTGCCGAAAAGTTTTTTTAATGAAACCCATTTAATGGCACATGCCAGTTTTAGGGTCCCAAATACCGTAATTTTCAGTCGTCTGCAGGGCACGAGCCTGGAAACGTTTTTTCGCTAATTTCTATTACATCCTAGTTGAAAACCGCCAACTGGACCCAACTAGCATGAATTTTCGACCCCAAGTCTTTCGTGGCACCTGTGGTACACTGGTCACGGGTTCCACGGAAATGGCTCAAAATTAGCCAAAATCAGGCTTTATTCGCTTATAACTCGCGATAGAAAACTCGGATCGTCAAAAACTCACTTCCATCGTGTAGAGCGTGGTCGAATTGACCTAGAAACATGTTCAAATTGCCAAAAAGTTTTTTTAATGAAACCCATTTAATGGCACATGCCAGTTTTAGGGTCCCAAATACCGTAATTTTCAGTCGTCTGCAGGGCACGAGCCTGGAAACGTTTTTTCGCTAATTTCTATTACATCCTAGTTGAAAACCGCCAACTGGACCCAACTAGCATGAATTTTCGACCCCAAGTCTTTCGTGGCACCTGTGGTACACTGGTCACGGGTTCCACGGAAATGGCTCAAAATTAGCCAAAATCAGGCTTTATTCGCTTATAACTCGGGATAGGAAACTCGGATCGTCAAAAACTCACTTCCATCGTGTAGAGCGTGGTCGAATTGACCTAGAAACATGTTCAAATTGCCGAAAAGTTTTTTTAATGGAACCCATTTAATGGCACATGCCAGTTTTAGGGTCCCAAATACCGTAATTTTCAGTCGTCTGCAGGGCACGAGCCTGGAAACGTTTTTTCGCTAATTTCTATTACATCCTAGTTGCAAACCACCAACTGGACCCAACTAGCATGAATTTTCGACCCCAAGTCTTTCGTGGCACCTGTGGTACACTGGTCACGGGTTCCACGGAAATGGCTCAAAATTAGCCAAAATCAGGCTTTATTCGCTTATAACTCGCGACAGAAAACTCGGATCGTCAAAAACTCACTTCCATCGTGTAGAGCGTGGTTGAATTGACCTAGAAACATGTTCAAATTGCCGAAACGTTTTTTTAATGGAACCCATTTAATGGCACATGCCAGTTTTAGGGTCCCAAATACCGTAATTTTCAGTCGTCTGCAGGGCACGAGCCTGGAAACGTTTTTTCGCTAATTTCTATTACATCCTAGTTGCAAACCGCCAACTGGACCCAACTAGCATGAATTTTCGACCCCAAGTCTTTCGTGGCACCTGTGGTACACTGGTCACGGGTTCCACGGAAATGGCTCAAAATTAGCCAAAATCAGGCTTTATTCGCTTATAACTCGCGATAGAAAACTCGGATCGTCAAAAACTCACTTCCATCGTGTAGAGCGTGGTCGAATTGACCTAGAAACATGTTCAAATTGCCGAAAAGTTTTTTTTAATGGAACCCATTTAATGGCACATGCCAGTTTTAGGGTCCTAAATACCGTAATTTTCAGTCGTCTGCAGGGCACGAGCCTGGAAACGTTTTTTCGCTAATTTCTATTACATCCTAGTTGCAAACCACCAACTGGACCCAACTAGCATGAATTTTCGACCCCAAGTCTTTCGTGGCACCTGTGGTACACTGGTCACGGGTTCCACGGAAATGGCTCAAAATTTGCCAAAATCAGGCTTTATTCGCTCATAACTCGCGATAGAAAACTCGGATCGTCAAAAACTCACTTCCATCGTGTAGAGCGTGGTCGAATTGACCTAGAAACTTGTTCAAATTGCCGAAAAGTTTTTTTAATGGAACCCATTTAATGGCACATGCCAGTTTTAGGGTCCCAAATACCGTAATTTTCAGTCGTCTGCAGGGCACGAGCCTGGAAACGTTTTTTCGCTAATTTATATTACATCCTAGTTGCAAACCACCAACTGGACCCAACTAGCATGAATTTTCGACCCCAAGTCTTTCGTGGCACCTGTGGTACACTGGTGACGGGTTCCACGGAAATGGCTCAAAATTAGCCAAAATCAGGCTTTATTCGCTTATAACTCGTGATAGAAAACTCGGTTCGTCAAAAACTCACTTCCATCGTGTAGAGCGTGGTCGAATTGACCTAGAAACATGTTCAAATTGCCGAAAAGTTTTTTTAATGGAACCCATTTAATGGCACATGCCAGTTTTAGGGTCCCAAATACCGTAATTTTCAGTCGTCTGCAGGGCACGAGCCTGGAAACGTTTTTTCGCTAATTTCTATTACATCCTAGTTGCAAACCACCAACTGGACCCAACTAGCATGAATTTTCGACCCCAAGTCTTTCGTGGCACCTGTGGTACACTGGTCACGGGTTCCACGGAAATGGCTCAAAATTAGCCAAAATCAGGCTTTATTCGCTTATAACTCGCGATAGAAAACTCGGATCGTCAAAAACTCACTTCCATCGTGTAGAGCGTGGTCGAATTGACCTAGAAACATGTTCAAATTGCCGAAAAGTTTTTTTAATGGAACCCATTTAATGGCACATGCCAGTTTTAGGGTCCCAAATACCGTATTTTCAGTCGTCTGCAGGGCACGAACCTGGAAACGTTTTTTCGCTAATTTCCATTACATCCTAGTTGCAAACCACCAACTGGACCCAACTAGCATGAATTTTCGACCCCAAGTCTTTCGTGGCACCTGTGGTACACTGGTCACGGGTTCCACGGAAATGGCTCAAAATTAGCCAAAATCAGGCTTTATTCGCTTATAACTCGCGATAGAAAACTCGGATCGTCAAAAAATCACTTCCATCGTGTAGAGCGTGGTCGAATTGACCTAGAAACATGTTCAAATTGCCGAAAAGTTTTTTTAATGGAACCCATTTAATGGCACATGCCAATTTTAGGGTCCCAAATACCGTAATTTTCAGTCGTCTGCAGGGCACGAGCCTGGAAACGTTTTTTCGCTAATTTCTATTACATCCTAGTTGCAAACCACCAACTGGACCCAACTAGCATGAATTTTCGACCCCAAGTCTTTCGTGGCACCTGTGGTACACTGGTCACGGGTTCCACGGAAATGGCTCAAAATTAGCCAAAATCAGGCTTTATTCGCTTATAACTCGCGACAGAAAACTCGGATCGTCAAAAACTCACTTCCATCGTGTAGAGCGTGGTCGAATTGACCTAGAAACATGTTCAAATGGCCGAAAAGTTTTTTTAATGGAACCCATTTAATGGCACATGCCAGTTTTAGGGTCCCAAATACCGTAATTTTCAGTCGTCTGCAGGGCACGAGCCTGGAAACGTTTTTTCGCTAATTTCTATTACATCCTAGTTGCAAACCACCAACTGGACCCAACTAGCATGAATTTTCGACCCCAAGTCTTTCGTGGCACCTGTGGTACACTGGTCACGGGTTCCACGGAAATGGCTCAAAATTAGCCAAAATCAGGCTTTATTCGCTTATAACTCGCGATAGAAAACTCGGATCGTAAAAAACTCACTTCCATCGTGTAGAGCGTGGTCGAATTGACCTAGAAACATGTTCAAATTGCCGAAAAGTTTTTTTAATGGAACCCATTTAATGGCACATGCCAGTTTTAGGGTCCCAAATACCGTATTTTCAGTCGTCTGCAGGGCACGAGCCTGGAAACGTTTTTTCGCTAATTTCCATTACATCCTAGTTGCAAACCACCAACTGGACCCAACTAGCATGAATTTTCGACCCCAAGTCTTTCGTGGCACCTGTGGTACACTGGTCACGGGTTCCACGGAAATGGCTCAAAATTAGCCAAAATCAGGCTTTATTCGCTTATAACTCGCGATAGAAAACTCGGATCGTCAAAAAATCACTTCCATCGTGTAGAGCGTGGTCGAATTGACCTAGAAACATGTTCAAATTGCCGAAAAGTTTTTTTAATGGAACCCATTTAATGGCACATGCCAGTTTTAGGGTCCCAAATACCGTAATTTTCAGTCGTCTGCAGGGCACGAGCCTGGAAACGTTTTTTCGCTAATTTCTATTACATCCTAGTTGCAAACCACCAACTGGACCCAACTAGCATGCATTTTCGACCCCAAGTCTTTCGTGTCACCTGTTGTACACTGGTCACGGGTTCCACGGAAATGGCTCAAAATTAGCCAAAATCAGGCTTTATTCGCTTATAACTCGCGACAGAAAACTCGGATCGTCAAAAACTCACTTCCATCGTGTAGAGCGTGGTCGAATTGACCTAGAAACATGTTCAAATTGCCGAAAAGTTTTTTTAATGGAACCCATTTAATGGCACATGCCAGTTTTAGGGTCCCAAATACCGTAATTTTCAGTCGTCTGCAGGGCACGAGCCTGGAAACGTTTTTTCGCTAATTTCTATTACATCCTAGTTGCAAACCACCAACTGGACCCAACTAGCATGCATTTTCGACCCCAAGTCTTTCGTGGCACCTGTGGTACACTGGTCACGGGTTCCACGGAAATGGCTCAAAATTAGCCAAAATCAGGCTTTATTCGCTTATAACTCGCGATAGAAAACTCGGATCGTCAAAAACTCACTTCCATCGTGTAGAGCGTGGTCGAATTGACCTAGAAACATGTTCAAATTGCCGAAAAGTTTTTTTTAATGGAACCCATTTAATGGCACATGCCAGTTTTAGGGTCCCAAATACCGTAATTTTCAGTCGTCTGCAGGGCACGAGCCTGGAAACGTTTTTTCGCTAATTTCTATTACATCCTAGTTGCAAACCACCAACTGGACCCAACTAGCATGAATTTTCGACCCCAAGTCTTTCGTGGCACCTGTGGTTCACTGGTCACGGGTTCCACGGAAATGGCTCAAAATTAGCCAAAATCAGGCTTTATTCGCTTATAACTCGCGATAGAAAACTCGGATCGTCAAAAACTCACTTCCATCGTGTAGAGCGTGGTCGAATTGACCTAGAAACATGTTCAAATTGCCGAAAAGTTTTTTTTAATGGAACCCATTTAATGGCACATGCCAGTTTTAGGGTCCTAAATACCGTAATTTTCAGTCGTCTGCAGGGCACGAGCCTGGAAACGTTTTTTCGCTAATTTCTATTACATCCTAGTTGCAAACCACCAACTGGACCCAACTAGCATGAATTTTCGACCCCAAGTCTTTCGTGGCACCTGTGGTACACTGGTCACGGGTTCCACGGAAATGGCTCAAAATTTGCCAAAATCAGGCTTTATTCGCTCATAACTCGCGATAGAAAACTCGGATCGTCAAAAACTCACTTCTATCGTGTAGAGCATGGTCGAATTGACCTAGAAACTTGTTCAAATTGCCGAAAAGTTTTTTTAATGGAACCCATTTAATGGCACATGCCAGTTTTAGGGTCCCAAATACCGTAATTTTCAGTCGTCTGCAGGGCACGAGCCTGGAAACGTTTTTTCGCTAATTTCTATTACATCCTAGTTGCAAACCACCAACTGGACCCAACTAGCATGAATTTTCGACCCCAAGTCTTTCGTGGCACCTGTGGTACACTGGTGACGGGTTCCACGGAAATGGCTCAAAATTAGCCAAAATCAGGCTTTATTCGCTTATAACTCGTGATAGAAAACTCGGATCGTCAAAAACTCACTTCCATCGTGTAGAGCGTGGTCGAATTAACCTAGAAATATGTTCAAATTGCCGAAAAGTTTTTTTAATGGAACCCATTTAATGGCACATGCCAGTTTTAGGGTCCCAAATACCGTAATTTTCAGTCGTCTGCAGGGCACGAGCCTGAAAACGTTTTTTTCGCTAATTTCTATTACATCCTAGTTGCAAACCACCAACTGGACCCAACTAGCATGAATTTTCGACCCCAAGTCTTTCGTGGCACCTGTGGTACACTGGTCACGGGTTCCACGGAAATGGCTCAAAATTAGCCAAAATCAGGCTTTATTCGCTTATAACTCGCGATAGAAAACTCGGATCGTCAAAAACTCACTTCCATCGTGTAGAGCGTGGTCGAATTGACCTAGAAACATGTTCAAATTGCCGAAAAGTTTTTTTAATGGAACCCATTTAATGGCACATGCCAGTTTTAGGGTCCCAAATACCGTATTTTCAGTCGTCTGCAGGGCACGAACTTGGAAACGTTTTTTCGCTAATTTCCATTACATCCTAGTTGCAAACCACCAACTGGACCCAACTAGCATGAATTTTCGACCCCAAGTCTTTCGTGGCACCTGTGGTACACTGGTCACGGGTTCCACGGAAATGGCTCAAAATTAGCCAAAATCAGGCTTTATTCGCTTATAACTCGCGATAGAAAACTCGGATCGTCAAAAACTCACTTCCATCGTGTAGAGCGTGGTCGAATTGACCTAGAAACATGTTCAAATTGCCGAAAAGTTTTTTTTAATGGAACCCATTTAATGGCACATGCCAGTTTTAGGGTCCCAAATACCGTAATTTTCAGTCGTCTGCAGGGCACGAGCCAGGAAACGTTTTTTCGCTAATTTCTATTACATCCTAGTTGCAAACCACCAACTGGACCCAACTAGCATGAATTTTCGACCCCAAGTCTTTCGTGGCACCTGTGGTACACTGGTCACGGGTTCCACGGAAATGGCTCAAAATTAGCCAAAATCAGGCTTTATTCGCTTATAACTCGCGATAGAAAACTCGGATCGTCAAAAACTCACTTCCATCGTGTAGAGCGTGGTCGAATTGACCTAGAAACATGTTCAAATTGCCGAAAAGTTTTTTTTAATGGAACCCATTTAATGGCACATGCCAGTTTTAGGGTCCTAAATACCGTAAATTTCAGTCGTCTGCAGGGCACGAGCCTGGAAACGTTTTTTCGCTAATTTCTATTACATCCTAGTTGCAAACCACCAACTGGACCCAACTAGCATGAATTTTCGACCCCAAGTCTTTCGTGGCACCTGTGGTACACTGGTCACGGGTTCCACGGAAATGGCTCAAAATTTGCCAAAATCAGGCTTTATTCGCTCATAACTCGCGATAGAAAACTCGGATCGTCAAAAACTCACTTCCATCGTGTAGAGCGTGGTCGAATTGACCTAGAAACTTGTTCAAATTGCCGAAAAGTTTTTTTAATGGAACCCATTTAATGGCACATGCCAGTTTTAGGGTCCCAAATACCGTAATTTTCAGTCGTCTGCAGGGCACGAGCCTGGAAACGTTTTTTCGCTAATTTCTATTACATCCTAGTTGCAAACCACCAACTGGACCCAACTAGCGTGAATTTTCGACCCCAAGTCTTTCGTGGCACCTGTGGTACACTGGTGACGGGTTCCACAGAAATGGCTCAAAATTAGCCAAAATCAGGCTTTATTCGCTTATAACTCGTGATAGAAAACTCGGATCGTCAAAAACTCACTTCCATCGTGTAGAGCGTGGTCGAATTAACCTAGAGACATGTTCAAATTGCCGAAAAGTTTTTTTAATGGAACCCATTTAATGGCACATGCCAGTTTTAGGGTCCCAAATACCGTAATTTTCAGTCGTCTGCAGGGCACGAGCCTGGAAACGTTTTTTCGCTAATTTATATTACATCCTAGTTGCAAACCACCAACTGGACCCAACTAGCATGAATTTTCGACCCCAAGTCTTTCGTGGCACCTGTGGTACACTGGTCACGGGTTCCACGGAAATGGCTCAAAATTAGCCAAAATCAGGCTTTATTCGCTTATAACTCGCGATAGAAAACTCGGATCGTCAAAAACTCACTTCCATCGTGTAGAGCGTGGTCGAATTGACCTAGAAACATGTTCAAATTGCCGAAAAGTTTTTTTAATGGAACCCATTTAATGGCACATGCCAGTTTTAGGGTCCCAAATACCGTATTTTCAGTCGTCTGCAGGGCACGAACCTGGAAACGTTTTTTCGCTAATTTCCATTACATCCTAGTTGCAAACCACCAACTGGACCCAACTAGCATGAATTTTCGACCCCAAGTCTTTCGTGGCACCTGTGGTACACTGGTCACGGGTTCCACGGAAATGGCTCAAAATTTGCCAAAATCAGGCTTTATTCGCTCATAACTCGCGATAGAAAACTCGGATCGTCAAAAACTCACTTCCATCGTGTAGAGCGTGGTCGAATTGACCTAGAAACTTGTTCAAATTGCCGAAAAGTTTTTTTAATGGAACCCATTTAATGGCACATGCCAGTTTTAGGGTCCCAAATACCGTAATTTTCAGTCGTCTGCAGGGCACGAGCCTGGAAACGTTTTTTCGCTAATTTCTATTACATCCTAGTTGCAAACCACCAACTGGACCCAACTAGCATGAATTTTCGACCCCAAGTCTTCCGTGGCACCTGTGGTACACTGGTGACGGGTTCCACGGAAATGGCTCAAAATTAGCCAAAATCAGGCTTTATTCGCTTATAACTCGTGATAGAAAACTCGGATCGTCAAAAACTCACTTCCATCGTGTAGAGCGTGGTCGAATTAACCTAGAAACATGTTCAAATTGCCGAAAAGTTTTTTTAATGGAACCCATTTAATGGCACATGCCAGTTTTAGGGTCCCAAATACCGTAACTTTCAGTCGTCTGCAGGGCACGAGCCTGGAAACGTTTTTTCGCTAATTTCTATTACATCCTAGTTGCAAACCACCAACTGGACCCAACTAGCATGAATTTTCGACCCCAAGTCTTTCGTGGCACCTGTGGTACACTGGTCACGGGTTCCACGGAAATGGCTCAAAATTTGCCAAAATCAGGCTTTATTCGCTCATAACTCGCGATAGAAAACTCGGATCGTCAAAAACTCACTTCCATCGTGTAGAGCGTGGTCGAATTGACCTAGAAACTTGTTCAAATTGCCGAAAAGTTTGTTTAATGGAACCCATTTAATGGCACATGCCAGTTTTAGGGTCCCAAATACCGTAATTTTCAGTCGTCTGCAGGGCACGAGCCTGGAAACGTTTTTTCGCTAATTTCTATTACATCCTAGTTGCAAACCACCAACTGGACCCAACTAGCATGAATTTTCGACCCCAAGTCTTTCGTGGCACCTGTGGTACACTGGTGACGGGTTCCACGGAAATGGCTCAAAATTAGCCAAAATCAGGCTTTATTCGCTTATAACTCGTGATAGAAAACTCGGATCGTCAAAAACTCACTTCCATCGTGTAGAGCGTGGTCGAATTAACCTAGAAACATGTTCAAATTGCCGAAAAGTTTTTTTAATGGAACCCATTTAATGGCACATGCCAGTTTTAGGGGCAGTCCTCCAAACCCCAGACGATTTCCACATTTCCACATCTCCGTTAAACACCTTTCCTGAGACCCAAAAATAGTGCGAATAAAGTTGACGAAAACTCTGTCGACCGATATTTTCGAAAATATTGCAGTGTAAATGGAATGTGAATTTTAAAATAAAATAACGAAATAAATAAAAAAACACTCGAAGTGAATTTCGAAATTATCAGTATCATCAACGTTTTTTTCAATCAATCTCAATCTCAATGATCAATCGTGTGTTTTTCCGTTTTTCTTAGGTTGTTCATGGTACAGCTCGTGGTGACATTATTTACCACGCTGAACACCGCCGCTTCGCGGTGCTCGGAAATTCGGCCTACGGCCGAAGCCTAACATTAGGTTATCGGGGGTTAACGAACAGTAAAGCTTTGCATGAACATTTAAAAACCTGTCACCTCGAGCTGTACCAAGAACCATATAGAGACGTCATCAAATTGGTTCTAAGTCCGGGCTCAGGTTAGTCAGAAATCTCTTCATGGACGAAAAAGCAGCCAACACATGTTTCGAGACGTTGTTTTTCCGAATAGATATAAAAATGGTCTATAACCTACATATATACGTTTGAAAACGATTAGGAGTAAGTGTGAGAACCTTGATTCGGTCGATTTTCTGAATTGAAATCACGGCAACTTTAGTTAGGGGAGGGTTTCTACGGAGCCTATTCAACGACACGTTTTACACTGACCCGGCGATTTTTCGACGGGCGCCGGAAGGAATTTCGGCTTGGATAAAAAAAACAGATGAACTAAAGATAACTAACAATGAAGAACATTCAGGGCAGTAATATAAAAATACAAAAACGCAACTATTAAACCTAAATAAAATCACATGCTTGACAAGGAAGGAAAAAGTACATAATAAACTGACCTCGAAAACTTGGTTTCCCTCTCTTGAATCATCTTTGTTGCTTTTAAATGACTTTACTATGGTCCATCAATCAAACAACTTGATTGTGGGATGCGTGATTCAACATCTCCGCCATTTTCGGGGAGGACACGCATCACCACAACAAGCCGGTGATCAACGCCTTAGTCCGTGTAGGTACTAATATTCGTATTTCAATTACGTAATTATTTGCATTAGATTATTGCCGACATTTATTTCAATTTATTTTTAATTCATCAACAATTTTTTTATTTAATTTAAATTTCGTTCTTCAAAAAATAAAAAAATCTCGGTCGACAGAGTTTTCGTTTCAAGTTAGGGTTTCAGGATAGGTGTTTAACGCATGTGGAAATCGTCTGGGGTTTGCAGTACTGCGTTTTAGGGTCCCAAATACCGTAATTTTCAGTCGTCTGCAGGGCACGAGCCTGGAAACGTTTTTTCGCTAATTTCTATTACATCCTAGTTGCAAACCACCAACTGGACCCAACTAGCATGAATTTTCGACCCCAAGTCTTTCGTGGCACCTGTGATACACTGGTCACGGGTTCCACGGAAATGGCTCAAAATTAGCCAAAATCAGGCTTTATTCGCTTATAACTCGCGATAGAAAACTCGGATCGTCAAAAACTCACTTCCATCGTGTAGAGCGTGGTCGAATTGACCTAGAAACATGTTCAAATTGCCGAAAAGTTTTTTTAATGGAACCCATTTAATGGCACATGCCAGTTTTAGGGTCCCAAATACCGTATTTTCAGTCGTCTGCAGGGCACGAACCTGGAAACGTTTTTTCGCTAATTTCCATTACATCCTAGTTGCAAACCACCAACTGGACCCAACTAGCATGAATTTTCGACCCCAAGTCTTTCGTGGCACCTGTGGTACACTGGTCACGGGTTCCACGGAAATGGCTCAAAATTTGCCAAAATCAGGCTTTATTCGCTCATAACTCGCGATAGAAAACTCGGATCGTCAAAAACTCACTTCCATCGTGTAGAGCGTGGTCGAATTGACCTAGAAACTTGTTCAAATTGCCGAAAAGTTTTTTTAATGGAACCCATTTAATGGCACATGCCAGTTTTAGGGTCCCAAATACCGTAATTTTCAGTCGTCTGCAGGGCACGAGCCTGGAAACGTTTTTTCGCTAATTTCTATTACATCCTAGTTGCAAACCACCAACTGGACCCAACTAGCATGAATTTTCGACCCCAAGTCTTTCGTGGCACCTGTGGTACACTGGTGACGGGTTCCACGGAAATGGCTCAAAATTAGCCAAAATCAGGCTTTATTCGCTTATAACTCGTGATAGAAAACTCGGATCGTCAAAAACTCACTTCCATCGTGTAGAGCGTGGTCGAATTAACCTAGAAACATGTTCAAATTGCCGAAAAGTTTTTTTAATGGAACCCATTTAATGGCACATGCCAGTTTTAGGGTCCCAAATACCGTAATTTTCAGTCGTCTGCAGGGCACGAGCCTGGAAACGTTGTTTCGCTAATTTCTATTACATCCTAGTTGCAAACCACCAACTGGACCCAACTAGCATGAATTTTCGACCCCAAGTCTTTCGTGGCACCTGTGGTACACTGGTCACGGGTTCCACGGAAATGGCTCAAAATTAGCCAAAATCAGGCTTTATTCGCTTATAACTCGCGATAGAAAACTCGGATCGTCAAAAACTCACTTCCATCGTGTAGAGCGTGGTCGAATTGACCTAGAAACATGTTCAAATTGCCGAAAAGTTTTTTTAATGGAACCCATTTAATGGCACATGCCAGTTTTAGGGTCCCAAATACCGTATTTTCAGTCGTCTGCAGGGCACGAACCTGGAAACGTTTTTTCGCTAATTTCCATTACATCCTAGTTGCAAACCACCAACTGGACCCAACTAGCATGAATTTTCGACCCCAAGTCTTTCGTGGCACCTGTGGTACACTGGTCACGGTATTACGGGGATTCTTCTGATGGCAGTCTAGTGTTGCCTCCCGCGTAATAGTAGGGTCCTACAAGCTTAATAGGTGCGAGCCCAAGCGACCGAATGACTCTACGTGAGCCAGCCAGGCATATATTCTGTGGGAAACATAGTTATTTACAAGAGTGTGGACTGTAATATTGAAAAGCAATAAGCACGTAGATAAGCGAGTGAATACCTATATTATAATAGTAAAATAAAAAGCACACCATAGAAAAGCACCTTCGATGAGTGCTTGGAGCACACCCGTTAGGCGGGCTGCAAAACTAGCGAATACCCCAAGCACCCAACTTCACGACTATATATACTGACCAGTCACGGGTGCCACCGCGAAGGGCAACTGACCGGTCGGCATTTAGAGGAGTGAATGTTTAGTCTACTTAATAAAGCTTACGAATGGAAATAACGAGAACGCGATAAGCGCAATGTACAAAAGTTAATATGAAACTGGACTAATGTGGAACTGGTAATACATAAAATAGAATATACATGAGGGACCGTATAACAGAAATGATGAATGCAATGAATGAAATCACTAAAGCAATCAATCAATCAATTAGTCAATCAATCAATCAAAAGCAGTCAGTCAAAACAATCAGTCAGTGCACAGCACAGTCACGATTCCCGTGACACTATCCAGTTCTTTGTTGAGACATCGCCCCGATGTCAGAAACGGTAGCAGTTAGTAATGTATATTCAGTCAAGCCAAGCATGTGTGGTAATGGTCAAAATCATGTGTATCAATGAATTGTGGTGATGATAGATCAATCCGACAGCGCGATGATGGTGTATGTCAACGGCGAGGGCACGTATGAGCGTGGATGTTGGTGTTTTGGACGTTGATAGTTCCAGATCAGAGTGATGATGAAGCGACGTGCCTGATTACCATTGCTGTGCAGTGTAGATAGTCATGCTGCAAGCGTGTGACGGAGAGACCAATTGACCGATACATGGACCGTTTGGGCGATGGCGGCGTGCGGCGGCGGTAGTGGATAGTGCCAAGAGGGAACCGAGAGCTGTGAACTGCAAATACACAATGAATTAACATGGTAAGTGAAACAAAGCGAATAAGTACAAAATGGCTGGCTGGCCCATTATTAGAATTTTTTACGAAAATGTGGTTTTACCCAGTAAGAGAATAGTTTTACAAATAAATGCAGTTTTGACGAGAACCAAGAGTAGATTAATTGAAATTGTTGAGAACCGATTGAATTTAGTTGTGACTAGGCGGTTGGTTTTAAAAAAAAATTGGCACATAAACAGGTGGTTATGGCCTTGGGTTTGAAAGCCTAACTACATTAGTGAGTTAGGTGATTAATGATTGATTAGTCGTTAGTTAACAAAGCGGCATGATTATGCAAACATAGTTATACAAATTTAAAGGGACATGGGCAAGACAAGAATTTTTAAGTGAGGCAAGCATGATCGGGATTCAATTGTTATACACGTATGGACAAAAATGATTAATCAACTTAACCGGTGCATTCCACAAGTAAGGCAAGTAATAAGTGAATGATGTTTTTTTTTTTAATTTTGAGTTATTTTTTGTTAGGCAAGGATGGCAAACGAATTATGGAAATGGAAGGGATTGCCGCGTGGAGGACATTAGTAAGACAATGGGTATTAATCAACAAGGAATGACATTGTTAACGGGCATGAGTTTCGACAACACATAAATTGCACGGTATGATATGTTTCAGACAAATTATTGATGTTTTTTTTGTTTGTTTTTTTTGTTTTTTTTTTTTTTGAGCACATGGATGAGTTAAAACGAGCACATGGATGAGTTAAAACGAGCACATGGATGAATTAAGAAGAGGACATGGATGAGTTAAAACGAGCACATGGATGAGTTAAAACGAGGACATGGATGAGTTAAAACGAGCACATGGATGAGTTAAAACGAGCACATGGATGAATTAAGACGTTTTTTTGTTTATCCGTTGGGTGCAAACGAGCGAACTGGACTCGACAGACATACTTACCGATTGATGTATTCCCAGGAGAAAATAAAACATTTTTTGGTTAAAGAAAGGTTTAAACAAGCGTTTATTTGGAAGCATGAGTTTCAGAAAAGCAGTTTTTTTTTTGGGAAAGCTGTTGGGTTAACGGCGACGACGCTTCGGGAGTGTACAAAAGCGGGTGCGGGCTGAAAGTTAAAATCGATATGAGTGTTGAGGTTGTGAGAGGATTAAGACTTGAATGTCCACTTCTGCTCTACGGATTTGATGTTAAGCAATGGTTCCACGACTTGAAAGCGAACGTAGTAGCTCTTATTCTTCTGTAAACCGTCAAAATGCAAACGACAATCCTCACCAAACGAATGAATTGAACGTTCCTCTCTGGAACCGGATAAGCGGAGATAAGCCCAATATTGAACGTACGCGAGATTACAAAGCTTCAGAGATTTGGCTGAGAGCGGTTTGAAAATGAGCGAACACCCTTGGTCTGAATGAACCAACTTAGGTTGAGCAATCTCATTGAGCAAAGTTTTAATGAGATTATGTGCGATATCAGACTCGGAATTTGGTTCGATTTTACGTTTCCGAGTAAACTCACCTTTCTTGGTTGTTGTTGATGTTGACTTTGGTTTCGGCACCGGCATGGGCGGATACGGGGATGGATAGCCGTACTGTAGCTGTGGATGTCCGTAGTGCAGCTGCGGGTGTCCATACTGCAACTGCGGGTGTCCATACTGCAACTGCGGGTGTCCCATATACGGAGGGTATGGGTACATGGGGTAGTTGGGCGGAACCGGTAGGCTCATCGGATCATTATTGCTACTGTTACACGCTGTGGAGTGAAGCTCCGGTGGTGGTGAGAAGCGGATGAGAGGCTCTTCTTTCTGCGTGCCGGATTGTTCAGCAACCGGTTTGATTGGGGTGATGGCGCTTTCCTCGGTAGTGTTCGATGGGGTTGTTGATGGAGCTGAAGGAACTGAGAAAGCTGACAGAGCTGGATCGTATGTCGAATTTTCGGTTTTTCCCTGCTGATCCAGAAGCGCGATTTGAAGCACCGCTTTCTGATGTAGCATCTGATCGTTGTCAAGCGTCACCTGTTGTTGCTCCTCTTGTTGTTGTTGTTGTTGTTGGTTACGGAAGCGCTCCGCAATGCCGTTGGAAGTGTTTTTTTCGAAAACACAGCCCTGGGCGCGTTGATATTGTCGTTCTTGTTCCTCCGTTGATGATTGTAAGCGCTGCACATCGCTAAAGCGTTCTACGAAAGCACGTAGTGAATCGTTGTCGTTCATCATTTGCCTATAATTTCCGGGTAGTGAAGCGGGTTTGCGGAACGATTCAATGTATCCGTTTTCCTTGTTCCAGATTCGCTGATAGTGCCAGAATCTGATTGTGGCCCACACATTGGATGGCGTAGGCTCGTGGAAACGCGGACACTGTCTTTGTATGTGTCCAAACAACTTGCATTTATTGCACTTGAAGCCCTGGACATCAGCCCATTTTGACCACCCGTTCCCCAGCAAAGAACAGTCATAAGTGTTCAGACGTGAACGACCGTCGACGTCGTGGGGTTGTCGACGCAGCGTAGCGTCCTCCTGTTGCGGAAGCTCCACAGAGCTAACATTTGACACGCTGTCGTTTGCATCAGCAGCCCAACGACTAGTTGATGGAAGCCGCTGTTGTGAAGCTGATCTGCTTCGCGAGCCCGTCGAGCTGTTTCGACGATAGCGTTCCGGGAGCTCCGGCGCTCGGAATCCCTCTTGACGGCTCATCTCGGCCAGATTGATGGGCTTTGGGACCGGATGCGGTTTGAAAAGCTTCACCGGTTGGATGTCTGCGGTGACGACGACTGGAGCGTCGGGCTGAGCGGTGGGTTCGGAAGCATGAAGTTTCAAGCTATTAAGCTCGTCCTGAAATTGTGAGTGAGAGGTTTTGTTTGTGAGTTCGGAAAAGCGTGTTACTGAAAAATCGCCTGAAGCACGTCGTTTTTTAATGGGATTGTCAGTGTGAGTAAAGGAAGTGGATGATTTGTTTAAGCGAAGACGACTGTCTGGACTTTGAGTCTTGGAGCCTGACATTGTTTCAGATTGTGAGGTTGTATTAAAAAAGCTTTCCAGACTATCGACGTCAATCGTCGGTAATGACGGGGATGTTGTGAAAATTCGAGGTGTGAGTGGTCGACTTGGGGAATAGCAGTCGTTGTTGTCACTAACGCGAAGCATCTGGTTTTGTTGTGTGAGCCAGTCCACGTTTGCCACGAGCGTTTCGTTGATGATGTCCTAGAAACGAAAATAAGCTTCTGTAATGGTGAAAGGGATGTAATGTAAATATAAGCATATGGTGAGATATGATTCAAGTTTCGTCTACATTCAGTAAGCAAATGAGTTTAAAATTTTGACATTAACGGAGGATTAATAATGACTATGTACAAAACAGAGTGATTTTGATAGATGTAAAACATCACTGATGACGTGGTCTCAGATCATAACGAGTCTGAGTAGATTTGTGTGGCTCGAGAAAGCTGACTTTTTTCTGAGTTTTAGATTGAACTGACTCTGTTGAAGCGTTCTGAATGGGTTGTTTACCAGCGGATTTGACTACCTTAAGTTGGTTATAATGAACCCATTTTGTGTTGGTAGAGTCTTTCAACTGAATTCTGACATTCGGCATCATGATTTCAACAGCGGAATGAGGACCACTGTATTTGTTAGCCAGTTTTGGGGAAGTTCCAAGCGGGGTAGCGAACTGTTTCAGATAGACGATGTCACCCGGTTCAATGGTTGGGCCCTTAGCAAGCTCAGTGGACCGAGAAACGATCTTATCGTTGGAACGTTGCCAATTTTCGATTGCAAAGTTCCAAGCCTCTCCTAAGCGAGCAGCAACCTCCTGTGCGTAGGTTCGGCGATCGGTTAAAGTCCAAGATGGGACGTACGTGAGCGCAGCACTGATTGGTAAGCGACATTCGTGACCGAAAAGCATGAAATACGGGGTCAAACCCGTACTGTCGTGTTTAGTTGTGCGATAAGCGAATAGAATGTAAGGGAGAAAGCGTTCCCATTGATTTTGGTGGTTATAAGCGTAAATGCGTAAGGCAGTCATAATGGAACCGTTCAAGCGTTCGACCATTCCGTTGGCCGCGGGATGGTACGGTGAGGTTTTAATGTGTCGTGAACCAAGCAAAGCATGAATTTCGGACATCAATTCACTCACGAAGTTCGACCCGTTATCAGTAACAATAATCTCGCTACAACCGAAGCGTGTGACAATAGCGGTCAGGAAAACGTGAGCGGTGGTCTTCGCGGTTATATCAGCAGTGCCAAAAGCTTCGACCCAACGTGTCAAAGCACACGTAAATACCAAAATGTATTTGTAGCCTGAAAGCGTTGCGGGGAGCGGGCCGATAGCGTCAATATGTACGCGGCAAAACGGTTTCGGTGCCAGTGGAAGCGGACAGATAACGGCTTTGTTGGGATGCGTGGTGCCTTTCATTCGATTGCAAACTTCACAGTGCGCAACGTAAGTAGCAATGTCTGAGTACATTCTGGGCCACCAAAACTGTGAACGAATTTTCGAGATGGTTTTTGACCGGCCATAATGAGCGCTCAAAATGTGATCGTGAGCTAAGTACATGACATGAGTACGTTCTGAAGCGGGGACACAAAGCAGCGGTTCAGCGGTGGGGTGTTTATCGATGAAGTGTAAGAGCCCGTCGATGAGATCATACAGGTGTATCGTTGCAAGCAGTTGTGTTTGGGCGGCATGAGAAAATGGGAGCGTGCCATTCTGAAGCAAGGCGAAAATCGGAGCAAAGTCGGGATCATTCGATTGTTTAGCCGGCCAGGTTTCAATGTCCGGTAAAGCGTCATTTAGACTGGGCGGTTGTGTCAGCTGGGAAAGCAAAAAGGCATCCTCCACCGTTGGGGCAGAGTCGGCGGGAGCGACTGGGTTGCGCGATAAAGCGTCAGCGGGGGCGTTCTGTGAGCCGGGGTTGTATTTGATGGTGAGATCAAATCCTTGTATCGCTGCTGCCCATTTCTGCATTCTGGGTGTGAGTTCTTTTTTGCTGAGTAGAGCGGTGAGTGCACTGTGGTCGCTCATCACGATGATCGTTTGTCCATATATGTACTGTTTAAAGTGACAGATACCGTAATGTATAGCGGACGCTTCGAGTTCTGTTGGTATTAGAGAGCGTTCGAGTCGATTTGTTACCCGTGAGCCGTAAGCGATTACTTTGAATTTTTTGTCAATTTTTTGCATCAAGATAGCCGATAAGCCGTCTTCCGAAGCATCGGTAAAGATGTAAAATGGTGTTCCATCATACGTGGGGAAAGCGAGGGCGGGAGGTGAGGTAAGTGCGATTTTGAGCTGGTCGAAAGCCTGTTGCTGATCGGGTCCCCATGCAAATTTGTGCGGTTTTTTGAGCAGGTCCGTAAGTGGTCGGGCCAAGCGGGCGTAGTCACGAATCATGTGACGCACAAAGTTCGTCAAACCAAGAAATTGTTGAATGTTGCGTACCGTTCTGGGGGTTGGGAACTTCTGAACTGATTCTAAGAACTTCGTATCTGCAGCGATTCCGTCTTTCGTGATCTTGAAGCCTAGGTATTTGAGTGAGTGCGTAGCAAACGTGCATTTCTTCAATTTCAAGCGAATTTTGTTTTTGCGCAGGCGATCGAATACCGTCTGTATGTCGGACAAGTGTTGCTCGAACGAGCCATCTGTGTAGATAATCAGATCGTCTAGATAACAGCTGGCGAAGTTGGTTAGGCCGGACAGCAAGACGTCCATTAGGCGTTGGAAAGCCCTTGGCGCGTTCTTCATACCTTGAGCTAAGCGGGTAAAGCGATATGAACCATTATAGCAAACAAAGCTGGTTTTATCACGAGCTGATTCGGTCAAAGGAATGTGCCAAAAAGCATGAATTGCATCACAAGTCGTAATGTATTTAGCATTACCGAGTTTTTGAAGCACATCTGAAATTCGAGGAAGCGGATAAGCGTCGTTGACCGTGACAGAGTTAAGCTGCCTAAAGTCGCACGTGAAGCGATGACTACCGTCCGATTTTTTTACAAGCACCACCGGAGCTGCCCATGGGGAGATAGATTTTTCGATCAACCCACAGGTTTCCATTTTTTGGACCTCTTCTGCGATGATGCGTTGTCGAGCGATTGGTTCTTTGTACGGTTTTTTGGCAAGCGGAGGTGAGTCACCCGTATCAATGTCGTATACAATAGCATTTGTGGCTTCGAAATCATGAGAATGGCTGGCGAAAATGTCCGCATAATTAGCCAGCAAAGAAACAAGCGTTGATTTATTTTCCTCAGACAAATCACTGGACGTAAGATCTAATTCGGATGAAATGGTGGACCATCGACTCTCCATCGTTTCACCTTTAGCGAGATTGTAGGACACTGTGCTGTTTGCTGATTGATAGGTTTGGTTGCCATCTGGCGTGGGTTCGGAAAGGCTGTAATTATCGTTTTGAGCGGAAAATACGGTTTGTTGCGATTCAGTGTTTTTGGAGGCTGGACCGGTGATTGGGCGCAGGGAACCGATAGAACAGTTTTTGTATATGGAAACCGGAGCAAGCGAAGGATTTACAACCTGAATAACCAATGTGTTTTCCGAATCAGGACGAGCGACAATATTAGGGATTAAAATACCAAGCGATGACGTGGCGCCTTCAAACGGTTCGAAAAGCCAGTCGGAAGCTTTTTCCCGAAGGGGAGATTTGTAAGCCGATTTTAAGCGAAGAAAAATAGTTGAACGAGGTGGAACAGAAACGAACTCAGGATTGAAAAGCGTGATTTGCTGATCGGAGGAAGTGGTTGTGTTCATGAACGGTAAAGCAATGTTTGGTGGGACGACTAGAAAGCGTTGGCCTTGACTGTTATTTGCAAAAGAAAACGGCATTACTTTATCGAGGAAATCAGTTCCTAACAAAACCGAAGTCGCTGCGTTGGCGCGGAAAACCTGGAAGGTATGTTGAATAGAGTGATTGGGCGCGAGTTCTAAAGTCAGATTTACCTGACCTTGAGCTTGAATGACATGATTGGTCATGGATCGAAGAGAGCATTTTGACGGTTCCAGTGTACACTGAAGTACTTCGGCGACCTCCGGCGAGATAACCGAAGCAGTAGCACCTGAGTCAATCAGTGCTGGGAAGCGGTGGTTGTTTATGTTGACAGCGATGTAAGCGGCGAAACCGTAGCGGAACTCGTTGTGTTTGGTGGACGTTCCGGCCATTGCGGAACCGTGGGATGTTTGTTGCCAAGTCTTCGGCCATGTAGTCGGCGGGGCGGCATGAAAGCGGACAGTTTGATGTTTGATGTCCGTGTGAATCTCAGGTTCTTCGCTTTTGCTGATGTCATTGGTAGGTGAACTGTTGCGAAGTTCGATGGTGTTGGCGGGCGTTGGTGAGCGCGATCTGCGTCTGGCTGAGCGTCTGCAGCAAATTCTCCGTAAAACGAAAAAACTGCGTTTATGAGTTTGAAAGTAAATATAAGCGAACCCGATCAATAAAAAGAAGCCGAAAATAAGCAAAATTATTTTCATCGGAACTGAAAGCAATGTTGTGGACGACGTTAATAACTCAGACAGGCCATGATAAGCACCTGTATAAGCATGTTCGAAGCCTAGGCCGATGCCCTCGAATGTGTCTTTCAAAAAGCTGGAATCAAGCGAAGTCGTACCTGACGAACCCTGTTGTTGTAGATGCTGCTGGAACTGAACATTATTACGAAGATAATGGGTTGCAAGCGTGAGGGGAAAGATCAAATCACGGTGTTGTTGAGTTGAGGAACCATTGAATATAACTGGTTGCCAAATGTCGTCGACTTGCATGTTAATTGGATGAGCGAAAGAAGCGTTGGTGTGTGTATTAAAGGCTCCGCGGATATGCGAGTACTGGTGCGTCGTTGAGCATGGGATTTCGGGCGAATGAAACGTTAAGTCCAAAGAACCAGGGATGACAAAAGCAAATTTGTTTTGGAAGCTAATGGGCAAAAACTGGTAGCATGTGCCGTTGATGGAGTGATTATGATAAACAGTGTCGGGTGAGATTTTCAAGCATTGAGCTACGTACAAGGTGTTTTCACGCCAGAAAGCCATAACATCATTGCGTTGAAACAAAGCACGAGCGCCGGAAGTTGGTTGGATGGTTAGTAACTGCAAAATCACATGAAGCGTCCGATTCGCCCAATTACACAAAGAGCGGTAGTGTTGCGCAAACAGCTGATAGGTATAGCGATGCAATTTGTCCGTGATGAACTGGAATTTATCATTACTGAAAGCTGATGGTATGTGGGGGTTGTGAGTGACCTGTGTATGAAAGTGTGTGTTGTTACGTGTAAAGAGCCAATCCTTAATCGTTTGGTTGAAAATCTGAATGAACACAGCATTCTGAAGAACTGGGAAGCCGTTTGTGCAATGTTCTGCGTAAGCCAGCGGTGCTAGAGCGTAAGCAACCTGAATGGAATCGACAGTTATGTGACCAGTTTGCGAAATTTGCGCGTGATACGTGCCTTGAAGAATATGGGAGCAACTGTTATTGTTATAAAGTAACGCGTCCCATATAAGCGTGGATTGATTGGTTAAGCAAGTACCCGACGGTGGTGTGCACAAATCAAAAAAACCAAGATCAGAAGCAATGTGATTGGAACCGTGGAAAGCTGATACAACCCCAAATTTGACGATCAAATTCTCGACTACCGTAGCACAGTGGGTGTGACAACAATAGCTGAATTCTAACGATGTTCTATTATTACCATACCAGATCTGACCGTTAGTGGAAGACATTGTTTTGTTGTCGGCGTCGATACAGCAAGAGGAAGCGTTATTAACTTTACATTTTTGTAGAGTGGAAGCAAGCTCCTTACAGTATGGTGTGGAAAGCGAGGCAAACGTGACATCCTGACTAAGCACCGCCTTGCCGGCAAGAATGGAAGTATAGGTGCATACCATGTGTTTCTCAATCGAGCAGGTGTAAGCGGGCATTATGATAGGATCAGTACGCGGTATCCATAAACCAATTTTGGCCGAGCGAGCAGAACCGTGATCTGGTAATGAGCAGTTGGCCTGAGTAGGAAGGGCAAATGGAGTACCCAGTGTGGAAGCCGGACAATGATTGTAAAGCAGTGGGGTCGTTGTGTGTGACTGGACAGTACCCAGCAAACTCAAGAAAGCAATCAAACCGAGGAAAGAAAAGCTACTGTTCGGTTTCCGGGTGGGTTTGGACGGCTGGAGCGAAAATATCTGGGCGGTCGAATCTTGGCTGTGCTCCAAAAATTCGATTTGTTGATGGCACGCCGTGGGAAGAACTGCGAACGCATTCTCATGTTGTCTGACTGGTGTGGAAGCACGAGGTTGTTGATAGGGAGCACCTGATTGACCGGCCTGGCTGATCTGACCGGGACTGCGGCTGCGATTCCAAGTGTTGTGTTGGTTGTGTTGCTGTGAATTGGCGTTTTGGTATTGGAAGTTCGAGTCGTTGCGGACTGGGCCAGGCTGCAGCTGCGTGTTTGAAGCGTGTTGGGGATTCGGTTGAAACTGATTGTCAAAGCGACTCTGATGTTGACTCGTGTGTGACGCATAGGAATTGCCCATATTATTCGAAAAACCTTGTGGTGGACCGTAGGATGAGCCGTTACCCTGCTGGTTGTGGTTGTGTCGATGGTTGTTGTTTTGAGCACGATTGTTGTTGTAGTTGTTATTGTAGCGTCCATTATTATTGTGGTACTGACCGTTATTGTTCTGATACTGGCCATTGGTGTGTCTGTTTTTACCACTGTTGTTGTTGTTGTTATAGCGCCCGTTGTAGTTGCGTGAGTTGCCATTGTTACTCTGGAAACGGTTGTTGGTACCCTGAAACTGTTGAGTTTGGGAAGCCTGATTGTTTGGTGAACTACGGCATTCGAAGGCCTTGTGACCGATTTTGTTGCACTTGAAGCATGTTATTAAACCGCGGGAGGGCCTGTTGTCAGTCTGAAGCTGATTGATCGCGCTAGCGAGCATGTCGATTTTCGCAGATATCACCTCATCTTGTGATTTCGGGCGGGGAGGGGTAAATGCCGCCATTACCTGAGCGACATCATCGTTCGCGACGTCTGCCTGTATGGTGGCCTGACGTGACTCAATGCGTTCCAGCATGGGTAGAAAAGCATCTAGCGTATTGGGTAGTTCAGCCATGTACACCAAAGCCTGACGAAAGTTGGGAAGCAGACCCCGAATGAAGCAGTCAAGCAAAACACTCTCGGATGTGTTATCGGGATAAGCGCGTTTGAATAAGCGTCTCAGCGCATGACCGTACATGGCAACAGATTCGGCCTGCATTTGTCTGCGATCGTAAAAAGCTTTGGCTGCAATCGAAGCGCGTTCAGGCTTAGTGAAATCTGTAAGCAATCTTTGGTACACCAGCTGATAGTTATCCTTCGTAGCGTCTGGGTAAGCTCGGTATTTCTCTTCGGCCAACCCACGCAAAAACAGGCGAATGGCCTGGGCCTGTTTGTTCTCTGACATGCCCAACCCTGAAGTTATTTTGTCGAATCGAGGTAGAAATTCATTAATGTCGATCGAATCTGAACCCGAAAAGTGTCCGATCTCCTGCAGTTTGAATGAAAAAGCGTTGACCATATTGGTGTCTTGAAGCATTTCCTGCAAGTCGGCAGGGGCAACTGGTTGAACCATGACTGAAGAATTGAGAGAATTATTCAAAAAGCTGTTCTCATCTCTTAGTTGGGTGTTGGCGCGGCGCACAGCGCGAAGTTCGCGAAAGCACTCAGCGAGTTTGCGATTTAACTCGTTGGTTGTTTCCAGCGGAGCAGGTGCGGGCATAAGCAAAGCGAATGTTAATTAAAACTATAGATGCCGAATGTCAGAATACAAAGCAGTAAATGATTCGATGAGTTACTTATAAGCTATTAGTATCAAACCTGGGTTTGGACCCGTTCAAGCAATTGGGATTTGCTCAAGCGATGCGAAGCCGTCGTTAATATATTGACAGCGGTTGAAGTGCACGGCTCGTCCATTGGATCGGACAAAAGCGATTTACAGGTTTTACTGAAATATGATATTCCTGTGAAGCGAAATAATTATCAGCAGGGCGGAATTATTATCGAATGTTGGAAAAGAAATTGATTTGATAATTGAATCTCAGATGGATGGTGTAGTAACGAACGCTTTAAATGGTTGACCGTACATATTATATCAAAAGCTAGTAGACACAAACTAGTATATTAAAAGCTAGTATATCAACAGCTATTGATGATCATCAAGCAAAAGCATTGAGAAACATCCTGGATGTTCATCAAGCGTTGGTGCTGGCTGGTTTATAATAAATGGTTGTTGAACGAATGATTGGTAAATGGAAAGCGTCCCGGTATTTATATGAAAGAGTGAATAGTCTTATCGGAATATCGGAATGTCAGTGACTTTTACTGGAAATTGAAATGTTTGGGTTATTTATGAAACAAAAATCCGTCTGGCATTTTGTAATGATGGATGTAAATAGATAACCCAGTTCGATAAGTGGTGTTTGAAAAATATTATGTTGAATTTCCGATGGGTGGACCTGAACTTTGTAAATGGCAACAGGAATGTTTGGACTATTCGAAACTTTGTATACAGATTCTGCGAACAGGGATTTATGCTAATCTGAAAACGGGTCAAATTATTGAAGGTTATGTGAATCATAGGTTATGTGATCGATGCGGGGTGGATCAGCGCGGGATGGGAGGTGGGGGAAGGGGAATTGTATGTGGGAAATATGTGATCGATACCTGAGACTGAACGTGCGTGACTTCTACTGGTACTGAATGAACACCTTTGTTGGTCAGGCAAAAAAAACATGAGGGGGTCTGATATCAGAATGCGTAGCTAATGCATAAGAAACCAAACGAACATTGGCCAAATGTTGGGGGAAGAACTCATGTTAACCAAAAAAAAGGTGATGGACCGCGGGGGAATGCTTAAGACTTAGGAGCACTGATTCGATGCTCAATAGATATGATCATCCGTCATCTTCCGGTCCGGGCTGACTCTCGATACTTCTCCGAAAACGGGAGGCTACCTGAAAACATGGGGATTTGCCATGGAATGAGCGTTCAAGCGTATGGGCGTTCAGCAAAAAAGGCGGGACGCGCCGGGAATCATATAAGCGGCCATCGGTGTTCCTTGGTTTTTTAACGTGCGAAAAACCGATGAAAAACGTTGATTTCATCACTTCTTCAAACCAGGGGAAAACAAAAAGCAAAGCACCTGTGGAAAAAATAAAAACTGGATGCACGTTTCTGGGTGTACGTTATCTCTCGCATGAAGTGTTGCAACAGGTCTTACATGCTGGGGACGATATATTTCACAAAGCAGGTCAGGAACGGGAGGGGGAGGGGGGGGGGGGGGGTAAAAAACGGGATACAAGCTTGCTTTCTGCCGCAACGATATCAACAAAAAGATATCGTTCCGAAATTTCGCGGTTATTTCGGGTTTCTACATTCGTAGGTTTTCTCGGTCAAGCAAGGTCTCAGATACATAAAATCTTAAAATTGTACCATTCCGTGTTTCGAAAGCAAATGTGGGTTGCCGTAAGCAACGAAATGGTGAATGTAGTGTAATGCAGTGATCGAGCAAGTCAAATATTTTTAAAATATAGTAAGCACCTGTGTAGTAACAATAACGATGTTTAGAGATGACACTGAAGCAAATTTTGCCTAAGTTAAAAAGGCACAAAAAATCGGGCATGACCCGTCTACTAGCGTACACACGTGTCGATCAAGCGATGTTGAATGAAAAAAGCAATAGCAAAATTTTCTATGTTTAAAATTTCTCATAAATTTTGGCATGACCCGTCTGCCATCGTACATCTGACGCTTGGTGAAGCGACGTTGTTGAATGAGAAAAGCAAAAGCGAAATTTTCTATGTTTAAATTTTTGAAAAAATCGGGCATGACCCGTCTGCCATCGTACATCTGGTGTTTGGTGAAGCGACGTTGTTGAATGAAAAAAGCAAAAGCAAAATTTTCTATGTTAAAATTTCACATAATTTTGGCATGACCCGTCTGCCATCGTATATCTGGCGTTTGGTGAAGCGACGTTGTTGAATGAGAAAAGCAAAAGCAAAATTTTCTATGTAAAAAATTTCAGAAAAAATCGGGCATGACCCGTCTTAGAATGAACATTTTAAACATCTAAAAGTTAGGCTAACAAAGTTCTTCCCATTTCGGCTGTCCATCAAGCATGGCGTGGCGGCATCGTCGGCATCGGCATCGGAATAGTGTCAAAAATTTTATAAAAAAACATTTACACGGATTCATAATTTTGAGTTGGGGAATTTTGTTATGAAGAAATTATTTTCCATAATTAGGGTGACTTGAACAAGCCATGAGTAACTTTTGAGACTTGAAAAGCACTATTTTGTTTGGTGAAAACAAGTGACTACATACTGCAATTTGGTACATCAATGATTCATGTACATCAGCTGACTATTAGTGTGATTACTACTTTTATGCAACGTCGAATATATTGCTAAGCGAGATTGAAACTGGTGGGACGGCCCCCGCCAGACAGCATTCAATGAGCACGCGCTCAATAAATGTACGCCGGGCTGATAACGATTTGGCAAGAAAAAATAACAGCTTAGTCTAAGCTAGGAATTAAGCGCGTGGACGTAATATGAAGAACCGAATATTGCACACGTTTTATAAAATGACCATGATGAAACAAGCGAATGAATGTTGTTGGACTGCGATGAAGCTGCTTAACAAAATGTGGATTTTTTGGAAAAGTTTGTGTTTGAAAAAAAAAGCTGGAAACTAGTTTAGAAAGTTTTGGTTTTTGTTAGTTCTCGTGAAAGAACAAGAAAGAAATAAGCTGACTACTAAGAATACATCTTCAATAGACATGAAAGCTAAGTTATGTACATCGTGCTGCGTAAATCGACTAATGCACCGCTGGTTGCACGAGCACGCGCAACATTAATACAAGCGTTAGCTGCTGTGCCTGGTCGGCGGCATAACCAGCGTGTAACGGGATAATGTACGTGTAAAAGCATGGCGCGATGCCTGTTGCATAATGGTATGCAACGTCGCTGCTAGCACTGATGTGTTGTTGTATGGATGCGATACGGATGGGTGCCGGTTCACCGGGTGTGCTCTCATGCCATACGAAGCACGGCGTGATGGTGGCTAGAGTGGGTGGCCCATCGCACTGTACACAGCGATGAAGCTTATACAACGCATACTGATGTATCATTATAGGCGCGATCATAGTGTGCTGCGAAGTATACCTCTGCGGGAAATGAAAGTAAAAATGTGAAATTCCATAAGCAGTCAAAAAATTTCTTTTAAACACAGAAACGAAAAATGATTTAACACGGATTAAAAAACTATTTCCTCAAAAAAGCTTCATTGGTACTTGATTATGTGGATTCCATGTGAATATCGAACTTTCCACCAGATGTGTTTTCTGGAGAGATGATGTATCATATTACTGTGTTTTGCACTGGCATCCAAATTCCCAGGCCGAATCAATCCCTTAGTTGACTGATAAGCGATCTGAAAAACGGGGAAACGTGTTTCTAGATGAATAAGCTTTGAGTGGCGGTTGGTTGGGGAATTCTGAAAGAAGCTTAATAAATTGAATTTGGGTAGCTTGAGCAGTTAAAAGCAACTAATACACCTTTATAGGACATTTTCTGTAAGCGGGGATAAAGAGTCCTGATAAAAAAAATTTCGCTCTTCCGCTGCTAAATTGTGTTGCGATATCCGGAATAGACACAAATGATGGGATGAGAGATGATGTATTTGAACGGTGAATGAAAAAAGCGTTTTTGGGTGGATGGTTTCGGCAGATAGACATGACTGTTTGTGAAGAAAAAATTTTCCTTAGAACAAAATCATTTTTTGATAAAGAAGCGGTTTTGATTTCACAAGCATTTGAATTCAAACTAAAGCAGAATCAAGCGGTGTTTTCAGTTTTGGAAAAGCGGGTGAAAAGTAAGCGGTTGAAGCGGATTCGAGCGAACCAGGTAAACTGGAGGTGCTGTGAGACTCGTTGGAGCCTTCAATTATTACGGGGATTCTTCTGATGGCAGTCTAGTGTTGCCTCCCGCGTAATAGTAGGGTCCTACAAGCTTAATAGGTGCGAGCCCAAGCGACCGAATGACTCTACGTGAGCCAGCCAGGCATATATTCTGTGGGAAACATAGTTATTTACAAGAGTGTGGACTGTAATATTGAAAAGCAATAAGCACGTAGATAAGCGAGTGAATACCTATATTATAATAGTAAAATAAAAAGCACACCATAGAAAAGCACCTTCGATGAGTGCTTGGAGCACACCCGTTAGGCGGGCTGCAAAACTAGCGAATACCCCAAGCACCCAACTTCACGACTATATATACTGACCAGTCACGGGTGCCACCGCGAAGGGCAACTGACCGGTCGGCATTTAGAGGAGTGAATGTTTAGTCTACTTAATAAAGCTTACGAATGGAAATAACGAGACCGCGATAAGCGCAATGTACAAAAGTTAATATGAAACTGGACTAATGTGGAACTGGTAATACATAAAATAGAATATACATGAGGGACCGTATAACAGAAATGATGAATGCAATGAATGAAATCACTAAAGCAATCAATCAATCAATTAGTCAATCAATCAATCAAAAGCAGTCAGTCAAAACAATCAGTCAGTGCACAGCACAGTCACGATTCCCGTGACATTAATGGCACATGCCAGTTTTAGGGTCCCAAAAACCGTAATTTTCAGTCGTCTGCAGGGCACGAGCCTGGAAACGTTTTTTCGCTAATTTCTATTACATCCTAGTTGCAAACCACCAACTGGACCCAACTAGCATGAATTTTCGACCCCAAGTCTTTCGTGGCACCTGTGGTACACTGTTCACGGGTTTCACGGAAATGGCTCAAAATTAGCCAAAATCAGGCTTTATTCGCTTATAACTCGCGATAGAAAACTCGGATCGTCAAAAACTCACTTCCATCGTGTAGAGCGTGGTCGAATTGAC
Organism: Daptonema setosum; assembly: GCA_964036265.1. NCBI lineage: Eukaryota > Metazoa > Nematoda > Chromadorea > Monhysterida > Xyalidae > Daptonema > Daptonema setosum. The sequence goes on from OZ038445.1 coordinate 23,605,486, forward strand.
CTATAAACATGTTCAAATTGCCGAAAAGTTTTTTTAATGGAACCCATTTAATGGCACATGCCAGTTTTAGGGTCCCAAATACCGTAATTTTCAGTCGTCTGCAGGGCACGAGCCTGGAAACGTTTTTTCGCTAATTTCTATTACATCCTAGTTGCAAACCACGAACTGGACCGAACTAGCATGAATTTTCGACCCCAAGTCTTTCGTGGCACCTGTGGTACACTGGTCACGGGTTTCACGGAAATGGCTCAAAATTAGCCAAAATCAGGCTTTATTCGCTTATAACTCGCGATAGAAAACTCGGATCGTCAAAAACTCACTTCCATCGTGTAGAGCGTGGTCGAATTGACCTAGAAACATGTTCAAATTGCCGAAAAGTTTTTTTAATGGAACCCATTTAATGGCACATGCCAGTTTTAGGGTCCCAAATACGGTAATTTTCAGTCGTCTGCAGGGCACGAGCCTGGAAACGTTTTTTCGCTAATTTCTATTACATCCTAGTTGCAAACCACCAACTGGACCCAAATAGCATGAATTTTCGACCCCAAGTCTTTCGTGGCACCTGTGGTACACTGGTCACGGGTTCCACGGAAATGGCTCAAAATTAGCCAAAATCAGGCTTTATTCGCTTATAACTCGCGATAGAAAACTCGGATCGTCAAAAACTCACTTCCATCGTGTAGAGCGTGGTCGAATTGACCTAGAAACATGTTCAAATTGCCGAAAAGTTTTTTTAATGGAACCCATTTAATGGCACATGCCAGTTTTAGGGTCCCAAATACCGTATTTTTCAGTCGTCTGCAGGGCACGAGCCTGGAAACGTTTTTTCGCTAATTTATATTACATCCTAGTTGCAAACCACCAACTGGACCCAACTAGCATGAATTTTCGACCCCAAGTCTTTCGTGGCACCTGTGGTACACTGGTCACGGGTTCCACGGAAATGGCTCAAAATTAGCCAAAATCAGGCTTTATTCGCTTATAACTCGCGATAGAAAACTAGGATCGTCAAAAACTCACTTCCATCGTGTAGAGCGTGGTCGAATTGACCTAGAAACTTGTTCAAATTGCCGAAAAGTTTTTTTAATGGAACCCATTTAATGGCACATGCCAGTTCTAGGGTCCAAAATACCGTAATTTTCAGTCGTCTGCAGGGCACGAGCCTGGAAACGTTTTTTCGCTAATTTATATTACATCCTAGTTGCAAACCACCAACTGGACCCAACTAGCATGAATTTTCGACCCCAAGTCTTTCGTGGCACCTGTGGTACACTGGTCACGGGTTCCACGGAAATGGCTCAAAATTAGCCAAAATCAGGCTTTATTCGCTTATAACTCGCGATAGAAAACTCGGATCGTCAAAAACTCACTTCCATCGTGTAGAGCGTGGTCGAATTGACCTAGAAACATGTTCAAATTGCCGAAAAGTTTTTTTAATGGAACCCATATAATGGCACATGCCAGTTTTAGGGTCCCAAATACCGTAATTTTCAGTCGTCTGCAGGGCACGAGCCTGGAAACGTTTTTTCGCTAATTTCTATTACATCCTAGTTGCAAACCACCAACTGGACCCAACTAGCATGAATTTTTGACCCCAAGTCTTTCGTGGCACCTGTGGTACACTGGTCACGGGTTCCACGGAAATGGCTCAAAATTAGCCAAAATCAGGCTTTATTCGCTTATAACTCGCGATAGAAAACTCGGATCGTCAAAAACTCACTTCCATCGTGTAGAGCGTGGTCGAATTGACCTAGAAACATGTTCAAATTGCCGAAAAGTTTTTTTAATGGAACCCATTTAATGGCACATGCCAGTTTTAGGGTCCCAAATACCGTAATTTTCAGTCGTCTGCAGGGCACGAGCCTGGAAACGTTTTTTCGCTAATTTATATTACATCCTAGTTGCAAACCACCAACTGGACCCAACTAGCATGAATTTTCGACCCCAAGTCTTTCGTGGCACCTGTGGTACACTGGTCACGGGTTCCACGGAAATGGCTCAAAATTAGCCAAAATCAGGCTTTATTCGCTTATAACTCGCGATAGAAAACTCGGATCGTCAAAAACTCACTTCCATCGTGTAGAGCGTGGTCGAATTGACCTAGAAACATGTTCAAATTGCCGAAACGTTTTTTTAATGGAACCCATATAATGGCACATGCCAGTTTTAGTGTCCCAAATACCGTAATTTTCAGTCGTCTGCAGGGCACGAGCCTGGAAACGTTTTTTCGCTAATTTCTATTACATCCTAGTTGCAAACCACCAACTGGACCCAACTAGCATGAATTTTCGACCCCAAGTCTTTCGTGGCACCTGTGGTACACTGGTCACGGGTTCCACGGAAATGGCTCAAAATTAGCCAAAATCAGGCTTTATTCGCTTATAACTCGCGATAGAAAACTCGGATCGTCAAAAACTCACTTCCATCGTGTAGAGCGTGGTCGAATTGACCTAGAAACATGTTCAAATTGCCGAAAAGTTTTTTTAATGGAACCCATTTAAGGGCACATGCCAGTTTTAGGGTCCCAAATACCGTAATTTTCAGTCGTCTGCAGGGCACGAGCCTGGAAACGTTTTTTCGCTAATTTCTATTACATCCTAGTTGCAAACCACCAACTGGACCCAACTAGCATGAATTTTCGACCCCAAGTCTTTCGTGGCACCTGTGGTACACTGGTCACGGGTTCCACGGAAATGGCTCAAAATTAGCCAAAATCAGGCTTTATTCGCTTATAACTCGCGATAGAAAACTCGGATCGTCAAAAACTCACTTCCATCGTGTAGAGCGTGGTCGAATTGACCTAGAAACATGTTCAAATTGCCGAAAAGTTTTTTTAATGGAACCCATTTAATGGCACATGCCAGTTTTAGGGTCCCAAATACCGTAATTTTCAGTCGTCTGCAGGGCACGAGCCTGGAAACGTTTTTTCGCTAATTTATATTACATCCTAGTTGCAAACCACCAACTGGACCCAACTAGCATGAATTTTCGACCCCAAGTCTTTCGTGGCACCTGTGGTACACTGGTCACGGGTTCCACGGAAATGACTCAAAATTAGCCAAAATCAGGCTTTATTCGCTTATAACTCGCGATAGAAAACTCGGATCGTCAAAAACTCACTTCCATCGTGTAGAGCGTGGTCGAATTGACCTAGAAACATGTTCAAATTGCCGAAAAGTTTTTTTAATGGAACCCATTTAATGGCACATGCCAGTTTTAGGGTCCCAAATACCGTAATTTTCAGTCGTCTGCAGGGCACGAGCCTGGAAACGTTTTTTCGCTAATTTCTATTACATCCTAGTTGCAAACCACCAACTGGACCCAACTAGCATGAATTTTCGACCCCAAGTCTTTCGTGGCACCTGTGGTACACTGGTCACGGGTTCCACGGAAATGGCTCAAAATTAGCCAAAATCAGGCTTTATTCGCTTATAACTCGCGATAGAAAACTCGGATCGTCAAAAACTCACTTCCATCGTGTAGAGCGTGGTCGAATTGACCTAGAAACTTGTTCAAATTGCCGAAAAGTTTTTTTAATGGAACCCATTTAATGGCACATGCCAGTTCTAGGGTCCAAAATACCGTAATTTTCAGTCGTCTGCAGGGCACGAGCCTGGAAACGTTTTTTCGCTAATTTATATTACATCCTAGTTGCAAACCACCAACTGGACCCAACTAGCATGAATTTTCGACCCCAAGTCTTTCGTGGCACCTGTGGTACACTGGTCACGGGTTCCACGGAAATGGCTCAAAATTAGCCAAAATCAGGCTTTATTCGCTTATAACTCGCGATAGAAAACTCGGATCGTCAAAAACTCACTTCCATCGTGTAGAGCGTGGTCGAATTGACCTAGAAACATGTTCAAGTTGCCGAAAAGTTTTTTTAATGGAACCCATTTAATGGCACATGCCAGTTTTAGGGTCCCAAATACCGTAATTTTCAGTCGTCTGCAGGGCACGAGCCTGGAAACGTTTTTTCGCTAATTTATATTACATCCTAGTTGCAAACCACCAACTGGACCCAACTAGCATGAATTTTCGACCCCAAGTCTTTCGTGGCACCTGTGGTACACTGGTCACGGGTTCCACGGAAATGGCTCAAAATTAGCCAAAATCAGGCTTTATTCGCTTATAACTCGCGATAGAAAACTCGGATCGTCAAAAACTCACTTCCATCGTGTAGAGCGTGGTCGAATTGACCTAGAAACATGTTCAAATTGCCGAAAAGTTTTTTTAATGGAACCCATATAATGGCACATGCCAGTTTTAGTGTCCCAAATACCGTAATTTTCAGTCGTCTGCAGGGCACGAGCCTGGAAACGTTTTTTCGCTAATTTCTATTACATTCTAGTTGCAAACCACCAACTGGACCCAACTAGCATGAATTTTCGACCCCAAGTCTTTCGTGGCACCTGTGGTACACTGGTCACGGGTTCCACGGAAATGGCTCAAAATTAGCCAAAATCAGGCTTTATTCGCTTATAACTCGCGATAGAAAACTCGGATCGTCAAAAACTCACTTCCATCGTGTAGAGCGTGGTCGAATTGACCTAGAAACATGTTCAAATTGCCGAAAAGTTTTTTTAATGGAACCCATTTAAGGGCACATGCCAGTTTTAGGGTCCCAAATACCGTAATTTTCAGTCGTCTGCAGGGCACGAGCCTGGAAACGTTTTTTCGCTAATTTCTATTACATCCTAGTTGCAAACCACCAACTGGACCCAACTAGCATGAATTTTCGACCCCAAGTCTTTCGTGGCACCTGTGGTACACTGGTCACGGGTTCCACGGAAATGGCTCAAAATTAGCCAAAATCAGGCTTTATTCGCTTATAACTCGCGATAGAAAACTCGGATCGTCAAAAACTCACTTCCATCGTGTAGAGCGTGGTCGAATTGACCTAGAAACATGTTCAAATTGCCGAAAAGTTTTTTTAATGGAACCCATTTAATGGCACATGCCAGTTTTAGGGTCCCAAATACCGTAATTTTCAGTCGTCTGCAGGGCACGAGCCTGGAAACGTTTTTTCGCTAATTTATATTACATCCTAGTTGCAAACCACCAACTGGACCCAACTAGCATGAATTTTCGACCCCAAGTCTTTCGTGGCACCTGTGGTACACTGGTCACGGGTTCCACGGAAATGGCTCAAAATTAGCCAAAATCAGGCTTTATTCGCTTATAACTCGCGATAGAAAATTCGGATCGTCAAAAACTCACTTCCATCGTGTAGAGCGTGGTCGAATTGACCTAGAAACATGTTCAAATTGCCGAAAAGTTTTTTTAATGGAACCCATTTAATGGCACATGCCAGTTTTAGGGTCCCAAATACCGTAATTTTCAGTCGTCTGCAGGGCACGAGCCTGGAAACGTTTTTTCGCTAATTTCTATTACATCCTAGTTGCAAACCACCAACTGGACCCAACTAGCATGAATTTTCGACCCCAAGTCTTTCGTGGCACCTGTGGTACACTGGTCACGGGTTCCACGGAAATGGCTCAAAATTAGCCAAAATCAGGCTTTATTCGCTTATAACTCGCGATAGAAAACTCGGATCGTCAAAAACTCACTTCCATCGTGTAGAGCGTGGTCGAATTGACCTAGAAACATGTTCAAATTGCCGAAAAGTTTTTTTTAATGGAACCCATTTAATGGCACATGCCAGTTTTAGGGTCCCAAATACGGTAATTTTCAGTCGTCTGCAGGGCACGAGCCTGGAAACGTTTTTTCGCTAATTTCTATTACATCCTAGTTGCAAACCACCAACTGGACCCAACTAGCATGAATTTTCGAACCCAAGTCTTTCGTGGCACCTGTGGTACACTGGTCACGGGTTCCACGGAAATGGCTCAAAATTAGCCAAAATCAGGCTTTATTCGCTTATAACTCGCGATAGAAAACTCGGATCGTCAAAAACTCACTTCCATCGTGTAGAGCGTGGTCGAATTGACCTAGAAACATGTTCAAAGTGCCGAAAAGTTTTTTTAATGGAACCCATTTAATGGCACATGCCAGTTTTAGGGTCCCAAATACCGTAATTTTCAGTCGTCTGCAGGGCACGAGCCTGGAAACGTTTTTTCGCTAATTTCTATTACATCCTAGTTGCAAACCACCAACTGGACCCAACTAGCATGAATTTTCGACCCCAAGTCTTTCGTGGCACCTGTGGTACACTGGTCACGGGTTCCACGGAAATGGCTCAAAATTAGCCAAAATCAGGCTTTATTCGCTTATAATTCGCGATAGAAAACTCGGATCGTCAAAAACTCACTTCCATCGTGTAGAGCGTGGTCGAATTGACCTAGAAACATGTTCAAATTGCCGAAAAGTTTTTTTTATGGAACCCATTTAATGGAACATGCCAGTTTTAGGGTCCCAAATACCGTAATTTTCAGTCGTCTGCAGGGCACGAGCCTGGAAACGTTTTTTCGCTAATTTCTATTACATCCTAGTTGCAAACCACCAACTGGACCCAACTAGCATGAATTTTCGACCCCAAGTCTTTCGTGGCACCTGTGGTACACTGGTCACGGGTTCCACGGAAATGGCTCAAAATTAGCCAAAATCAGGCTTTATTCGCTTATAACTCGCGATAGAAAACTCGGATCGTCAAAAACTCACTTCCATCGTGTAGAGCGTGGTCGAATTGACCTAGAAACATGTTCAAATTGCCGAAAAGTTTTTTTAATGGAACCCATTTAAGGGCACATGCCAGTTTTAGGGTCCCAAATACCGTAATTTTCAGTCGTCTGCAGGGCACGAGCCTGGAAACGTTTTTTCGCTAATTTCTATTACATCCTAGTTGCAAACCACCAACTGGACCCAACTAGCATGAATTTTCGACCCCAAGTCTTTCGTGGCACCTGTGGTACACTGGTCACGGGTTCCACGGAAATGGCTCAAAATTAGCCAAAATCAGGCTTTATTCGCTTATAACTCGCGATAGAAAACTCGGATCGTCAAAAACTCACTTCCATCGTGTAGAGCGTGGTCGAATTGACCTAGAAACATGTTCAAATTGCCGAAAAGTTTTTTTAATGGAACCCATTTAATGGCACATGCCAGTTTTAGGGTCCCAAATACGGTAATTTTCAGTCGTCTGCAGGGCACGAGCCTGGAAACGTTTTTTCGCTAATTTCTATTACATCCTAGTTGCAAACCACCAACTGGACCCAACTAGCATGAATTTTCGAACCCAAGTCTTTCGTGGCACCTGTGGTACACTGGTCACGGGTTCCACGGAAATGGCTCAAAATTAGCCAAAATCAGGCTTTATTCGCTTATAACTCGCGATAGAAAACTCGGATCGTCAAAAACTCACTTCCATCGTGTAGAGCGTGGTCGAATTGACCTAGAAACATGTTCAAAGTGCCGAAAAGTTTTTTTAATGGAACCCATTTAATGGCACATGCCAGTTTTAGGGTCCCAAATACCGTAATTTTCAGTCGTCTGCAGGGCACGAGCCTGGAAACGTTTTTTCGCTAATTTCTATTACATCCTAGTTGCAAACCACCAACTGGACCCAACTAGCATGAATTTTCGACCCCAAGTCTTTCGTGGCACCTGTGGTACACTGGTCACGGGTTCCACGGAAATGGCTCAAAATTAGCCAAAATCAGGCTTTATTCGCTTATAATTCGCGATAGAAAACTCGGATCGTCAAAAACTCACTTCCATCGTGTAGAGCGTGGTCGAATTGACCTAGAAACATGTTCAAATTGCCGAAAAGTTTTTTTATGGAACCCATTTAATGGCACATGCCAGTTTTAGGGTCCCAAATACCGTAATTTTCAGTCGTCTGCAGGGCACGAGCCTGGAAACGTTTTTTCGCTAATTTCTATTACATCCTAGTTGCAAACCACCAACTGGACCCAACTAGCATGAATTTTCGACCCCAAGTCTTTCGTGGCACCTGTGGTACACTGGTCACGGGTTCCACGGAAATGGCTCAAAATTAGCCAAAATCAGGCTTTATTCGCTTATAACTCGCGATAGAAAGCTCGGATCGTCAAAAACTCACTTCCATCGTGTAGAGCGTGGTCGAATTGACCTAGAAACATGTTCAAATTGCCGAAAAGTTTTTTTAATGGAACCCATTTAATGGCACATGCCAGTTTTAGGGTCCCAAATACCGTAATTTTCAGTCGTCTGCAGGGCACGAGCCTGGAAACGTTTTTTCGCTAATTTCTATTACATCCTAGTTGCAAACCACCAACTGGACCCAACTAGCATGAATTTTCGACCCCAAGTCTTTCGTGGCACCTGTGGTACACTGGTCACGGGTTCCACGGAAATGGCTCAAAATTTGCCAAAATCAGGCTTTATTCGCTTATAACTCGCGATAGAGAACTCGGATCGTCAAAAACTCACTTCCATCGTGTAGAGCGTGGTCGAATTGATCTAGAAACATGTTCAAATTGCCGAACAGTTTTTTTAATGGAACCCATTTAATGGCACATGCCAGTTTTAGGGTCCCAAATACCGTAATTTTCAGTCGTCTGCAGGGCACGAGCCTGGAAACGTTTTTTTCGCTAATTTCTATTACATCCTAGTTGCAAACCACCAACTGGACCCAACTAGCATGAATTTTCGACCCCAAGTCTTTCGTGGCACCTGTGGTACACTGGTCACGGGTTCCACGGAAATGGCTCAAAATTAGCCAAAATCAGGCTTTATTCGCTTATAACTCGCGATAGAAAACTCGGATCGTCAAAAACTCACTTCCATCGTGTAGAGCGTGGTCGAATTGACCTAGAAACATGTTCAAATTGCCGAAAAGTTTTTTAATGGATTCCATTTAATGGCACATGCCAGTTTTAGGGTCCCAAATACCGTAATTTTCAGTCGTCTGCAGGGCACGAGCCTGGAAACGTTTTTTCGCTAATTTCTATTACATCCTAGTTGCAAACCACCAACTGGATCCAACTAGCATTAATTTTCGACCCCAAGTCTTTCGTGGCACCTGTGGTACACTGGTCACGGGTTCCACGGAAATGGCTCAAAATTAGCCAAAATCAGGCTTTATTCGCTTATAACTCGCGATAGAAAACTCGGATCGTCAAAAACTCACTTCCATCGTGTAGAGCGTGGTCGAATTGACCTAGAAACATGTTCAAATTGCCGAAAAGTTTTTTTAATGGAATCCATTTAATGGCACATGCCAGTTTTAGGGTCCCAAATACCGTAATTTTCAGTCGTCTGCAGGGCACGAGCCTGGAAACGTTTTTTCGCTAATTTCTATTACATCCTAGTTGCAAACCACCAACTGGACCCAACTAGCATGAATTTTCGACCCCAAGTCTTTCGTGGCACCTGTGGTACACTGGTCACGGGTTCCACGGAAATGGCTCAAAATTAGCCAAAATCAGGCTTTATTCGCTTATAACTCGCGATAGAAAACTCGGATCGTCAAAAACTCACTTCCATCGTGTAGAGCGTGGTAGAATTGACCTAGAAACATGTTCAAATTGCCGAAAAGTTTTTTTAATGGAACCCATTTAATGGCACATGCCAGTTTTAGGGTCCCAAATACGGTAATTTTCAGTCGTCTGCAGGGCACGAGCCTGGAAACATTTTTTCGCTAATTTCTATTACATCCTAGTTGCAAACCACCAACTGGACCCAACTAGCATGAATTTTCGACCCCAAGTCTTTCGTGGCACCTGTGGTACACTGGTCACGGGTTCCACGGAAATGGCTCAAAATTAGCCAAAATCAGGTTTCATTCGCTTATAACTCGCGATAGAAAACTCGGATCGTCAAAAACTCACTTCCATCGTGTAGAGCGTAGTCGAATTGACCTATAAACATGTTCAAATTGCCGAAAAGTTTTTTTAATGGAACCCATTTAATGGCACATGCCAGTTTTAGGGTCCCAAATACCGTAATTTTCAGTCGTCTGCAGGGCACGAGCCTGGAAACGTTTTTTCGCTAATTTCTATTACATCCTAGTTGCAAACCACCAACTGGACCCAACTAGCATGAATTTTCGACCCCAAGTCTTTCGTGGCACCTGTGGTACACTGGTCACGGGTTCCACGGAAATAGCTCAAAATTAGCCAAAATCAGGCTTTATTCGCTTATAACTCGCGATAGAAAACTCGGATCGTCAAAAACTCACTTCCATCGTGTAGAGCGTGGTCGAATTGACATAGAAATATGTTCAAATTGCCGAAAAGTTTTTTTTATGGAACCCATTTAATGGCACATGCCAATTTTAGGGTCCCAAATACCGTAATTTTCAGTCGTCTGCAGGGCACGAGCCTGGAAACGTTTTTTCGCTAATTTCTATTACATCCTAGTTGCAAACCACCAACTGGACCCAACTAGCATGAATTTTTGACCCCAAGTCTTTCGTGGCACCTGTGGTACACTGGTCACGGGTTCCACGGAAATGGCTCAAAATTAGCCAAAATCAGGCTTTATTCGCTTATAACTCGCGATAGAAAACTCGGATCGTCAAAAACTCACTTCCATCGTGTAGAGCGTGGTCGAATTGATTTAGAAACATGTTCAAATTGCCGAACAGTTTTTTTAATGGAACCCATTTAATGGCACATGCCAGTTTTAGGGTCCCAAATACCGTAATTTTCAGTCGTCTGCAGGGCACGAGCCTGGAAACGTTTTTTCGCTAATTTCTATTACATCCTAGTTGCAAACCACCAACTGGACCCAACTAGCATGAATTTTCTACCCCAAGTCTTTCGTGGCACCTGTGGTACACTGGTCACGGGTTCCACGGAAATGGCTCAAAATTAGCCAAAATCAGGCTTTATTCGCTTATAACTCGCGATAGAAAGCTCGGATCGCCAAAACTCACTTCCATCGTGTAGAGCGTGGTCGAATTGACCTAGAAACATGTTCAAATTGCCGAAAAGTTTTTTTAATGGAACCCATTTAATGGCACATGCCAGTTTTAGGGTCCCAAATACCGTAATTTTCAGTCGTCTGCAGGGCACGAGCCTGGAAACGTTTTTTCGCTAATTTCTATTACATCCTAGTTGCAAACCACCAACTGGACCCAACTAGCATGAATTTTCGACCCCAAGTCTTTCGTGGCACCTGTGGTACACTGGTCACGGGTTCCACGGAAATGGCTCAAAATTTGCCAAAATCAGGCTTTATTCGCTTATAACTCGCGATAGAAAACTCGGATCGTCAAAAACTCACTTCCATCGTGTAGAGCGTGGTCGAATTGATCTAGAAACATGTTCAAATTGCCGAACAGTTTTTTTAATGGAACCCATTTAATGGCACATGCCAGTTTTAGGGTCCCAAATACCGTAATTTTCAGTCGTCTGCAGGGCACGAGCCTGGAAACGTTTTTTTCGCTAATTTATATTACATCCTAGTTGCAAACCACCAACTGGACCCAACTAGCATGAATTTTCGACCCCAAGTCTTTCGTGGCACCTGTGGTACACTGGTCACGGGTTCCACGGAAATGGCTCAAAATTAGCCAAAATCAGGCTTTATTCGCTTATAACTCGCGATAGAAAACTCGGATCGTCAAAAACTCACTTCCATCGTGTAGAGCGTGGTCGAATTGACCTAGAAACATGTTCAAATTGCCGAAAAGTTTTTTAATGGATTCCATTTAATGGCACATGCCAGTTTTAGGGTCCCAAATACCGTAATTTTCAGTCGTCTGCAGGGCACGAGCCTGGAAACGTTTTTTCGCTAATTTCTATTACATCCTAGTTGCAAACCACCAACTGGATCCAACTAGCATTAATTTTCGACCCCAAGTCTTTCGTGGCACCTGTGGTACACTGGTCACGGGTTCCACGGAAATGGCTCAAAATTAGCCAAAATCAGGCTTTATTCGCTTATAACTCGCGATAGAAAACTCGGATCGTCAAAAACTCACTTCCATCGTGTAGAGCGTGGTCGAATTGACCTAGAAACATGTTCAAATTGCCGAAAAGTTTTTTTAATGGAATCCATTTAATGGCACATGCCAGTTTTAGGGTCCCAAATACCGTAATTTTCAGTCGTCTGCAGGGCACGAGCCTGGAAACGTTTTTTCGCTAATTTCTATTACATCCTAGTTGCAAACCACCAACTGGACCCAACTAGCATGAATTTTCGACCCCAAGTCTTTCGTGGCACCTGTGGTACACTGGTCACGGGTTCCACGGAAATGGCTCAAAATTAGCCAAAATCAGGTTTCATTCGCTTATAACTCGCGATAGAAAACTCGGATCGTCAAAAACTCACTTCCATCGTGTAGAGCGTAGTCGAATTGACCTAGAAACATGTTCAAATTGCCGAAAAGTTTTTTTAATGGAACCCATTTAATGGCACATGCCAGTTTTAGGGTCCCAAATACCGTAATTTTCAGTCGTCTGCAGGGCACGAGCCTGGAAACGTTTTTTCGCTAATTTCTATTACATCCTAGTTGCAAACCACCAACTGGACCCAACTAGCATGAATTTTCGACCCCAAGTCTTTTGTGGCACCTGTGGTACACTGGTCACGGGTTCCACGGAAATGGCTCAAAATTAGCCAAAATCAGGCTTTATTCGCTTATAACTCGCGATAGAAAACTCGGATCGTCAAAAACTCACTTCCATCGTGTAGAGCGTGGTCGAATTGACATAGAAATATGTTCAAATTGCCGAAAAGTTTTTTTTATGGAACCCATTTAATGGCACATGCCAATTTTAGGGTCCCAAATACCGTAATTTTCAGTCGTCTGCAGGGCACGAGCCTGGAAACGTTTTTTCGCTAATTTGTATTACATCCTAGTTGCAAACCACCAACTGGACCCAACTAGCATGAATTTTCGACCCCAAGTCTTTCGTGGCACCTGTGGTACACTGGTCACGGGTTCCACGGAAATGGCTCAAAATTAGCCAAAATCAGGCTTTATTCGCTTATAACTCGCGATAGAAAACTCGGATCGTCAAAAACTCACTTCCATCGTGTAGAGCGTGGTCGAATTGACCTAGAAACATGTTCAAATTGCCGAAAAGTTTTTTTAGTGGAACCCATTTAATGGCACATGCCAGTTTTAGGGTCCCAAATACCGTAATTTTCAGTCGTCTGCAGGGCACGAGCCTGGAAACGTTTTTTCGCTAATTTCTATAACATCCTAGTTGCAAACCACCAACTGGACCCAACTAGCATGAATTTTCGACCCCAAGTCTTTCGTGGCACCTGTGGTACACTGGTCACGGGTTCCACGGAAATGGCTCAAAATTAGCCAAAATCAGGCTTTATTCGCTTATAACTCGCGATAGAAAACTCGGATCGTCAAAAACTCACTTCCATCGTGTAGAGCGTGGTCGAATTGACCTAGAAACATGTTCAAATTGCCGAAAAGTTTTTTTAATGGAACCCATTTAATGGCACATGCCAGTTTTAGGGTCCCAAATACCGTAATTTTCAGTCGTCTGCAGGGCACGAGCCTGGAAACGTTTTTTCGCTAATTTCTATTACATCCTAGTTGCAAACCACCAACTGGACCCAACTAGCATGAATTTTCGACCCCAAGTCTTTCGTGGCACCTGTGGTACACTGGTCACGGGTTCCACGGAAATGGCTCAAAATTAGCCAAAAGCAGGCTTTATTCGCTTATAACTCGCGATAGAAAACTCGGATCGTCAAAAACTCACTTCCATCGTGTAGAGCGTGGTCGAATTGACCTAGAAGCATGTTCAAATTGCCGAAAAGTTTTTTTAATGGAACCCATTTAATGGCACATGCCAGTTTTAGGGTTCCAAATACCGTAATTTTCAGTCGTCTGCAGGGCACGAGCCTGGAAACGTTTTTTCGCTAATTTCTATTACATCCTAGTTGCAAACCACCAACTGGACCCAACTAGCATGAATTTTCGACCCCAAGTCTTTCGTGGCACCTGTGGTACACTGGTCACGGGTTCCACGGAAATGGCTCAAAATTAGCCAAAATCAGGCTTTATTCGCTTATAACTCGCGATAGAAAACTCGGATCGTCAAAAACTCACTTCCATCGTGTAGAGCGTGGTCGAATTGACCTAGAAACATGTTCAAATTGCCGAAAAGTTTTTTTAATGGAACCCATTTAAGGGCACATGCCAGTTTTAGGGTCCCAAATACCGTAATTTTCAGTCTTCTGCAGGGCACGAGCCTGGAAACGTTTTTTCGCTAATTTCTATTACATCCTAGTTGCAAACCACCAACTGGACCCAACTAGCATGAATTTTCGACCCCAAGTCTTTCGTGGCACCTGTGGTACACTGGTCACGGGTTCCACGGAAATGGCTCAAAATTAGCCAAAATCAGGCTTTATTCGCTTATAACTCGCGATAGAAAACTCGGATCGTCAAAAACTCACTTCCATCGTGTAGAGCGTGGTCGAATTGACCTAGAAACATGTTCAAATTGCCGAAAAGTTTTTTTAATGGAACCCATTTAATGGCACATGCCAGTTTTAGGGTCCCAAATACGGTAATTTTCAGTCGTCTGCAGGGCACGAGCCTGGAAACGTTTTTTCGCTAATTTCTATTACATCCTAGTTGCAAACCACCAACTGGACCCAACTAGCATGAATTTTCGAACCCAAGTCTTTCGTGGCACCTGTGGTACACTGGTCACGGGTTCCACGGAAATGGCTCAAAATTAGCCAAAATCAGGCTTTATTCGCTTATAACTCGCGATAGAAAACTCGGATCGTCAAAAACTCACTTCCATCGTGTAGAGCGTGGTCGAATTGACCTAGAAACATGTTCAAATTGCCGAAAAGTTTTTTTAATGGAACCCATTTAATGGCACATGCCAGTTTTAGGGTCCCAAATACCGTAATTTTCAGTCGTCTGCAGGGCACGAGCCTGGAAACGTTTTTTCGCTAATTTCTATTACATCCTAGTTGCAAACCACCAACTGGACCCAACTAGCATGAATTTTCGACCCCAAGTCTTTCGTGGCACCTGTGGTACACTGGTCACGGGTTCCACGGAAATGGCTCAAAATTAGCCAAAAGCAGGCTTTATTCGCTTATAACTCGCGATAGAAAACTCGGATCGTCAAAAACTCACTTCCATCGTGTAGAGCGTGGTCGAATTGACCTAGAAGCATGTTCAAATTGCCGAAAAGTTTTTTTAATGGAACCCATTTAATGGCACATGCCAGTTTTAGGGTTCCAAATACCGTAATTTTCAGTCGTCTGCAGGGCACGAGCCTGGAAACGTTTTTTCGCTAATTTCTATTACATCCTAGTTGCAAACCACCAACTGGACCCAACTAGCATGAATTTTCGACCCCAAGTCTTTCGTGGCACCTGTGGTACACTGGTCACGGGTTCCACGGAAATGGCTCAAAATTAGCCAAAATCAGGCTTTATTCGCTTATAACTCGCGATAGAAAACTCGGATCGTCAAAAACTCACTTCCATCGTGTAGAGCGTGGTCGAATTGACCTAGAAACATGTTCAAATTGCCGAAAAGTTTTTTTAATGGAACCCATTTAAGGGCACATGCCAGTTTTAGGGTCCCAAATACCGTAATTTTCAGTCTTCTGCAGGGCACGAGCCTGGAAACGTTTTTTCGCTAATTTCTATTACATCCTAGTTGCAAACCACCAACTGGACCCAACTAGCATGAATTTTCGACCCCAAGTCTTTCGTGGCACCTGTGGTACACTGGTCACGGGTTCCACGGAAATGGCTCAAAATTAGCCAAAATCAGGCTTTATTCGCTTATAACTCGCGATAGAAAACTCGGATCGTCAAAAACTCACTTCCATCGTGTAGAGCGTGGTCGAATTGACCTAGAAACATGTTCAAATTGCCGAAAAGTTTTTTTAATGGAACCCATTTAATGGCACATGCCAGTTTTAGGGTCCCAAATACGGTAATTTTCAGTCGTCTGCAGGGCACGAGCCTGGAAACGTTTTTTCGCTAATTTCTATTACATCCTAGTTGCAAACCACCAACTGGACCCAACTAGCATGAATTTTCGAACCCAAGTCTTTCGTGGCACCTGTGGTACACTGGTCACGGGTTCCACGGAAATGGCTCAAAATTAGCCAAAATCAGGCTTTATTCGCTTATAACTCGCGATAGAAAACTCGGATCGTCAAAAACTCACTTCCATCGTGTAGAGCGTGGTCGAATTGACCTAGAAACATGTTCAAAGTGCCGAAAAGTTTTTTTAATGGAACCCATTTAATGGCACATGCCAGTTTTAGGGTCCCAAATACCGTAATTTTCAGTCGTCTGCAGGGCACGAGCCTGGAAACGTTTTTTCGCTAATTTCTATTACATCCTAGTTGCAAACCACCAACTGGACCCAACTAGCATGAATTTTCGACCCCAAGTCTTTCGTGGCACCTGTGGTACACTGGTCACGGGTTCCACGGAAATGGCTCAAAATTAGCCAAAATCAGGCTTTATTCGCTTATAATTCGCGATAGAAAACTCGGATCGTCAAAAACTCACTTCCATCGTGTAGAGCGTGGTCGAATTGACCTAGAAACATGTTCAAATTGCCGAAAAGTTTTTTTTATGGAACCCATTTAATGGAACATGCCAGTTTTAGGGTCCCAAATACCGTAATTTTCAGTCGTCTGCAGGGCACGAGCCTGGAAACGTTTTTTCGCTAATTTCTATTACATCCTAGTTGCAAACCACCAACTGGACCCAACTAGCATGAATTTTCGACCCCAAGTCTTTCGTGGCACCTGTGGTACACTGGTCACGGGTTCCACGGAAATGGCTCAAAATTAGCCAAAATCAGGCTTTATTCGCTTATAACTCGCGATAGAAAACTCGGATCGTCAAAAACTCACTTCCATCGTGTAGAGCGTGGTCGAATTGACCTAGAAACATGTTCAAATTGCCGAAAAGTTTTTTTAATGGAACCCATTTAAAGACGCTTTCGAGATTCTAGTGAAATATGAAGCACCATTTTTGGTCCGACCATGAAACATCAGGTTGAAAACTTTGTTGGGTGAAATCAAACCTAATTTTGATTAAAAGTAATGCAAGCAAATTCATACAAGGACAATACACAAATTCTGATTAATAAAAAACATCATAGCCCGTAAAACACCACGTTTTACACCGAACTCAGATGTTGGGCCACAAGCTAGTTCAATACTCTGCTGTTCTTTCGCGTGATTGGCTGAACTTGGGTGATGATGATTGGCCGGTTGAGTTGTGGCCCAATCACCATTACGCACGTTAGCCAAGTGTGTGGACCAAAAGTGAGTTTGATGTTTCATTGTCTGAGCGAAAATAGCACTTAATATTTCACTAGAATCTCGAAAGCGTCTTTAAGGGCACATGCCAGTTTTAGGGTCCCAAATACCGTAATTTTCAGTCGTCTGCAGGGCACGAGCCTGGAAACGTTTTTTCGCTAATTTCTATTACATCCTAGTTGCAAACCACCAACTGGACCCAACTAGCATGAATTTTCGACCCCAAGTCTTTCGTGGCACCTGTGGTACACTGGTCACGGGTTCCACGGAAATGGCTCAAAATTAGCCAAAATCAGGCTTTATTCGCTTATAACTCGCGATAGAAAACTCGGATCGTCAAAAACTCACTTCCATCGTGTAGAGCGTGGTCGAATTGACCTAGAAACATGTTCAAATTGCCGAAAAGTTTTTTTAATGGAACCCATTTAATGGCACATGCCAGTTTTAGGGTCCCAAATACGGTAATTTTCAGTCGTCTGCAGGGCACGAGCCTGGAAACGTTTTTTCGCTAATTTCTATTACATCCTAGTTGCAAACCACCAACTGGACCCAACTAGCATGAATTTTCGAACCCAAGTCTTTCGTGGCACCTGTGGTACACTGGTCACGGGTTCCACGGAAATGGCTCAAAATTAGCCAAAATCAGGCTTTATTCGCTTATAACTCGCGATAGAAAACTCGGATCGTCAAAAACTCACTTCCATCGTATAGAGCGTGGTCGAATTGACCTAGAAACATGTTCAAAGTGCCGAAAAGTTTTTTTAATGGAACCCATTTAATGGCACATGCCAGTTTTAGGGTCCCAAATACCGTAATTTTCAGTCGTCTGCAGGGCACGAGCCTGGAAACGTTTTTTCGCTAATTTCTATTACATCCTAGTTGCAAACCACCAACTGGACCCAACTAGCATGAATTTTCGACCCCAAGTCTTTCGTGGCACCTGTGGTACACTGGTCACGGGTTCCACGGAAATGGCTCAAAATTAGCCAAAATCAGGCTTTATTCGCTTATAATTCGCGATAGAAAACTCGGATCGTCAAAAACTCACTTCCATCGTGTAGAGCGTGGTCGAATTGACCTAGAAACATGTTCAAATTGCCGAAAAGTTTTTTTTATGGAACCCATTTAATGGCACATGCCAGTTTTAGGGTCCCAAATACCGTAATTTTCAGTCGTCTGCAGGGCACGAGCCTGGAAACGTTTTTTCGCTAATTTCTATTACATCCTAGTTGCAAACCACCAACTGGACCCAACTAGCATGAATTTTCGACCCCAAGTCTTTCGTGGCACCTGTGGTACACTGGTCACGGGTTCCACGGAAATGGCTCAAAATTTGCCAAAATCAGGCTTTATTCGCTTATAACTCGCGATAGAGAACTCGGATCGTCAAAAACTCACTTCCATCGTGTAGAGCGTGGTCGAATTGATCTAGAAACATGTTCAAATTGCCGAACAGTTTTTTTAATGGAACCCATTTAATGGCACATGCCAGTTTTAGGGTCCCAAATACCGTAATTTTCAGTCGTCTGCAGGGCACGAGCCTGGAAACGTTTTTTCGCTAATTTCTATTACATCCTAGTTGCAAACCACCAACTGGACCCAACTAGCATGAATTTTCGACCCCAAGTCTTTCGTGGCACCTGTGGTACACTGGTCACGGGTTCCACGGAAATGGCTCAAAATTAGCCAAAATCAGGCTTTATTCGCTTATAACTCGCGATAGAAAACTCGGATCGTCAAAAACTCACTTCCATCGTGTAGAGCGTGGTCGAATTGACCTAGAAACATGTTCAAATTGCCGAAAAGTTTTTTAATGGATTCCATTTAATGGCACATGCCAGTTTTAGGGTCCCAAATACCGTAATTTTCAGTCGTCTGCAGGGCACGAGCCTGGAAACGTTTTTTCGCTAATTTCTATTACATCCTAGTTGCAAACCACCAACTGGATCCAACTAGCATTAATTTTCGACCCCAAGTCTTTCGTGGCACCTGTGGTACACTGGTCACGGGTTCCACGGAAATGGCTCAAAATTAGCCAAAATCAGGCTTTATTCGCTTATAACTCGCGATAGAAAACTCGGATCGTCAAAAACTCACTTCCATCGTGTAGAGCGTGGTCGAATTGACCTAGAAACATGTTCAAATTGCCGAAAAGTTTTTTTAATGGAATCCATTTAATGGCACATGCCAGTTTTAGGGTCCCAAATACCGTAATTTTCAGTCGTCTGCAGGGCACGAGCCTGGAAACGTTTTTTCGCTAATTTCTATTACATCCTAGTTGCAAACCACCAACTGGACCCAACTAGCATGAATTTTCGAACCCAAGTCTTTCGTGGCACCTGTGGTACACTGGTCACGGGTTCCACGGAAATGGCTCAAAATTAGCCAAAATCAGGCTTTATTCGCTTATAACTCGCGATAGAAAACTCGGATCGTCAAAAACTCACTTCCATCGTGTAGAGCGTGGTCGAATTGACCTAGAAACATGTTCAAAGTGCCGAAAAGTTTTTTTAATGGAACCCATTTAATGGCACATGCCAGTTTTAGGGTCCCAAATACCGTAATTTTCAGTCGTCTGCAGGGCACGAGCCTGGAAACGTTTTTTCGCTAATTTCTATTACATCCTAGTTGCAAACCACCAACTGGACCCAACTAGCATGAATTTTCGACCCCAAGTCTTTCGTGGCACCTGTGGTACACTGGTCACGGGTTCCACGGAAATGGCTCAAAATTAGCCAAAATCAGGCTTTATTCGCTTATAATTCGCGATAGAAAACTCGGATCGTCAAAAACTCACTTCCATCGTGTAGAGCGTGGTCGAATTGACCTAGAAACATGTTCAAATTGCCGAAAAGTTTTTTTATGGAACCCATTTAATGGCACATGCCAGTTTTAGGGTCCCAAATACCGTAATTTTCAGTCGTCTGCAGGGCACGAGCCTGGAAACGTTTTTTCGCTAATTTCTATTACATCCTAGTTGCAAACCACCAACTGGACCCAACTAGCATGAATTTTCGACCCCAAGTCTTTCGTGGCACCTGTGGTACACTGGTCACGGGTTCCACGGAAATGGCTCAAAATTAGCCAAAATCAGGCTTTATTCGCTTATAACTCGCGATAGAAAGCTCGGATCGTCAAAAACTCACTTCCATCGTGTAGAGCGTGGTCGAATTGACCTAGAAACATGTTCAAATTGCCGAAAAGTTTTTTTAATGGAACCCATTTAATGGCACATGCCAGTTTTAGGGTCCCAAATACCGTAATTTTCAGTCGTCTGCAGGGCACGAGCCTGGAAACGTTTTTTCGCTAATTTCTATTACATCCTAGTTGCAAACCACCAACTGGACCCAACTAGCATGAATTTTCGACCCCAAGTCTTTCGTGGCACCTGTGGTACACTGGTCACGGGTTCCACGGAAATGGCTCAAAATTTGCCAAAATCAGGCTTTATTCGCTTATAACTCGCGATAGAGAACTCGGATCGTCAAAAACTCACTTCCATCGTGTAGAGCGTGGTCGAATTGATCTAGAAACATGTTCAAATTGCCGAACAGTTTTTTTAATGGAACCCATTTAATGGCACATGCCAGTTTTAGGGTCCCAAATACCGTAATTTTCAGTCGTCTGCAGGGCACGAGCCTGGAAACGTTTTTTCGCTAATTTCTATTACATCCTAGTTGCAAACCACCAACTGGACCCAACTAGCATGAATTTTCGACCCCAAGTCTTTCGTGGCACCTGTGGTACACTGGTCACGGGTTCCACGGAAATGGCTCAAAATTAGCCAAAATCAGGCTTTATTCGCTTATAACTCGCGATAGAAAACTCGGATCGTCAAAAACTCACTTCCATCGTGTAGAGCGTGGTCGAATTGACCTAGAAACATGTTCAAATTGCCGAAAAGTTTTTTAATGGATTCCATTTAATGGCACATGCCAGTTTTAGGGTCCCAAATACCGTAATTTTCAGTCGTCTGCAGGGCACGAGCCTGGAAACGTTTTTTCGCTAATTTCTATTACATCCTAGTTGCAAACCACCAACTGGATCCAACTAGCATTAATTTTCGACCCCAAGTCTTTCGTGGCACCTGTGGTACACTGGTCACGGGTTCCACGGAAATGGCTCAAAATTAGCCAAAATCAGGCTTTATTCGCTTATAACTCGCGATAGAAAACTCGGATCGTCAAAAACTCACTTCCATCGTGTAGAGCGTGGTCGAATTGACCTAGAAACATGTTCAAATTGCCGAAAAGTTTTTTTAATGGAATCCATTTAATGGCACATGCCAGTTTTAGGGTCCCAAATACCGTAATTTTCAGTCGTCTGCAGGGCACGAGCCTGGAAACGTTTTTTCGCTAATTTCTATTACATCCTAGTTGCAAACCACCAACTGGACCCAACTAGCATGAATTTTCGACCCCAAGTCTTTCGTGGCACCTGTGGTACACTGGTCACGGGTTCCACGGAAATGGCTCAAAATTAGCCAAAATCAGGCTTTATTCGCTTATAACTCGCGATAGAAAACTCGGATCGTCAAAAACTCACTTCCATCGTGTAGAGCGTGGTCGAGTTGACCTAGAAACATGTTCAAATTGCCGAAAAGTTTTTTAATGGAACCCATTTAATGGCACATGCCAGTTTTAGGGTCCCAAATACCGTAATTTTCAGTCGTCTGCAGGGCACGAGCCTGGAAACGTTTTTTCGCTAATTTCTATTACATCCTAGTTGCAAACCACCAACTGGACCGAACTAGCATGAATTTTCGACCCCAAGTCTTTCGTGGCACCTGTGGTACACTGGTCACGGGTTCCACGGAAATGGCTCAAAATTAGCCAAAATCAGGCTTCATTCGCTTATAACTCGCGATAGAAAACTCGGATCGTCAAAAACTCACTTCCATCGTGTAGAGCGTGGTCGAATTGACCTAGAAACATGTTCAAATTGCCGAAAAGTTTTTTTAATGGAACCCATTTAATGGCACATGCCAGTTTTAGGGTCCCAAATACCGTAATTTTCAGTCGTCTGCAGGGCACGAGCCTGGAAACGTTTTTTCGCTAATTTCTATTACATCCTAGTTGCAAACCACCAACTGGACCCAACTAGCATGAATTTTCGACCCCAAGTCTTTCGTGGCACCTGTGGTACACTGGTCACGGGTTCCACGGAAATGGCTCAAAATTAGCCAAAATCAGGCTTTATTCGCTTATAACTCGCGATAGAAAACTCGGATCGTCAAAAACTCACTTCCATCGTGTAGAGCGTGGTCGAATTGACCTAGAAACATGTTCAAATTGCCGAAAAGTTTTTTTAATGGAACCCATTTAATGGCACATGCCAGTTTTAGAGTCCCAAATACCATAATTTTCAGTCGTCTGCAGGGCACGAGCCTGGAAACGTTTTTTCGCTAATTTCTATTACATCCTAGTTGCAAACCACCAACTGGACCCAACTAGCATGAATTTTCGACCCCAAGTCTTTCGTGGCACCTGTGGTACACTGGTCACGGGTTCCACGGAAATGGCTCAAAATTAGCCAAAATCAGGCTTTATTCGCTTATAACTCGCGATAGAAAACTCGGATCGTCAAAAACTCACTTCCATCGTGTAGAGCGTGGTCGAATTGACCTAGAAACATGTTCAAATTGCCGAAAAGTTTTTTTAATGGAACCCATTTAATGGCACATGCCAGTTTTAGGGTCCCAAATACCGTAATTTTCAGTCGTCTGCAGGGCACGAGCCTGGAAACGTTTTTTTCGCTAATTTCTATTACATCCTAGTTGCAAACCACCAACTGGACCCAACTAGCATGAATTTTCGACCCCAAGTCTTTCGTGGCACCTGTGGTACACTGGTCACGGGTTCCACGGAAATGGCTCAAAATTAGCCAAAATCAGGCTTTATTCGCTTATAACTCGCGATAGAAAACTCGGATCGTCAAAAACTCACTTCCATCGTGTAGAGCGTGGTCGAATTGACCTAGAAACATGTTCAAATTGCCGAAAAGTTTTTTTAATGGAACCCATTTAATGGCACATGCCAGTTTTAGGGTCCCAAATACCGTAATTTTCAGTCGTCTGCAGGGCACGAGCCTGGAAACGTTTTTTCGCTAATTTATATTACATCCTAGTTGCAAACCACCAACTGGACCCAACTAGCATGAATTTTCGACCCCAAGTCTTTCGTGGCACCTGTGGTACACTGGTCACGGGTTCCACGGAAATGGCTCAAAATTAGCCAAAATCAGGCTTTATTCGCTTATAACTCGCGATAGAAAACTCGGATCGTCAAAAACTCACTTCCATCGTGTAGAGCGTGGTCGAATTGACCTAGAAACATGTTCAAATTGCCGAAAAGTTTTTTTAATGGAACCCATATAATGGCACATGCCAGTTTTAGGGTCCCAAATACCGTAATTTTCAGTCGTCTGCAGGGCACGAGCCTGGAAACGTTTTTTTCGCTAATTTCTATTACATCCTAGTTGCAAACCACCAACTGGACCCAACTAGCATGAATTTTCGACCCCAAGTCTTTCGTGGCACCTGTGGTACACTGGTCACGGGTTCCACGGAAATGGCTCAAAATTAGCCAAAATCAGGCTTTATTCGCTTATAACTCGCGATAGAAAACTCGGATCGTCAAAAACTCACTTCCATCGTGTAGAGCGTGGTCGAATTGACCTAGAAACATGTTCAAATTGCCGAAAAGTTTTTTTAATGGAACCCATTTAATGGCACATGCCAGTTTTAGGGTCCCAAATACCGTAATTTTCAGTCGTCTGCAGGGCACGAGCCTGGAAACGTTTTTTCGCTAATTTATATTACATCCTAGTTGCAAACCACCAACTGGACCCAACTAGCATGAATTTTCGACCCCAAGTCTTTCGTGGCACCTGTGGTACACTGGTCACGGGTTCCACGGAAATGGCTCAAAATTAGCCAAAATCAGGCTTTATTCGCTTATAACTCGCGATAGAAAACTCGGATCGTCAAAAACTCACTTCCATCGTGTAGAGCGTGGTCGAATTGACCTAGAAACATGTTCAAATTGCCGAAAAGTTTTTTTAATGGAACCCATATAATGGCACATGCCAGTTTTAGTGTCCCAAATACCGTAATTTTCAGTCGTCTGCAGGGCACGAGCCTGGAAACGTTTTTTCGCTAATTTCTATTACATCCTAGTTGCAAACCACCAACTGGACCCAACTAGCATGAATTTTCGACCCCAAGTCTTTCGTGGCACCTGTGGTACACTGGTCACGGGTTCCACGGAAATGGCTCAAAATTAGCCAAAATCAGGCTTTATTCGCTTATAACTCGCGATAGAAAACTCGGATCGTCAAAAACTCACTTCCATCGTGTAGAGCGTGGTCGAATTGAACTAGAAACATGTTCAAATTGCCGAAAAATTTTTTTAATGGAACCCATTTAAGGGCACATGCCAGTTTTAGGGTCCCAAATACCGTAATTTTCAGTCGTCTGCAGGGCACGAGCCTGGAAACGTTTTTTCGCTAATTTCTATTACATCCTAGTTGCAAACCACCAACTGGACCCAACTAGCATGAATTTTTAACCCCAAGTCTTTCGTGGCACCTGTGGTACACTGGTCACGGGTTCCACGGAAATGGCTCAAAATTAGCCAAAATCAGGCTTTATTCGCTTATAACTCGCGATAGAAAACTCGGATCGTCAAAAACTCACTTCCATCGTGTAGAGCGTGGTCGAATTGACCTAGAAACATGTTCAAATTGCCGAAAAGTTTTTTTAATGGAACCCATTTAATGGCACATGCCAGTTTTAGGGTCCCAAATACCGTAATTTTCAGTCGTCTGCAGGGCACGAGCCTGGAAACGTTTTTTCGCTAATTTATACTACATCCTAGTTGCAAACCACCAACTGGACCCAACTAGCATGAATT
Organism: Daptonema setosum; assembly: GCA_964036265.1. Taxonomy (NCBI): domain Eukaryota; kingdom Metazoa; phylum Nematoda; class Chromadorea; order Monhysterida; family Xyalidae; genus Daptonema; species Daptonema setosum. The sequence goes on from OZ038445.1 coordinate 23,630,579, forward strand.
TTCGACCCCAAGTCTTTCGTGGCACCTGTGGTACACTGGTCACGGGTTCCACGGAAATGGCTCAAAATTAGCCAAAATCAGGCTTTATTCGCTTATAACTCGCGATAGAAAACTCGGATCGTCAAAAACTCACTTCCATCGTGTAGAGCGTGGTCGAATTGACCTATAAACATGTTCAAATTGCCGAAAAGTTTTTTTAATGGAACCCATTTAATGGCACATGCCAGTTTTAGGGTCCTAAATACCGTAATTTTCAGTCGTCTGCAGGGCACGAGCCTGGAAACGTTTTTTCGCTAATTTCTATTATATCCTAGTTGCAAACCACCAACTGGACCCAACTAGCATGAATTTTCGACCCCAAGTCTTTCGTGGCACCTGTGGTACACTGGTCACGGGTTCCACGGAAATGGCTCAAAATTAGCCAAAATCAGGCTTTATTCGCTTATAACTCGCGATAGAAAACTCGGATCGTCAAAAACTCACTTCCATCGTGTAGAGCGTGGTCGAATTGACCTAGAAACATGTTCAAAGTGCCGAAAAGTTTTTTTAATGGAACCCATTTAATGGCACATGCCAGTTTTAGGGTCCCAAAAACCGTAATTTTCAGTCGTCTGCAGGGCACGAGCCTGGAAACGTTTTTTTCGCTAATTTCTATTACATCCTAGTTGCAAACCACCAACTGGACCCAACTAGCATGAATTTTCGACCCCAAGTCTTTCGTGGCACCTGTGGTACACTGGTCACGGGTTCCACGGAAATGGCTCAAAATTAGCCAAAATCAAGCTTTATTCGCTTATAACTCGCGATAGAAAACTCGGATCGTCAAAAACTCACTTCCATCGTGTAGAGCGTGGTCGAATTGACCTAGATACAAGTTCAAATTGCCGAAAAGTTTTTTTAATGGAACCCATTTAAGGGCACATGCCAGTTTTAGGGTCCCAAATACCGTAATTTTCAGTCGTCTGCAGGGCACGAGCCTGGAAACGTTTTTTCGCTAATTTCTATTACATCCTAGTTGCAAACCACCAACTGGACCCAACTAGCATGAATTTTCGACCCCAAGTCTTTCGTGGCACCTGTGGTACACTGGTCACGGGTTCCACGGAAATGGCTCAAAATTAGCCAAAATCAGGCTTTATTCGCTTATAACTCGCGATAGAAAACTCGGATCGTCAAAAACTCACTTCCATCGTGTAGAGCGTGGTCGAATTGACCTAGAAACATGTTCAAATTGCCGAAAAGTTTTTTTTAATGGAACCCATTTAATGGCACATGCCAGTTTTAGGGTCCCAAATACCGTAATTTTCAGTCGTCTGCAGGGCACGAGCCTGGAAACGTTTTTTCGCTAATTTCTATTACATCCTAGTTGCAAACCACCAACTGGACCCAACTAGCATGAATTTTCGACCCCAAGTCTTTCGTGGCACCTGTGGTACACTGGTCACGGGTTCCACGGAAATGGCTCAAAATTAGCCAAAATCAGGCTTTATTCGCTTATAACTCGCGCTAGAAAACTCGGATCGTCAAAAACTCACTTCCATCGTGTAGAGCGTGGTCGAATTGACCTAGAAACATGTTCAAATTGCCGAAAAGTTTTTTTAATGGAAACCATTTAATGGCACATGCCAGTTTTAGGGTCCCAAATACCGTAATTTTCAGTCGTCTGCAGGGCACGAGCCTGGAAACGTTTTTTCGCTAATTTCTATTACATCCTAGTTGCAAACCACCAACTGGACCCAACTAGAATGAATTTTCGACCCCAAGTCTTTCGTGGCACCTGTGGTACACTGGTCACGGGTTCCACGGAAATGGCTCAAAATTAGCCAAAATCAGGCTTTATTCGCTTATAACTCGCGATAGAAAACTCGGATCGTCAAAAACTCACTTCCATCGTGTAGAGCGTAGTCGAATTGACATAGAAACATGTTCAAATTGCCGAAAAGTTTTTTTTATGGAACCCATTTAATGGCACATGCCAATTTTAGGGTCCCAAATACCGTAATTTTCAGTCGTCTGCAGGGCACGAGCCTGGAAACGTTTTTTTCGCTAATTTCTATTACATCCTAGTTGCAAACCACCAACTGGACCCAACTAGCATGAATTTTCGACCCCAAGTCTTTCGTGGCACCTGTGGTACACTGGTCACGGGTTCCACGGAAATGGCTCAAAATTAGCCAAAATCAGGCTTTATTCGCTTATAACTCGCGATAGAAAACTCGGATCGTCAAAAACTCACTTCCATCGTGTAGAGCGTGGTCAAATTGACCTAGAAACATGTTCAAATTGCCAAAAAGTTTTTTTTAATGGAACCCATTTTATGGCACATGCCAGTTTTAGGGTCCCAAATACCGTAATTTTCAGTCGTCTGCAGGGCACGAGCCTGGAAACGTTTTTTCGCTAATTTCTATTACATCCTAGTTGCGAACCACCAACTGGACCCAACTAGCATGAATTTTCGACCCCAAGTCTTTCGTGGCACCTGTGGTACACTGGTCACGGGTTCCACGGAAATGGCTCAAAATTAGCCAAAATCAGGCTTTATTCGCTTATAACTCGCGATAGAAAACTCGGATCGTCAAAAACTCACTTCCATCGTGTAGAGCGTGGTCGAATTGACCTAGAAACATGTTCAAATTGCCGAAAAGTTTTTTTAATGGAACCCATTTAAGGGCACATGCCAGTTTTAGGGTCCCAAATACCGTAATTTTCAGTCGTCTGCAGGGCACGAGCCTGGAAACGTTTTTTCGCTAATTTATATTACATCCTAGTTGCAAACCACCAACTGGACCCAACTAGCATGAATTTTCGACCCCAAGTCTTTCGTGGCACCTGTGGTACACTGGTCACGGGTTCCACGGAAATGGCTCAAAATTAGCCAAAATCAGGCTTTATTCGCTTATAACTCGCGATAGAAAACTCGGATCGTCAAAAACTCACTTCCATCGTGTAGAGCGTGGTCGAATTGACCTAGAAACATGTTAAAATTGCCGAAAAGTTTTTTTATGGAACCCATTTAATGGCACATGCCAGTTTTAGGGTCCCAAATACCGTAATTTTCAGTCGTCTGCAGGGCACGAGCCTGGAAACGTTTTTTCGCTAATTTCTATTACATCCTAGTTGCAAACCACCAACTGGACCCAACTAGCATGAATTTTCGACTCCAAGTCTTTCGTGGCACCTGTGGTACACTGGTCACGGGTTCCACGGAAATGGCTCAAAATTAGCCAAAATCAGGCTTTATTCGCTTATAACTCGCGATAGAAAACTCGGATCGTCAAAAACTCACTTCCATCGTGTAGAGCGTGGTCGTATTGACCTAGAAACATGTTCAAATTGCCGAAAAGTTTTTTTTAATGGAACCCATTTAATGGCACATGCCAGTTTTAGGGTCCCAAATACCGTAATTTTCAGTCGTCTGCAGGGCACGAGCCTGGAAACGTTTTTTCGCTAATTTCTATTACATCCTAGTTGCAAACCACCAACTGGACCCAACTAGCATGAATTTTCGACCCCAAGTCTTTCGTGGCACCTGTGGTACACTGGTCACGGGTTCCACGGAAATGGCTCAAAATTAGCCAAAATCAGCCTTTATTCGCTTATAACTCGCGATAGAAAACTCGGATCGTCAAAAACTCACTTCCATCGTGTAGAGCGTGGTCGAATTGACCTAGAAACATGTTCAAATTGCCGAAAAGTTTTTTTAATGGAACCCATTTAATGGCACATGCCAGTTTTAGGGTCCCAAATAACGTAATTTTCAGTCGTCTGCAGGGCACGAGCCTGGAAACGTTTTTTCGCTAATTTCTATTACATCCTAGTTGCAAACCACCAACTGGACCCAACTAGCATGAATTTTCGACCCCAAGTCTTTCGTGGCACCTGTGGTACACTGGTCACGGGTTCCACGGAAATGGCTCAAAATTAGCCAAAATCAGGCTTTATTCGCTTATAACTCGCGATAGAAAACTCGGATCGTCAAAAACTCACTTCCATCGTGAAGAGCGTGGTCGAATTGACCTAGAAACATGTTAAAATTGCCGAAAAGTTTTTTTATGGAACCCATTTAATGGCACATGCCAGTTTTAGGGTCCCAAATACCGTAATTTTCAGTCGTCTGCAGGGCACGAGCCTGGAAACGTTTTTTCGCTAATTTCTATTACATCCTAGTTGCAAACCACCAACTGGACCCAACTAGCATGAATTTTCGACTCCAAGTCTTTCGTGGCACCTGTGGTACACTGGTCACGGGTTCCACGGAAATGGCTCAAAATTAGCCAAAATCAGGCTTTATTCGCTTATAACTCGCGATAGAAAACTCGGATCGTCAAAAACTCACTTCCATCGTGTAGAGCGTGGTCGAATTGACCTAGAAACATGTTCAAATTGCCGAAAAGTTTTTTTTAATGGAACCCATTTAATGGCACATGCCAGTTTTAGGGTCCCAAATACCGTAATTTTCAGTCGTCTGCAGGGCACGAGCCTGGAAACGTTTTTTCGCTAATTTCTATTACATCCTAGTTGCAAACCACCAACTGGACCCAACTAGCATGAATTTTCGACCCCAAGTCTTTCGTGGCACCTGTGGTACACTGGTCACGGGTTCCACGGAAATGGCTCAAAATTAGCCAAAATCAGGCTTTATTCGCTTATAACTCGCGATAGAAAACTCGGATCGTCAAAAACTCACTTCCATCGTGTAGAGCGTGGTCGAATTGACCTAGAAACATGTTCAAATTGCCGAAAAGTTTTTTTAATGGAACCCATTTAATGGCACATGCCAGTTTTAGGGTCCCAAATAACGTAATTTTCAGTCGTCTGCAGGGCACGAGCCTGGAAACGTTTTTCGCTAATTTCTATTACATCCTAGTTGCAAACCACCAACTGGACCCAACTAGCATGATTTTTCGACCCCAAGTCTTTCGTGGCACCTGTGGTACACTGGTCACGGGTTCCACGGAAATGGCTCAAAATTAAGCCAAAATCAGGCTTTATTCGCTTATAACTCGCGATAGAAAACTCGGATCGTCAAAAACTCACTTCCATCGTGTAGAGCGTGGTCGAATTGACCTAGAAACATGTTAAAATTGCCGAAAAGTTTTTTTTAATGGAACCCATTTAATGGCACATGCCAGTTTTAGGGTCCCAAATACCGTAATTTTCAGTCGTCTGCAGGGCACGAGCCTGGAAACGTTTTTTCGCTAATTACTATTACATCCTAGTTGCAAACCACCAACTGGACCCAACTAGCATGAATTTTCGACCCCAAGTCTTTCGTGGCACCTGTGGTACACTGGTCACGGGTTCCACGGAAATGGCTCAAAATTAGCCAAAATCAGGCTTTATTCGCTTATAACTCGCGATAGAAAACTCGGATCGTCAAAAACTCACTTCCATCGTGTAGAGCGTGGTCGAATTGACCTAGAAACATGTTCAAATTGCCGAAAAGTTTTTTTAATGGAACCCATTTAATGGCACATGCCAGTTTTAGGGTCCCAAATACCGTAATTTTCAGTCGTCTGCAGGGCACGAGCCTGGAAACGTTTTTTCGCTAATTTCTATTACATCCTAGTTGCAAACCACCAACTGGACCCAACTAGCATGAATTTTCGACCCCAAGTCTTTCGTGGCACCTGTGGTACACTGGTCACGGGTTCCACGGAAATGGGTCAAAATTAGCCAAAATCAGGCTTTATTCGCTTATAACTCGCGATAGAAAACTCGGATCGTCAAAAACTCACTTCCATCGTGTAGAGCGTAGTCGAATTGACCTAGAAACATGTTCAAATTGCCGAAAAGTTTTTTTAATGGAACCCATTTAATGGCACATGCCAGTTTTAGGGTCCCAAATACCGTAATTTTCAGTCGTCTGCAGGGCACGAGCCTGGAAACGTTTTTTCGCTAATTTCTATTACATCCTAGTTGCAAACCACCAACTGGACCCAACTAGCATGAATTTTCGACCCCAAGTCTTTCGTGGCACCTGTGGTACACTGGTCACGGGTTCCACGGAAATGGGTCAAAATTAGCCAAAATCAGGCTTTATTCGCTTATAACTCGCGATAGAAAACTCGGATCGTCAAAAACTCACTTCCATCGTGTAGAGCGTAGTCGAATTGACCTAGAAACATGTTCAAATTGCCGAAAAGTTTTTTTAATGGAACCCATTTAATGGCACATGCCAGTTTTAGGGTCCCAAATACCGTAATTTTCAGTCGTCTGCAGGGCACGAGACTGGAAACGTTTTTTCGCTAATTTCTATTACATCCTAGTTGCAAACCACCAACTGGACCCAACTAGCATGAATTTTCGACCCCAAGTCTTTCGTGGCACCTGTGGTACACTGGTCACGGGTTCCACGGAAATGGCTCAAAATTAGCCAAAATCAGGCTTTATTCGCTTATAACTCGCGATAGAAAACTCGGATCGTCAAAAACTCACTTCCATCGTGTAGAGCGTGGTCGAATTGACCTAGAAACATGTTCAAATTGCCGAAAAGTTTTTTTAATGGAACCCATTTAATGGCACATGCCAGTTTTAGGGTCCCAAATACCGTAATTTTCAGTCGTCTGCAGGGCACGAGCCTGGAAACGTTTTTTCGCTAATTTCTATTACATCCTAGTTGCAAACCACCAACTGGACCCAACTAGCATGAATTTTCGACCCCAAGTCTTTCGTGGCACCTGTGGTACACTGGTCACGGGTTCCACGGAAATGGCTCAAAATTAGCCAAAATCAGGCTTTATTCGCTTATAACTCGCGATAGAAAACTCGGATGGTCAAAAACTCACTTCCATCGTGTAGAGCGTGGTCGAATTGACCTAGAAACATGTTCAAATTGCCGAAAAGTTTTTTTAATGGAACCCATTTAATGGCACATGCCAGTTTTAGGGTCCCAAATACCGTAATTTTCAGTCGTCTGCAGGGCACGAGCCTGGAAACGTTTTTTCGCTAATTTCTATAACATCCTAGTTGCAAACCACCAACTGGACCCAACTAGCATGAATTTTCGACTCCAAGTCTTTCGTGGCACCTGTGGTACACTGGTCACGGGTTCCACGGAAATGGGTCAAAATTAGCCAAAATCAGGCTTTATTCGCTTATAACTCGCGATAGAAAACTCGGATCGTCAAAAACTCACTTCCATCGTGTAGAGCGTAGTCGAATTGACCTAGAAACATGTTCAAATTGCCGAAAAGTTTTTTTAATGGAACCCATTTAATGGCACATGCCAGTTTTAGGGTCCCAAATACCGTAATTTTCAGTCGTCTGCAGGGCACGAGCCTGGAAACGTTTTTTCGCTAATTTCTATTACATCCTAGTTGCAAACCACCAACTGGACCCAACTAGCATGAATTTTCGACCCCAAGTCTTTCGTGGCACCTGTGGTACACTGGTCACGGGTTCCACGGAAATGGCTCAAAATTAGCCAAAATCAGGCTTTATTCGCTTATAACTCGCGATAGAAAACTCGGATCGTCAAAAACTCACTTCCATCGTGTAGAGCGTGGTCGAATTGACCTAGAAACATGTTCAAATTGCCGAAAAGTTTTTTTAATGGAACCCATTTAATGGCACATGCCAGTTTTAGGGTCCCAAATACCGTAATTTTCAGTCGTCTGCAGGGCACGAGCCTGGAAACGTTTTTTCGCTAATTTCTATTACATCCTAGTTGCAAACCACCAACTGGACCCAACTAGCATGAATTTTCGACCCCAAGTCTTTCGTGGCACCTGTGGTACACTGGTCACGGGTTCCACGGAAATGGCTCAAAATTAGCCAAAATCAGGCTTTATTCGCTTATAACTCGCGATAGAAAACTCGGATCGTCAAAAACTCACTTCCATCGTGTAGAGCGTGGTCGAATTGGCCTAGAAACATGTTCAAATTGCCGAAAAGTTTTTTTAATGGAACCCATTTAATGGCACATGCCAGTTTTAGGGTCCCAAATACCGTAATTTTCAGTCGTCTGCAGGGCACGAGCCTGGAAACGTTTTTTCGCTAATTTCTATTACATCCTAGTTGCAAACCACCAACTGGACCCAACTAGCATGAATTTTCGACTCCAAGTCTTTCGTGGCACCTGTGGTACACTGGTCACGGGTTCCACGGAAATGGGTCAAAATTAGCCAAAATCAGGCTTTATTCGCTTATAACTCGCGATAGAAAACTCGGATCGTCAAAAACTCACTTCCATCGTGTAGAGCGTAGTCGAATTGACCTAGAAACATGTTCAAATTGCCGAAAAGTTTTTTTAATGGAACCCATTTAATGGCACATGCCAGTTTTAGGGTCCCAAATACCGTAATTTTCAGTCGTCTGCAGGGCACGAGCCTGGAAACGTTTTTTCGCTAATTTCTATTACATCCTAGTTGCAAACCACCAACTGGACCCAACTAGCATGAATTTTCGACCCCAAGTCTTTCGTGGCACCTGTGGTACACTGGTCACGGGTTCCACGGAAATGGCTCAAAATTAGCCAAAATCAGGCTTTATTCGCTTATAACTCGCGATAGAAAACTCGGATCGTCAAAAACTCACTTCCATCGTGTAGAGCGTGGTCGAATTGACCTAGAAACATGTTCAAATTGCCGAAAAGTTTTTTTAATGGAACCCATTTAATGGCACATGCCAGTTTTATGGTCCCAAATACCGTAATTTTCAGTCGTCTGCAGGGCACGAGCCTGGAAACGTTTTTTCGCTAATTTCTACTACATCCTAGTTGCAAACCACCAACTGGACCCAACTAGCATGAATTTTCGACCCCAAGTCTTTCGTGGCACCTGTGGTACACTGGTCACGGGTTCCACGGAAATGGCTCAAAATTAGCCAAAATCAGGCTTTATTCGCTTATAACTCGCGATAGAAAACTCGGATTGTCAAAAACTCACTTCCATCGTGTAGAGCGTGGTCAAATTGACCTAGAAACATGTTCAAATTGCCGAAAAGTTTTTTTAATGGAACCCATTTAATGGCACATGCCAGTTTTAGGGTCCCAAATGCCGTAATTTTCAGTCGTCTGCAGGGCACGAGCCTGGAAACGTTTTTTCGCTAATTTCTATTACATCCTAGTTGCAACCACCAACTGGACCCAACTAGCATGAATTTTCGACCCCAAGTCTTTCGTGGCACCTGTGGTACACTGGTCACGGGTTCCACGGAAATGGCTCAAAATTAGCCAAAATCAGGCTTCATTCGCTTATAACTCGCGATAGAAAACTCGGATCGTCAAAAACTCACTTCCATCGTGTAGAGCGTGGTCGAATTGACCTAGAAACATGTTCAAATTGCCGAAAAGTTTTTTTAATGGAACCCATTTAATGGCACATGCCAGTTTTAGGGTCCCAAATACCGTAATTTTCAGTCGTCTGCAGGGCACGAGCCTGGAAACGTTTTTTCGCTAATTTCTATTACATCCTAGTTGCAAACCACCAACTGGACCCAACTAGCATGAATTTTCGACCCCAAGTCATTCGTGGCACCTGTGGTACACTGGTCACGGGTTCCACGGAAATGGCTCAAAATTAGCCAAAATCAGGCTTTATTCGCTTATAACTCGCGATAGAAAACTCGGATCGTCAAAAACTCACTTCCATCGTGTAGAGCGTGGTCGAATTGACCTAGAAACATGTTCAAATTGCCGAAAAGTTTTTTTAATGGAACCCATTTAATGGCACATGCCAGTTTTAGGGTCCCAAATACCGTAATTTTCAGTCGTCTGCAGGGCACGAGCCTGGAAACGTTTTTTCGCTAATTTCTATTACATCCTAGTTGCAAACCACCAACTGGACCCAACTAGCATGAATTTTCGACCCCAAGTCTTTCGTGGCACCTGTGGTACACTGGTCACGGGTTCCACGGAAATGGCTCAAAATTAGCCAAAATCAGGCTTTATTCGCTTATAACTCGCGATAGAAAACTCGGATCGTCAAAAACTCACTTCCATCGTGTAGAGCGTGGTCGAGTTGACCTAGAAACATGTTCAAATTGCCGAAAAGTTTTTTTAATGGAACCCATTTAATGGCACATGCCAGTTTTAGGGTCCCAAATACCGTAATTTTCAGTCGTCTGCAGGGCACGAGCCTGGAAACGTTTTTTCGCTAATTTCTATTACATCCTAGTTGCAAACCACCAACTGGACCCAACTAGCATGAATTTTCGACCCCAAGTCTTTCGTGGCACCTGTGGTACACTGGTCACGGGTTCCACGGAAATGGCTCAAAATTAGCCAAAATCAGGCTTTATTCGCTTATAACTCGCGATAGAAAACTCGGATCGTCAAAAACTCACTTCCATCGTGTAGAGCGTGGTCGAATTGACCTAGAAACATGTTCAAATTGCCGAAAAGTTTTTTTAATGGAACCCATTTAATGGCACATGCCAGTTTTAGGGTCCCAAATACCGTAATTTTCAGTCGTCTGCAGGGCACGAGCCTGGAAACGTTTTTTCGCTAATTTCTATTACATCCTAGTTGCAAACCACCAACTGGACCCAACTAGCATGAATTTTCGACCCCAAGTCATTCGTGGCACCTGTGGTACACTGGTCACGGGTTCCACGGAAATGGCTCAAAATTAGCCAAAATCAGGCTTTATTCGCTTATAACTCGCGATAGAAAACTCGGATCGTCAAAAACTCACTTCCATCGTGTAGAGCGTGGTCGAATTGACCTAGAAACATGTTCAAATTGCCGAAAAGTTTTTTTATGGAACCCATTTAATGGCACATGCCAGTTTTAGGGTCCCAAATACCGTAATTTTCAGTCGTCTGCAGGGCACGAGCCTGGAAACGTTTTTTCGCTAATTTCTATTACATCCTAGTTGCAAACCACCAACTGGACCCAACTAGCATGAATTTTCGACCCCAAGTCTTTCGTGGCACCTGTGGTACACTGGTCACGGGTTCCACGGAAATGGCTCAAAATTAGCCAAAATCAGGCTTTATTCGCTTATAACTCGCGATAGAAAACTCGGATCGTCAAAAACTCACTTCCATCGTGTAGAGCGTGGTCGAATTGACCTAGAAACATGTTCAAATTGCCGAAAAGTTTTTTTTATGGAACCCATTTAATGGCACATGCCAGTTTTAGGGTCCCAAATACCGTAATTTTCAGTCGTCTGCAGGGCACGAGCCTGGAAACGTTTTTTCGCTAATTTCTATTACATCCTAGTTGCAAACCACCAACTGGACCCAACTAGCATGAATTTTCGACCCCAAGTCTTTCGTGGCACCTGTGGTACACTGGTCACGGGTTCCACGGAAATGGCTCAAAATTAGCCAAAATCAGGCTTTATTCGCTTATAACTCGCGATAGAAAACTCGGATCGTCAAAAACTCACTTCCATCGTGTAGAGCGTGGTCGAATTGACCTAGAAACATGTTCAAATTGCCGAAAAGTTTTTTTAATGGAACCCATTTAATGGCACATGCCAGTTTTAGGGTCCCAAATACCGTAATTTTCAGTCGTCTGCAGGGCACGAGCCTGGAAACGTTTTTTCGCTAATTTCTATTACATCCTAGTTGCAAACCACCAACTGGACCCAACTAGCATGAATTTTCGACCCCAAGTCTTTCGTGGCACCTGTGGTACACTGGTCACGGGTTCCACGGAAATGGCTCAAAATTAGCCAAAATCAGGCTTTATTCGCTTATAACTCGCGATAGAAAACTCGGATCGTCAAAAACTCACTTCCATCGTGTAGAGCGTGGTCGAATTGACCTAGAAACATGTTCAAATTGCCGAAAAGTTTTTTTAATGGAACCCATTTAATGGCACATGCCAGTTTTAGGGTCCCAAATACCGTAATTTTCAGTCGTCTGCAGGGCACGAGCCTGGAAACGTTTTTTCGCTAATTTCTATTACATCCTAGTTGCAAACCACCAACTGGACCCAACTAGCATGAATTTTCGACTCCAAGTCTTTCGTGGCACCTGTGGTACACTGGTCACGGGTTCCACGGAAATGGGTCAAAATTAGCCAAAATCAGGCTTTATTCGCTTATAACTCGCGATAGAAAACTCGGATCGTCAAAAACTCACTTCCATCGTGTAGAGCGTAGTCGAATTGACCTAGAAACATGTTCAAATTGCCGAAAAGTTTTTTTAATGGAACCCATTTAATGGCACATGCCAGTTTTAGGGTCCCAAATACCGTAATTTTCAGTCGTCTGCAGGGCACGAGCCTGGAAACGTTTTTTCGCTAATTTCTATTACATCCTAGTTGCAAACCACCAACTGGACCCAACTAGCATGAATTTTCGACCCCAAGTCTTTCGTGGCACCTGTGGTACACTGGTCACGGGTTCCACGGAAATGGCTCAAAATTAGCCAAAATCAGGCTTTATTCGCTTATAACTCGCGATAGAAAACTCGGATCGTCAAAAACTCACTTCCATCGTGTAGAGCGTGGTCGAATTGACCTAGAAACATGTTCAAATTGCCGAAAAGTTTTTTTAATGGAACCCATTTAATGGCACATGCCAGTTTTATGGTCCCAAATACCGTAATTTTCAGTCGTCTGCAGGGCACGAGCCTGGAAACGTTTTTTCGCTAATTTCTACTACATCCTAGTTGCAAACCACCAACTGGACCCAACTAGCATGAATTTTCGACCCCAAGTCTTTCGTGGCACCTGTGGTACACTGGTCACGGGTTCCACGGAAATGGCTCAAAATTAGCCAAAATCAGGCTTTATTCGCTTATAACTCGCGATAGAAAACTCGGATTGTCAAAAACTCACTTCCATCGTGTAGAGCGTGGTCAAATTGACCTAGAAACATGTTCAAATTGCCGAAAAGTTTTTTTAATGGAACCCATTTAATGGCACATGCCAGTTTTAGGGTCCCAAATGCCGTAATTTTCAGTCGTCTGCAGGGCACGAGCCTGGAAACGTTTTTTCGCTAATTTCTATTACATCCTAGTTGCAACCACCAACTGGACCCAACTAGCATGAATTTTCGACCCCAAGTCTTTCGTGGCACCTGTGGTACACTGGTCACGGGTTCCACGGAAATGGCTCAAAATTAGCCAAAATCAGGCTTCATTCGCTTATAACTCGCGATAGAAAACTCGGATCGTCAAAAACTCACTTCCATCGTGTAGAGCGTGGTCGAATTGACCTAGAAACATGTTCAAATTGCCGAAAAGTTTTTTTAATGGAACCCATTTAATGGCACATGCCAGTTTTAGGGTCCCAAATACCGTAATTTTCAGTCGTCTGCAGGGCACGAGCCTGGAAACGTTTTTTCGCTAATTTCTATTACATCCTAGTTGCAAACCACCAACTGGACCCAACTAGCATGAATTTTCGACCCCAAGTCATTCGTGGCACCTGTGGTACACTGGTCACGGGTTCCACGGAAATGGCTCAAAATTAGCCAAAATCAGGCTTTATTCGCTTATAACTCGCGATAGAAAACTCGGATCGTCAAAAACTCACTTCCATCGTGTAGAGCGTGGTCGAATTGACCTAGAAACATGTTCAAATTGCCGAAAAGTTTTTTTAATGGAACCCATTTAATGGCACATGCCAGTTTTAGGGTCCCAAATACCGTAATTTTCAGTCGTCTGCAGGGCACGAGCCTGGAAACGTTTTTTCGCTAATTTCTATTACATCCTAGTTGCAAACCACCAACTGGACCCAACTAGCATGAATTTTCGACCCCAAGTCTTTCGTGGCACCTGTGGTACACTGGTCACGGGTTCCACGGAAATGGCTCAAAATTAGCCGAAATCAGGCTTTATTCGCTTATAACTCGCGATAGAAAACTCGGATCGTCAAAAACTCACTTCCATCGTGTAGAGCGTGGTCGAGTTGACCTAGAAACATGTTCAAATTGCCGAAAAGTTTTTTTAATGGAACCCATTTAATGGCACATGCCAGTTTTAGGGTCCCAAATACCGTAATTTTCAGTCGTCTGCAGGGCACGAGCCTGGAAACGTTTTTTCGCTAATTTCTATTACATCCTAGTTGCAAACCACCAACTGGACCCAACTAGCATGAATTTTCGACCCCAAGTCTTTCGTGGCACCTGTGGTACACTGGTCACGGGTTCCACGGAAATGGCTCAAAATTAGCCAAAATCAGGCTTTATTCGCTTATAACTCGCGATAGAAAACTCGGATCGTCAAAAACTCACTTCCATCGTGTAGAGCGTGGTCGAATTGACCTAGAAACATGTTCAAATTGCCGAAAAGTTTTTTTAATGGAACCCATTTAATGGCACATGCCAGTTTTAGGGTCCCAAATACCGTAATTTTCAGTCGTCTGCAGGGCACGAGCCTGGAAACGTTTTTTCGCTAATTTCTATTACATCCTAGTTGCAAACCACCAACTGGACCCAACTAGCATGAATTTTCGACCCCAAGTCATTCGTGGCACCTGTGGTACACTGGTCACGGGTTCCACGGAAATGGCTCAAAATTAGCCAAAATCAGGCTTTATTCGCTTATAACTCGCGATAGAAAACTCGGATCGTCAAAAACTCACTTCCATCGTGTAGAGCGTGGTCGAATTGACCTAGAAACATGTTCAAATTGCCGAAAAGTTTTTTTATGGAACCCATTTAATGGCACATGCCAGTTTTAGGGTCCCAAATACCGTAATTTTCAGTCGTCTGCAGGGCACGAGCCTGGAAACGTTTTTTCGCTAATTTCTATTACATCCTAGTTGCAAACCACCAACTGGACCCAACTAGCATGAATTTTCGACCCCAAGTCTTTCGTGGCACCTGTGGTACACTGGTCACGGGTTCCACGGAAATGGCTCAAAATTAGCCAAAATCAGGCTTTATTCGCTTATAACTCGCGATAGAAAACTCGGATCGTCAAAAACTCACTTCCATCGTGTAGAGCGTGGTCGAATTGACCTAGAAACATGTTCAAATTGCCGAAAAGTTTTTTTAATGGAACCCATTTAATGGCACATGCCAGTTTTAGGGTCCCAAATACCGTAATTTTCAGTCGTCTGCAGGGCACGAGCCTGGAAACGTTTTTTCGCTAATTTCTATTACATCCTAGTTGCAAACCACCAACTGGACCCAACTAGCATGAATTTTCGACCCCAAGTCTTTCGTGGCACCTGTGGTACACTGGTCACGGGTTCCACGGAAATGGCTCAAAATTAGCCAAAATCAGGCTTTATTCGCTTATAACTCGCGATAGAAAACTCGGATCGTCAAAAACTCACTTCCATCGTGTAGAGCGTAGTCGAATTGACCTAGAAACATGTTCAAATTGCCGAAAAGTTTTTTTTATGGAACCCATTTAATGGCACATGCCAGTTTTAGGGTCCCAAATACCGTAATTTTCAGTCGTCTGCAGGGCACGAGCCTGGAAACGTTTTTTCGCTAATTTCTATTACATCCTAGTTGCAAACCACCAACTGGACCCAACTAGCATGAATTTTCGACCCCAAGTCTTTCGTGGCACCTGTGGTACACTGGTCACGGGTTCCACGGAAATGGCTCAAAATTAGCCAAAATCAGGCTTTATTCGCTTATAACTCGCGATAGAAAACTCGGATCGTCAAAAACTCACTTCCATCGTGTAGAGCGTGGTCGAATTGACCTAGAAACATGTTCAAATTGCCGAAAAGTTTTTTTTAATGGAACCCATTTAATGGCACATGCCAGTTTTAGGGTCCCAAATACGGTAATTTTCAGTCGTCTGCAGGGCACGAGCCTGGAAACGTTTTTTCGCTAATTTCTATTACATCCTAGTTGCAAACCACCAACTGGACCCAACTAGCATGAATTTTCGAACCCAAGTCTTTCGTGGCACCTGTGGTACACTGGTCACGGGTTCCACGGAAATGGCTCAAAATTAGCCAAAATCAGGCTTTATTCGCTTATAACTCGCGATAGAAAACTCGGATCGTCAAAAACTCACTTCCATCGTGTAGAGCGTGGTCGAATTGACCTAGAAACATGTTCAAAGTGCCGAAAAGTTTTTTTAATGGAACCCATTTAATGGCACATGCCAGTTTTAGGGTCCCAAATACCGTAATTTTCAGTCGTCTGCAGGGCACGAGCCTGGAAACGTTTTTTCGCTAATTTCTATTACATCCTAGTTGCAAACCACCAACTGGACCCAACTAGCATGAATTTTCGACCCCAAGTCTTTCGTGGCACCTGTGGTACACTGGTCACGGGTTCCACGGAAATGGCTCAAAATTAGCCAAAATCAGGCTTTATTCGCTTATAATTCGCGATAGAAAACTCGGATCGTCAAAAACTCACTTCCATCGTGTAGAGCGTGGTCGAATTGACCTAGAAACATGTTCAAATTGCCGAAAAGTTTTTTTTATGGAACCCATTTAATGGAACATGCCAGTTTTAGGGTCCCAAATACCGTAATTTTCAGTCGTCTGCAGGGCACGAGCCTGGAAACGTTTTTTCGCTAATTTCTATTACATCCTAGTTGCAAACCACCAACTGGACCCAACTAGCATGAATTTTCGACCCCAAGTCTTTCGTGGCACCTGTGGTACACTGGTCACGGGTTCCACGGAAATGGCTCAAAATTAGCCAAAATCAGGCTTTATTCGCTTATAACTCGCGATAGAAAACTCGGATCGTCAAAAACTCACTTCCATCGTGTAGAGCGTGGTCGAATTGACCTAGAAACATGTTCAAATTGCCGAAAAGTTTTTTTAATGGAACCCATTTAAGGGCACATGCCAGTTTTAGGGTCCCAAATACCGTAATTTTCAGTCGTCTGCAGGGCACGAGCCTGGAAACGTTTTTTCGCTAATTTCTATTACATCCTAGTTGCAAACCACCAACTGGACCCAACTAGCATGAATTTTCGACCCCAAGTCTTTCGTGGCACCTGTGGTACACTGGTCACGGGTTCCACGGAAATGGCTCAAAATTAGCCAAAATCAGGCTTTATTCGCTTATAACTCGTGATAGAAAACTCGGATCGTCAAAAACTCACTTCCATCGTGTAGAGCGTGGTCGAATTGACCTAGAAACATGTTCAAATTGCCGAAAAGTTTTTTTAATGGAACCCATTTAATGGCACATGCCAGTTTTAGGGTCCCAAATACCGTAATTTTCAGTCGTCTGCAGGGCACGAGCCTGGAAACGTTTTTTCGCTAATTTCTATTACATCCTAGTTGCAAACCACCAACTGGACCCAACTAGCATGAATTTTCGACCCCAAGTCATTCGTGGCACCTGTGGTACACTGGTCACGGGTTCCACGGAAATGGCTCAAAATTAGCCAAAATCAGGCTTTATTCGCTTATAACTCGCGATAGAAAACTCGGATCGTCAAAAACTCACTTCCATCGTGTAGAGCGTGGTCGAATTGACCTAGAAACATGTTCAAATTGCCGAAAAGTTTTTTTATGGAACCCATTTAATGGCACATGCCAGTTTTAGGGTCCCAAATACCGTAATTTTCAGTCGTCTGCAGGGCACGAGCCTGGAAACGTTTTTTCGCTAATTTCTATTACATCCTAGTTGCAAACCACCAACTGGACCCAACTAGCATGAATTTTCGACCCCAAGTCTTTCGTGGCACCTGTGGTACACTGGTCACGGGTTCCACGGAAATGGCTCAAAATTAGCCAAAATCAGGCTTTATTCGCTTATAACTCGCGATAGAAAACTCGGATCGTCAAAAACTCACTTCCATCGTGTAGAGCGTGGTCGAATTGACCTAGAAACATGTTCAAATTGCCGAAAAGTTTTTTTAATGGAACCCATTTAATGGCACATGCCAGTTTTAGGGTCCCAAATACCGTAATTTTCAGTCGTCTGCAGGGCACGAGCCTGGAAACGTTTTTTCGCTAATTTCTATTACATCCTAGTTGCAAACCACCAACTGGACCCAACTAGCATGAATTTTCGACCCCAAGTCTTTCGTGGCACCTGTGGTACACTGGTCACGGGTTCCACGGAAATGGCTCAAAATTAGCCAAAATCAGGCTTTATTCGCTTATAACTCGCGATAGAAAACTCGGATCGTCAAAAACTCACTTCCATCGTGTAGAGCGTAGTCGAATTGACCTAGAAACATGTTCAAATTGCCGAAAAGTTTTTTTTATGGAACCCATTTAATGGCACATGCCAGTTTTAGGGTCCCAAATACCGTAATTTTCAGTCGTCTGCAGGGCACGAGCCTGGAAACGTTTTTTCGCTAATTTCTATTACATCCTAGTTGCAAACCACCAACTGGACCCAACTAGCATGAATTTTCGACCCCAAGTCTTTCGTGGCACCTGTGGTACACTGGTCACGGGTTCCACGGAAATGGCTCAAAATTAGCCAAAATCAGGCTTTATTCGCTTATAACTCGCGATAGAAAACTCGGATCGTCAAAAACTCACTTCCATCGTGTAGAGCGTGGTCGAATTGACCTAGAAACTTGTTCAAATTGCCGAAAAGTTTTTTTAATGGAACCCATTTAATGGCACATGCCAGTTCTAGGGTCCAAAATACCGTAATTTTCAGTCGTCTGCAGGGCACGAGCCTGGAAACGTTTTTTCGCTAATTTATATTACATCCTAGTTGCAAACCACCAACTGGACCCAACTAGCATGAATTTTCGACCCCAAGTCTTTCGTGGCACCTGTGGTACACTGGTCACGGGTTCCACGGAAATGGCTCAAAATTAGCCAAAATCAGGCTTTATTCGATTATAACTCGCGATAGAAAAATCGGATCGTCAAAAACTCACTTCCATCGTGTAGAGCGTGGTCGAATTGACCTAGGAACATGTTCAAATTGCCGAAAAGTTTTTTTAATGGAACCCATTTAATGGCACATGCCAGTTTTAGGGTCCCAAATACCGTAATTTTCAGTCGTCTGCAGGGCACGAGCCTGGAAACGTTTTTTCGCTAATTTCTATTACATCCTAGTTGCAAACCACCAACTGGACCCAACTAGCATGAATTTTCGACCCCAAGTCTTTCGTGGCACCTGTGGTACACTGGTCACGGGTTCCACGGAAATGGCTCAAAATTAGCCAAAATCAGGCTTTATTCGCTTATAACTCGCGATAGAAAACTCGGATCGTCAAAAACTCACTTCCATCGTGTAGAGCGTGGTCGAATTGACCTAGAAACATGTTCAAATTGCCGAAAAGTTTTTTTAATGGAACCCATTTAATGGCACATGCCAGTTTTAGGGTCCCAAATACCGTAATTTTCAGTCGTCTGCAGGGCACGAGCCTGGAAACGTTTTTTCGCTAATTTCTATTACATCCTAGTTGCAAACCACCAACTGGACCCAACTAGCATGAATTTTCGACCCCAAGTCTTTCGTGGCACCTGTGGTACACTGGTCACGGGTTCCACGGAAATGGCTCAAAATTAGCCAAAATCAGGCTTCATTCGCTTATAACTCGCGATAGAAAACTCGGATCGTCAAAAACTCACTTCCATCGTGTAGAGCGTGGTCGAATTGACCTAGAAACATGTTCAAATTGCCGAAAAGTTTTTTTAATGGAACCCATTTAATGGCACATGCCAGTTTTAGGGTCCCAAATACCGTAATTTTCAGTCGTCTGCAGGGCACGAGCCTGGAAACGTTTTTTCGCTAATTTCTATTACATCCTAGTTGCAAACCACCAACTGGACCCAACTAGCATTAATTTTCGACCCCAAGTCTTTCGTGGCACCTGTGGTACACTGGTCACGGGTTCCACGGAAATGGCTCAAAATTAGCCAAAATCAGGCTTCATTCGCTTATAACTCGCGATAGAAAACTCGGATCGTCAAAAACTCACTTCCATCGTGTAGAGCGTGGTCGAATTGACCTAGAAACATATTCAAATTGCCGAAAAGTTTTTTTAATGGAACCCATTTAATGGCACACGCCAGTTTTAGGGTCACAAATACCGTAATTTTCAGTCGTCTGCAGGGCACGAGCCTGGAAACGTTTTTTCGCTAATTTCTATTACATCCTAGTTGCAAACCACCAACTGGACCCAACTAGCATGAATTTTCGACCCCAAGTCTTTCGTGGCACCTGTGGTACACTGGTCACGGGTTCCACGGAAATGGCTCAAAATTAGCCAAAATCAGGCTTTATTCGCTTATAACTCGCGATAGAAAACTCGGATCGTCAAAAACTCACTTCCATCGTGTAGAGCGTGGTCGAATTGACCTAGAAACATGTTCAAATTGCCGAAAAGTTTTTTTTATGGAACCCATTTAATGGCACATGCCAGTTTTAGGGTCCCAAATACCGTTATTTTCAGTCGTCTGCAGGGCACGAGCCTGGAAACGTTTTTTCGCTAATTTCTATTACATCCTAGTTGCAAACCACCAACTGGACCCAACTAGCATGAATTTTCGACCCCAAGTCTTTCGTGGCACCTGTGGTACACTGGTCACGGGTTCCACGGAAATGGCTCAAAATTAGCCAAAATCAGGCTTTATTCGCTTATAACTCGCGATAGAAAACTCGGATCGTCAAAAACTCACTTCCATCGTGTAGAGCGTGGTCGAATTGACCTAGAAACATGTTCAAATTGCCGAAAAGTTTTTTTAATGGAACCCATTTAATGGCACATGCCAGTTTTAGGGTCCCAAATACCGTAATTTTCAGTCGTCTGCAGGGCACGAGCCTGGAAACGTTTTTTCGCTAATTTCTATTACATCCTAGTTGCAAACCACCAACTGGACCCAACTAGCATGAATTTTCGACCCCAAGTCTTTCGTGGCACCTGTGGTACACTGGTCACGGGTTCCACGGAAATAGCTCAAAATTAGCCAAAATCAGGCTTTATTCGCTTATAACTCGCGATAGAAAACTCGGATCGTCAAAAACTCACTTCCATCGTGTAGAGCGTGGTCGAATTGACCTAGAAACATGTTCAAATTGCCGAACAGTTTTTTTAATGGAACCCATTTAATGGCACATGCCAGTTTTAGGGTCCCAAATACCGTAATTTTCAGTCATCTGCAGGGCACGAGCCTGGAAACGTTTTTTCGCTAATTTCTATTACATCCTAGTTGCAAACCACCAACTGGACCCAACTAGCATGAATTTTCGACCCCAAGTCTTTCGTGGCACCTGTGGTACACTGGTCACGGGTTCCACGGAAATGGCTCAAAATTAGCCAAAATCAGGCTTTATTCGCTTATAACTCGCGATAGAAAACTCGGATCGTCAAAAACTCACTTCCATCGTGTAGAGCGTGGTCGAATTGACCTAGAAACATGTTCAAATTGCCGAAAAGTTTTTTTTATGGAACCCATTTAATGGCACATGCCAGTTTTAGGGTCCCAAATACCGTTATTTTCAGTCGTCTGCAGGGCACGAGCCTGGAAACGTTTTTTCGCTAATTTCTATTACATCCTAGTTGCAAACCACCAACTGGACCCAACTAGCATGAATTTTCGACCCCAAGTCTTTCGTGGCACCTGTGGTACACTGGTCACGGGTTCCACGGAAATGGCTCAAAATTAGCCAAAATCAGGCTTTATTCGCTTATAACTCGCGATAGAAAACTCGGATCGTCAAAAACTCACTTCCATCGTGTAGAGCGTGGTCGAATTGACCTAGAAACATGTTCAAATTGCCGAAAAGTTTTTTTAATGGAACCCATTTAATGGCACATGCCAGTTTTAGGGTCCCAAATACCGTAATTTTCAGTCGTCTGCAGGGCACGAGCCTGGAAACGTTTTTTCGCTAATTTCTATTACATCCTAGTTGCAAACCACCAACTGGACCCAACTAGCATGAATTTTCGACCCCAAGTCTTTCGTGGCACCTGTGGTACACTGGTCACGGGTTCCACGGAAATAGCTCAAAATTAGCCAAAATCAGGCTTTATTCGCTTATAACTCGCGATAGAAAACTCGGATCGTCAAAAACTCACTTCCATCGTGTAGAGCGTGGTCGAATTGACCTAGAAACATGTTCAAATTGCCGAACAGTTTTTTTAATGGAACCCATTTAATGGCACATGCCAGTTTTAGGGTCCCAAATACCGTAATTTTCAGTCATCTGCAGGGCACGAGCCTGGAAACGTTTTTTCGCTAATTTCTATTACATCCTAGTTGCAAACCACCAACTGGACCCAACTAGCATGAATTTTCGACCCCAAGTCTTTCGTGGCACCTGTGGTACACTGGTCACGGGTTCCACGGAAATGGCTCAAAATTAGCCAAAATCAGGCTTTATTCGCTTATAACTCGCGATAGAAAACTCGGATCGTCAAAAACTCACTTCCATCGTGTAGAGCGTGGTCGAATTGACCTAGAGACATGTTCAAATTGCCGAAAAGTTTTTTTAATGGAACCCATTTAATGGCACATGCCAGTTTTAGGGTCCCAAATACCGTAATTTTCAGTCGTCTGCAGGGCACGAGCCTGGAAACGTTTTTTCGCTAATTTCTATTACATCCTAGTTGCAAACCACCAACTGGACCCAACTAGCATGAATTTTCGACCCCAAGTCTTTCGTGGCACCTGTGGTACACTGGTCACGGGTTCCACGGAAATGGCTCAAAATTAGCCAAAATCAGGCTTTATTCGCTTATAACTCGCGATAGAAAACTCGGATCGTCAAAAACTCACTTCCATCGTGTAGAGCGTGGTCGAATTGACCTAGAAACATGTTCAAATTGCCGAAAAGTTTTTTTTAATGGAACCCATTTAATGGCACATGCCAGTTTTAGGGTCCCAAATACAGTAATTTTCAGTCGTCTGCAGGGCACGAGCCTGGAAACGTTTTTTCGCTAATTTCTATTACATCCTAGTTGCAAACCACCAACTGGACCCAACTAGCATGAATTTTCGACCCCAAGTCTTTCGTGGCACCTGTGGTACACTGGTCACGGGTTCCACGGAAATGGCTCAAAATTAGCCAAAATCAGGCTTTATTCGCTTATAACTCGCGATAGAAAACTCGGATCGTCAAAAACTCACTTCCATCGTGTAGAGCGTGGTCGAATTGACCTAGAAACATGTTCAAATTGCCGAAAAGTTTTTTTAATGGAACCCATTTAATGGAACATGCCAGTTTTAGGGTCCCAAATACCGTAATTTTCAGTCGTCTGCAGGGCACGAGCCTGGAAACGTTTTTTCGCTAATTTCTATTACATCCTAGTTGCAAACCACCAACTGGACCCAACTAGCATGAATTTTCGACCCCAAGTCTTTCGTGGCACCTGTGGTACACTGGTCACGGGTTCCACGGAAATGGCTCAAAATTAGCCAAAATCAGGCTTTATTCGCTTATAACTCGCGATAGAAAACTCGGATCGTCAAAAACTCACTTCCATCGTGTAGAGCGTGGTCGAATTGACCTAGAAACATGTTCAAATTGCCGAAAAGTTTTTTTAATGGAACCCATTTAATGGCACATGCCAGTTTTAGGGTCCCAAATACAGTAATTTTCAGTCGTCTGCAGGGCACGAGCCTGGAAACGTTTTTTCGCTAATTTCTATTACATCCTAGTTGCAAACCACCAACTGGACCCAACTAGCATGAATTTTCGACCCCAAGTCTTTCGTGGCACCTGTGGTACACTGGTCACGGGTTCCACGGAAATGGCTCAAAATTAGCCAAAATCAGGCTTTATTCGCTTATAACTCGCGATAGAAAACTCGGATCGTCAAAAACTCACTTCCATCGTGTAGAGCGTGGTCGAATTGACCTAGAAACATGTTCAAATTGCCGAAAAGTTTTTTTAATGGAACCCATTTAATGGCACATGCCAGTTTTAGGGTCACAAATACCGTAATTTTCAGTCGTCTGCAGGGCACGAGCCTGGAAACGTTTTTTCGCTAATTTCTATTACATCCTAGTTGCAAACCACCAACTGGACCCAACTAGCATGAATTTTCGACCCCAAGTCTTTCGTGGCACCTGTGGTACACTGGTCACGGGTTCCACGGAAATGGCTCAAAATTAGCCAAAATCAGGCTTTATTCGCTTATAACTCGCGATAGAAAACTCGGATCGTCAAAAACTCACTTCCATCGTGTAGAGCGTGGTCGAATTGACCTAGAAACATGTTCAAATCGCCGAAAAGTTTTTTTTATGGAACCCATTTAATGGCACATGCCAGTTTTAGGGTCCCAAATACCGTAATTTTCAGTCGTCTGCAGGGCACGAGCCTGGAAACGTTTTTTCGCTAATTTCTATTACATCCTAGTTGCAAACCACCAACTGGACCCAACTAGCATGAATTTTCGACCCCAAGTCTTTCGTGGCACCTGTGGTACACTGGTCACGGGTTCCACGGAAATGGCTCAAAATTAGCCAAAATCAGGCTTTATTCGCTTATAACTCGCGATAGAAAACTCGGATCGTCAAAAACTCACTTCCATCGTGTAGAGCGTGGTCGAATTGACCTAGAAACATGTTCAAATTGCCGAAAAGTTTTTTTATGGAACCCATTTAATGGCACATGCCAGTTTTAGGGTCCCAAATACCGTAATTTTCAGTCGTCTGCAGGGCACGATCCTGGAAACGTTTTTTCGCTAATTTCTATTACATCCTAGTTGCAAACCACCAACTGGACCCAACTAGCATGAATTTTCTACCCCAAGTCTTTCGTGGCACCTGTGGTACACTGTTCACGGGTTTCACGGAAATGGCTCAAAATTAGCCAAAATCAGGCTTTATTCGCTTATAACTCGCGATAGAAAACTCGGATCGTCAAAAACTCACTTCCATCGTGTAGAGCGTGGTCGAATTGACCTAGAAACTTGTTCAAATTGCCGAACAGTTTTTTTAATGGAACCCATTTAATGGCACATGCCAGTTTTAGGGTCCCAAATACCGTAATTTTCAGTCATCTGCAGGGCACGAGCCTGGAAACGTTTTTTCGCTAATTTCTATTACATCCTAGTTGCAAACCACCAACTGGACCCAACTAGCATGAATTTTCGACCCCAAGTCTTTCGTGGCACCTGTGGTACACTGGTCACGGGTTCCACGGAAATGGCTCAAAATTAGCCAAAATCAGGCTTTATTCGCTTATAACTCGCGATAGAAAACTCGGATCGTCAAAAACTCACTTCCATCGTGTAGAGCGTGGTCGAATTGACCTAGAGACATGTTCAAATTGCCGAAAAGTTTTTTTAATGGAACCCATTTAATGGCACATGCCAGTTTTAGGGTCCCAAAAACCGTAATTTTCAGTCGTCTGCAGGGCACGAGCCTGGAAACGTTTTTTCGCTAATTTCTATTACATCCTAGTTGCAAACCACCAACTGGACCCAACTAGCATGAATTTTCGACCCCAAGTCTTTCGTGGCACCTGTGGTACACTGTTCACGGGTTTCACGGAAATGGCTCAAAATTAGCCAAAATCAGGCTTTATTCGCTTATAACTCGCGATAGAAAACTCGGATCGTCAAAAACTCACTTCCATCGTGTAGAGCGTGGTCGAATTGACCTAGAAACATGTTCAAATTGCCGAACAGTTTTTTTAATGGAACCCATTTAATGGCACATGCCAGTTTTAGGGTCCCAAATACCGTAATTTTCAGTCATCTGCAGGGCACGAGCCTGGAAACGTTTTTTCGCTAATTTCTATTACATCCTAGTTGCAAACCACCAACTGGACCCAACTAGCATGAATTTTCGACCCCAAGTCTTTCGTGGCACCTGTGGTACACTGGTCACGGGTTCCACGGAAATGGCTCAAAATTAGCCAAAATCAGGCTTTATTCGCTTATAACTCGCGATAGAAAACTCGGATCGTCAAAAACTCACTTCCATCGTGTAGAGCGTGGTCGAATTGACCTAGAGACATGTTTAAATTGCCGAAAAGTTTTTTTAATGGAACCCATTTAATGGCACATGCCAGTTTTAGGGTCCCAAATACCGTAATTTTCAGTCGTCTGCAGGGCACGAGCCTGGAAACGTTTTTTCGCTAATTTCTATTACATCCTAGTTGCAAACCACCAACTGGACCCAACTAGCATGAATTTTCGACCCCAAGTCTTTCGTGGCACCTGTGGTACACTGGTCACGGGTTCCACGGAAATGGCTCAAAATCTGCCAAAATCAGGCTTTATTCGCTTATAACTCGCGATAGAAAACTCGGATCGTCAAAAACTCACTTCCATCGTGTAGAGCGTGGTCGAATTGACCTAGAAACATGTTCAAATTGCCGAAAAGTTTTTTTATGGAACCCATTTAATGGCACATGCCAGTTTTAGGGTCCCAAATACCGTAATTTTCAGTCGTCTGCAGGGCACGATCCTGGAAACGTTTTTTCGCTAATTTCTATTACATCCTAGTTGCAAACCACCAACTGGACCCAACTAGCATGAATTTTCTACCCCAAGTCTTTCGTGGCACCTGTGGTACACTGTTCACGGGTTTCACGGAAATGGCTCAAAATTAGCCAAAATCAGGCTTTATTCGCTTATAACTCGCGATAGAAAACTCGGATCGTCAAAAACTCACTTCCATCGTGTAGAGCGTGGTCGAATTGACCTAGAAACTTGTTCAAATTGCCGAACAGTTTTTTTAATGGAACCCATTTAATGGCACATGCCAGTTTTAGGGTCCCAAATACCGTAATTTTCAGTCATCTGCAGGGCACGAGCCTGGAAACGTTTTTTCGCTAATTTCTATTACATCCTAGTTGCAAACCACCAACTGGACCCAACTAGCATGAATTTTCGACCCCAAGTCTTTCGTGGCACCTGTGGTACACTGGTCACGGGTTCCACGGAAATGGCTCAAAATTAGCCAAAATCAGGCTTTATTCGCTTATAACTCGCGATAGAAAACTCGGATCGTCAAAAACTCACTTCCATCGTGTAGAGCGTGGTCGAATTGACCTAGAGACATGTTCAAATTGCCGAAAAGTTTTTTTAATGGAACCCATTTAATGGCACATGCCAGTTTTAGGGTCCCAAAAACCGTAATTTTCAGTCGTCTGCAGGGCACGAGCCTGGAAACGTTTTTTCGCTAATTTCTATTACATCCTAGTTGCAAACCACCAACTGGACCCAACTAGCATGAATTTTCGACCCCAAGTCTTTCGTGGCACCTGTGGTACACTGTTCACGGGTTTCACGGAAATGGCTCAAAATTAGCCAAAATCAGGCTTTATTCGCTTATAACTCGCGATAGAAAACTCGGATCGTCAAAAACTCACTTCCATCGTGTAGAGCGTGGTCGAATTGACCTAGAAACATGTTCAAATTGCCGAAAAGTTTTTTTAATGGAACCCATTTAATGGCACATGCCAGTTTTAGGGTCCCAAATACCGTAATTTTCAGTCGTCTGCAGGGCACGAGCCTGGAAACGTTTTTTCGCTAATTTCTATTACATCCTAGTTGCAAACCACGAACTGGACCGAACTAGCATGAATTTTCGACCCCAAGTCTTTCGTGGCACCTGTGGTACACTGGTCACGGGTTCCACGGAAATGGCTCAAAATTAGCCAAAATCAGGCTTCATTCGCTTATAACTCGCGATAGAAAACTCGGATCTTCAAAAACTCACTTCCATCGTGTAGAGCGTGGTCGAATTGACCTAGAAACATGTTCAAATTGCCGAAAAGTTTTTTTAATGGAACCCTTTTAATGGCACATGCCAGTTTTAGCGTCCCAAATACCGTAATTTTCAGTCGTCTGCAGGGCACGAGCCTGGAAACGTTTTTTCGCTAATTTCTATTACATCCTAGTTGCAAACCACCAACTGGACCCAACTAGCATGAATTTTCGACCACAAGTCTTTCGTGGCACCTGTGGTACACTGGTCACGGGTTCCACGGAAATGGCTCAAAATTAGCCAAAATCAGGCTTTATTTGCTTATAACTCGCGATAGAAAACTCGGATCGTCAAAAACTCACTTCCATCGTGTAGAGCGTGGTCGAATTGACATAGAAACATGTTCAAATTGCCGAAATTTTTTTTTTATGGAACCCATTTAATGGCACATGCCCATTTTAGGGTCTCAAATACCGTAATTTTCAGTCGTCTGCAGGGCACGAGCCTGGAAACGTTTTTTCGCTAATTTCTATTACATCCTAGTTGCAAACCACCAACTGGACCCAACTAGCATTAATTTTCGACCCCAAGTCTTTCGTGGCACCTGTGGTACACTGGTCACGGGTTCCACGGAAATGGCTCAAAATTAGCCAAAATCAGGCTTTATTCGCTTATAACTCGCGATAGAAAACTCGGATCGTCAAAAACTCACTTCCATCGTGTAGAGCGTGGTCGAATTGACCTAGAAACATGTTCAAATTGCCAAAAAGTTTTTTTAATGGAACCCATTTAATGGCACATGCCAGTTTTAGGGTCCCAAATACCGTAATTTTCAGTCGTCTGCAGGGCACGAGCCTGGAAACGTTTTTTCGCTAATTTCTATTACATCCTAGTTGCAAACCACCAACTGGACCCAACTAGCATGAATTTTCGACCCCAAGTCTTTCGTGGCACCTGTGGTACACTGTTCACGGGTTTCACGGAAATGGCTCAAAATTAGCCAAAATCAGGCTTTATTCGCTTATAACTCGCGATAGAAAACTCGGATCGTCAAAAACTCACTTCCATCGTGTAGAGCGTGGTCGAATTGACATAGAAACATGTTCAAATTGCCGAAATTTTTTTTTTATGGAACCCATTTAATGGCACATGCCCATTTTAGGGTCTCAAATACCGTAATTTTCAGTCGTCTGCAGGGCACGAGCCTGGAAACGTTTTTTCGCTAATTTCTATTACATCCTAGTTGCAAACCACCAACTGGACCCAACTAGCATTAATTTTCGACCCCAAGTCTTTCGTGGCACCTGTGGTACACTGGTCACGGGTTCCACGGAAATGGCTCAAAATTAGCCAAAATCAGGCTTTATTCGCTTATAACTCGCGATAGAAAACTCGGATCGTCAAAAACTCACTTCCATCGTGTAGAGCGTGGTCGAATTGACCTAGAAACATGTTCAAATTGCCAAAAAGTTTTTTTAATGGAACCCATTTAATGGCACATGCCAGTTTTAGGGTCCCAAATACCGTAATTTTCAGTCGTCTGCAGGGCACGAGCCTGGAAACGTTTTTTCGCTAATTTCTATTACATCCTAGTTGCAAACCACCAACTGGACCCAACTAGCATGAATTTTCGACCCCAAGTCTTTCGTGGCACCTGTGGTACACTGTTCACGGGTTTCACGGAAATGGCTCAAAATTAGCCAAAATCAGGCTTTATTCGCTTATAACTCGCGATAGAAAACTCGGATCGTCAAAAACTCACTTCCATCGTGTAGAGCGTGGTCGAATTGACCTAGAAACATGTTCAAATTGCCGAAAAGTTTTTTTAATGGAACCCATTTAATGGCACATGCCAGTTTTAGGGTCCCAAATACCGTAATTTTCAGTCGTCTGCAGGCCACGAGCCTGGAAACGTTTTTTCGCTAATTTCTATTACATCCTAGTTGCAAACCACGAACTGGACCGAACTAGCATGAATTTTCGACCCCAAGTCTTTCGTGGCACCTGTGGTACACTGGTCACGGGTTCCACGGAAATGGCTCAAAATTAGCCAATATCAGGCTTCATTCGCTTATAACTCGCGATAGAAAACTCGGATCGTCAAAAACTCACTTCCATCGTGTAGAGCGTGGTCGAATTGACCTAGAAACATGTTCAAATTGCCGAAAAGTTTTTTTAATGGAACCCTTTTAATGGCACATGCCAGTTTTAGCGTCCCAAATACCGTAATTTTCAGTCGTCTGCAGGGCACGAGCCTGGAAACGTTTTTTCGCTAATTTCTATTACATCCTAGTTGCAAACCACCAACTGGACCCAACTAGCATGAATTTTCGACCCCAAGTCTTTCGTGGCACCTGTGGTACACTGGTCACGGGTTCCACGGAAATGGCTCAAAATTAGCCAAAATCAGGCTTTATTCGCTTATAACTCGCGATAGAAAACTCGGATCGTCAAAAACTCACTTCCATCGTGTAGAGCGTGGTCGAATTGACCTAGAAACATGTTCAAATTGCCGAAAAGTTTTTTTAATGGAACCCATTTAATGGCACATGCCAGTTTTAGGGTCCCAAATACCGTAATTTT
This sequence comes from Daptonema setosum, assembly GCA_964036265.1. NCBI lineage: Eukaryota > Metazoa > Nematoda > Chromadorea > Monhysterida > Xyalidae > Daptonema > Daptonema setosum. The sequence continues at coordinate 23,660,583 of OZ038445.1, forward strand.
CAGTCGTCTGCAGGGCACGAGCCTGGAAACGTTTTTTCGCTAATTTCTATTACATCCTAGTTGCAAACCACCAACTGGACCCAACTAGCATGAATTTTCGACCCCAAGTCTTTCGTGGCACCTGTGGTACACTGGTCACGGGTTCCACGGAAATGGCTCAAAATTAGCCAAAATCAGGCTTTATTCGCTTATAACTCGCGATAGAAAACTCGGATCGTCAAAAACTCACTTCCATCGTGTAGAGCGTGGTCGAATTGACCTAGAAACATGTTCAAATTGCCGAAAAGTTTTTTTAATGGAACCCATTTAATGGCACATGCCAGTTTTAGGGTCCCAAATACCGTAATTTTCAGTCGTCTGCAGGGCACGAGCCTGGAAACGTTTTTTCGCTAATTTCTATTACATCCTAGTTGCAAACCACCAACTGGACCCAACTAGCATGAATTTTCGACCCCAAGTCTTTCGTGGCACCTGTGGTACACTGGTCACGGGTTCCACGGAAATGGCTCAAAATTAGCCAAAATCAGGCTTTATTCGCTTATAACTCGCGATAGAAAACTCGGATCGTCAAAAACTCACTTCCATCGTGTAGAGTGTGGTCGAATTGACCTAGAAACATGTTCAAATTGCCGAAAAGTTTTTTTAATGGAACCCATTTAATGGCACATGCCAGTTTTAGGGTCCCAAATACCGTAATTTTCAGTCGTCTGCAGGGCACGAGCCTGGAAACGTTTTTTCGCTAATTTCTATTACATCCTAGTTGCAAACCACCAACTGGACCCAACTAGCATGAATTTTCGACCCCAAGTCTTTCGTGGCACCTGTGGTACACTGGTCACGGGTTCCACGGAAATGGCTCAAAATTAGCCAAAATCAGGCTTTATTCGCTTATAACTCGCGATAGAAAACTCGGATCGTCAAAAACTCACTTCCATCGTGTAGAGCGTGGTCGAATTGACCTAGAAACATGTTCAAATTGCCGAACAGTTTTTTTAATGGAACCCATTTAATGGCACATGCCAGTTTTAGGGTCCCAAATACCGTAATTTTCAGTCGTCTGCAGGGCACGAGCCTGGAAACGTTTTTTCGCTAATTTCTATTACATCCTAGTTGCAAACCACCAACTGGACCCAACTAGCATGAATTTTCGACCCCAAGTCTTTCGTGGCACCTGTGGTACACTGGTCACGGGTTCCACGGAAATGGCTCAAAATTAGCCAAAAACAGGCTTTATTCGCTTATAACTCGCGATAGAAAACTCGGATCGTCAAAAACTCACTTCCATCGTGTAGAGCGTGGTCGAATTGACCTAGAAACATGTTCAAATTGCCGAAAAGTTTTTTTTATGGAACCCATTTAAGGGCACATGCCAGTTTTAGGTTCCCAAATACCGTAATTTTCAGTCGTCTGCAGGGCACGAGCCTGGAAACGTTTTTTCGCTAATTTCTATTACATCCTAGTTGCAAACCACCAACTGGACCCAACTAGCATGAATTTTCGACCCCAAGTCTTTCGTGGCACCTGTGGTACACTGGTCACGGGTTCCACGGAAATGGCTCAAAATTAGCCAAAATCAGGCTTTATTCGCTTATAACTCGCGATAGAAATCTCGGATCGTCAAAAACTCACTTCCATCGTGTAGAGCGTGGTCGAATTGACCTAGAAACATGTTCAAATTGCCGAAACGTTTTTTTAATGGAACCCATTTAATGGCACATGCCAGTTTTAGGGTTCCAAATACCGTAATTTTCAGTCGTCTGCAGGGCACGAGCCTGGAAACGTTTTTTCGCTAATTTCTATTACATCCTAGTTGCAAACCACCAACTGGACCCAACTAGCATGAATTTTCGACCCCAAGTCTTTTGTGGCACCTGTGGTACACTGGTCACGGGTTCCACGGAAATGGCTCAAAATTAGCCAAAATCAGGCTTTATTCGCTTATAACTCGCAATAGAAAACTCGGATCGTCAAAAACTCACTTCCATCGTGTAGAGCGTGGTCGAATTGACCTAGAAACATGTTCAAATTGCCGAAAAGTTTTTTTAATGGAACCCATTTAATGGCACATGCCAGTTTTAGGGTCCCAAATACCGTAATTTTCAGTCGTCTGCAGGGCACGAGCCTGGAAACGTTTTTTCGCTAATTTCTATTACATCCTAGTTGCAAACCACCAACTGGACCCAACTAGCATGAATTTTCGACCCCAAGTCTTTCGTGGCACCTGTGGTACACTGGTCACGGGTTCCACGGAAATGGCTCAAAATTAGCCAAAATCAGGCTTTATTCGCTTATAACTCGCGATAGAAAACTCGGATCGTCAAAAACTCACTTCCATCGTGTAGAGCGTGGTCGAATTGACCTAGAAACATGTTCAAATTGCCGAAAAGTTTTTTTAATGGAACCCATTTAATGGCACATGCCAGTTTTAGGGTCCCAAATACCGTAATTTTCAGTCGTCTGCAGGGCACGAGCCTGGAAACGTTTTTTCGCTAATTTCTATTACATCCTAGTTGCAAACCACCAACTGGACCCAACTAGCATGAATTTTCGACCCCAAGTCTTTCGTGGCACCTGTGGTACACTGGTCACGGGTTCCACGGAAATGGCTCAAAATTAGCCAAAATCAGGCTTTATTCGCTTATAACTCGCGATAGAAAACTCGGATCGTCAAAAACTCACTTCCATCGTGTAGAGCGTGGTCGAATTGACCTAGAAACATGTTCAAATTGCCGAAAAGTTTTTTTTATGGAACCCATTTAATGGCACATGCCAGTTTTAGGGTCCCAAATACCGTAATTTTCAGTCGTCTGCAGGGCACGAGCCTGGAAACGTTTTTTCGCTAATTTCTATTACATCCTAGTTGCAAACCACCAACTGGACCCAACTAGCATGAATTTTCGACCCCAAGTCTTTCGTGGCACCTGTGGTACACTGGTCACGGGTTCCACGGAAATGGCTCAAAATTAGCCAAAATCAGGGTTTATTCGCTTATAACTCGCGATAGAAAACTCGGATCGTCAAAAACTCACTTCCATCGTGTAGAGCGTGGTCGAATTGACCTAGAAACATGTTCAAATTGCCGAAAAGTTTTTTTAATGGAACCCATTTAATGGCACATGCCAGTTTTAGGGTCCCAAATACCGTAATTTTCAGTCGTCTGCAGGGCACGAGCCTGGAAACGTTTTTTCGCTAATTTCTATTACATCCTAGTTGCAAACCACCAACTGGACCCAACTAGCATGAATTTTCGACCCCAAGTCTTTCGTGGCACCTGTGGTACACTGGTCACGGGTTCCACGGAAATGGCTCAAAATTAGCCAAAATCAGGCTTTATTCGCTTATAACTCGCGATAGAAAACTCGGATCGTCAAAAACTCACTTCCATCGTGTAGAGCGTGGTCGAATTGACCTAGAAACATGTTCAAATTGCCGAAAAGTTTTTTTTATGGAACCCATTTAATGGCACATGCCAGTTTTAGGGTCCCAAATACCGTAATTTTCAGTCGTCTGCAGGGCACGAGCCTGGAAACGTTTTTTCGCTAATTTCTATTACATCCTAGTTGCAAACCACCAACTGGACCCAACTAGCATGAATTTTCGACCCCAAGTCTTTCGTGGCACCTGTGGTACACTGGTCACGGGTTCCACGGAAATGGCTCAAAATTAGCCAAAATCAGGCTTTATTCGCTTATAACTCGCGATAGAAAACTCGGATCGTCAAAAACTCACTTCCATCGTGTAGAGCGTGGTCGAATTGACCTAGAAACATGTTCAAATTGCCGAAAAGTTTTTTTAATGGAACCCATTTAATGGCACATGCCAGTTTTAGGGTCCCAAATACCGTAATTTTCAGTCGTCTGCAGGGCACGAGCCTGGAAACGTTTTTTCGCTAATTTCTATTACATCCTAGTTGCAAACCACCAACTGGACCCAACTAGCATGAATTTTCGACTCCAAGTCTTTCGTGGCACCTGTGGTACACTGGTCACGGGTTCCACGGAAATGGCTCAAAATTAGCCAAAATCAGGCTTTATTCGCTTATAACTCGCGATAGAAAACTCGGATCGTCAAAAACTCACTTCCATCGTGTAGAGCGTGGTCGAATTGAATTAGAAACATGTTCAAATTGCCGAAAAGTTGTTTTAATGGAACCCATTTAATGGCACATGCCAGTTTTAGGGTCCCAAATACCGTAATTTTCAGTCGTCTGCAGGGCACGAGCCTGGAAACGTTTTTTCGCTAATTTCTATTACATCCTAGTTGCAAACCACCAACTGGACCCAACTAGCATGAATTTTCGACCCCAAGTCTTTCGTGGCACCTGTGGTACACTGGTCACGGGTTCCACGGAAATGGCTCAAAATTAGCCAAAATCAGGCTTTATTCGCTTATAACTCGCGATAGAAAACTGGGATCGTCAAAAACTCACTTCCATCGTGTAGAGCGTGGTCGAATTGACCTAGAAACATGTTCAAATTGCCGAAAAGTTTTTTTAATGGAACCCATTTAATGGCACATGCCAGTTTTAGGGTCCCAAATACCGTAATTTTCAGTCGTCTGCAGGGCACGAGCCTGGAAACGTTTTTTCGCTAATTTCTAGTACATCCTAGTTGCAAACCACCAACTGGACCCAACTAGCATGAATTTTCGACCCCAAGTCTTTCGTGGCACCTGTGGTACACTGGTCACGGGTTCCACGGAAATGGCTCAAAATTAGCCAAAATCAGGCTTTATTCGCTTATAACTCGCGATAGAAAACTCGGATCGTCAAAAACTCACTTCCATCGTGTAGAGCGTGGTCGAATTGACCTAGAAACATGTTCAAATTGCCGAAAAGTTTTTTTAATGGAACCCATTTAATGGCTCATGCCAGTTTTAGGGTCCCAAATACCGTAATTTTCAGTCGTCTGCAGGGCACGAGCCTGGAAACGTTTTTTCGCTAATTTCTATTACATCCTAGTTGCAAACCACCAACTGGACCCAACTAGCATGAATTTTCGACCCCAAGTCTTTCGTGGCACCTGTGGTACACTGGTCACGGGTTCCACGGAAATGGCTCAAAATTAGCCAAAATCAGGCTTTATTCGCTTATAACTCGCGATAGAAAACTCGGATCGTCAAAAACTCACTTCCATCGTGTAGAGCATGGTCGAATTGACCTAGAAACATGTTCAAATTGCCGAAAAGTTTTTTTAATGGAACCCATTTAATGGCACATGCCAGTTTTAAGGTCCCAAATACCGTAATTTTCAGTCGTCTGCAGGGCACGAGCCTGGAAACGTTTTTTCGCTAATTTCTATTACATCCTAGTTGCAAACCACCAACTGGACCCAACTAGCATGAATTTTCGACCCCAAGTCTTTCGTGGCACCTGTGGTACACTGGTCACGGGTTCCACGGAAATGGCTCAAAATTAGCCAAAATCAGGCTTTATTCGCTTATAACTCGCGATAGAAAACTCGGATCGTCAAAAACTCACTTCCATCGTGTAGAGCGTGGTCGAATTGACCGAGAAACATGTTCAAATTGCCGAAAGTTTTTTTAATGGAACCCATTTAATGGCACATGCCAGTTTTAGGGTCCCGAATACCGTAATTTTCAGTCGTCTGCAGGGCACGAGCCTGGAAACGTTTTTTCGCTAATTTCTATTACATCCTAGTTGCAAACCACCAACTGGACCCAACTAGCATGAATTTTCGACCCCAAGTCTTTCGTGGCACCTGTGGTACACTGGTCACGGGTTCCACGGAAATGGCTCAAAATTAGCCAAAATCAGGCTTTATTCGCTTATAACTCGCGATAGAAAACTCGGATCGTCAAAAACTCACTTCCATCGTGTAGAGCGTGGTCGAATTGACCTAGAAACATGTTCAAATTGCCGAAAAGTTTTTTTAATGGAACCCATTTAATGGCACATGCCAGTTTTAGGGTCCCAAATACCGTAATTTTCAGTCGTCTGCAGGGCACGAGCCTGGAAACGTTTTTTCGCTAATTTCTATTACATCCTAGTTGCAAACCACCAACTGGACCCAACTAGCATGAGTTTTCGACCCCAAGTCTTTCGTGGCACCTGTGGTACACTGGTCACGGGTTCCACGGAAATGGCTCAAAATTAGCCAAAAACAGGCTTTATTCGCTTATAACTCGCGATAGAAAACTCGGATCGTCAAAACCCACTTCCATCGTGTAGAGCGTGGTCGAATTGACCTAGAAACATGTTCAAATTGCCGAAAAGTTTTTTTAATGGAACCCATTTAATGGCACATGCCAGTTTTAGGGTCCCAAATGCCGTAATTTTCAGTCGTCTGCAGGGCACGAGCCTGGAAACGTTTTTTCGCTAATTTCTGTTACATCCTAGTTGCAAACCACCAACTGGACCCAACTAGCATGAATTTTCGACCCCAAGTCTTTCGTGGCACCTGTGGTACACTGGTCACGGGTTCCACGGAAATGGCTCAAAATTAGCCAAAATCAGGCTTTATTCGCTTATAACTCGCGATAGAAAACTCGGATCGTCAGAAACTCACTTCCATCGTGTAGAGCGTGGTAGAATTGACCTAGAAACATGTTCAAATTGCCGAAAAGTTTTTTTAATGGAACCCATTTAATGGCACATGCCAGTTTTAGGGTCCCAAATACGGTAATTTTCAGTCGTCTGCAGGGCACGAGCCTGGAAACGTTTTTTCGCTAATTTATATTACATCCTAGTTGCAAACCACCAACTGGACCCAACTAGCATGAATTTTCGACCCCAAGTCTTTCGTGGCACCTGTGGTACACTGGTCACGGGTTCCACGGAAATGGCTCAAAATTAGCCAAAATCAGGCTTCATTCGCTTATAACTCGCGATAGAAAACTCGGATCGTCAAAAACTCACTTCCATCGTGTAGAGCGTGGTCGAATTGACCTAGAAACATGTTCAAATTGCCGAAAAGTTTTTTTAATGGAACCCATTTAATGGCACATGCCAGTTTTAGGGTCCCAAATACCGTAATTTTCAGTCGTCTGCAGGGCACGAGCCTGGAAACGTTTTTTCGCTAATTTCTATTACATCCTAGTTGCAAACCACCAACTGGACCCAACTAGCATGAATTTTCGACCCCAAGTCTTTCGTGGCACCTGTGGTACACTGGTCACGGGTTCCACGGAAATGGCTCAAAATTAGCCAAAATCAGGCTTTATTCGCTTATAACTCGCGATAGAAAACTCGGATCGTCAAAAACTCACTTCCATCGTGTAGAGCGTGGTCGAATTGACCTAGAAACATGTTCAAATTGCCGAAAAGTTTTTTTTATGGAACCCATTTAATGGCACATGCCAGTTTTAGGTTCCCAAATACCGTAATTTTCAGTCGTCTGCAGGGCACGAGCCTGGAAACGTTTTTCGCTAATTTCTATTACATCCTAGTTGCAAACCACCAACTGGACCCAACTAGCATGAATTTTCGACCCCAAGTCTTTCGTGGCACCTGTGGTACACTGGTCACGGGTTCCACGGAAATGGCTCAAAATTAGCCAAAATCAGGCTTTATTCGCTTATAACTCGCGATAGAAAACTCGGATCGTCGAAAACTCACTTCCATCGTGTAGAGCGTGGTCGAATTGACCTAGAAACATGTTCAAATTGCCGAAAAGTTTTTTTTATGGAACCCATTTAATGGCACATGCCAGTTTTAGGTTCCCAAATACCGTAATTTTCAGTCGTCTGCAGGGCACGAGCCTGGAAACGTTTTTCGCTAATTTCTATTACATCCTAGTTGCAAACCACCAACTGGACCCAACTAGCATGAATTTTCGACCCCAAGTCTTTTGTGGCACCTGTGGTACACTGGTCACGGGTTCCACGGAAATGGCTCAAAATTAGCCAAAATCAGGCTTTATTCGCTTATAACTCGCGATAGAAAACTCGGATCGTCAAAAACTCACTTCCATCGTGTAGAGCGTGGTCGAATTGACCTAGAAGCATGTTCAAATTGCCGAAAAGTTTTTTTAATGGAACCCATTTAATGGCACATGCCAGTTTTAGGGTCCCAAATACCGTAATTTTCAGTCGTCTGCAGGGCACGAGCCTGGAAACGTTTTTTCGCTAATTTCTATTACATCCTAGTTGCAAACCACCAACTGGACCCAACTAGCATGAATTTTCGACCCCAAGTCTTTCGTGGCACCTGTGGTACACTGGTCACGGGATCCACGGAAATGGCTCAAAATTAGCCAAAATCAGGCTTTATTCGCTTATAACTCGCGATAGAAAACTCAGATCGTCAAAAACTCACTTCCATCGTGTAGAGCGTGGTCGAATTGACCTAGAAACATGTTCAAATTGCCGAAAAGTTTTTTTAATGGAACCCATTTAATGGCACATGCCAGTTTTAGGGTCCCAAATACGGTAATTTTCAGTCGTCTGCAGGGCACGAGCCTGGAAACGTTTTTTCGCTAATTTCTATTACATCCTAGTTGCAAACCACCAACTGGACCCAACTAGCATGAATTTTCGACCCCAAGTCTTTCGTGGCACCTGTGGTACACTGGTCACGGGTTCCACGGAAATGGCTCAAAATTAGCCAAAATCAGGCTTTATTCGCTTATAACTCGCGATAGAAAACTCGGATCGTCAAAAACTCACTTCCATCGTGTAGAGCGTGGTCGAATTGACCTAGAAACATGTTCAAATTGCCGAAAAGTTTTTTTAATGGAACCCATTTAATGGCACATGCCAGTTTTAGGGTCCCAAATACCGTAATTTTCAGTCGTCTGCAGGGCACGAGCCTGGAAACGTTTTTTCGCTAATTTCTATTACATCCTAGTTGCAAACCACCAACTGGACCCAACTAGCATGAATTTTTGACCCCAAGTCTTTCGTGGCACCTGTGGTACACTGGTCACGGGTTCCACGGAAATGGCTCAAAATTAGCCAAAATCAGGCTTTATTCGCTTATAACTCGCGATAGAAAACTCGGATCGTCAAAAACTCACTTCCATCGTGTAGAGCGTGGTCGAATTGACCTAGAAACATGTTCAAATTGCCGAAAAGTTTTTTTAATGGAACCCATTTAATGGCACATGCCAGTTTTAGGGTCCCAAATACGGTAATTTTCAGTCGTCTGCAGGGCACGAGCCTGGAAACGTTTTTTCGCTAATTTCTATTACATCCTAGTTGCAAACCACCAACTGGACCCAACTAGCATGAATTTTCGACCCCAAGTCTTTCGTGGCACCTGTGGTACACTGGTCACGGGTTCCACGGAAATGGCTCAAAATTAGCCAAAATCAGGCTTTATTCGCTTATAACTCGCGATAGAAAACTCGGATCGTCAAAAACTCACTTCCATCGTGTAGAGCGTGGTCGAATTGACCTAGAAACATGTTCAAATTGCCGAAAAGTTTTTTTAATGGAACCCATTTAATGGCACATGCCAGTTTTAGGGTCCCAAATACCGTAATTTTCGGTCGTCTGCAGGGCACGAGCCTGGAAACGTTTTTTCGCTAATTTCTATTACATCCTAGTTGCAAACCACCAACTGGACCCAACTAGCATGAATTTTCGACCCCAAGTCTTTCGTGGCACCTGTGGTACACTGGTCACGGGTTCCACGGAAATGGCTCAAAATTAGCCAAAATCAGGCTTTATTCGCTTATAACTCGCGATAGAAAACTCGGATCGTCAAAAACTCACTTCCATCGTGTAGAGCGTGGTCGAATTGACCTAGAAACATGTTCAAATTGCCGAAAAGTTTTTTTAATGGAACCCATTTAATGGCACATGCCAGTTTTAGGGTCCCAAATACGGTAATTTTCAGTCGTCTGCAGGGCACGAGCCTGGAAACGTTTTTTCGCTAATTTCTATTACATCCTAGTTGCAAACCACCAACTGGACCCAACTAGCATGAATTTTCGACCCCAAGTCTTTCGTGGCACCTGTGGTACACTGGTCACGGGTTCCACGGAAATGGCTCAAAATTAGCCAAAAACAGGCTTTATTCGCTTATAACTCGCGATAGAAAACTCGGATCGTCAAAAACTCACTTCCATCGTGTAGAGCGTGGTCGAATTGACCTAGAAACATGTTCAAATTGCCGAAAACTTTTTTTAATGGAACCCATTTAAGGGCACATGCCAGTTTTAGGGTCCCAAATACCGTAATTTTCAGTCGTCTGCAGGGCACGAGCCTGGAAACCTTTTTCGCTAATTTCTATTACATCTTAGTTGCAAACCACCAACTGGACCCAACTAGCATGAATTTTCGACCCCAAGTCTTTCGTGGCACCTGTGGTACACTGGTCACGGGTTCCACGGAAATGGCTCAAAATTAGCCAAAATCAGGCTTTATTCGCTTATAACTCGCGATAGAAAACTCGGATCGTCAAAAACTCACTTCCATCGTGTAGAGCGTGGTCGAATTGACCTAGAAACATGTTCAAATTGCCGAAAAGTTTTTTTAATGGAACCCATTTAATGGCACATGCCAGTTTTAGGGTCCCAAATACCGTAATTTTCAGTCGTCTGCAGGGCACGAGCCTGGAAACGTTTTTTCGCTAGTTTCTATTACATCCTAGTTGCAAACCACCAACTGGACCCAACTAGCATGAATTTTCGACCCCAAGTCTTTCGTGGCACCTGTGGTACACTGGTCACGGGTTCCACGGAAATGGCTCAAAATTAGCCAAAATCAGGCTTCATTCGCTTATAACTCGCGATAGAAAACTCGGATCGTCAAAAACTCACTTCCATCGTGTAGAGCGTGGTCGAATTGACCTAGAAACATGTTCAAATTGCCGAAAAGTTTTTTTAATGGAACCCATTTAATGGCACATGCCAGTTTTAGGGTCCCAAATACCGTAATTTTCAGTCGTCTGCAGGGCACGAGCCTGGAAACGTTTTTTCGCTAATTTCTATTACATCCTAGTTGCAAACCACCAACTGGACCCAACTAGCATGAATTTTCGACCCCAAGTCTTTCGTGGCACCTGTGGTACACTGGTCACGGGTTCCACGGAAATGGCTCAAAATTAGCCAAAATCAGGCTTTATTCGCTTATAACTCGCGATAGAAAACTCGGATCGTCAAAAACTCACTTCCATCGTGTAGAGCGTGGTCGAATTGACCTAGAAACATGTTCAAATTGCCGAAAAGTTTTTTAATGGATTCCATTTAATGGCACATGCCAGTTTTAGGGTCCCAAATACCGTAATTTCAGTCGTCTGCAGGGCACGAGCCTGGAAACGTTTTTTCGCTAATTTCTATTACATCCTAGTTGCAAACCACCAACTGGATCCAACTAGCATTAATTTTCGACCCCAAGTCTTTCGTGGCACCTGTGGTACACTGGTCACGGGTTCCACGGAAATGGCTCAAAATTAGCCAAAATCTGGCTTTATTCGCTTATAACTCGCGATAGAAAACTCGGATCGTCAAAAACTCACTTCCATCGTGTAGAGCGTGGTCGAATTGACCTAGAAACATGTTCAAATTGCCGAAAAGTTTTTCAATGGATTCCATTTAATGGCACATGCCAGTTTTAGGGTCCCAAATACCGTAATTTCAGTCGTCTGCAGGGCACGAGCCTGGAAACGTTTTTTCGCTAATTTCTATTACATCCTAGTTGCAAACCACCAACTGGATCCAACTAGCATTAATTTTCGACCCCAAGTCTTTCGTGGCACCTGTGGTACACTGGTCACGGGTTCCACGGAAATGGCTCAAAATTAGCCAAAATCAGGTTTCATTCGCTTATAACTCGCGATAGAAAACTCGGATCGTCAAAAACTCACTTCCATCGTGTAGAGCGTGGTCGAATTGACCTAGAAACATGTTCAAATTGCCGAAAAGTTTTTTTAATGGAATCCATTTAATGGCACATGCCAGTTTTAGGGTCCCAAATACCGTAATTTTCAGTCGTCTGCAGGGCACGAGCCTGGAAACGTTTTTTCGCTAATTTCTATTACATCCTAGTTGCAAACCACCAACTGGACCCAACTAGCATGAATTTTCGACCCCAAGTCTTTCGTGGCACCTGTGGTACACTGGTCACGGGTTCCACGGAAATGGCTCAAAATTAGCCAAAATCAGGTTTCATTCGCTTATAACTCGCGATAGAAAACTCGGATCGTCAAAAACTCACTTCCATCGTGTAGAGCGTAGGTGAATTGACCTAGGAACATGTTCAAATTGCCGAAAAGTTTTTTTAATGGAACCCATTTAATGGCACATGCCAGTTTTAGGGTCCCAAATACCGTAATTTTCAGTCGTCTGCAGGGCACGAGCCTGGAAACGTTTTTTCGCTAATTTCTATTACATCCTAGTTGCAAACCACCAACTGGACCCAACTAGCATGAATTTTCGACCCCAAGTCTTTCGTGGCACCTGTGGTACACTGGTCACGGGTTCCACGGAAATGGCTCAAAATTAGCCAAAATCAGGCTTTATTCGCTTATAACTCGCGATAGAAAACTCGGATCGTCAAAAACTCACTTCCATCGTGTAGAGCGTGGTTGAATTGACATAGAAATATGTTCAAATTGCCGAAAAGTTTTTTTTATGGAACCCATTTAATGGCACATGCCAATTTTAGGGTCCCAAATACCGTAATTTTCAGTCGTCTGCAGGGCACGAGCCTGGAAACGTTTTTTCGCTAATTTCTATTACATCCTAGTTGCAAACCACCAACTGGACCCAACTAGCATGAATTTTCGACCCCAAGTCTTTCGTGGCACCTGTGGTACACTGGTCACGGGTTCCACGGAAATGGCTCAAAATTAGCCAAAATCAGGCTTTATTCGCTTATAACTCGCGATAGAAAACTCGGATCGTCAAAAACTCACTTCCATCGTGTAGAGCGTGGTCGAATTGACCTAGAAACATGTTCAAATTGCCGAAAAGTTTTTTTAATGGAACCCATTTAATGGCACATGCCAGTTTTAGGGTCCCAAATACCGTAATTTTCAGTCGTCTGCAGGGCACGAGCCTGGAAACGTTTTTTCGCTAATTTCTATTACATCCTAGTTGCAAACCACCAACTGGACCCAACTAGCATGAATTTTCGACCCCAAGTCTTTCGTGGCACCTGTGGTACACTGGTCACGGGTTCCACGGAAATGGCTCAAAATTAGCCAAAATCAGGCTTTATTCGCTTATAACTCGCGATAGAAAACTCGGATCGTCAAAAACTCACTTCCATCGTGTAGAGCGTGGTCGAATTGACCTAGAAACATGTTCAAATTGCCGAAAAGTTTTTTAATGGAATCCATTTAATGGCACATGCCAGTTTTAGGGTCCCAAATACCGTAATTTTCAGTCGTCTGCAGGGCACGAGCCTGGAAACGTTTTTTCGCTAATTTCTATTACATCCTAGTTGCAAACCACCAACTGGACCCAACTAGCATGAATTTTCGACCCCAAGTCTTTCGTGGCACCTGTGGTACACTGGTCACGGGTTCCACGGAAATGGCTCAAAATTAGCCAAAATCAGGCTTTATTCGCTTATAACTCGCGATAGAAAACTCGGATCGTCAAAAACTCACTTCCATCGTGTAGAGCGTGGTCGAGTTGACCTAGAAACATGTTCAAATTGCCGAAAAGTTTTTTAATGGAACCCATTTAATGGCACATGCCAGTTTTAGGGTCCCAAATACCGTAATTTTCAGTCGTCTGCAGGGCACGAGCCTGGAAACGTTTTTTCGCTAATTTCTATTAAATCCTAGTTGCAAACCACCAACTGGACCCAACTAGCATGAATTTTCGACCCCAAGTCTTTCGTGGCACCTGTGGTACACTGGTCACGGGTTCCACGGAAATGGCTCAAAATTAGCCAAAATCAGGCTTTATTCGCTTATAACTCGCGATAGAAAACTCGGATCGTCAAAAACTCACTTCCATCGTGTAGAGCGTGGTCGAATTGACCTAGAAACATGTTCAAATTGCCGAAAAGTTTTTTAATGGATTCCATTTAATGGCACATGCCAGTTTTAGGGTCCCAAATACCGTAATTTCAGTCGTCTGCAGGGCACGAGCCTGGAAACGTTTTTCGCTAATTTCTATTACATCCTAGTTGCAAACCACCAACTGGACCCAACTAGCATGAATTTTCGACCCCAAGTCTTTCGTGGCACCTGTGGTACACTGGTCACGGGTTCCACGGAAATGGCTCAAAATTAGCCAAAATCAGGCTTTATTCGCTTATAACTCGCGATAGAAAACTCGGATCGTCAAAAACTCACTTCCATCGTGTAGAGCGTGGTCGAATTGACCTAGAAACATGTTCAAATTGCCGAAAAGTTTTTTTAATGGAACCCATTTAATGGCACATGCCAGTTTTAGGGTCCCAAATACCGTAATTTTCAGTCGTCTGCAGGGCACGAGCCTGGAAACGTTTTTTCGCTAATTTCTATCACATCCTAGTTGCAAACCACCAACTGGACCCAACTAGCATGAATTTTCGACCCCAAGTCTTTCGTGGCACCTGTGGTACACTGGTCACGGGTTCCACGGAAATGGCTCAAAATTAGCCAAAATCAGGCTTCATTCGCTTATAACTCGCGATAGAAAACTCGGATCGTCAAAAACTCACTTCCATCGTGTAGAGCGTGGTCGAATTGACCTAGAAACATGTTCAAATTGCCGAAAAGTTTTTTTAATGGAACCCATTTAATGGCACATGCCAGTTTTAGGGTCCCAAATACCGTAATTTTCAGTCGTCTGCAGGGCACGAGCCTGGAAACGTTTTTTCGCTAATTTCTATTAAATCCTAGTTGCAAACCACCAACTGGACCCAACTAGCATGAATTTTCGACCCCAAGTCTTTCGTGGCACCTGTGGTACACTGGTCACGGGTTCCACGGAAATGGCTCAAAATTAGCCAAAATCAGGCTTTATTCGCTTATAACTCGCGATAGAAAACTCGGATCGTCAAAAACTCACTTCCATCGTGTAGAGCGTGGTCGAATTGACCTAGAAACATGTTCAAATTGCCGAAAAGTTTTTTAATGGAACCCATTTAATGGCACATGCCAGTTTTAGGGTTCCAAATACCGTAATTTTCAGTCGTCTGCAGGGCACGAGCCTGGAAACGTTTTTTCGCTAATTTCTATTACATCCTAGTTGCAAACCACCAACTGGACCCAACTAGCATGAGTTTTCGACCCCAAGTCTTTCGTGGCACCTGTGGTACACTGGTCACGGGTTCCACGGAAATGGCTCAAAATTAGCCAAAATCAGGCTTTATTCGCTTATAACTCGCGATAGAAAACTCGGATCGTCAAAAACTCACTTCCATCGTGTAGAGCGTGGTCGAATTGACCTAGAAACATGTTCAAATTGCCGAAAAGTTTTTTTTATGGAACCCATTTAATGGCACATGCCAGTTTTAGGTTCCCAAATACCGTAATTTTCAGTCGTCTGCAGGGCACGAGCCTGGAAACGTTTTTCGCTAATTTCTATTACATCCTAGTTGCAAACCACCAACTGGACCCAACTAGCATGAATTTTCGACCCCAAGTCTTTCGTGGCACCTGTGGTACACTGGTCACGGGTTCCACGGAAATGGCTCAAAATTAGCCAAAATCAGGCTTTATTCGCTTATAACTCGCGATAGAAAACTCGGATCGTCAAAAACTCACTTCCATCGTGTAGAGCGTGGTCGAATTGACCTAGAAACATGTTCAAATTGCCGAAAAGTTTTTTTAATGGAACCCATTTAATGGCACATGCCAGTTTTAGGGTCCCAAATACCGTAATTTTCAGTCGTCTGCAGGGCACGAGCCTGGAAACGTTTTTTCGCTAATTTCTATCACATCCTAGTTGCAAACCACCAACTGGACCCAACTAGCATGAATTTTCGACCCCAAGTCTTTCGTGGCACCTGTGGTACACTGGTCACGGGTTCCACGGAAATGGCTCAAAATTAGCCAAAATCAGGCTTCATTCGCTTATAACTCGCGATAGAAAACTCGGATCGTCAAAAACTCACTTCCATCGTGTAGAGCGTGGTCGAATTGACCTAGAAACATGTTCAAATTGCCGAAAAGTTTTTTTAATGGAACCCATTTAATGGCACATGCCAGTTTTAGGGTCCCAAATACCGTAATTTTCAGTCGTCTGCAGGGCACGAGCCTGGAAACGTTTTTTCGCTAATTTCTATTACATCCTAGTTGCAAACCACCAACTGGACCCAACTAGCATGAATTTTCGACCCCAAGTCTTTCGTGGCACCTGTGGTACACTGGTCACGGGTTCCACGGAAATGGCTCAAAATTAGCCAAAATCAGGCTTTATTCGCTTATAACTCGCGATAGAAAACTCGGATCGTCAAAAACTCACTTCCATCGTGTAGAGCGTGGTCGAATTGACCTAGAAACATGTTCAAATTGCCGAAAAGTTTTTTTAATGGAACCCATTTAATGGCACATGCCAGTTTTAGGGTCCCAAATACCGTAATTTTCAGTCGTCTGCAGGGCACGAGCCTGGAAACGTTTTTTCGCTAATTTCTATTACATCCTAGTTGCAAACCACCAACTGGACCCAACTAGCATGAATTTTCGACCCCAAGTCTTTCGTGGCACCTGTGGTACACTGGTCACGGGTTCCACGGAAATGGCTCAAAATTAGCCAAAATCAGGCTTTATTCGCTTATAACTCGCGATAGAAAACTCGGATCGTCAAAAACTCACTTCCATCGTGTAGAGCGTGGTCGAATTGACCTAGAAACATGTTCAAATTGCCGAAAAGTTTTTTTTATGGAACCCATTTAATGGCACATGCCAGTTTTAGGGTCCCAAATACCGTAATTTTCAGTCGTCTGCAGGGCACGAGCCTGGAAACGTTTTTTCGCTAATTTATATTACATCCTAGTTGCAAACCACCAACTGGACCCAACTAGCATGAATTTTCGACCCCAAGTCTTTCGTGGCACCTGTGGTACACTGGTCACGGGTTCCACGGAAATGGCTCAAAATTAGCCAAAATCAGGCTTTATTCGCTTATAACTCGCGATAGAAAACTCGGATCGTCAAAAACTCACTTCCATCGTGTAGAGCGTGGTCGAATTGACCTAGAAACATGTTCAAATTGCCGAAAAGTTTTTTTTATGGAACCCATTTAATGGCACATGCCAGTTTTAGGTTCCCAAATACCGTAATTTTCAGTCGTCTGCAGGGCACGAGCCTGGAAACGTTTTTCGCTAATTTCTATTACATCCTAGTTGCAAACCACCAACTGGACCCAACTAGCATGAATTTTCGACCCCAAGTCTTTCGTGGCACCTGTGGTACACTGGTCACGGGTTCCACGGAAATGGCTCAAAATTAGCCAAAATCAGGCTTTATTCGCTTATAACTCGCGATAGAAAACTCGGATCGTCAAAAACTCACTTCCATCGTGTAGAGCGTGGTCGAATTGACCTAGAAACATGTTCAAATTGCCGAAAAGTTTTTTTAATGGAACCCATTTAATGGCACATGCCAGTTTTAGGGTCCCAAATACCGTAATTTTCAGTCGTCTGCAGGGCACGAGCCTGGAAACGTTTTTTCGCTAATTTCTATCACATCCTAGTTGCAAACCACCAACTGGACCCAACTAGCATGAATTTTCGACCCCAAGTCTTTCGTGGCACCTGTGGTACACTGGTCACGGGTTCCACGGAAATGGCTCAAAATTAGCCAAAATCAGGCTTCATTCGCTTATAACTCGCGATAGAAAACTCGGATCGTCAAAAACTCACTTCCATCGTGTAGAGCGTGGTCGAATTGACCTAGAAACATGTTCAAATTGCCGAAAAGTTTTTTTAATGGAACCCATTTAATGGCACATGCCAGTTTTAGGGTCCCAAATACCGTAATTTTCAGTCGTCTGCAGGGCACGAGCCTGGAAACGTTTTTTCGCTAATTTCTATAAAATCCTAGTTGCAAACCACCAACTGGACCCAACTAGCATGAATTTTCGACATCAAGTCTTTCGTGGCACCTGTGGTACACTGGTCACGGGTTCCACGGAAATGGCTCAAAATTAGCCAAAATCAGGCTTTATTCGCTTATAACTCGCGATAGAAAACTCGGATCGTCAAAAACTCACTTCCATCGTGTAGAGCGTGGTCGAATTGACCTAGAAACATGTTCAAATTGCCGAAAAGTTTTTTTAATGGAACCCATTTAATGGCACATGCCAGTTTTAGGGTCCCAAATACGGTAATTTTCAGTCGTCTGCAGGGCACGAGCCTGGAAACGTTTTTTCGCTAATTTCTATTACATCCTAGTTGCAAACCACCAACTGGACCCAACTAGCATGAATTTTCGACCCCAAGTCTTTCGTGGCACCTGTGGTACACTGGTCACGGGTTCCACGGAAATGGCTCAAAATTAGCCAAAATCAGGCTTTATTCGCTTATAACTCGCGATAGAAAACTCGGATCGTCAAAAACTCACTTCCATCGTGTAGAGCGTGGTCGAATTGACCTAGAAACATGTTCAAATTGCCGAAAAGTTTTTTTTATGGAACCCATTTAATGGCACATGCCAGTTTTAGGGTCCCAAATACCGTAATTTTCAGTCGTCTGCAGGGCACGAGCCTGGAAACGTTTTTTCGCTAATTTATATTACATGCTAGTTGCAAACCACCAACTGGACCCAACTAGCATGAATTTTCGACCCCAAGTCTTTCGTGGCACCTGTGGTACACTGGTCACGGGTTCCACGGAAATGGCTCAAAATTAGCCAAAATCAGACTTTATTCGCTTATAACTCGCGATAGAAAACTCGGATCGTCAAAAACTCACTTCCATCGTGTAGAGCGTGGTCGAATTGACCTAGAAACATGTTCAAATTGCCGAAAAGTTTTTTTTATGGAACCCATTTAATGGCACATGCCAGTTTTAGGTTCCCAAATACCGTAATTTTCAGTCGTCTGCAGGGCACGAGCCTGGAAACGTTTTTCGCTAATTTCTATTACATCCTAGTTGCAAACCACCAACTGGACCCAACTAGCATGAATTTTCGACCCCAAGTCTTTCGTGGCACCTGTGGTACACTGGTCACGGGTTCCACGGAAATGGCTCAAAATTAGCCAAAATCAGGCTTTATTCGCTTATAACTCGCGATAGAAAACTCGGATCGTCAAAAACTCACTTCCATCGTGTAGAGCGTGGTCGAATTGACCTAGAAACATGTTCAAATTGCCGAAAAGTTTTTTTAATGGAACCCATTTAATGGCACATGCCAGTTTTAGGGTCCCAAATACCGTAATTTTCAGTCGTCTGCAGGGCACGAGCCTGGAAACGTTTTTTCGCTAATTTCTATCACATCCTAGTTGCAAACCACCAACTGGACCCAACTAGCATGAATTTTCGACCCCAAGTCTTTCGTGGCACCTGTGGTACACTGGTCACGGGTTCCACGGAAATGGCTCAAAATTAGCCAAAATCAGGCTTCATTCGCTTATAACTCGCGATAGAAAACTCGGATCGTCAAAAACTCACTTCCATCGTGTAGAGCGTGGTCGAATTGACCTAGAAACATGTTCAAATTGCCGAAAAGTTTTTTTAATGGAACCCATTTAATGGCACATGCCAGTTTTAGGGTCCCAAATACCGTAATTTTCAGTCGTCTGCAGGGCACGAGCCTGGAAACGTTTTTTCGCTAATTTCTATTAAACCCTAGTTGCAAACCACCAACTGGACCCAACTAGCATGAATTTTCGACCCCAAGTCTTTCGTGGCACCTGTGGTACACTGGTCACGGGTTCCACGGAAATGGCTCAAAATTAGCCAAAATCAGGCTTTATTCGCTTATAACTCGCGATAGAAAACTCGGATCGTCAAAAACTCACTTCCATCGTGTAGAGCGTGGTCGAATTGACCTAGAAACATGTTCAAATTGCCGAAAAGTTTTTTAATGGATTCCATTTAATGGCACATGCCAGTTTTAGGGTCCCAAATACCGTAATTTCAGTCGTCTGCAGGGCACGAGCCTGGAAACGTTTTTTCGCTAATTTCTATTACATCCTAGTTGCAAACCACCAACTGGATCCAACTAGCATTAATTTTCGACCCCAAGTCTTTCGTGGCACCTGTGGTACACTGGTCACGGGTTCCACGGAAATGGCTCAAAATTAGCCAAAATCAGGCTTTATTCGCTTATAACTCGCGATAGAAAACTCGGATCGTCAAAAACTCACTTCCATCGTGTAGAGCGTGGTCGAATTGACCTAGAAACATGTTCAAATTGCCGAAAAGTTTTTTAATGGATTCCATTTAATGGCACATGCCAGTTTTAGGGTCCCAAATACCGTAATTTCAGTCGTCTGCAGGGCACGAGCCTGGAAACGTTTTTTCGCTAATTTCTATTACATCCTAGTTGCAAACCACCAACTGGATCCAACTAGCATTAATTTTCGACCCCAAGTCTTTCGTGGCACCTGTGGTACACTGGTCACGGGTTCTACGGAAATGGCTCAAAATTAGCCAAAATCAGGCTTTATTCGCTTATAACTCGCGATAGAAAACTCGGATCGTCAAAAACTCACTTCCATCGTGTAGAGCGTGGTAGAATTGACCTAGAAACATGTTCAAATTGCCGAAAAGTTTTTTTAATGGAACCCATTTAATGGCACATGCCAGTTTTAGGGTCCCAAATACGGTAATTTTCAGTCGTCTGCAGGGCACGAGCCTGGAAACGTTTTTTCGCTAATTTCTATTACATCCTAGTTGCAAACCACCAACTGGACCCAACTAGCATGAATTTTCGACCCCAAGTCTTTCGTGGCACCTGTGGTACACTGGTCACGGGTTCCACGGAAATGGCTCAAAATTAGCCAAAATCAGGTTTCATTCGCTTATAACTCGCGATAGAAAACTCGGATCGTCAAAAACTCACTTCCATCGTGTAGAGCGTAGTCGAATTGACCTAGAAACATGTTCAAATTGCCGAAAAGTTTTTTTAATGGAACCCATTTAATGGCACATGCCAGTTTTAGGGTCCCAAATACCGTAATTTTCAGTCGTCTGCAGGGCACGAGCCTGGAAACGTTTTTTCGCTAATTTATATTACATCCTAGTTGCAAACCACCAACTGGACCCAACTAGCATGAATTTTCGACCCCAAGTCTTTCGTGGCACCTGTGGTACACTGGTCACGGGTTCCACGGAAATGGCTCAAAATTAGCCAAAATCAGGCTTTATTCGCTTATAACTCGCGATAGAAAACTCGGATCGTCAAAAACTCACTTCCATCGTGTAGAGCGTGGTCGAATTGACATAGAAATATGTTCAAATTGCCGAAAAGTTTTTTTTATGGAACCCATTTAATGGCACATGCCAATTTTAGGGTCCCAAATACCGTAATTTTCAGTCGTCTGCAGGGCACGAGCCTGGAAACGTTTTTTCGCTAATTTCTATTACAACCTAGTTGCAAACCACCAACTGGACCCAACTAGCATGAATTTTCGACCCCAAGTCTTTCGTGGCACCTGTGGTACACTGGTCACGGGTTCCACGGAAATGGCTCAAAATTAGCCAAAATCAGGCTTTATTCGCTTATAACTCGCGATAGAAAACTCGGATCGTCAAAAACTCACTTCCATCGTGTAGAGCGTGGTCGAATTGACCTCGAAACATGTTCAAATTGCCGAAAAGTTTTTTTAATGGAACCCATTTAATGGCACATGCCAGTTTTAGGGTCCCAAATACCGTAATTTTCAGTCGTCTGCAGGGCACGAGCCTGGAAACGTTTTTTCGCTAATTTCTATTAAATCCTAGTTGCAAACCACCAACTGGACCCAACTAGCATGAATTTTCGACCCCAAGTCTTTCGTGGCACCTGTGGTACACTGGTCACGGGTTCCACGGAAATGGCTCAAAATTAGCCAAAATCAGGCTTTATTCGCTTATAACTCGCGATAGAAAACTCGGATCGTCAAAAACTCACTTCCATCGTGTAGAGCGTGGTCGAATTGACCTAGAAACATGTTCAAATTGCCGAAAAGTTTTTTAATGGATTCCATTTAATGGCACATGCCAGTTTTAGGGTCCCAAATACCGTAATTTCAGTCGTCTGCAGGGCACGAGCCTGGAAACGTTTTTTCGCTAATTTCTATTACATCCTAGTTGCAAACCACCAACTGGATCCAACTAGCATTAATTTTCGACCCCAAGTCTTTCGTGGCACCTGTGGTACACTGGTCACGGGTTCCACGGAAATGGCTCAAAATTAGCCAAAATCAGGCTTTATTCGCTTATAACTCGCGATAGAAAACTCGGATCGTCAAAAACTCACTTCCATCGTGTAGAGCGTGGTCGAATTGACCTAGAAACATGTTCAAATTGCCGAAAAGTTTTTTAATGGATTCCATTTAATGGCACATGCCAGTTTTAGGGTCCCAAATACCGTAATTTCAGTCGTCTGCAGGGCACGAGCCTGGAAACGTTTTTTCGCTAATTTCTATTACATCCTAGTTGCAAACCACCAACTGGATCCAACTAGCATTAATTTTCGACCCCAAGTCTTTCGTGGCACCTGTGGTACACTGGTCACGGGTTCCACGGAAATGGCTCAAAATTAGCCAAAATCAGGCTTTATTCGCTTATAACTCGCGATAGAAAACTCGGATCGTCAAAAACTCACTTCCATCGTGTAGAGCGTGGTAGAATTGACCTAGAAACATGTTCAAATTGCCGAAAAGTTTTTTTAATGGAACCCATTTAATGGCACATGCCAGTTTTAGGGTCCCAAATACGGTAATTTTCAGTCGTCTGCAGGGCACGAGCCTGGAAACGTTTTTTCGCTAATTTCTATTACATCCTAGTTGCAAACCACCAACTGGACCCAACTAGCATGAATTTTCGACCCCAAGTCTTTCGTGGCACCTGTGGTACACTGGTCACGGGTTCCACGGAAATGGCTCAAAATTAGCCAAAATCAGGTTTCATTCGCTTATAACTCGCGATAGAAAACTCGGATCGTCAAAAACTCACTTCCATCGTGTAGAGCGTAGTCGAATTGACCTAGAAACATGTTCAAATTGCCGAAAAGTTTTTTTAATGGAACCCATTTAATGGCACATGCCAGTTTTAGGGTCCCAAATACCGTAATTTTCAGTCGTCTGCAGGGCACGAGCCTGGAAACGTTTTTTCGCTAATTTATATTACATCCTAGTTGCAAACCACCAACTGGACCCAACTAGCATGAATTTTCGACCCCAAGTCTTTCGTGGCACCTGTGGTACACTGGTCACGGGTTCCACGGAAATGGCTCAAAATTAGCCAAAATCAGGCTTTATTCGCTTATAACTCGCGATAGAAAACTCGGATCGTCAAAAACTCACTTCCATCGTGTAGAGCGTGGTCGAATTGACATAGAAATATGTTCAAATTGCCGAAAAGTTTTTTTTATGGAACCCATTTAATGGCACATGCCAATTTTAGGGTCCCAAATACCGTAATTTTCAGTCGTCTGCAGGGCACGAGCCTGGAAACGTTTTTTCGCTAATTTCTATTACAACCTAGTTGCAAACCACCAACTGGACCCAACTAGCATGAAATTTCGACCCCAAGTCTTTCGTGGCACCTGTGGTACACTGGTCACGGGTTCCACGGAAATGGCTCAAAATTAGCCAAAATCAGGCTTTATTCGCTTATAACTCGCGATAGAAAACTCGGATCGTCAAAAACTCACTTCCATCGTGTAGAGCGTGGTCGAATTGACCTAGAAACATGTTCAAATTGCCGAAAAGTTTTTTTAATGGAACCCATTTAATGGCACATGCCAGTTTTAGGGTCCCAAATACCGTAATTTTCAGTCGTCTGCAGGGCACGAGCCTGGAAACGTTTTTTCGCTAATTTCTATTACATCCTAGTTGCAAACCACCAACTGGACCCAACTAGCATGAATTTTCGACCCCAAGTCTTTCGTGGCACCTGTGGTACACTGGTCACGGGTTCCACGGAAATGGCTCAAAATTAGCCAAAATCAGGCTTTATTCGCTTATAACTCGCGATAGAAAACTCGGATCGTCAAAAACTCACTTCCATCGTGTAGAGCGTGGTCGAATTGACCTAGAAACATGTTCAAATTGCCGAAAAGTTTTTTTAATGGAACCCATTTAATGGCACATGCCAGTTTTAGGGTCCCAAATACCGTAATTTTCAGTCGTCTGCAGGGCACGAGCCTGGAAACGTTTTTTCGCTAATTTCTATTACATCCTAGTTGCAAACCACCAACTGGACCCAACTAGCATGAATTTTCGACCCCAAGTCATTCGTGGCACCTGTGGTACACTGGTCACGGGTTCCACGGAAATGGCTCAAAATTAGCCAAAATCAGGCTTTATTCGCTTATAACTCGCGATAGAAAACTCGGATCGTCAAAAACTCACTTCCATCGTGTAGAGCGTGGTCGAATTGACCTAGAAACATGTTCAAATTGCCGAAAAGTTTTTTTAATGGAACCCATTTAATGGCACATGCCAGTTTTAGGGTCCCAAATACGGTAATTTTCAGTCGTCTGCAGGGCACGAGCCTGGAAAAGTTTTTTCGCTAATTTCTATTACATCCTAGTTGCAAACCACCAACTGGACCCAACTAGCATGAATTTTCGACCCCAAGTCTTTCGTGGCACCTGTGGTACACTGGTCACGGGTTCCACGGAAATGGCTCAAAATTAGCCAAAATCAGGCTTTATTCGCTTATAACTCGCGATAGAAAACTCGGATCGTCAAAAACTCACTTCCATCGTGTAGAGCGTGGTCGAATTGACCTAGAAACATGTTCAAATTGCCGAACAGTTTTTTTAATGGAACCCATTTAATGGCACATGCCAGTTTTAGGGTCCCAAATACCGTAATTTTCAGTCGTCTGCAGGGCACGAGCCTGGAAACGTTTTTTCGCTAATTTCTATTACATCCTAGTTGCAAACCACCAACTGGACCCAACTAGCATGAATTTTCGACCCCAAGTCTTTCGTGGCACCTGTGGTACACTGGTCACGGGTTCCACGGAAATGGCTCAAAATTAGCCAAAAACAGGCTTTATTCGCTTATAACTCGCGATAGAAAACTCGGATCGTCAAAAACTCACTTCCATCGTGTAGAGCGTGGTCGAATTGACCTAGAAACATGTTCAAATTGCCGAAAAGTTTTTTTAATGGAACCCATTTAAGGGCACATGCCAGTTTTAGGGTCCCAAATACCGTAATTTTCAGTCGTCTGCAGGGCACGAGCCTGGAAACGTTTTTTCGCTAATTTCTATTACATCCTAGTTGCAAACCACCAACTGGACCCAACTAGCATGAATTTTCGACCCCAAGTCTTTCGTGGCACCTGTGGTACACTGGTCACGGGTTCCACGGAAATGGCTCAAAATTAGCCAAAATCAGGCTTTATTCGCTTATAACTCGCGATAGAAATCTCGGATCGTCAAAAACTCACTTCCATCGTGTAGAGCGTGGTCGAATTGACCTAGAAACATGTTCAAATTGCCGAAAAGTTTTTTTAATGGAACCCATTTAATGGCACATGCCAGTTTTAGGGTTCCAAATACCGTAATTTTCAGTCGTCTGCAGGGCACGAGCCTGGAAACGTTTTTTCGCTAATTTCAATTACATCCTAGTTGCAAACCACCAACTGGACCCAACTAGCATGAATTTTCGACCCCAAGTCTTTCGTGGCACCTGTGGTACACTGGTCACGGGTTCCACGGAAATGGCTCAAAATTAGCCAAAATCAGGCTTTATTCGCTTATAACTCGCAATAGAAAACTCGGATCGTCAAAAACTCACTTCCATCGTGTAGAGCGTGGTCGAATTGACCTAGAAACATGTTCAAATTGCCGAAAAGTTTTTTTAATGGAACCCATTTAATGGCACATGCCAGTTTTAGGGTCCCAAATACGGTAATTTTCAGTCGTCTGCAGGGCACGAGCCTGGAAACGTTTTTTCGCTAATTTCTATTACATCCTAGTTGCAAACCACCAACTGGACCCAAATAGCATGAATTTTCGACCCCAAGTCTTTCGTGGCACCTGTGGTACACTGGTCACGGGTTCCACGGAAATGGCTCAAAATTAGCCAAAATCAGGCTTTATTCGCTTATAACTCGCGATAGAAAACTCGGATCGTCAAAAACTCACTTCCATCGTGTAGAGCGTGGTCGAATTGACCTAGAAACATGTTCAAATTGCCGAAAAGTTTTTTTAATGGAACCCATTTAATGGCACATGCCAGTTTTAGGGTCCCAAATACCGTATTTTTCAGTCGTCTGCAGGGCACGAGCCTGGAAACGTTTTTTCGCTAATTTATATTACATCCTAGTTGCAAACCACCAACTGGACCCAGCTAGCATGAATTTTCGACCCCAAGTCTTTCGTGGCACCTGTGGTACACTGGTCACGGGTTCCACGGAAATGGCTCAAAATTAGCCAAAATCAGGCTTTATTCGCTTATAACTCGCGATAGAAAACTCGGATCGTCAAAAACTCACTTCCATCGTGTAGAGCGTGGTCGAATTGACCTAGAAACATGTTCAAATTGCCGAAAAGTTTTTTTAATGGAACCCATTTAATGGCACATGCCAGTTTTAGGGTCCCAAATACCGTAATTTTCAGTCGTCTGCAGGGCACGAGCCTGGAAACGTTTTTTCGCTAATTTCTATTACATCCTAGTTGCAAACCACCAACTGGACCCAACTAGCATGAATTTTCGACCCCAAGTCTTTCGTGGCACCTGTGGTACACTGGTCACGGGTTCCACGGAAATGGCTCAAAATTAGCCAAAATCAGGCTTTATTCGCTTATAACTCGCGATAGAAAACTCGGATCGTCAAAAACTCACTTCCATCGTGTAGAGCGTGGTCGAATTGACCTAGAAACATGTTCAAATTGCCGAAAAGTTTTTTAATGGATTCCATTTAATGGCACATGCCAGTTTTAGGGTCCCAAATACCGTAATTTCAGTCGTCTGCAGGGCACGAGCCTGGAAACGTTTTTTCGCTAATTTCTATTACATCCTAGTTGCAAACCACCAACTGGATCCAACTAGCATTAATTTTCGACCCCAAGTCTTTCGTGGCACCTGTGGTACACTGGTCACGGGTTCCACGGAAATGGTTCAAAATTAGCCAAAATCAGGCTTTATTCGCTTATAACTCGCGATAGAAAACTCGGATCGTCAAAAACTCACTTCCATCGTGTAGAGCGTGGTAGAATTTACCTAGAAACATGTTCAAATTGCCGAAAAGTTTTTTTAATGGAACCCATTTAATGGCACATGCCAGTTTTAGGGTCCCAAATACGGTAATTTTCAGTCGTCTGCAGGGCACGAGCCTGGAAACGTTTTTTCGCTAATTTCTATTACATCCTAGTTGCAAACCACCAACTGGACCCAACTAGCATGAATTTTCGACCCCAAGTCTTTCGTGGCACCTGTGGTACACTGGTCACGGGTTCCACGGAAATGGCTCAAAATTAGCCAAAATCAGGTTTCATTCGCTTATAACTCGCGATAGAAAACTCGGATCGTCAAAAACTCACTTCCATCGTGTAGAGCGTAGTCGAATTGACCTAGAAACATGTTCAAATTGCCGTAAAGTTTTTTTAATGGAACCCATTTAATGGCACATGCCAGTTTTAGGGTCCCAAATACCGTAATTTTCAGTCGTCTGCAGGGCACGAGCCTGGAAACGTTTTTTCGCTAATTTCTATTACATCCTAGTTGCAAACCACCAACTGGACCCAACTAGCATGAATTTTCGACCCCAAGTCTTTCGTGGCACCTGTGGTACACTGGTCACGGGTTCCACGGAAATGGCTCAAAATTAGCCAAAATCAGGCTTTATTCGCTTATAACTCGCGATAGAAAACTCGGATCGTCAAAAACTCACTTCCATCGTGTAGAGCGTGGTCGAGTTGACCTAGAAACATGTTCAAATTGCCGAAAAGTTTTTTTAATGGAACCCATTTAATGGCACATGCCAGTTTTAGGGTCCCAAATACCGTAATTTTCAGTCGTCTGCAGGGCACGAGCCTGGAAACGTTTTTTCGCTAATTTCTATTACATCCTAGTTGCAAACCACCAACTGGACCCAACTAGCATGAATTTTCGACCCCAACTCTTTCGTGGCACCTGTGGTACACTGGTCACGGGTTCCACGGAAATGGCTCAAAATTAGCCAAAATCAGGCTTTATTCGCTTATAACTCGCGATAGAAAACTCGGATCGTCAAAAACTCACTTCCATCGTGTAGAGCGTGGTCGAATTGACCTAGAAACATGTTCAAATTGCCGAAAAGTTTTTTTAATGGAACCCATTTAATGGCACATGCCAGTTTTAGGGTCCCAAATACCGTAATTTTCAGTCGTCTGCAGGGCACGAGCCTGGAAACGTTTTTTCGCTAATTTCTATTACATCCTAGTTGCAAACCACCAACTGGACCCAACTAGCATGAATTTTCGACCCCAAGTCTTTCGTGGCACCTGTGGTACACTGGTCACGGGTTCCACGGAAATGGCTCAAAATTAGCCAAAATCAGGCTTTATTCGCTTATAACTCGCGATAGAAAACTCGGATCGTCAAAAACTCACTTCCATCGTGTAGAGCGTGGTCGAATTGACCTAGAAACATGTTCAAATTGCCGAAAAGTTTTTTTAATGGAACCCATTTAATGGCACATGCCAGTTTTAGGGTCCCAAATACGGTAATTTTCAGTCGTCTGCAGGGCACGAGCCTGGAAACGTTTTTTCGCTAATTTCTATTACATCCTAGTTGCAAACCACCAACTGGACCCAACTAGCATGAATTTTCGACCCCAAGTCTTTTGTGGCACCTGTGGTACACTGGTCACGGGTTCCACGGAAATGGCTCAAAATTAGCCAAAATCAGGCTTTATTCGCTTATAACTCGCGATAGAAAACTCGGATCGTCAAAAACTCACTTCCATCGTGTAGAGCGTGGTCGAATTGACCTAGAAACATGTTCAAATTGCCGCTAAGTTTTTTTAATGGAACCCATTTAATGGCACATGCCAGTTTTAGGGTCCCAAATACCGTAATTTTCAGTCGTCTGCAGGGCACGAGCCTGGAAACGTTTTTTCGCTAATTTCTATTACATCCTAGTTGCAAACCACCAACTGGACCCAACTAGCATGAATTTTCGACCCCAAGTCTTTCGTGGCACCTGTGGTACACTGGTCACGGGTTCCACGGAAATGGCTCAAAATTAGCCAAAATCAGGCTTTATTCGCTTATAACTCGCGATAGAAAACTCGGATCGTCAAAAACTCACTTCCATCGTGTAGAGCGTGGTCGAATTGACATAGAAATATGTTCAAATTGCCGAAATTTTTTTTTATGGAACCCATTTAATGGCACATGCCAATTTTAGGGTCCCAAATACCGTAATTTTCAGTCGTCTGCAGGGCACGAGCCTGGAAACGTTTTTTCGCTAATTTCTATTACATCCTAGTTGCAAACCACCAACTGGACCCAACTAGCATGAATTTTTGACCCCAAGTCTTTCGTGGCACCTGTGGTACACTGGTCACGGGTTCCACGGAAATGGCTCAAAATTAGCCAAAATCAGGCTTTATTCGCTTATAACTCGCGATAGAAAACTCGGATCGTCAAAAACTCACTTCCATCGTGTAGAGCGTGGTCGAATTGACCTAGAAACATGTTCAAATTGCCGCTAAGTTTTTTTAATGGAACCCATTTAATGGCACATGCCAGTTTTAGGGTCCCAAATACCGTAATTTTCAGTCGTCTGCAGGGCACGAGCCTGGAAACGTTTTTTCGCTAATTTCTATTACATCCTAGTTGCAAACCACCAACTGGACCCAACTAGCATGAATTTTCGACCCCAAGTCTTTCGTGGCACCTGTGGTACACTGGTCACGGGTTCCACGGAAATGGCTCAAAATTAGCCAAAATCAGGCTTTATTCGCTTATAACTCGCGATAGAAAACTCGGATCGTCAAAAACTCACTTCCATCGTGTAGAGCGTGGTCGAATTGACCTAGAAACATGTTCAAATTGCCGAAAAGTTTTTTTAATGGAACCCATTTAATGGCACATGCCAGTTTTAGGGTCCCAAATACCGTAATTTTCAGTCGTCTGCAGGGCACGAGCCTGGAAACGTTTTTTCGCTAATTTCTATTACATCCTAGTTGCAAACCACCAACTGGACCCAACTAGCATGAATTTTCGACCCCAAGTCATTCGTGGCACCTGTGGTACACTGGTCACGGGTTCCACGGAAATGGCTCAAAATTAGCCAAAATCAGGCTTTATTCGCTTATAACTCGCGATAGAAAACTCGGATCGTCAAAAACTCACTTCCATCGTGTAGAGCGTGGTCGAATTGACCTAGAAGCATGTTCAAATTGCCGAAAAGTTTTTTTAATGGAACCCATTTAATGGCACATGCCAGTTTTAGGGTTCCAAATACCGTAAGTTTCAGTCGTCTGCAGGGCACGAGCCTGGAAACGTTTTTTCGCTAATTTCTATTACATCCTAGTTGCAAACCACCAACTGGACCCAACTAGCATGAATTTTCGACCCCAAGTCTTTCGTGGCACCTGTGGTACACTGGTCACGGGTTCCACGGAAATGGCTCAAAATTAGCCAAAATCAGGCTTTATTCGCTTATAACTCGCGATAGAAAACTCGGATCGTCAAAAACTCACTTCCATCGTGTAGAGCGTAGTCGAATTGACCTAGAAACATGTTCAAATTGCCGAAAAGTTTTTTTAATGGAACCCATTTAATGGCACATGCCAGTTTTAGAGTCCCAAATACCGTAATTTTCAGTCGTCTGCAGGGCACGAGCCTGGAAACGTTTTTTCGCTAATTTCTATTACATCCTAGTTGCAAACCACCAACTGGACCCAACTAGCAAGAATTTTCGACCCCAAGTCTTTCGTGGCACCTGTGGTACACTGGTCACGGGTTCCACGGAAATGGCTCAAAATTAGCCAAAATCAGGCTTTATTCGCTTATAACTCGCGATAGAAAACTCGGATCGTCAAAAACTCACTTCCATCGTGTAGAGCGTGGTCGAATTGACCTAGAAACATGTTCAAATTGCCGAAAAGTTTTTTTAATGGAACCCATTTAATGGCACATGCCAGTTTTAGGGTCCCAAATACCGTAATTTTCAGTCGTCTGCAGGGCACGAGCCTGGAAACGTTTTTTCGCTAATTTCTATTACATCCTAGTTGCAAACCACCAACTGGACCCAACTAGCATGAATTTTCGACCCCAAGTCTTTCGTGGCACCTGTGGTACACTGGTCACGGGTTCCACGGAAATGGCTCAAAATTAGCCAAAATCAGGCTTCATTCGCTTATAACTCGCGATAGAAAACTCGGATCGTCAAAAACTCACTTCCATCGTGTAGAGCGTGGTCGAATTGACCTAGAAACATGTTCAAATTGCCGAAAAGTTTTTTTTATGGAACCCATTTAATGGCACATGCCAGTTTTAGGTTCCCAAATACCGTAATTTTCAGTCGTCTGCAGGGCACGAGCCTGGAAACGTTTTTCGCTAATTTCTATTACATCCTAGTTGCAAACCACCAACTGGACCCAACTAGCATGAATTTTCGACCCCAAGTCTTTCGTGGCACCTGTGGTACACTGGTCACGGGTTCCACGGAAATGGCTCAAAATTAGCCAAAATCAGGCTTTATTCGCTTATAACTCGCGATAGAAAACTCGGATCGTCAAAAACTCACTTCCATCGTGTAGAGCGTGGTCGAATTGACCTAGAAACATGTTCAAATTGCCGAAAAGTTTTTTTAATGGAACCCATTTAATGGCACATGCCAGTTTTAGGGTCCCAAATACCGTAATTTTCAGTCGTCTGCAGGGCACGAGCCTGGAAACGTTTTTTCGCTAATTTCTATTACATCCTAGTTGCAAACCACCAACTGGACCCAACTAGCATGAATTTTCGACCCCAAGTCTTTCGTGGCACCTGTGGTACACTGGTCACGGGTTCCACGGAAATGGCTCAAAATTAGCCAAAATCAGGCTTTATTCGCTTATAACTCGCGATAGAAAACTCGGATCGTCAAAAACTCACTTCCATCGTGTAGAGCGTGGTCGAATTGACCTAGAAACATGTTCAAATTGCAAAAAAGTTTTTTTAATGGAACCCATTTAAGGGCACATGCCAGTTTTAGGGTCCCAAATACCGTAATTTTCAGTCGTCTGCAGGGCACGAGCCTGGAAACGTTTTTTCGCTAATTTCTATTACATCCTAGTTGCAAACCACCAACTGGACCCAACTAGCATGAATTTTCGACCCCAAGTCTTTCGTGGCACCTGTGGTACACTGGTCACGGGTTCCACGGAAATGGCTCAAAATTAGCCAAAATCAGGCTTTATTCGCTTATAACTCGCGATAGAAAACTCGGATCGTCAAAAACTCACTTCCATCGTGTAGAGCGTGGTCGAATTGACCTAGAAACATGTTCAAATTGCCGAAAAGTTTTTTTAATGGAACCCATTTAATGGCACATGCCAGTTTTAGGGTCCCAAATACCGTAATTTTCAGTCGTCTGCAGGGCACGAGCCTGGAAACGTTTTTTCGCTAATTTCTATTACATCCTAGTTGCAAACCACCAACTGGACCCAACTAGCATGAATTTTCGACCCCAAGTCTTTCGTGGCACCTGTGGTACACTGGTCACGGGTTCCACGGAAATGGCTCAAAATTAGCCAAAATCAGGCTTTATTCGCTTATAACTCGCGATAGAAAACTCGGATCGTCAAAAACTCACTTCCATCGTGTAGAGCGTGGTCGAATTGACCTAGAAACATGTTCAAATTGCCGAAAAGTTTTTTTAATGGAACCCATTTAATGGCACATGCCAGTTTTAGGGTCCCAAATACGGTAATTTTCAGTCGTCTGCAGGGCACGAGCCTGGAAACGTTTTTTCGCTAATTTCTATTACATCCTAGTTGCAAACCACCAACTGGACCCAACTAGCATGAATTTTCGACCCCAAGTCTTTCGTGGCACCTGTGGTACACTGGTCACGGGTTCCACGGAAATGGCTCAAAATTAGCCAAAATCAGGTTTCATTCGCTTATAACTCGCGATAGAAAACTCGGATCGTCAAAAACTCACTTCCATCGTGTAGAGCGTGGTCGAATTGACCTAGAGACATGTTCAAATTGCCGAAAAGTTTTTTTAATGGAACCCATTTAATGGCACATGCCAGTTTTAGGGTCCCAAATACCGTAATTTTCAGTCGTCTGCAGGGCACGAGCCTGGAAACGTTTTTTCGCTAATTTCTATTACATCCTAGTTGCAAACCACCAACTGGACCCAACTAGCATGAATTTTCGACCCCAAGTCTTTCGTGGCACCTGTGGTACACTGGTCACGGGTTCCACGGAAATGGCTCAAAATTAGCCAAAATCAGGCTTTATTCGCGTATAACTCGCGATAGAAAACTCGGATCGTCAAAAACTCACTTCCATCGTGTAGAGCGTGGTCGAATTGACCTAGAAACATGTTCAAATTGCCGAAAAGTTTTTTTAATGGAATCCATTTAATGGCACATGCCAGTTTTAGGGTCCCAAATACC
Organism: Daptonema setosum; assembly: GCA_964036265.1. NCBI lineage: Eukaryota > Metazoa > Nematoda > Chromadorea > Monhysterida > Xyalidae > Daptonema > Daptonema setosum. The sequence continues at coordinate 23,694,145 of OZ038445.1, forward strand.
GTAATTTTCAGTCGTCTGCAGGGCACGAGCCTGGAAACGTTTTTTCGCTAATTTCTATTACATCCTAGTTGCAAACCACCAACTGGACCCAACTAGCATGAATTTTCGACCCCAAGTCTTTCGTGGCACCTGTGGTACACTGGTCACGGGTTCCACGGAAATGGCTCAAAATTAGCCAAAATCAGGCTTTATTCGCTTATAACTCGCGATAGAAAACTCGGATCGTCAAAAACTCACTTCCATCGTGTAGAGCGTGGTCGAGTTGACCTAGAAACATGTTCAAATTGCCGAAAAGTTTTTTAATGGAACCCATTTAATGGCACATGCCAGTTTTAGGGTCCCAAATACCGTAATTTTCAGTCGTCTGCAGGGCACGAGCCTGGAAACGTTTTTTCGCTAATTTCTATTACATCCTAGTTGCAAACCACCAACTGGACCCAACTAGCATGAATTTTCGAACCCAAGTCTTTCGTGGCACCTGTGGTACACTGGTCACGGGTTCCACGGAAATGGCTCAAAATTAGCCAAAATCAGGCTTTATTCGCTTATAACTCGCGATAGAAAACTCGGATCGTCAAAAACTCACTTCCATCGTGTAGAGCGTGGTCGAATTGACCTAGAAACATGTTCAAATTGCCGAAAAGTTTTTTTAATGGAATCCATTTAATGGCACATGCCAGTTTTAGGGTCCCAAATACCGTAATTTTCAGTCGTCTGCAGGGCACGAGCCTGGAAACGTTTTTTCGCTAATTTCTATTACATCCTAGTTGCAAACCACCAACTGGACCCAACTAGCATGAATTTTCGACCCCAAGTCTTTCGTGGCACCTGTGGTACACTGGTCACGGGTTCCACGGAAATGGCTCAAAATTAGCCAAAATCAGGCTTTATTCGCTTATAACTCGCGATAGAAAACTCGGATCGTCAAAAACTCACTTCCATCGTGTAGAGCGTGGTCGAGTTGACCTAGAAACATGTTCAAATTGCCGAAAAGTTTTTTAATGGAACCCATTTAATGGCACATGCCAGTTTTAGGGTCCCAAATACCGTAATTTTCAGTCGTCTGCAGGGCACGAGCCTGGAAACGTTTTTTCGCTAATTTCTATTACATCCTAGTTGCAAACCACCAACTGGACCCAACTAGCATGAATTTTCGAACCCAAGTCTTTCGTGGCACCTGTGGTACACTGGTCACGGGTTCCACGGAAATGGCTCAAAATTAGCCAAAATCAGGCTTTATTCGCTTATAACTCGCGATAGAAAACTCGGATCGTCAAAAACTCACTTCCATCGTGTAGAGCGTGGTCGAATTGACCTAGAAACATGTTCAAAGTGCCGAAAAGTTTTTTTAATGGAACCCATTTAATGGCACATGCCAGTTTTAGGGTCCCAAATACCGTAATTTTCAGTCGTCTGCAGGGCACGAGCCTGGAAACGTTTTTTCGCTAATTTCTATTACATCCTAGTTGCAAACCACCAACTGGACCCAACTAGCATGAATTTTCGACCCCAAGTCTTTCGTGGCACCTGTGGTACACTGGTCACGGGTTCCACGGAAATGGCTCAAAATTAGCCAAAATCAGGCTTTATTCGCTTATAATTCGCGATAGAAAACTCGGATCGTCAAAAACTCACTTCCATCGTGTAGAGCGTGGTCGAATTGACCTAGAAACATGTTCAAATTGCCGAAAAGTTTTTTTTATGGAACCCATTTAATGGCACATGCCAGTTTTAGGGTCCCAAATACCGTAATTTTCAGTCGTCTGCAGGGCACGAGCCTGGAAACGTTTTTTCGCTAATTTCTATTACATCCTAGTTGCAAACCACCAACTGGACCCAACTAGCATGAATTTTCGACCCCAAGTCTTTCGTGGCACCTGTGGTACACTGGTCACGGGTTCCACGGAAATGGCTCAAAATTTGCCAAAATCAGGCTTTATTCGCTTATAACTCGCGATAGAGAACTCGGATCGTCAAAAACTCACTTCCATCGTGTAGAGCGTGGTCGAATTGATCTAGAAACATGTTCAAATTGCCGAACAGTTTTTTTAATGGAACCCATTTAATGGCACATGCCAGTTTTAGGATCCCAAATACCGTAATTTTCAGTCGTCTGCAGGGCACGAGCCTGGAAACGTTTTTTTCGCTAATTTCTATTACATCCTAGTTGCAAACCACCAACTGGACCCAACTAGCATGAATTTTCGACCCCAAGTCTTTCGTGGCACCTGTGGTACACTGGTCACGGGTTCCACGGAAATGGCTCAAAATTAGCCAAAATCAGGCTTTATTCGCTTATAACTCGCGATAGAAAACTCGGATCGTCAAAAACTCACTTCCATCGTGTAGAGCGTGGTCGAATTGACCTAGAAACATGTTCAAATTGCCGAAAAGTTTTTTAATGGATTCCATTTAATGGCACATGCCAGTTTTAGGGTCCCAAATACCGTAATTTTCAGTCGTCTGCAGGGCACGAGCCTGGAAACGTTTTTTCGCTAATTTCTATTACATCCTAGTTGCAAACCACCAACTGGATCCAACTAGCATTAATTTTCGACCCCAAGTCTTTCGTGGCACCTGTGGTACACTGGTCACGGGTTCCACGGAAATGGCTCAAAATTAGCCAAAATCAGGCTTTATTCGCTTATAACTCGCGATAGAAAACTCGGATCGTCAAAAACTCACTTCCATCGTGTAGAGCGTGGTCGAATTGACCTAGAAACATGTTCAAATTGCCGAAAAGTTTTTTTAATGGAATCCATTTAATGGCACATGCCAGTTTTAGGGTCCCAAATACCGTAATTTTCAGTCGTCTGCAGGGCACGAGCCTGGAAACGTTTTTTCGCTAATTTCTATTACATCCTAGTTGCAAACCACCAACTGGACCCAACTAGCATGAATTTTCGACCCCAAGTCTTTCGTGGCACCTGTGGTACACTGGTCACGGGTTCCACGGAAATGGCTCAAAATTAGCCAAAATCAGGCTTTATTCGCTTATAACTCGCGATAGAAAACTCGGATCGTCAAAAACTCACTTCCATCGTGTAGAGCGTGGTCGAGTTGACCTAGAAACATGTTCAAATTGCCGAAAAGTTTTTTAATGGAACCCATTTAATGGCACATGCCAGTTTTAGGGTCCCAAATACCGTAATTTTCAGTCGTCTGCAGGGCACGAGCCTGGAAACGTTTTTTCGCTAATTTCTATTACATCCTAGTTGCAAACCACCAACTGGACCCAACTAGCATGAATTTTCGAACCCAAGTCTTTCGTGGCACCTGTGGTACACTGGTCACGGGTTCCACGGAAATGGCTCAAAATTAGCCAAAATCAGGCTTTATTCGCTTATAACTCGCGATAGAAAACTCGGATCGTCAAAAACTCACTTCCATCGTGTAGAGCGTGGTCGAATTGACCTAGAAACATGTTCAAAGTGCCGAAAAGTTTTTTTAATGGAACCCATTTAATGGCACATGCCAGTTTTAGGGTCCCAAATACCGTAATTTTCAGTCGTCTGCAGGGCACGAGCCTGGAAACGTTTTTTCGCTAATTTCTATTACATCCTAGTTGCAAACCACCAACTGGACCCAACTAGCATGAATTTTCGACCCCAAGTCTTTCGTGGCACCTGTGGTACACTGGTCACGGGTTCCACGGAAATGGCTCAAAATTAGCCAAAATCAGGCTTTATTCGCTTATAATTCGCGATAGAAAACTCGGATCGTCAAAAACTCACTTCCATCGTGTAGAGCGTGGTCGAATTGACCTAGAAACATGTTCAAATTGCCGAAAAGTTTTTTTTATGGAACCCATTTAATGGCACATGCCAGTTTTAGGGTCCCAAATACCGTAATTTTCAGTCGTCTGCAGGGCACGAGCCTGGAAACGTTTTTTCGCTAATTTCTATTACATCCTAGTTGCAAACCACCAACTGGACCCAACTAGCATGAATTTTCGACCCCAAGTCTTTCGTGGCACCTGTGGTACACTGGTCACGGGTTCCACGGAAATGGCTCAAAATTAGCCAAAATCAGGCTTTATTCGCTTATAACTCGCGATAGAAAGCTCGGATCGTCAAAAACTCACTTCCATCGTGTAGAGCGTGGTCGAATTGACCTAGAAACATGTTCAAATTGCCGAAAAGTTTTTTTAATGGAACCCATTTAATGGCACATGCCAGTTTTAGGGTCCCAAATACCGTAATTTTCAGTCGTCTGCAGGGCACGAGCCTGGAAACGTTTTTTCGCTAATTTCTATTACATCATAGTTGCAAACCACCAACTGGACCCAACTAGCATGAATTTTCGACCCCAAGTCTTTCGTGGCACCTGTGGTACACTGGTCACGGGTTCCACGGAAATGGCTCAAAATTTGCCAAAATCAGGCTTTATTCGCTTATAACTCGCGATAGAGAACTCGGATCGTCAAAAACTCACTTCCATCGTGTAGAGCGTGATCGAATTGATCTAGAAACATGTTCAAATTGCCGAACAGTTTTTTTAATGGAACCCATTTAATGGCACATGCCAGTTTTAGGGTCCCAAATACCGTAATTTTCAGTCGTCTGCAGGGCACGAGCCTGGAAACGTTTTTTTCGCTAATTTCTATTACATCCTAGTTGCAAACCACCAACTGGACCCAACTAGCATGAATTTTCGACCCCAAGTCTTTCGTGGCACCTGTGGTACACTGGTCACGGGTTCCACGGAAATGGCTCAAAATTAGCCAAAATCAGGCTTTATTCGCTTATAACTCGCGATAGAAAACTCGGATCGTCAAAAACTCACTTCCATCGTGTAGAGCGTGGTCGAATTGACCTAGAAACATGTTCAAATTGCCGAAAAGTTTTTTAATGGATTCCATTTAATGGCACATGCCAGTTTTAGGGTCCCAAATACCGTAATTTTCAGTCGTCTGCAGGGCACGAGCCTGGAAACGTTTTTTCGCTAATTTCTATTACATCCTAGTTGCAAACCACCAACTGGATCCAACTAGCATTAATTTTCGACCCCAAGTCTTTCGTGGCACCTGTGGTACACTGGTCACGGGTTCCACGGAAATGGCTCAAAATTAGCCAAAATCAGGCTTTATTCGCTTATAACTCGCGATAGAAAACTCGGATCGTCAAAAACTCACTTCCATCGTGTAGAGCGTGGTCGAATTGACCTAGAAACATGTTCAAATTGCCGAAAAGTTTTTTTAATGGAATCCATTTAATGGCACATGCCAGTTTTAGGGTCCCAAATACCGTAATTTTCAGTCGTCTGCAGGGCACGAGCCTGGAAACGTTTTTTCGCTAATTTCTATTACATCCTAGTTGCAAACCACCAACTGGACCCAACTAGCATGAATTTTCGACCCCAAGTCTTTCGTGGCACCTGTGGTACACTGGTCACGGGTTCCACGGAAATGGCTCAAAATTAGCCAAAATCAGGCTTTATTCGCTTATAACTCGCGATAGAAAACTCGGATCGTCAAAAACTCACTTCCATCGTGTAGAGCGTGGTCGAGTTGACCTAGAAACATGTTCAAATTGCCGAAAAGTTTTTTAATGGAACCCATTTAATGGCACATGCCAGTTTTAGGGTCCCAAATACCGTAATTTTCAGTCGTCTGCAGGGCACGAGCCTGGAAACGTTTTTTCGCTAATTTCTATTACATCCTAGTTGCAAACCACCAACTGGACCCAACTAGCATGAATTTTCGACCCCAAGTCTTTCGTGGCACCTGTGGTACACTGGTCACGGGTTCCACGGAAATGGCTCAAAATTAGCCAAAATCAGGCTTCATTCGCTTATAACTCGCGATAGAAAACTCGGATCGTCAAAAACTCACTTCCATCGTGTAGAGCGTGGTCGAATTGACCTAGAAACATGTTCAAATTGCCGAAAAGTTTTTTTAATGGAACCCATTTAATGGCACATGCCAGTTTTAGGGTCCCAAATACCGTAATTTTCAGTCGTCTGCAGGGCACGAGCCTGGAAACGTTTTTTCGCTAATTTCTATTACATCCTAGTTGCAAACCACCAACTGGACCCAACTAGCATGAATTTTCGACCCCAAGTCTTTCGTGGCACCTGTGGTACACTGGTCACGGGTTCCACGGAAATGGCTCAAAATTAGCCAAAATCAGGCTTTATTCGCTTATAACTCGCGATAGAAAACTCGGATCGTCAAAAACTCACTTCCATCGTGTAGAGCGTGGTCGAATTGACCTAGAAACATGTTCAAATTGCCGAAAAGTTTTTTTAATGGAACCCATTTAATGGCACATGCCAGTTTTAGAGTCCCAAATACCATAATTTTCAGTCGTCTGCAGGGCACGAGCCTGGAAACGTTTTTTCGCTAATTTCTATTACATCCTAGTTGCAAACCACCAACTGGACCCAACTAGCATGAATTTTCGACCCCAAGTCTTTCGTGGCACCTGTGGTACACTGGTCACGGGTTCCACGGAAATGGCTCAAAATTAGCCAAAATCAGGCTTTATTCGCTTATAACTCGCGATAGAAAACTCGGATCGTCAAAAACTCACTTCCATCGTGTAGAGCGTGGTCGAATTGACCTAGAAACATGTTCAAATTGCCGAAAAGTTTTTTTAATGGAACCCATTTAATGGCACATGCCAGTTTTAGGGTCCCAAATACCGTAATTTTCAGTCGTCTGCAGGGCACGAGCCTGGAAACGTTTTTTTCGCTAATTTCTATTACATCCTAGTTGCAAACCACCAACTGGACCCAACTAGCATGAATTTTCGACCCCAAGTCTTTCGTGGCACCTGTGGTACACTGGTCACGGGTTCCACGGAAATGGCTCAAAATTAGCCAAAATCAGGCTTTATTCGCTTATAACTCGCGATAGAAAACTCGGATCGTCAAAAACTCACTTCCATCGTGTAGAGCGTGGTCGAATTGACCTAGAAACATGTTCAAATTGTCGAAAAGTTTTTTTAATGGAACCCATTTAATGGCACATGCCAGTTTTAGGGTCCCAAATACCGTAATTTTCAGTCGTCTGCAGGGCACGAGCCTGGAAACGTTTTTTCGCTAATTTATATTACATCCTAGTTGCAAACCACCAACTGGACCCAACTAGCATGAATTTTCGACCCCAAGTCTTTCGTGGCACCTGTGGTACACTGGTCACGGGTTCCACGGAAATGGCTCAAAATTAGCCAAAATCAGGCTTTATTCGCTTATAACTCGCGATAGAAAACTCGGATCGTCAAAAACTCACTTCCATCGTGTAGAGCGTGGTCGAATTGACCTAGAAACATGTTCAAATTGCCGAAAAGTTTTTTTAATGGAACCCATATAATGGCACATGCCAGTTTTAGGGTCCCAAATACCGTAATTTTCAGTCGTCTGCAGGGCACGAGCCTGGAAACGTTTTTTTCGCTAATTTCTATTACATCCTAGTTGCAAACCACCAACTGGACCCAACTAGCATGAATTTTCGACCCCAAGTCTTTCGTGGCACCTGTGGTACACTGGTCACGGGTTCCACGGAAATGGCTCAAAATTAGCCAAAATCAGGCTTTATTCGCTTATAACTCGCGATAGAAAACTCGGATCGTCAAAAACTCACTTCCATCGTGTAGAGCGTGGTCGAATTGACCTAGAAACATGTTCAAATTGCCGAAAAGTTTTTTTAATGGAACCCATTTAATGGCACATGCCAGTTTTAGGGTCCCAAATACCGTAATTTTCAGTCGTCTGCAGGGCACGAGCCTGGAAACGTTTTTTCGCTAATTTATATTACATCCTAGTTGCAAACCACCAACTGGACCCAACTAGCATGAATTTTCGACCCCAAGTCTTTCGTGGCACCTGTGGTACACTGGTCACGGGTTCCACGGAAATGGCTCAAAATTAGCCAAAATCAGGCTTTATTCGCTTATAACTCGCGATAGAAAACTCGGATCGTCAAAAACTCACTTCCATCGTGTAGAGCGTGGTCGAATTGACCTAGAAACATGTTCAAATTGCCGAAAAGTTTTTTTTAATGGAACCCATTTAATGGCACATGCCAGTTTTAGGGTCCCAAATACGGTAATTTTCAGTCGTCTGCAGGGCACGAGCCTGGAAACGTTTTTTCGCTAATTTCTATTACATCCTAGTTGCAAACCACCAACTGGACCCAACTAGCATGAATTTTCGACCCCAAGTCTTTCGTGGCACCTGTGGTACACTGGTCACGGGTTCCACGGAAATGGCTCAAAATTAGCCAAAATCAGGCTTTATTCGCTTATAACTCGGGATAGAAAACTCGGATCGTCAAAAACTCACTTCCATCGTGTAGAGCGTGGTCGAATTGACCTAGAAACATGTTCAAATTGCCGAAAATTTTTTTTAATGGAACCCATTTAAGGGCACATGCCAGTTTCAGGGTCCCAAATACCGTAATTTTCAGTCGTCTGCAGGGCACGAGCCTGGAAACGTTTTTTCGCTAATTTCTATTACATCCTAGTTGCAAACCACCAACTGGACCCAACTAGCATGAATTTTCGACCCCAAGTCTTTCGTGGCACCTGTGGTACACTGGTCACGGGTTCCACGGAAATGGCTCAAAATTAGCCAAAATCAGGCTTTATTCGCTTATAACTCGCGATAGAAAACTCGGATCGTCAAAAACTCACTTCCATCGTGTAGAGCGTGGTCGAATTGACCTAGAAACATGTTCAAATTGCCGAAAAGTTTTTTTAATGGAACCCATTTAATGGCACATGCCAGTTTTAGGGTCCCAAATACCGTAATTTTCAGTCGTCTGCAGGGCACGAGCCTGGAAACGTTTTTTCGCTAATTTATACTACATCCTAGTTGCAAACCACCAACTGGACCCAACTAGCATGAATTTTCGACCCCAAGTCTTTCGTGGCACCTGTGGTACACTGGTCACGGGTTCCACGGAAATGGCTCAAAATTAGCCAAAATCAGGCTTTATTCGCTTATAACTCGCGATAGAAAACTCGGATCGTCAAAAACTCACTTCCATCGTGTAGAGCGTGGTCGAATTGACCTAGAAACATGTTCAAATTGCCGAAAAGTTTTTTTAATGGAACCCATTTAATGGCACATGCCAGTTTTAGGGTCCCAAATACCGTAATTTTCAGTCGTCTGCAGGGCACGAGCCTGGAAACGTTTTTTCGCTAATTTCTATTACATCCTAGTTGCAAACCACCAACTGGACCCAACTAGCATGAATTTTCGACCCCAAGTCTTTCGTGGCACCTGTGGTACACTGGTCACGGGTTTCACGGAAATGGCTCAAAATTAGCCAAAATCAGGCTTTATTCGCTTATAACTCGCGATAGAAAACTCGGATCGTCAAAAACTCACTTCCATCGTGTAGAGCGTGGTCGAATTGACCTAGAAACATGTTCAAATTGCCGAAAAGTTTTTTTAATGGAACCCATTTAAGGGCACATGCCAGTTTTAGGGTCCCAAATACCGTAATTTTCAGTCGTCTGCAGGGCACGAGCCTGGAAACGTTTTTTCGCTAATTTCTATTACATCCTAGTTGCAAACCACCAACTGGACCCAACTAGCATGAATTTTCGACCCCAAGTCTTTCGTGGCACCTGTGGTACACTGGTCACGGGTTCCACGGAAATGGCTCAAAATTAGCCAAAATCAGGCTTTATTCGCTTATAACTCGCGATAGAAAACTCGGATCGTCAAAAACTCACTTCCATCGTGTAGAGCGTGGTCGAATTGACCTAGAAACATGTTCAAATTGCCGAAAAGTTTTTTTAATGGAACCCATTTAATGGCACATGCCAGTTTTAGGGTCCCAAATACCGTAATTTTCAGTCGTCTGCAGGGCACGAGCCTGGAAACGTTTGTTCGCTAATTTCTATTACATCCTAGTTGCAAACCACCAACTGGACCCAACTAGCATGAATTTTCGACCCCAAGTCTTTTGTGGCACCTGTGGTACACTGGTCACGGGTTCCACGGAAATGGCTCAAAATTAGCCAAAATCAGGCTTTATTCGCTTATAACTCGCGATAGAAAACTCGGATCGTCAAAAACTCACTTCCATCGTGTAGAGCGTGGTCGAATTGACCTAGAAACATGTTCAAATTGCCGAAACGTTTTTTTAATGGAACCCATTTAATGGCACATGCCAGTTTTAGGGTCCCAAATACCGTAATTTTCAGTCGTCTGCAGGGCACGAGCCTGGAAACGTTTTTTCGCTAATTTCTATTACATCCTAGTTGCAAACCACCAACTGGACCCAACTAGCATGAATTTTCGACCCCAAGTCTTTCGTGGCACCTGTGGTACACTGGTCACGGGTTCCACGGAAATGGCTCAAAATTAGCCAAAATCAGGCTTTATTCGCTTATAACTCGCGATAGAAAACTCGGATCGTCAAAAACTCACTTCCATCGTGTAGAGCGTGGTCGAATTGACCTAGAAACATGTTCAAATTGCCGAAAAGTTTTTTTAATGGAACCCATTTAATGGCACATGCAAGTTTTAGGGTCCCAAATACCGTAATTTTCAGTCGTCTGCAGGGCACGAGCCTGGAAACGTTTTTTCGCTAATTTCTATTACATCCTAGTTGCAAACCACCAACTGGACCCAACTAGCATGAATTTTCGACCCCAAGTCTTTCGTGGCACCTGTGGTACACTGGTCACGGGTTCCACGAAAATGGGTCAAAATTAGCCAAAATCAGGCTTTATTCGCTTATAACTCGCGATAGAAAACTCGGATCGTCAAAAACTCACTTCCATCGTGTAGAGCGTGGTCGAATTGACCTAGAAACATGTTCAAAGTGCCGAAAAGTTTTTTTAATGGAACCCATTTAATGGCACATGCCAGTTTTAGGGTCCCAAATACCGTAATTTTCAGTCGTCTGCAGGGCACGAGCCTGGAAACGTTTTTTTCGCTAATTTCTATTACATCCTAGTTGCAAACCACCAACTGGACCCAACTAGCATGAATTTTCGACCCCAAGTCTTTCGTGGCACCTGTGGTACACTGGTCACGGGTTCCACGGAAATGGCTCAAAATTAGCCAAAATCAGGCTTTATTCGCTTATAACTCGCGATAGAAAACTCGGATCGTCAAAAACTCACTTCCATCGTGTAGAGCGTGGTCGAATTGACCTAGAAACATGTTCAAATTGCCGAAAAGTTTTTTTAATGGAACCCATTTAAGGGCACATGCCAGTTTTAGGGTCCCAAATACCGTAATTTTCAGTCGTCTGCAGGGCACGAGCCTGGAAACGTTTTTTCGCTAATTTCTATTACATCCTAGTTGCAAACCACCAACTGGACCCAACTAGCATGAATTTTCGACCCCAAGTCTTTCGTGGCACCTGTGGTACACTGGTCACGGGTTCCACGGAAATGGCTCAAAATTAGCCAAAATCAGGCTTTATTCGCTTATAACTCGCGATAGAAAACTCGGATCGTCAAAAACTCACTTCCATCGTGTAGAGCGTGGTCGAATTGACCTAGAAACATGTTCAAATTGCCGAAAAGTTTTTTTTAATGGAACCCATTTAATGGCACATGCCAGTTTTAGGGTCCCAAATACGGTAATTTTCAGTCGTCTGCAGGGCACGAGCCTGGAAACGTTTTTTCGCTAATTTCTATTACATCCTAGTTGCAAACCACCAACTGGACCCAACTAGCATGAATTTTCGACCCCAAGTCTTTCGTGGCACCTGTGGTACACTGGTCACGGGTTCCACGGAAATGGCTCAAAATTAGCCAAAATCAGGCTTTATTCGCTTATAACTCGCGATAGAAAACTCGGATCGTCAAAAACTCACTTCCATCGTGTAGAGCGTGGTCGAATTGACCTAGAAACATGTTCAAATTGCCGAAAAGTTTTTTTAATGGAACCCATTTAATGGCACATGCCAGTTTTAGGGTCCCAAATACCGTAATTTTCAGTCGTCTGCAGGGCACGAGCCTGGAAACGTTTGTTCGCTAATTTCTATTACATCCTAGTTGCAAACCACCAACTGGACCCAACTAGCATGAATTTTCGACCCCAAGTCTTTTGTGGCACCTGTGGTACACTGGTCACGGGTTCCACGGAAATGGCTCAAAATTAGCCAAAATCAGGCTTTATTCGCTTATAACTCGCGATAGAAAACTCGGATCGTCAAAAACTCACTTCCATCGTGTAGAGCGTGGTCGAATTGACCTAGAAACATGTTCAAATTGCCGAAAAGTTTTTTTAATG
>OZ038445.1:23711551-23751551 GCA_964036265.1 Daptonema setosum
GCTTAAGCTCTGGTGGCTTCTTGATTTTATGTATTGCTCCTTTAGCATCAACATACCAATAAGCTGCACCTCACTTGAAACTAAATTTATCAATTACGAAAATCGAAATAAAGCAGTTCCCACAGAACAGTTTATTCAGAAAACAATTTGAAATTTAAAATAACAGTAACACGGCTAATCCTACTACTTATGCTACACATACTCACACGTCATTGTAATACGTCTTACAAGACTAAGCCGTTGTTCTTGTGGGAGTATAAACAAGGGCTCGGAGTTGAATAGGACGGACATTTCGTCCAAAGTGCAAACACTTACGAGTACAACGCACTAGCACAATAACCAACGGTCGTTCAAGACCTGTGCTGATATCTCATACATTCAAGAGATAAACAATAGTGGGGAATACTGATGAGGGCTAACCACTATTCTCAAATCAACTCGTCTATTCTCATGCCCGAAACGAGTACACACACATGTAACTGCTCAGATACTTGACACAGTGAGGATTTCACATAACTACATACATAACGCAGCTTCCAAGTTGAGATTCTATACCATGCAATTCATTTTTATCAGTCATTTCCATCATCTTTTGCTTGATGAGTACCCTTACGGTCGTGGCTGTTGCCCCGTCGCTTAAGCTCTGGTGGCTTCTTGATTTTATGTATTGCTCCTTTAGCATCAACATACCAATAAGCTGCACCTCACTTGAAACTAAATTTATCAATTACGAAAATCGAAATAAAGCAGTTCCCACAGAACAGTTTATTCAGAAAACAATTTGAAATTTAAAATAACAGTAACACGGCTAATCCTACTACTTATGCTACACATACTCACACGTCATTGTAATACGTCTTACAAGACTAAGCCGTTGTTCTTGTGGGAGTATAAACAAGGGCTCGGAGTTGAATAGGACGGACATTTCGTCCAAAGTGCAAACACTTACGAGTACAACGCACTAGCACAATAACCAACGGTCGTTCAAGACCTGTGCTGATATCTCATACATTCAAGAGATAAACAATAGTGGGGAATACTGATGAGGGCTAACCACTATTCTCAAATCAACTCGTCTATTCTCATGCCCGAAACGAGTACACACACATGTAACTGCTCAGATACTTGACACAGTGAGGATTTCACATAACTACATACATAACGCAGCTTCCAAGTTGAGATTCTATACCATGCAATTCATTTTTATCAGTCATTTCCATCATCTTTTGCTTGATGAGTACCCTTACGGTCGTGGCTGTTGCCCCGTCGCTTAAGCTCTGGTGGCTTCTTGATTTTATGTATTGCTCCTTTAGCATCAACATACCAATAAGCTGCACCTCACTTGAAACTAAATTTATCAATTACGAAAATCGAAATAAAGCAGTTCCCACAGAACAGTTTATTCAGAAAACAATTTGAAATTTAAAATAACAGTAACACGGCTAATCCTACTACTTATGCTACACATACTCACACGTCATTGTAATACGTCTTACAAGACTAAGCCGTTGTTCTTGTGGGAGTATAAACAAGGGCTCGGAGTTGAATAGGACGGACATTTCGTCCAAAGTGCAAACACTTACGAGTACAACGCACTAGCACAATAACCAACGGTCGTTCAAGACCTGTGCTGATATCTCATACATTCAAGAGATAAACAATAGTGGGGAATACTGATGAGGGCTAACCACTATTCTCAAATCAACTCGTCTATTCTCATGCCCGAAACGAGTACACACACATGTAACTGCTCAGATACTTGACACAGTGAGGATTTCACATAACTACATACATAACGCAGCTTCCAAGTTGAGATTCTATACCATGCAATTCATTTTTATCAGTCATTTCCATCATCTTTTGCTTGATGAGTACCCTTACGGTCGTGGCTGTTGCCCCGTCGCTTAAGCTCTGGTGGCTTCTTGATTTTATGTATTGCTCCTTTAGCATCACCATACCAATAAGCTGCACCTCACTTGAAACTAAATTTATCAATTACGAAAATCGAAATAAAGCAGTTCCCACAGAACAGTTTATTCAGAAAACAATTTGAAATTTAAAATAACAGTAACACGGCTAATCCTACTACTTATGCTACACATACTCACACGTCATTGTAATACGTCTTACAAGACTAAGCCGTTGTTCTTGTGGGAGTATAAACAAGGGCTCGGAGTTGAATAGGACGGACATTTCGTCCAAAGTGCAAACACTTACGAGTACAACGCACTAGCACAATAACCAACGGTCGTTCAAGACCTGTGCTGATATCTCATACATTCAAGAGATAAACAATAGTGGGGAATACTGATGAGGGCTAACCACTATTCTCAAATCAACTCGTCTATTCTCATGCCCGAAACGAGTACACGCACATGTAACTGCTCAGATACTTGACACAGTGAGGATTTCACATAACTACATACATAACGCAGCTTCCAAGTTGAGATTCTATACCATGCAATTCATTTTTATCAGTCAGTCAGTCAGTCAGTCAGTCAGTCAGGCAGTTTTCCATAAGCTACCCTTTTTTCATCTTCAAGTTTCTCAAATCGCTCATATGCCTAAGCCTAAGCCAAATACGGAGCCAAAGTTAATTCCTAAGCCTAAGCCTAAGTTCCAAGCTCGGAACTAAGCCTAAGCCGGAGCCTTAATCGAATGGATTGAAGTTGAAGAGCAAAATAAGAAAAAGGGTAGGGTATGGAGATTCTGCTAGGTTATTTCCCAACCCTACCCTTTTTTCATCGAGATTTATAAGTATTTCGACTAGGGGTCGGCACGGGACAAGGTTTGGGCGGGACGGGACGGGACGGGACAAAAATATTTATTTGTAAGCGGGACGGGACGGGACACGGGACAAGATTTTTTAGCCGGGACGGGACGGGACGGGACAAGAAATTTCCCGGGACAAAGCGGGACAAAACGGGACAAAACAGTTTATCCCGGGACAAAATCGCTTGTCCCGGGATCTTGTCCCGGTACAAAAAGAGTGAAATTCAAGTGAGAAAGACAACCTTCAAACTTGTCTTATGGCCAATTAAACAGAAAATACGTCTTTAGTCGCTGAAAAGATATTTTTCGATATTGATATTCGTATTATTACCATTTTTCTTGTTATAACCCTGCTTTTTATGCAATACAGACTTCAAAAACTTTTTTTCTTCACTGATAGGCGCTTACTTTATTCGCATTATGTATCGAATTTCTGAGAGAATAGCCATGGTTTGCAAAAAATTTTGAAGTCTGAACCAGATATTTTACGTATTTCATATGGTAATATGTTGATGATTTTCTCATAAGAAAGAACACGAAATGAACATATACAGGGTGGGCCAAAAAACGACCACACTTTAATCTGATATAAAAGTGGCTGTGTAGAATAGAATATTAACAATTGTCGTTTTCACCATATGTTAACAACATATAAACTTTGTTCTAACGAAAGTTTCGTTAGGATCGGTTCCGGTTTGTGAGAATTGTGCACTTTTGACTAAAAAAGTTGCTCGCTCGTTTTTACAACAGCCATACACACCCATAAACGATGATTTGTCCCTACGATGAGTTACGTCACTGAAACATGGACTTCTGTTGTTTTGGGCAAATTTTCTTTACAGATAACCTTTTAACTTCACTCGATTGTCAAACTATATGCTTCAATGTTTAGTATGTTTCTAATCATCATAACAGAGGATAAAAAGATGTGTTTCGGATCGGGTTTTGGGTTCCGTTCCGACTCCGAGTGTGAACTCGACAGCAGTCAACAATCAGTACTCTCATTCGACAGGTTAAGATTATCTTATCACAGACATATACTGTTTTTATCGATAATAGCACTCAATTTGTTGTGTTGTGTCGGATTATTTTATAAAAATTCCCGGGACAAGCATAATTCTTGTCCCGGGACAGAAATGCTTGTCCCGGAGTGAAATCCGGGAAATTTCGGGAGGGGACAAAAAAAATTTGAACGGGACGGGACGGGACACGGGACAAGATTTTTTAGCCGGGACGGGACGGGACGGGAAAAACACCTGTCCCGTCCCGTCCCGGATTTTGTCCCGGCATGCCGACCCCTAATTTCGACCCGTCTTTTTGACCAAATACAAATACACAGCAGAAAGTTATTTCTAAGCCTAAGCCTGATACATAGGCATGTAAAAAAGCCAATGCCTAAGTCTGAATTGACGAGAAGAGAAAATATCCAAAAGAGAAAAGGGGTAGCTTTTGTAATTCTGCGTCAGGCAGTCAGTCAGTCAGTCAGTCAGTCGGTCAGTCAGTCAGTCAGTCAGCCAGTCAGTCAGTCAGTCAGTCAGTCAGTCAGTCAGTCAGTCAGTCAGTCAGTCAGTCAGTCAGTCAGTCAGTTACGCGGCAATCAGAAAGATGTGCATTTGTGACGAATGGTGGGTAGAATGGTGTTCATATATATATGTTTAGCAAACAGTTAACGTTTCACTGATGGTTTGAGAAATTTGAACGACGTGAGTCACGTGATGCAAGCTTTTCTAGTTTACCAAATTAAGTCAGTCAGCTGCTCAGTTAGTCAGTCCTTCAGTCAGTTAATCCCTCACCTGTTCATCTCCATTGATATCAGCCTTGCCTACTAACTCGTCCCAAATGGCCTTCATACAAATGCAGGCCTGAAATTTGATGACAAAGAATTTTATTTTGAAAAACTTTTTTCCCTAATTTTACAGGTTTTACAAATTATTCACACGTTTTTTTATAATCGAGAGTAAGCATTTTTTTTATATTTATTCGTATCTCAATCTATTGGTTAACATTATGGTTTTTAAATGTTGTCTATAACCGGTCGTAACCTGTTTGTAATCATCGCTGTCTTCGCCACGTGATTCTTTGATTTTCAGAATCAGAAGTTCGAAATCCTCCCATTCGAGTGTGCCATCCTTGTTGAAGTCTACAGTCAGTCAATCAGTCAGTCAGTCAGTCAATCAGTCAGTCCGTCAGTCAGTCAGTTAGTCAGTCAGTCAGTCAGTCAGTCAGTCAGTCAGTCAGTCAGTCAGTCAGTCAGTCAGTCAGTCAGTCAGTCAGTCAGTCAGTCAGTCAGTCAGTCAGTCAGTCAGTCAGTCAGTCAGTCAGTCAGTCAGTCAGTCAGTCAGTCAGTCAGTCAGTCAGTCAAACAGTCAGTCAGTCAGTAAGTCAGTCAGTCAGTCAGTCAGTCAATCAGAAAATCAGTCAGTCAGTCAGTCAGTTGTCATTGCCGAACCGAAGAACACTTCGAATGCATGAGACCACTTGGCCAGTTGAAACGGATTCATGCCACTCAGATGCTCGAAGCCATGAAGTTTCTTGTCCTGTGGCACGCGTACCAAATTCTTCGAAACCTCATTCGTGATCTTGTTCGGTTGAGAGATTTTGCGTTGCGCCATTGTTTACTGTACAAAAAACTGCAGATAAAAATAAGTGAATTATTAAAGAGTATAGTAAAATGAAGTGGAGTGCGGGGAAACAAAGCGAAAACAGCGGTGACAATGAAACATTTTACGCGTGAAATTCGGAAATTAAAAAAGTTGGTTGGACTTAGATGGTGATGCATACAGTACAGGACAAAAAGATGTGGCCGGCTGCGCAGAATTTCGGCGAATTCGCTGAAATTTCAGCTACAACTGTTTTTATGCAATTTCTTGAAATTCATGTATTTTTATTGGATATTTTACTATACATGTGTAGACAATTCGTGACTTTAATTTTTCGATTGTTAATACGAGTTTGATCTATTGTTTATAATGGGAAAATCCCCTCAAGGGCACATGCTCGTTTTCAGTGTTGCCATGGCAACGGGTCCCACAACGAAAATTGGCTTGTGTTAATATATCCCTTAAAGGGAAATTCCCTTGACAGATTTTTTCACTTTTGGGCAACACTATAGAGTTATGAATTGTCTACACATGTATGTACATGACTGACTGACTGACTGACTGACTGAATTACAGAGAGACTGACTGACAGGCTGACTGACTGACTGACTGACTGACTGGCTGACTGACTGATTAACTTACTGACTGACTGAATGACTGATTAGAAACAAGATTACCGGTTATAGATTCTCTAGTTGTTCGTCATTTAATTATGAGTTATTATAAGCGTTTTATTCAGAGTCAGAGGTGATAATGAGGTCTCTCCGGAATACAAACGTTCTAATGATATATGTAGTATGTTACTTTGCCCTGAAATCCACTCGGGTTTGAGTCACAGGAATAGTATTTCTTTTATAGGCTACCCAAAGTTTCTTGCACCTCCGAAAGTTTTGAGCGTACGATTCTCTTTCAAAACAGATTTGGGGTGCTACAAAAGTTATAATATTTTTTCACATGACACTTTGACAACGTACATGAAGGCCTCGTAATAGGTTATAAGAAAAAACCGAACTCGGTTCTCGACCATTAAATGTGGCTGAATAAGGCTTTTCTCTATCATGAAGTTTTTATAACAGAAAGATTGACCAAACGATGTACATTTATGGGAGTTCTACATACGTCCACCACACGTAAGCCCAAGCTTTTTTGCTTGACAGCGAAGAAAAAAGCTGCCTCTTCTTTTTATGACCATAATCTTGCGAAAATTGCGTTCTTATGGCGGCCGGCCAGAGACCGGAAGATAGTGGGGGAGAGGGGGAGAGATGGGAGAGGGGCGAGGAGGGGGGGGGGGGGCACTGGCAGACGATCCAAACCTCCAGAGGGAGGGGAATCTTTCTAAAGAGGGGGATTGAGAGAAATTAGGGTATTTTAGCTACACAAAGGGACACCTTAGGAAACAATCTCAACTTTTTGAAACTGCCAAAGAGAGGGGAATTCCACTTTTCCCTCCCCTTCTCGTCCGCTAGTGATGGGTAGGAAAAAAAGTTATGAATCTTACGTTTTGCACCAGACGAGCAGAAGATGAAAGTGGAGTTCCTTCCCTTGATGATTCCAAAAAGTGTTCTGGGAAACGTTAGTAACTGGCGTTTTTCCCAAAACTTTGGTAAAATTCCCATCATTTCGGACGACATGCTCCAATCCACTAGCGGACAAGTCGATCCTCCAAAGTGAGGGGAATTTTCCCAAAGAGGGGGGAATTGACAGAAATAAAGTCATTCTACCTACACCTTAATGAACAAACTTAACTTATTGAAACCACCAAAGAGGGGGAATTCCGCTTTTCCCTCCCCTTTCCGTCCGCTAGTGCTTGCGACAATCGCTGAATTTTTGTAAGTAGAATACATCCATATATGTAGCATCCTCAATATATTAGATACATCCGTACCACCAATTCTTCGTCTACTAGAAAGTGACAAGCGGCGCAAAGTATTTTTTTCGTAAAAATGTTACCACAATCGACATTGTGGTCAAAATGGAGGACAATGAAACGTCATTGGTTAGACTCACTGGCGGACGAGCCAAAACATTGAAAGGAGGGGAAATTTCCCTAACGAGGAGGAAATCGGCAGGAATTTTACCATTTTATCTACGCATCAAGAAACAAATCTACATACTTCTTGAAACCGCCAAAAAGGGGGGAATTCCACTTTTCCCTCCCCTTCCCGTCCGCTAGTGGTTGTGGTGGAATAAATCACTCTGCCTGGCACAGCTGAGGCATTTCCTTTTCAAAGGAAACAATGGTGATAAATTTCCGCTGAATTGAGGCTTCGTTTGAAGTTTACATATTCAAGTTCAGAACTTGACTGCGTCCCATGATTTCTGATTGATTAGGGAACTGTTCCCATGATTTTGGTCTGTTGCTCAGGGTATGACTTTCTTGTAACGCGATATGAAGACTACTGCTTGGTTTCTTTGATGTTTTTTTATTCTGGTTTCTATTTGTTCTAATACCGTACTTAATGTTGTATACACGAATGGAAAAATGAGAATGTTCAACGTTTGCACCAGAGGAATGTATTATAGAATGAAAGAAGAATTGTGGAACCCAACTTTTTCCTGCATACAAAATCCTTTTTGCATTCCAAACTTGTTCGATTTGCATTTGACATTACGTGCTTGGAGAAAGTTGAACAGTTTTACGCTACGTTGGCGTTGTGTCACTTTATACCCATAACACGTGACCACTTTCGCTTCGAGTCCCGGAGCATAAAAAGCTCTGCAAATTATATCGAGTTTCCGGATATTTTAGTGCGTATGTATTTCGAACTTTCACTTTTAAAATGCGTGTTTTTTGCAGCTTGGTAAGTCTTTCTGTGATTTTCACGGAAAACCATTTAAAATAGTGAATAGCGGCTGTTGAGCTTGCGGAAATCGCACACGGAATAGATTAGAAATTAGGACGGGGGTTATAACGACGAAAAACATGGGAAATGGTGAATTGAACTGAAACGGTGTTTTTCTCATCTCATTCACCTAAGAAACCGGGGTTTTTTCTTCAATTTATGTATGTCATTCCATTCCATATCCGGTGGAATAGCTTCTGCGTAACAACCAAATGGAACAGACTGACCCGAAAAGGGACAGACTGACCCAAACGGGACAGACTGACCCAAAAGAGACAGACTGACCCAAAAGGGACAGACTGACCCAAAAGGGACAGACTGACCCAAAAGGAACAGACTGACCCAAAAAGGACAGAGTGACTCAAAAGGGACAGACTGACCCAAAAAGGACAGACTAACCCAAAAGAGACAGACTGAAAGAATGACAGTGAAATCTCTGACCCGATTCACGAAGCGATGAGACTAGAGGCGGTTGAGTATTTCAACTCATTCATTTCACAAAATTCCACTTTGCCCGTGTACCAAATGTTAAAATTCAAACAGAATTTCATGATGTGCTTTTATGCAGGGACAAAAGTTGCATTCCACAACAAATGTATTGGCAATCCACATATGGGGATCTGGCAAAACTTGAATATTTTCACTCTGGTGATATTCACCAGTATATTTTGATGGTTCCTGTTCCAGATGAGGAATTATTGGCGGTCTTTAATCTCTGATGTTAATCACAGACCACCGAGTTTTTGAAGACGGTGGTAAATGTATTAAAAAAGCACCAGAATCATAACGACCTTATTCACTCGTTTATAGTGATGGAAAGTATGATCGTTGATATTTATTATGCGCGATTTTTACACCAAAGTATGAGCTCGTTGGACTAATGAAAACAGAAGTAAAAAGAGTTAAGAATCGGCAGGAATTACAACTGAAGTTGGAATAGTTTCGAAAAAAAGAACGACTTTAATTGCAACCAACTCTCATGTGTTCGACGAATTTCGAAAAGTTCGGTGAATACTGAGCATAAATTTTCTGTCCACCCAGTAAAGAGGGTCACTAAAGTGTGACCGTGACTGAAATCATTGAAACTTGTGTGACAATTATGACGTCACGCTTCCGGTTCAAGAAAACAAAGGTCATTTGCAGTTGGGGTGGGGCAATTAGGGAGTGGGGCGGTAGGGTTGGGAGTAGGGTGGGGTGGGCAGGAGTTGGATGGGGTTGGGGTAGGAGTTGAAGTAGAGGTAGGGGTAAGGGTGGGAGTAGGGTTGGGGTAGGGGTTGGGCAGTTAAAGAGTTCATTTGCCAAGTCCGACCTTTTTAGAAGAAAAAAGTTCATTTGTCTTATAGTAGCTGTCATCACTAGTACCCCCATTTTTGCAGGGCTAGACATAACGGTGATTCCTCAAAAGGTTGCGGTCACCAATTGGTTCGTGGTATTTGGTGATGTGTTAAGCGAGTGAATAAAAGTGAGCGATTTAATGTGTGAGTGAGTGAGTGAGTTAGTGAGTGAGGGAGTGAGCGAGTGAGTGAATGAGTGAGTGAATGAGTGAGTGAGTGGGGAATAATTGTGTTAAGGGGAGAGTGAGTGAGTGAAGTAAAAAAAGAATGAGCAATGAGGAAGTTGGTGATCAACATAGGATAATGAGATATGGTTTCTAATTAAGGTAAATTACATACTCCACCCCGTCGAACGGATAAACGGGTTGGGCGCACTGGCGGACGAGCCGATCCTCCAAAGGGAGGAGATTTTTCTCAAAGAGGGGGAATTCCACTTTTCCCACCCCTTCTCGTCCTCCAGTGGTTGGGCATGGAGAAAACTATAGTCCCGGAAAGACATAATTACACTATAATGGTAAAACTTATACTCTGCCCTCACATATGGCCGACGTGCGAAAAACTTTCTTTATACAATTTATTGCCATTTTTATGACCCCGGCCAGATGAAACAGAAGTTCCGTATTAATATCTTTCAATGGATATCCACTTTTCTTACATCTCTGCCGAAGCTTTCAAATGTCGCCAGATGTTTTGACTGTTCATTATAAGTTGCAACCTACAAAACCGGACACGAAAAATCAGATTATTAACACAGATTTTTTTAATCTACTTCAAATGCTTTAGCAGATTATATCAAGTGATTGTCTCTGAAATATAGCTGAATTTTGCTTTGACTGTAGAATTAATATGAAAAGCAAAATTGAACTCATAGCATTGGACCTTGATAACTCTTCATAGTTTTATTTTCATATCTCAGACGATTCTCCACTTGTGACAATGAAATTTTCAAGAAAATAAATATCAAATCAAGGCATAACAAATCGTATTGACGCGCAACATAACAAAATCAACCAGCAAAAGTGGGTGAGTTCACAAAAAGAAATTGCAGTTTCCAGCGTAATAATAAAAGAAATGAGAAATATGACAACAAAACAGACATTCGCTGAGCAGTAATAACCGGGCAACAAATTGGTGAAAAGATGAATTACCATATGGTTCTCAATACGCTTCCAGTTTAGCTTAATACTTTGGTAAATATGGTATTCTCAACTGATTAGGGGGCTGAATTGCGGAAGTTTGAAATTTCAACCTTTGGCTAGTTTTTTCTATACATGCCAGCACAAACGAGTGCAATGAGATCTGGTGACGATCCAAGTGAGGAAATACCTAACGTCCGCAGAAATTCACCAACTGAGTAGTTCTTTTTTATGGGCAAGAAAAATGGCGCGCATTCAAATTCAGTTTCTTAACCAATTGAGAATGCTATAGGGTCATGTTTAGATTAGAGAAATTCATCTAGATGTTTCCGAATCCCAACCATCTGGCCACCATCACATCATGATTTATACGGGCAATAAATGAGAAAGTAAAATAACGTTTCATAGGGGACGTTTCAGTGCAAAATTTGTTCTTTAAAAATGTTAAAATACGCTTTTGATAAACATCTGCTGATGATGAATACCGAAAACCCCCAGTAAAAACAACATTACAGTGATATAGCTCTTTGGTGAAGAAAGGGCAACAAAGTTAAACGTTGTTGTTAGCACAGAATAAACGACAAATCATTGTAGTAAATGTTAACAACAAAACAATGCATACAAAACGAAAAATCTGTGCCTACTAAACTGAATGGTAAATGTTTTGAAGACCCCATAGCCCATAGACTTAGAAGATTTCTGAAGTTTCGATGGGAAAATTAGATTTTTTGCTTTGCAAGTAAAAATTCCGTTCCGGTGATGCACCGATAGCGTGTCAAATATAATCGATACCGATAGTTACTTGAAATCGTTTGGCCCTAGAAAAATCCGTAACACCTTTACCATCACAAACAGAACTAAAACAATTATAAAACAAGTAAAAATCACCTAATAGTTATACTTCAATTTTCGCGGTGTCATAAATTGTTTCAGCATTTCATCGGTCACTAGTTTTCTTCGTTCTTGTAGATCCTTCATAATCCCCTGAATGATGCCGATTAGCTCCTTCTTGAGGAAACCGGTTAATAGCTCACCCGAGGTGTATCTCTGAAGTGAGTGAGTGAATAGATGAAAGAGTAAGTGAGTGTTTTAGTGTATGGGCGAGATAAGTGTTTAGATGAGCAAGTAGGTAAACTTCCGATTGAGTCAGTAAGTGAATTATGCGTTAACATATTCTAATTGTAACAACTAGAAATGGTAACATTTACTTCAAAAACTGCTATGAACCAGTTTTGAAACGTGTGAACAGCTTATATTGAGTGAGTGAGTGTTAGTGAGTTGTCAACTCAGATGATTCGATCCAGAGAAGTTGAATAAACAGACGGGCAATAGCAAAAAACCCCGAGGAACGCCTCACGTTCTGTGTCTCAAGTTAGGTTCCCAAACAGATTCCCCGTTTTTTCGTGGCTGGTGCCCTACGCATTAGCCTAGACAAGTGAAAAACACATAGACCAACCCTCCTGACATCCTCCAGATGATCATCGTCTTCCACGAAGAACCTGAGGTACTGAAACGACACGTCCACATCGCAATTACCGCCGTACTTGGCATGATCCTCCGCCGTTTCTCTGCCACCAGAAAACGCATGTTTGTTGATCTGGAAAAGTGGGTAACGGGTAACGGTAACAGAAGGCTGAGTGATTCATTGGTGGTTTGGCTGATTTAAAGAGTTTCGATTGACTGATTCAGATACCATGACGACACTGATAACACACAGCACAGACTGATTAACAACTGATTAAATGACGTATAAATTACCCGACTATTTGACAGATAAAACAAAGGCCCTAACTACCTAAACTGGTTGATGCCCTACTTAATACGCACAGCACAGTCACTCACTCATTAACTGACTGGCCGACTGATGGATTGACTGACTAGTGACTAATTTACGCAGTCACTCCCTCAATCACTCATCAACTGGCTCGAAATGACTGGTTTACTAACTAACTCACCCAGACACTGACTCACTAACTGAATGACTGACCAACTCATTCAGTCACTCACCATGTTACTGACTGATTGCCTGTGCCTGACCAAATCACTCAGACACTTACCAATTGACTAAGACTAATTAACTCAACCAGTCACTTACCAACTGACTCACTGACTGATTCACTCACCCAATCACTGGCTCACTCACTTATTGATTAACATTGTCAGTCACCAACTGACTGACTCACCTTATCCTTGATCTGTTTCGGCGTATCAGTCAAATAAATCGATGAATTCTGATCACTGGCCGACATTTTGGTCTGCGCTCCCTGCAGAGCCGGTATGAAAGTGCTGTACATCATGCATGGTTTTGGCATACCCAGTTTGTGCGCTACATCACGAGACATACGGAAATACGGATCCTGAATTTTCTTGAACGTTGGGATAAGAAAAAATGAAATAAAAATTAAGTAATAAATATTATAGTTGAAAGGTAAAATCAAAAGATTTGAAGTTAAAAAAAAATTCACTGCGCGATTTGGGAAATGTTTTTACATGCGTACACTTTGGAAGTTTAATTGTATGCAAATTAAAGCCAAACCTGATCGATGGCACAGGGCACCAGCGCAGGGATATCGCGTCGGTTGCCGAAGATAAAAGGAAATGATGTGCTGCAATGCAAGGTAAATTGCCTTGAAAATATGAAAATTGGTTAGTGATCGGTGAATATCCTCACACGATAGGCTGGCCGTTATTTCGTTATATTTGTGATTTAGTATTTAATTTAGATATTATATCATAATAACTTAATTAATTAAAATTGTTGTTGTAAGCATTAATTAATGAATGAATTTTATACTATTTAATAAACCAACGAAAAACAGGGCGCGGCCTCGACTGCGGGGAACGCGATCTTGCCGATACAGTCTGATTCGGTGAAGCCGAAGATGCC
Organism: Daptonema setosum; assembly: GCA_964036265.1. Taxonomy (NCBI): domain Eukaryota; kingdom Metazoa; phylum Nematoda; class Chromadorea; order Monhysterida; family Xyalidae; genus Daptonema; species Daptonema setosum. The sequence goes on from OZ038445.1 coordinate 23,725,124, forward strand.
CCGAACCTGATTGAACGTAACCGCCTTCTGGATGCGAATGATGTTGCGGTAGAAGTCGGAGCATTGGCTGTAGTGAAAAATTCATTGCCATTACATTAACATGTCACATTAATTTGCATGATTTTGGCTTCAATATGTTCATCAATTTAAGAACGAAAAAGTTGTGTCCTTGATAGATTTTGAATTGGAACACATCACACTAAAATAAATTTTTGGCCCCTTCAATACGGTTGAAAAAAAATTAAGGCATATTGAAGCTGTATTTGTAGTGATTTTTCAAACAGTGCAAGTACATTTGTATAAATTTCTCAAACAGAAGTATATATAAACCACATTCCACCTCCACGAACTTCTCATAATCGTCTTGACATAATCAACATAACTATGAAAAATGTCTTATAAAATCAGTTCATAAAATCAATAAAATGTTTAGAATACCAACCCCATAAACTCATAATCGGAGAAGATGAACGTCTTTTCGACGTCGAACCCGATGGCGATGATGTCTTTGGCGTTTTCCAGAGCCAGTCGATGTGCTTCTTCGACGGTAAGATCCTTCCACAGGGTCTTCTCATCGTCCGTGAGTTGGATGACCAGCGGAACGTCGAACGCGTCTTGCATCCATCTGAAAAACGTACAATGTGGGTCCGGGTGACGTAATTCTACCGCACTTTTCTTTATTCGTCTTGTGAAGGTTGAATATCGCGATTAACTCTATTATATCTGCCAATATTTGGAGCTTTTCCACTCCTGAACATCTTATTGATTAATATGTTTGTTTAGGTTGGTTTTTGCTTTTCCGAACATACTCCAATCAACTTCATGCCACCTGATATATACCACATAACATCAACTGTATATTATCATGAAAGACTGAATAAAGCCTATACAGCAACAACAATCCATCTGAAAAATCAAATCTGAGTTGTTGTCAGGCGTGGAATTCGTGTTGGTCGTGCAGTAGCTGGTCACGGGTAGAGTTTGATCACTTCCCTGACCATGTACGAAAGTTCACAAAACAGGGGCTGGCATGTCAGGAGAGGAGAGAAAGTAAAATGGACCAAAATGAAGTCAAAACGCAGTGTATGGTGTCAAAATTACACATTTGAGCATAATCACCTTGTTTATAACTTTCATTAAAATAATACATTCGTAGCGTAGGTAGATCATTAAGTTTTTGTTTTTTTCCTAATGCATCTGTAAAAAATGACCACATTTTATTGATTTGAATTCCAGCAAAACACTCGTCCGTCTAAGCTAGAGAAACATCGTATTTTGCGTGTAGTGAAAACGCGATTTCCTCAATCTGCAAACAACCAACTTTGTGAAAATGAACGGAATCAGATGTCCCATGTGCATGGCATCCGAACTCGGCCCACGACCAGTATAAAGGTAGAAGGGTTTGCCCTTCTCGGCCAGATCACAGATCACGTTCAGGTCTCTGAATAAGAAGATTGATTGACTGACTGACAACTGAAAACTGACTGGCATATTGATGGATTGATTGACAGTCTACTGATTTGCTAACTAACATACTGATTGGTTGATAGAGTTATGTACTGCTGGATTCAATATACTGATTGAATGATTTATTAACTGTTAATTCAACTGAATACTGGTTTATTGACTTGATTGACATACATACTGATTGATTGACAGAATCATGTACTGCCTGACTTAATGATTGACAGACAGACTGACTTACATGTTGTCTGATTGACTGACCAAGTGACCAACATACTGATTGATTAAGTGACTAACGTGTGACATAAAGACAATTAAATATTTCGATAAAATATCGAACTGATTTTATTGTAATTACTATTGATTGATTGAAATTCGGCTGTTAATTACACTTCAATTCCGGCTTTTTTCTCGCTCGGTGCGATTGATTAGTGAAAATTTCACTTTTATTCATGATAACGCTCGAGCAGCTGATTGAAAATCGTCTCCGTCTGATAAGTGATAAATAAATACAAAAGTCGGCTAACCGATGCGAGAAAAACATGCCTCGCCTCAATAGCGGATGTGCTGGTTTACCCGTAATACGCTCTATCCGTTCCACGAGTGCCTTGTCGAGCGCCTGACAACCGAATTGCACTGAAAGATACGGAATATTGATCGATTGATTTGATGATATATTGACAAAATAACCAACTGATTTTGGACAGTCCAATGAATGAAATGAACCAATTCATCTAAGAGGAGGGCATGTCTAGACGTGTTAACAATAGCCAGAAACTAAGTTGAGAGACCGATCGATCGACAGAGAATGAATGACTGACAGTCAGACTGATTTGACCGAGTCTTACAACCAACCAATCAATTTATCATAATCCACACCCTTCTCAGAGGCGGCCGTCACCGACCAGGGTGTCACCACATCGTCACCGGCCTCTTCCGGCTGACCGTTGGTTACTGTAGCTGACGACGCGGATGTCGCTGCACCTGAAAACAGGTTCGCCAAGTAAATTGTAGCTAACCGGAAAGTGTCGGCATCTTTCAGTTCTTTATCAAGTATCCAATGAATTGTCACGAAAGAACTTTTTTAAACAAACCATTCGTTGATCGATTCTGCTCCTGTTCTATTCTCCACTTCTGAAAGCGCTGAATCTCGTCGTAAACGGCGCTCATTTCGTTGACTTTCTTTAACTGAAATTCATGGACGTTTTATGGGCACTAATCATTAACCATACGCATTTATATGTTTTTTTCACCTACATATAACAAGACCTTGACCGATAAATGAATAAAAACAATACAATAATAAACGATAATCTCCTCGATATCGGTTTAAGCTATTTATGTATGAATTACATCTTCATTGCCATTGCGTCAGTCACTTCTTGCACGATGCATGCAGAAGTGAAATGACAAATCAATGCGGTGAGACAATACAAGATTTCGTTGAGTTGCGTCAGTCACATGAGAGGGGAAAACTAAGAAAATAACTTGATTGGTGAACTTAACAAACTAATTGAATTTTCTTCTAGTGCTTAACTGAACCAATCAGTTTATCAAATGTGAGGACAGTTTGTACGCTTGTCAAGCGTCAGTTGGGCTGACATTCACTTGTACGAAAACTCAGTTGTACGAAAGTGTACGAATCCTCGTTTTGCGCATGTGGCTCAGTTGTACGAAAGTCGTGCATGGATATGTTTTACATCCACGCGAAAAATCAGAGGACCGCGCAACAGATAACTCTTTTCGAGCTTTTGAAAATTACGATATTGGATTATTTTTGGGTAAATCGGAGTTTTTTGATCATATCATTTAGGCCAAGCCAAGCTTAGGGGTAAAACTAACGGTCCAAGGCGGGGGCATAAAACTTAGGTTTCAGTGTAGGCTTAGGCTTAGGCTGTGTATTTGCGCTGCGCGCCCAAGCCCATCCCAAATACAGAGCCTAAGCCTAAGCCTAAACTGAAAACTAACTCTTAGCCTCATGCTCGGCGTTATTTCTTTGTGAACGTACAGTCTGTGTTAACGCCTAAGCCGAAGCCGTAAATACAATCGATGGGGTTTTAATAGTGAAAGTTAAAGTATAATTGATTGGTACTCATGTATAAAAATAATAACGGTAAAATTTAACAGAAATAATCTTCAACGATGCAACATGAATTATGTGACAGTTTTCTTGTAAAACATATCCACGCACGGTTTTTCGTACAACTGAGTCACATGTGCAAAATACGGATTCGTACAGTTTCGTACAACTGAGTTTTCGTACAAGTGAGGCCCCGCCGTCAGTTGTAGTCAGTCAGTCTGGCATTGAATCGACCACTCAATGGTGTAATCTTGCCACGAACGGTTTGGAGTATCCGATGCTATTGTATCAAATGTGGTCAGCTTTGCTGTTCATTTCAGAGAAAAACTGGCATGATTGTTTGGGTGCTGTGCTTTCATAGCCAAGAGGTAGTAAACTAAAACTGAAACGTAAAGCAAATGAAGAGTGTCCGAAAAACGATCAGCTTCGAAATTTGTCAGACTTCAAATTAAGTTTAGGAATAACATTTGTTGGATAAATACAGTTTGGTCAGTTTTTTTTGTTGTCAAAAGGCACGTCTGCAATTAATTAATCGCAATTTTCGTATTTTGTCCAATTGATACATATATATGTGGAAAAAATTTCGTTTCTTGAATTTTTGAAAGCGTGCTAAAACAGATTTGAAAATTTAACTGCGAGCCAAAAAGATTTGTGGGTAACAAGAAACCATGGAGAGACTAGGCTACTACAGAGGGCGGAACAAATTTTTTTGACAAACAGAACCCTGACTAACCGAGTCGTTAAAATTGGCAATTTGAAATTCAATTCAAACTAAAACTGGCCAATCAGAATAGCCTGCAGTGTAAGCTCCGCCTTCGACGCTGATTGGCCAATTCAAATTTGAATTTGAATTGATTGGTTAACTTTCTCGGGACGATCGAATCATATCAACAATCAACAACGATAATTGAACATCGAAAAAAGAAAAGAAAATAGGAAAGCAGTGGCCTCTGTAAAGCTCAGTTCAACCTCAAGCAATCCTTGCTTTGAAACATTGGAACTGAGACTCAATCGAGTCGGGCGGGGGCACGGAGTTCGCTCTTCTAACTACGTGGCGCTTTGGAATATGGGGCAGTTCCCATATTCCAAAGCGCCATTGAGCGGATGAGCAACGCAGTTTTATTTATAACGCTGTTCGTAAGGTCTCATTTAAAGAAACATTACTTTGAATTTTCATTCAAATGAGTTTTACGTTTATTTAAGCTAAAATAAATTTACTCAATCACTCATTCATTCCGTTATTCACTCGCTTCTTCGGTTGCTCATTCAGCGACTCACAAAATCACTCACTTACTGACTCTATGACTCACTCACTCCCTCACTCCCTCACTCACTCACTCAGATTCACTCAATCACTCAATCATTCACTTACTCACTCACTCACTCATTCACTCCCTCCCTCACTCATACTCACTCATCCACTCACTGAATTGTACTCACTCACTCACTCAATCACTCCCTCCTTCACTCACTTGCTCACTCATTTAACCATTCATGCATTAACTCAATTCTTATTCAACCATTCACTCACTTAACACTAAGTATTAGAGTCCAAAATTGAATAGTTAAAAGAGGGGGCACCCGGGGGCACCTACAATTTTTATATGAATTAGTATTAAAAAAATTTAAATGAAGTAAAATATAATGTGCAATATGAAACTGCAACCTGCAAAGGATAAAAGTTAAAATTATTGATTTTACCCAACTTTCCGACCGTGGTCGAAGGGGCAGCGTACAAAATGACCTGCTTTACGAGTTGCTTTCAAAAATAATTCCCAGTCATAATTATTACAACCGTGGCTGAGCAGAGAACTGAATTTTCTTAATTTAATATCGTTCATCAAAAGACAATATTCATAATTTCTTTTCAGCCATGTGCCTCTACTGTCAGCCACAGACAACAGGCGGCGATACGGCAAAACCTATCAAAACCGAAGAAGCCGACATCAAACCACCAGTCGAAGCTGATAAAACAGCAAAATCCGTAGAAAATGACATCAAAACCGAAGAAAACGACATCAAACCAGAAAATGGAATTGAGAAAACAGCAGAATTCGTAGAAAACGACATCAAACCGGCTATCAAAACCGAAAACCCATTATTTTGTTGTATTTGCTTCAACACAGCCGCTCCATCGTTCGTGGAGAACTGCGTTGAAGAAATAAAAGCTCGAATTCAGAAGGAAAATTGGCAACAATTAACCGACGAACCGTACAGATTGCATTTGGTACTGCCGAATGAATGTGTTATTAGACAGGTTAGGGGAATTCAATCGAAATCGTGTTGTGTTGTTTGTTACTCAGGCACTCACAGATTGAGATGAGATTAAAATTTCATTGGATCAACTTGCATATAATCGGTATTACAAACAAATACGAATTACAAGTTACACTGAATTGATAAAAAAGAAATTGATAAAAAGTAAGGTATTGAAGTTACATTGCAGTCTGTTTTCTAGTGCCTTTCTGAGCAGTCAGTCATTAGATCGATAAAGTTCATTCAGCTGATTCACTGTGATACATTTCTTGCAGGCAATCCACGACCTTCAAACGTCGTCATCAACCGCTGGCTCTGTTACCAACTTTCGCCGACAGGTAATGTTTTATTTACTTATCTCCATTCTCATTCACTCAAAAAGTCATTCGTCACTTACTTGCTCACTCATTCACTCACGCAACACCGTCACACTGAATATGTCTTCAGGCAGTCAGTCTCCGTCACTCACTATTTCACCCATCTCAATCAATCCTGCTCAACTCAATCAGCCACCCACCGCTTCACTCAATCAGTTCTGCATCAACCAATGAATCATTCAGTTTCTGACTGAAGGTTACTGTAAAATCAAATATACTGTGAGGTTACTGTAAAATCAAGTAGATTGTAAGGTTACTTTATTACAGGTACGTTCGCACTACACCAAATCGGTGGCTCCGATCTTCGAGAATCGCCTGGAATCACTACCCACGGCACGTGTGGAAGTTCGCATCGAGTTGAGCGCTAAATTCGTAAACGGCAAGAAAGAGTTTTCCACGATATTGAAGAATAAAATCGGGGACACTGGTGTGCATCGAAATGATGATGAATCGAGACGGGCGAAACGAAGAAAGATGGAGAATGGTTGGATTGACTCAGTCACTGAATGATCGATTGACTAACTGACTGATTGATTATTTGACTGACTGATTGATTGTCTGACTAACTGACTGATTGACTAACTGATTGATTGTCTGACTAACCGACTGATTGACTGACTTACTGACTAACTGGCTGATCGATTGATTGATTGACTGACTAACTGATTGATTAACTTACTGATTGATTGATTGATTGACAGACCCACTGCTGATTGAATGGTAATTAATAATCGGCAATTGGTAATCGATATCCTAATCACACGTGATAGGAAAGTAGTTAAAACTGACTCAGTAATGAGTTACTGCTCCCTAAATTGCTATTCCACTCTTTTTTCCTTAACTTCCAGCTGCACCCTCCACGAATCTAGCCAAAACCGACGTAGACAGTCTGATCGACTCGTTAACCGCCAAGGATGTGGCTGATCTGCGCCTGGATGTGGACGAGAACGATGTGAAGATTGAGACCATCGTTACGATCATCAGGGATCCGGTGATACTGGCTGGGCGATACTGCAAATATAGTCGGATGCTACCACAGGTAGATTGTTTAGCGTTAACAAAGTTCAGACCACTTTTATCACTAGACTTCTCAATTACTGAAGCCACAACGAGGCGCACGAGTCAGAAAAATGTTTTTATAGTGGCCAGAGATGTTGAATGATCTGACGGGCAAGACCAAAACTCCTTGGACTTCTTCATTAACTGAAGCCATCAAATCACATATACCATATCAAAATAGTGTGTTCGTAGTGCAGTGGCCAGAGAGTTGAATAAGCTGACGGGCAATGGCAGAAACCCCAGAGCAACGCGTCAGGATCTCTGTCTCAAGTCAGGTTTCAAACTTAGGACCGTCAGTTTTCAAGGCTGTCGACCTACGCACTAGACTAAACAGGCGACTCCAGAGCGCCATCCTCGAAAACTGGTGGTCCTGGTTTGGAACCTGACTCGAGACACAGATCCTGTCGCGTCGCTTTAGGTTTGAGTTTCTGCCATCACCCATCAGTTTATCCAACTTCTCTAATCACTATGAAAACACCATTATGATATAGTTTTAGTCTCAAGAATTCCCAGTAAACCATCGTAATTCAGACCCCTTGGACGGCGGGTACTTCTGGTGACGACGACGGTGATGAAGACGGCCAGAGTGAGTACAGCCAGTGCGTGTCCGATTTGGTGGCAAACGAAGTGATCAGGATGACGAGGGCCGATTCCTATAAATTCGTGTTGGCGTTGTCATGCTTATCGAGTGATTTTTATACTTTCAAAGGTTTTGTTGAAAAAATATGTTTTCCAAATGACACTAATGATCACTGGTGTCGAAAGTCGAGTAAAAAACGCCGACTTATTTTTTTTCATTTGGTAATGAATGGTTTTGGTTTAATTCGTAAATTTTGCTGATGACGTGATTTATTTCATCACGTACTCGCAAGCCTGGTTAAATAGAAGAAATTCTATTGCTGTTGGTGTGTGTGATATAGAATTATTGTTATGAATTGACTATGACTAAATATGTACATATTCTCAAAATTGAGATGAATAACATTTACAAATTTTTTATCTCACTCCGTTAAGCAATTCTTATTTTGGCGAGTAAAAAGTGAATCGTTGTTTCCAGTGCCTCCGGTCGAGAGGATGTTGATGTGCGTATGCTCGGTGAGGGTCGGCCATTTGCCTTAGAGGTAAACAACTGTCGAACACTCAAGGTTAGTCTATCAGAATAATACAATAGGATTAGATGCCAAAAACATGAATATTTCAAAATTGCTTTATGTTTTATGTTGTTTGTAGCAAACACGAATTTATAAAATGATTTTCGATTCACTTCCCTCTGTTTATCTATGTCACTAGTCTTTTGAATTTTATGATTTAGAAGGAAGTGTGGAACAGTTATAGTTTCTCACTATCAAAGTTATTCAGGCATTGGACGATATGGGGGCAGTCCAATCAGCTATCAACAAGTCCCAGAATGATGTATCGGTGAGACTATTGTGTCGTGTCGATCGAACCGATCTCAACATAATCAAGAGTGGTGAAATCGGTATGTTGTCTGGTGGTTTTCACACGGTGTTTTTTTATCACTGCGAACTTCGTTTGCCATAAACGTTAAACGAGCAGGTGGTAGCTAGTTTTATATTAAATAAAACAGAAAACAGTACCGTGTGTGATAATCTCGTTGTTCATCTAAGTACCTTTCCCTTTCCGTATGCACATTGTATTTCAACTATCCGAAAAAACTGGCTGAGCAGAATACTAACACTAACACTATAGAGCCTTCCAGAAAGTCGTTAAAAAATCATTTGGATCAGTTTCAATCCAATTGATTCTGGTGACTAAACCTATTGATTTGCAGACAAACACAAGCAGTATACATGTGTGTGTCGAGCATCAGTTCCGGTCAGTCAGTCGTCACTCACACAACTCGTCGAGAAGTGTCAATCGCTATTGGTCGATCAGAAAACACCGATTCGGGTTAGTCAAAGTAGTTGATGGCAATATTCGGAATGTATGCTGTTTCTCCAAACAAAAATATTACTTAAAATAACTGATAATGAAGCAATATTAGCCTCAGCTCAACTCCGTTGATTCCATAGTTTCAGACTCGACCCATTGTCTAGGATTTCTATAAAGTTACACAGTTTCTATCTTTGCGAATAGAAGATACTTTCAGGATTGTTGTAATTGATCTGAGAGTACCTTGTGTTTTATTCCCAGATAATAATTATCGTTCTTACGTTTCTCTCATATTTTTAATGGTATTTCAATTTTGAACATTAATGATCCATTGCTTTCAGGTGCTCGCTCGACGTACTTTAATGTCACGACATCGCGAAGTGACGATCAATGAGGCCTGGCCCGGAAATCATGCCAATACGTTTTTCCTACGGCTGACTACACAGGTAAACCTTTTCAGTCTTAACTCACGTTTGACTAGCCGATATGTGGGCTGATTAACTGACTGACTGACTCAATGCAAGTCTGACTGAGTGACTGCCTGAATGCATGACTGAGTGACTGCTCGATTGACTGAATAACGGATTGAGTGACTGACTGAATGCAAGACTGACAGATTGCATGACTGACTAAGTGACTGCCAGAGTGCACAACTGAGTGACTGACATTACGTAACGGACTGAATTACTGACCAACTGAAAGCATGACTGACTGACTGATTAACTCACTGACTGACCTACCGGCCTAACTGATTCACGGACTGACTAATTTCCAGGCCGGTACATACGTCAAAGAGTTTGTCAATGGTGATTTCGGTCGAACAGTTATATCCTTACCTGAATTACTGATTGACTGGCTGACTGACTGATTAACTTACTCACTTCGAATCGACTGTCTGACTGATTGATTGACTGACTGACTGACATAAGGCAGCCTGATTAACTGACCGCCGACCTACCGGCTCAACTGGTTCACGGACTGACTAATTTCCAGGCCGGTACATACGTCAAAGAATTTGTCAATGGTGATTTCGGTCGGACAGTACCTTCGGTGCCCGAGCTGCTGGGTCTGGCCCCCAACGCGATGGTGGAGCTACTCGAGCTGGATGTTGACGAAGTCAAGCTGAACTGGCCGCCCGCTCGGAACTTGAAAATGGAAATTTATTGACTAATTCTAGAATTTTTTTTTCATTTTCAAGTTTTAATCCCGGGGTTTCTTGTTATTTAAATTTCGAAAAGTTTTTGGCGCGCATTCAGAATTTGAACCAGCTTTTGGCGCGCGTTCAAATTTTTCGAAATCTTTTCTACTTGGTAGTTGGACTTGGAGAACATACGAACGTCGCGCCTAAATTATTTTAAAGCCCGTATATTGATTCTGCAGGCAAAATATTGCTGAAAACGTCTGATAATGAAACATCACTAGCCTCAACTCAAATCGGTTGACACCATAATTCAACACAGTATAGCATGGAGTGATAAAATAAACATGAAATACGTAATAATATTACATATGATACAATATAATAATATTAATTCTAGCTAACTTAAAATCATAACTGAGAAAAAAAAAAACTATTTCTATGGCGTTTCGTCCTGAAACATCCGACGCCAAACTAACGATGCCAGGACTCGTCAGGGACGTGCATCGTACTTTCTAATAAAAACATTGAGAATATAAAAAAACAAGAAATCAGGAATAGTGCAATTTAAAAAATTACTATGATAATGAACATAAAAAATTCCAAATAGAAGAGAAAAGGCACAGCACTTATTCTATAAAAACACATTGTTATGTAAAAGTGGCGAAAACAACAATATGCGTATGTGCATGCTGTGTGTAGACGTAAGTATCTAAAATCGATTAGTCGTTGACGTGAAACAATAGACGATTAATAGGGTGTGTAAACTTATTCCTCGTATCTTTTTTCGTATGTAATCCAAATTTGTTGAGTAGTTCAGAATGGCGGTTTAAAAACTTTTTAATGCCCCCTTTAATATTAGAAATTGAATGTGATGCGATAATCAACTGTTTGCAATAAGTGGTAATGCAGTCAATCAGGTCTTCAAGTTTTACGTGAATACGGACATAACGTACTAAATTACCGATTATAACACCGGTAATCATATTCTTAGGAACACAACTATAGCCATGAAATGAACGTATGACTTTAAAGGGGAAAACATCAATTTTATTATAGAGAACAGTACTGTTTTTTTCGAAATCAATAGTGAAATCTAAATAATTGATACTGTTATTGGTTCCTTTATCCGATGTAATATTCAAGCAATCAGGATATGCAGTGTCGATTAAATGTTGAATCTGAATGTTTACGGCCAAAATATCATCAATGTATCTAAAAATGAGCGCTGCGTTTGGAATGGTGCTTTTTCTAAAGTATTTTAACTCGAGTGAACTTAGAACCAAATCAGCGATGAGAGGACTTGCATTTCCGCCCATAGGTATGCCAGCTCTTTGGTAAAAAGCATAATTGCAAAAGTTAATGTAAGATTCAGTGACAACAGCTTTTATCAAACTTTTAGTCAAATCCAGTGTGAAAGACAACCACTGACTATTATTAACCGGGATATTTGAATAGTAAGCAGTTTTGCCGTAAACAGATTTTTGTCTTTTTACTACAATATATTTTTTCTTACAATGAGTAAACAGTAGATTGGTGATATCCGAAAGTTCCTGTAAGACAATATCATGAGGTAGCATTGTGTATAAAGTGCTAAAGTCATAAGTAGTACCGTAACTTAAAGATGACACGCTGTGTAAACTACTTAGAACGGTATGACTACTCTGTACTGAAATGTAATGTTTGTAACCACTACGTTGTTCAGCCACTTTGCAATAGTTTTTCAAGTGGTTTCGTAGGTTATGCAGAATATTGTGTAGTATTATAGCTAAAGGTGTTGTAGTGGAATTAGCAGCCCCGGCAATAAATCTGAACTTTAAAGGATTTTTATGAAATTTTGGAATGCCATAGAGCGTTGGAATTTTGGGAGTTGTGTTGTTGTGATCAACACCGAATGTTTGTAACAACTTTTTATGATTGTCTATGACTTTTTCAACTGTGAGATTATTATGGATGTAGAAGCCGTTTGTTGGTAACGAGTTGAAGTTTGATATACCGAGTTCTTTAGAAATGGTAAGTAAATAGAATTTCTGACATATAAAAGCAAAGTTATTAGGTGCTTTGTCAATAGGAACGCAGACTAGATGGTTGAGCTGATCACTATGATATACATTAGCGTTTTTGTCTTTCTTAACAGGTATTCGTTTTCTGATGTGGTTCTCAATCCGATTGGTGTAGTCATTGCATCTGATTTCTTTCAGCGCTTTATCATTTATATTACACGTTTTTGTAGCAAACTCAGTAACAGAAGTCAAAAGTTTTGAAAGTTCGCGTTCTGTGATGTAGCTTTTATCGGGTCTATAATTAGTACCTTTTGATAACATACATGATAGAGCTTTGTTATCACGGATAATTTTTATATTTCCAGTGACAACATGATTATGATGTGGATCAATAAACTGGTCATCGAAACTAGCACAGTTACAACTGGTATTAAGAATATTGTTGAATTTTTCGGATGTTAAGTTTTTCAAAAAGTCGTTGTAGTTACAAGTACGACTTCCAATAGGTCTTGTGAACTTATACTGTATTCTAGCATTTTTAACAGTGGAAGATGCGTTATCTTGAAGGAGTGCAAGGTTTTTATTTTTATTCATAAACGCATTGAGATAAATGCGGTCCATAAGTCGAGTAGTATACATGACTTGCAATGTTAAGCTTGGTTTTTTATTGGATGTTATGTTATTAGTTTTGGTCTTTACTCGGGTACCATTGAAAAACCCGTTTATGAGCAAGTTAAAATCACGATCTTGTCGGCTCGTTGAAATTATTGTTTTAGCATAACGTAGAGACTTGTTAGAACTGGCTTTTAGAGCTAGATAAATATCGTGAAACTTTTTTACAGCGTACAAGCCTTTGATACGTTGAAATAATGAAGTATCGCAAATCTTACTACGGTGTCGCTTTTTTCCTTTACGTTTGCGTTTTTTAATGACCGGAGATTTGAAATAAGGATCAAAATTTGTCTGATTGGTATTGAGTGTACTAATCATTCCATGACCTTTTATACAGTCGTTTAACCCGAAGGGATAAGCCGTGTTTAGTTTTTGAATCCAATATAATTCTCGGTCACGTAGAACGATATTTTGTTTACCATCAGTGCATTCTAAAATGCCAATAGTCATATTATCATGTGAATGATCTTCTTGATTGAAGTGGTTGACCAGAAAAGTATTTTTATTGTTTAGTTTGACATCTCGTTTATGTTGTAGAAATCGTTTTCGAACTTCTTGTGTGGTTTCACCAACATAAACAAGGTGACATTTACTACATTTAATCTGATATACCACGTTTTTTGTTTTGCATGTCACAGCAGACTTATGAGTTATGTACCAGTTATTTGGGAAAACAGAATACGTGATGTTGACATCAATATTATTAGAACAAGTAATACAGATTTTGTTGTTACAGTTTTTCCAAATTCGTGTAATCTCAGTGTTACGAATATGCGGATAACCGTCATACTTGATTTCTGTTTCAAAAATCCTGCCATTAAGGGGAGAGGGGTTAAATAGCGTAGAGTACATAGCAATGAAGGAGAAGAAGAACTTACCATGTCAGGTTGGATATAAAAGAAGAAAGTAGAAAGGAAAAAGGCAGGCAAGTGTGGTGAAACAATGTTTTATGATAACGGTTATTGAGAGATAACAAGGTTATCTGTCAATGGGATTGATGACAAGGTCATCGTATTATTGGTTGATGACAAGGTCATCGTTTAAGGGTTGATGACAGTGGTCATCGGGCAAAAGGCAGGTTTCGAAAACGAGCATGGATAAGTGAAGTTTTTTATCCGGACGATTATCTGCGAAACGGATTTATTTTACGGATTACACGACAGGTTAGCATCTGCATCATCGGTCTCAGCAATATCGAGTAGTTACAATGGTAGTTCAAACTCTTGGTTGGATGAAATAGCGGACACTAGCAGGGCATAGGCATTGCCAAGGCTAGGAACGCTGATTAGTGTGCGTACACAAACCCAGCAACAAGGCTGAGTCAGGAACGCGTTATGTAGGTTGCGAACACAGTCTAAGCAGAAGCATAGCTAAGACTGGAACGCGGTTAAATGGGTTGCTGACACCTGTTTAACCAAAGGCCAAACAAGGACAGCGGTTAGAGGTGTAGAATAAATGATGAAAAACCTACATAAAAAACACAATAATGTAAATGAAAGTTCACTAACGAAAATTTTTTAACTTTTGAAAAAATAGTAGTAGAATCAAAATTATTAAAATAATGAGCAAGCGATTCAAGTAAACCGATACTTAACCTACAACGAAACTGGTAATAAAATACCAGTCTACAGTAAGTAAGAAAAGTTATCGGAAAGTGTAATAAACATGAAATACGTAATAATATTACATATGATACAATATAATAATATTAATTCTAGCTAACTTAAAATCATAACTGAGAAAAAAAAAACTATTTCTATGGCGTTTCGTCCTGAAACATCCGACGCCAAACTAACGATGCCAGGACTCGTCAGGGACGTGCATCGTACTTTCTAATAAAAACATTGAGAATATAAAAAAACAAGAAATCAGGAATAGTGCAATTTAAAAAATTACTATGATAATGAACATAAAAAATTCCAAATAGAAGAGAAAAGGCACAGCACTTATTCTATAAAAACACATTGTTATGTAAAAGTGGCGAAAACAACAATATGCGTATGTGCATGCTGTGTGTAGACGTAAGTATCTAAAATCGATTAGTCGTTGACGTGAAACAATAGACGATTAATAGGGTGTGTAAACTTATTCCTCGTATCTTTTTTCGTATGTAATCCAAATTTGTTGAGTAGTTCAGAATGGCGGTTTAAAAACTTTTTAAAATGATGATGATTGATACGTGTTAACACTGCTTGTCTAATGTCTCATTATCAAGAGTTTTGGACAATATTTTTGCTTGCAGAAGCACAAACGGTCTTTATATGTGTGTAACGGGTTTATGAATAAAAAAGATAGAAGAAATGAAACTCGGTGTCGGTGAAACGATTTCATCATTCCTACTTTATGACGTTTATGGAGTTTAATAGTATTTTGAACATGTTGTTTATTTTTCTCAGTTGTTGTTTTGTTATTTTTGTTGATTTTTTACTGTTGATTATTATTGCTCAATTGTTGAACGAATAAAAGATTTTTTCTACTAACTGATGTGGATTTATCTGACATGGCACTAATTGGTTGTTCCAAACACAACTCTACTTGATGAAGTTTGATCGGATATTCTCCGACGTTTGTTGGGGTTCTCACATTAGCGAAAATTCCTATGAGTTAGTCATAAACACCTACCTTTTATAATGCAGTTCGAATTTAGGAGGTTTAACAGCCGTCCGAAAAATGAACCTTGAAAAGAAAACTAATCAGTTAGCAATTGTTCTTTGCTTCTTTGTAATTTTTTGTGATTATTCGAAAGCATCGGATTGGTGATTGTTTATGTGATGTCTGCCGTGTTTAGACAATAACTACAAGATGCCAACAGTTTTAATGGTGGCTGAGAAGCCGATGTTGGCTGAGTCGATTGCCCGAATTCTCAGCGATGGCAGTGCTTCGAAGCGGAAAGGTTAAATCGGTTTTCATTGAAAGATCAGAGAGATTAATAGTAATATACAAAACAGCTAACTCTTCGGTTTGTAACAAGTCAGTGACATAAATATGTGAAAAAAAATATAAAGCGGGCTAAACTTTCTTGCCTGAAGAACTAACAAGAAAATTATATTCAATTTAACAAAATTAGAGTTATGGAATACTGATCAACAAAGGTTCAGGTTTCAACGGCGCGTGTAGTATCCACGAGTACCAGGGCGACTTCATGGGTCAACGTGCTCGTTTCAAGATGACCAGCACATGCGGGCATGTGATGGGACTCGATTTCTTGTGTTGGTTTGCTTTTTAGTTGACCCCGAAAGTTTTTTATTTTCATTGATTTGAATATTTATACCGCTATCTAACTATTTATTTAATTATCTATTTTAATAATTAACACTTACGATTTATAATATTCAGCTAAATACAACAACTGGAATGTTGTGGATCCCGTCGAGTTGTTTATGGCGGAAACCGAAAAGAAAGAGTCTACGCCGAAGTTGAGGATGAACGATGTTGGTACGGCGTATGGTTTATTTAATATTGTGGATGTTGTGCTTGTTGTTTTTGTTCTGATACTGCTGATGATGTTATTCTTATATTGTATTTGGAAGTTTTTATTGCTCTAACCTTTGCAAACCTCAGCAGTGACGATTATCAGTGAATGTGGTGGCAAACAAATTATTATGCATTCAGTGAAACATGAACCGCTCACATTACTTATATTGTTCTTGCAACTGACTTACACCTTATTTGATATTTGAATCATTTTTGCTGTTATTTGTTGTTGTTGTTGTTGTTGTTAGCCACTTATTTTCTATTTCAGTTTCTCAGCAGCGAAGCGCGTGGTTGCGACTATCTGGTTTTGTGGTTGGATTGCGATAAGGAGGGAGAGAACATCTGCTTTGAGGTGAGTTTCTAACTTACTCACTTGCTCACCAGCTCACTCACTCACTCACTCACTCACACTACCACATCATCACTCATTCACTACCTCGCTCACTCACTTAATCTCAAACTAACCCACCCACTCACTCACTATCACTTTCACTCACACATTCACTCACTCACTCACTCACTCACTCACTCACTCACTCACTCTGCCACTAACTCACTCACTCACTCACTCTTCCACAAACTCACTCACTCACACACACACTCACTCACTCACTCACTCACTCACTCACTCACTCACACACTCATTCACATCACAGGTGATCGACGCCGTGAGCGGTAAGATGCAGATTGAGCGAGATCTACGTAACGTATATCGGGCTCATTTCTCGGCAATTACGGATAAGGATATCAAAGGTGGGATAGTTAACTACTGACCTGTTCACTCCTTGTCTGACTGACTGACTAATTTACCGGGTGACTGACTGTACTTTCTGTGGCAATGAATGACTGACTTGACTGACATACTCATTCACTGAATGAATCAATGTCTCCTCTCTGACCCACTCACTCGTTCACTCAACTCAAAGATTCTCTCACCCACTCACTCAACTCACTCACTCACTCACTCACTCAACACAACTCACTCACTCACTCAATCACTCACCCACTCACTCACTCACTCTCTCACCCACTCATCCATTCACTCATTCACTCAACTCACTCATTCACTCACCAACTCACTCACTCACTCACTCATAGCCGCAATGCGTAACCTCGGCCGACCCGACATCAATCAGTCGCAGGCCGTCGATGCCCGTCAGGAATTGGATTTGAGAATCGGATGTGCATTCACTCGATTTCAGACAAAATACTTTCAGGTCAGTCAGTGAGTCAGTCGGTGCGTCACTTAGTCAGTCAGTTGATGTGTCATCTAGTCAGTCACTTGGTCTGTCAATCATTCAGTCTGTGAATCATTTAACCTGTTTGTATGTCTGTCAATCATCCAGTTGATGTGTCATTTAATCAGACAGTTGGTGTGTCATTTAGTCAGTTAAACGGTGCGTTGTTTGGTCATTCAGTTGGTGGGGTGTCAGTTAGTTGGGATGTCAGTTAGTTGGGATGTCAGTTTGTTAGTCAGTCAGCAAACTAGATTTTTACTAGAAATGAATGTGCCAGCGTATTTTCTGGCAGGCAATCAGTTTTCAGTCAGTCGGGTAAGTCCGTGAATTAATTGACCATTAAATAATTATGTATTATAAGTCTGTCAACAAGTGAGTCAGTCAGTCAACCGATGCGTGAATCAGTCAGTCAATCACTTTTAGGGTAAATACGGTGATCTGGATAGCTCGTTGATTTCTTATGGACCGTGTCAGACACCAACGTTGGGATTCTGTGTGCAACGACACGATGAGATTCAGGTTGAGTGAGTGAGTGAGTGAATGAGTGATTCAGTGAGGTGAGTGAGTGAATGAGTAAGTCAGTTTACTGACTTTTATCAGTGATTCGTTAATATATTTTTTCTATTATATTTTTCTGTGTGTTACAACAAACAGAGAAAAATTGCTCTTTTGCTCAACTGTACCTTACTCATAATCTATGTGAAACGTGAACCGTTCAACGGTGTTTACTTATTATCGCCTCGTTTATTACGAAAATTTACGTAAAACGTTTTTGGTGGCACTTTTCAGATTGAGGAAAGTTTCGGTTTAAAAGTTTCAATAATTCAGGGCTTCAAACCGGAAACGTACTGGGTTCTGGACGTGAAAATGGATTTGAATGGTGACGAGGTAAAACCGGAGTTTGGCCGGGGCCGAATCTTTGACCGTGAGGTGGCACAGCTGTTTGCCGATCGACTCAAGGTTGTTGTTGTGGTTTTTGTTGTTGTGATTGTTGTTGCTGTTGTTGCTGTGGTTGATGTTGTTGTTGTTGTTGCTGCTGTTGTTGTTGTTGTTGTTGTTGTTTTTGTTGTTGTTGTTTTTTACAGATTATTTTATCTTTATAGGCCGACGGTCGTGCGGTTGTGCTTGCCGTTGACAAAAAGGAATCGAAAAAAGAAAAGCCCGTGGCTCTGAACACTGTTGAGCTTATGAGGGTTGGCTTCGTTATATACCGAGATTTTTTCTTGAATTTTTTATGTTTACAGTTTTTATTATGCAATTGGAAACAAATTCACTTGGTATGTGAAATAAATGAATGAATGAATGAATATATAAAGGAATGAATATATGAATGAATGAATGAAAATCTGAATAAATGAATATGTATATGAATGATTGAATATATGAATGAATGAATAAATGATGTCAGGTGGCCAGTTCGGCTTTGGGTATGGCTCCGCAGTCGGCCATGCACATTGCCGAGTCCCTTTACACCCAAGGGTACATCAGCTATCCGCGTACTGAAACCACTACGTACCCGTCTAACTTTGATTTCCGTTCGATTATCAAGTTGGTTGTGAGTGACTGGCTGACAGACTAGATTGATTGACGAATTCCAGTCCAATCAAGAAAGTTGAAAATTTCCAAGTTTCTGGTAGGATGGACCTTCCGTTCAGTGCACAGCGCACGTTCGTGTTAACTGACTAACTAACTGACGGACGGACTGACGGACTGCTTGATTGACTGACTGACTAACTGCCTGACTGACTAATTGACTGACTGATTGACTGACGAACTGACTGCCTGACTGACTGATTAACGGACTAATTGTCTAACTGCCTGACTGACTGATTGACTGACTGACTAACTGACTTGTAGATCACAAACGGGATCAGGTCGCTGGGGCGAAGTGGCATCCCGTCTGGTAGCCGAAGGTCATCGACAACCCAGAAAGGGTGATGATAAGGGTTAGTCAGTTAGTCAGTCAGTCAGTCAGAGTCAGCAAGGCCGTCAATCAGTGAGTCAGTCAACTATTGGAATATGCAGTCAGTCATTCAGGCAGACTGTATGCAGTCAGTCAGTCAGTTGTTCCATCTGTCATTCATTTATTCAATCCCTCACTGAGTCTGTCATTCACTCAGTGGCAGTTCAGTCTGTAATTCAATATATCATTCATTTATTCAGTCATTCACTCACTCAATCAGTCCTTTTAACATGGTTTTAGGTGATCATCCTCCGATCACACCGATGCGCGCGGACAGTTCCGGTTGGCTGTGTTTTTGTTTTGTCTTTTATCTCAAGAGACTGTTAAAAATTTTAAAAGCTTGTTTGGGAAACTTTGTTAGATAGAAATTATTATTACAGATTCAATCTCCCAACTTGATGAAGTAACTATTTTCAGATCAGATTTCATAGTCGAGCTTCAACTAATTCGCTGTTTTTAACGCAACATTCCGTGACGTTCCGAATTATTTCGGAACTCAGAAACAGGAAAAAATTGAAACGAAACGTTTCGGAATATCATGAAAAGTTCCGAAAAAGATTTTTCTCGACGATGAAGGCAACCTTATATTCTAGGTTCGCTATCCGGTGACTACGCACGCGTCTACTCGTACATCGTGCAGCACTTCCTGGCCACGCTCATGGATCCGTGTCGATTCTGGACGACCACCGTCAGGTTATACATGAAATCTCATGTAAAATTTCAGGTTTCGTCTTTTAAGTAATGTTAAGTTATTATATAATTATACGTTATATGGTTCTATGTATGATAGAGTAGGACTGGTACTACAGTCTTCTTCACTGATAAATATTTATAAACTCTGTGAAACATGGAACATTTGGATTATAATTGTTCAAGGCTCTGAAATTGTCGTACAATTCTTCACGTAATTAATATAAATATGACGTTTTTAGTCGTTTTGGAAAAAACTTACATTGTGATTAAAGATTTCCGTATTTAATGAAATGCAATTCACAAAATATGTCTTACCTCAGCAGTATTTGATAGTTGAATACATACTTTGAAGCCCATTTAATAAAAAATCAAGCAGAATTATCTTTCTTTCCAGACTACAATGTGGTGGCGAACAACTGAGTCTATCGGGACGTACGTTGATTGATCCTGGTTTCACTGAAGTCATGGAATGGATGCAGAATAGTGATAGTGAGCTGCCGGCCAGTCTGACTAAGGGTGAGTGAGTGAGTGAGTGAGTGAGTGAGTGAGTGAGTGAGTGAGTGAGTGAGTGAGTGAGTGAGTGAGTGAGTGAGTGAGTGAGTGAGTGAGTGAGTGAGTGAGTGAGTGAGTGAGTGAGTGAGTGAGTGAGTGAGTGAGTGAGTGAGTGAGTGAGTGGGTGAGTGAGTGAGTGAGTGAGTGAGTGAGTGAGTGAGTGAGTGAGTGAGTGAGTGAGTGAGTGGGTGAGTGAGTGGGTGAGTAAGTAAGTGAGTGAGTGAGTGAGTAAGTGAGTGAGTGAGTGAGTGAGTGAGTGAGTGAGTGAGTGAGTGAGTGAGTGAGTGAGTTTAGTGAGTGGGTGAGTGAGTAAGTGAGTGAGTAAGTGATAAGTGGATGAGTGAGTGACTGTTTTCAGGAGCCGTTTTGAACGTTGAACACTGTAAGCTAAGCGAACGCCAGACTTCGCCTCCTGATTATTTGACCGAGGTCAGTCAATCAGTCAGTCAATCAGTTCGTCAGTCAGTCAGTCAAACAATCAGACTATCAGTCAGACAATCAGTCAGTCCTTCGGTGAGTCAGTCAGCTTATCGGTCAGTTGGTCAGCCAACCAGTCGGTTAATCTGTCCGTCAATCAGTCAGCTAGCTAATCAGTTCGTCAATCAGTCAGTCCGTCAGTAATTCCAGTCCGAGCTCATCTCCCTGATGGAAAAGCACGGCATCGGCACGGATGCTAGCATTCCTGTTCACATCAATAACATCTGTCAGAGAAATTACGTCCAGGTTTGCAGACAGACACACTCACTCACTGACCTAACTCACTCACTCCCTCACTCACTCACTCACTCATTCACTCACTCACTCACTCACTCACTCACTCACCCACTCACTCACTCACTCACACAGGTCATCTCCGGTCGGCGTCTGGAGCCAACCAAACTGGGCATCGCTCTCTGCCACGGGTACTGGGCGGTGGATGCCGATCTGGTGCTACCGACGATGCGATCCGAAGTCGAACAACAGCTGAATCTCATTGCAGCTGGTAAAGCTCAGCATGAGCAGGTGAGTGAGTGAGTCAGTGAGTGAGTGATTTACAATCTAATTCCATTCAGCTTTTGAATTAATTGTGAAAAAAATTCTTTTAAATAGAAATTATAGAATTTTCCTGTCACCAGGTTACTAAACACACGGTGGAGTGTTTCTGCGCCAAGTTCATCTACTACGTCACGCAGATGACCAACGTTGACCTGCTATTTGAGACATCGTTCACGTCCCTGGCCGAGTCGGGCAAGCCGTTCTCGAGGTTGCTTATTGACTCACTTACTCACTCACTTGCTCACTCAATCACTCATGCATTTTTTCGTTAATTCATTCAGCCGTTTAGCCACCCATTCAATCACTCACCTAGTCACTCGCTCACTCACTTACTCATTCATTTATTCACTAACTCACTCACTCACTCACTTACTCACCCACTCACTCACAGATGCGGCAAGTGTCGTCGATATATGAAGTTGATCGCCGCGCGACCACAGCGGATTCACTGCAGTTTTTGCATGGACACGTACGCTTTGCCGTCGCATAAAGATGGTGTGGCCAGGGTTGGTGGCATATTCACTCACTCACTCAACTCACTCACTCACTTACTCACTCACTCATTCACTCACTCACTCACTCACCCACTTACTCACTCACTCTCACACTAACTTACTTATTCACTCACTAACTCACTCACTCTTTCACTCACTCACCCACTCTCTCACTCACTCACTCACTCACTCTCACACTAACTTACTTATTCACTCACTAACTCACTCACTCTTTCACTCACTCACCCACTCTCTCACTCACTCACTCACTCACTCATAGACTCACTCACTCACAGGTATATCAAGCGGGTGCGGCCAAGTGTCCACTGGATGGCTTCGAGCTCATCTACTGGACCCAACCACCGCTGGGAGCGCGATCCCCACCGAGAACGATGACCCTGTGCCCGTATTGCTATACGAACATGCCGTTTGAGAATATGCGGTGAGTGAATGAATGAATGAATGAGTGAGTGATTGAGTGAGTGAGTGAGTGAGTGAGTGAGTGAGTGAGTGAGTGAGTGAGTGAGTGAGTGAGTGAGTGAGTGAGTGAATTGTGAGTGAGTGACAGCTTATTGTAACTGAAAACCTTGGGTCACCCACCCAGGTCTCTTTGAAGATGAATTAGCTTGTCTGATAACTTGCGCTTGAAATTTTCGATTTTTGGGTCTTGATTAACTATTGAAATGCAGGTGTCACCTGACCAGAACTATAATGTAGTTTAAACGAGAGTTGAATGCATAACTATTTGTTAAATGTACTTGTTTGATAAGATGATTCACGTTTCACAACATGGACGAAACACAGGATTGACAGCGTTTACGTAATCAGAACGAGTTTTCTACTTACTGAATAAAAAAAGTTTCTCAATAACTGACTTTGAAAAATGTTGTTGAAGTTTGACTGAATACTTAAGTCTCTCACTAATTGACTCACCATAAATAATTCACTGTTACTGACTGAGTGATAGACTAAGAATACCTGATTGATTGGTTGATATACAGATACTTTCTGCAGACCCGGTGACGCGTGTGACAAGTGCACTCATCCGACGTGTAGTCATTCGTTCAGTCAGCTGGGCGTGACCAAATGTGGGGCTGAAGTGATGGGTTGGTTGATTGAGTGATTGACTGTTGATTGATTGATTAATTGCTTCACTGGATGATTGATTGACTGGCTTGCTGATGCTGACCGATTTATCGACTAGCATACAAAGAAAATTTTTCGCCGGTTTCCACTTGACAGACTGACTGACGGAATATTAATCGACTGACTGTCTTTTTGCCTGAATTTAATGACTGTCGTTCTGAATGACTGACTGACTGCACTGATTGACATCATTTTTAAATTTCAGACACTCGTCCAGTCACTCAGTCACAAATGGACGTTGCCGTGACTCGCATTTGTGAAGGAGTTCTCGTATTGGATACACAATCTGGTTAGTTAGTTACTCACTCACTCACTAACTCACGTACTCTGGTCGGATCCAGCCCGCGCAGCCCAGCTGACTGAGGGCATGTGAGACGAGACAACGCTTCAACGGCCACCACAACAACAACAACAACAACTCACGTACTCACTCACGTACTCACTCACTCAATTATTCATTCACTTACTCAACCACCACTCATCTTATCTCACACCAAAATGTGCTGTCAATATTCACGGACTTTCTTATCTTAATCATTCGCCAAATAAGTCATTGGTTTATTATTCACGTTTCAGATGAAGTAGGTATAATCTGAAAGTTATTAATTGGTAATTCTCTGTCCACTATCTGAGTAACTGATGGTAAACTCTATTTGAGTAAACAAAGATGATTCATATCCACTCACTCACCCACTTACTCATTCATTCATGCACTCACTCACTCACTCACCCTCTCGCCCGCTTACTCACTCACTCACTCACATACTCAGCCATTCAATAATTCACTCACTCACTCACGCACCCACCCAGTCACTCATCCACTGATTCACTGTTTCACTCACTCACTCACTCACATACTCATTCAATAATTCACTCACTCACTCACCCAGTCACTCATCCACTGATTCACTCACTCACTTAATGACAGGTCCCAAATGGAAGCTTCAATGCAATCGGTGTCCGGCGGCTGTCGTCTTCTGTTCAGGCGCTTTAAAAATTCAGGTTTCACTTCAAGATGCTTGAATATTTTTTATTTACTTGTTCAATAATAATTATTCATTTTTGCATGCAGAATTTTAATATAACTTACGAAAACTGCCTTTTCAGGTCGAACCGCACAAAAAATGCGACCAGTGCAACGCGCAACTGATGGCCATCAAATATAAACCGGTCGGTTGTTGTTGCACTTTAGTTATTGTTATTGCTGTTCTTATCATTGTTGTTGTTGTTGTAGTGGCTGTTTTTGTTGTTGTTAAAAAAACAAAAAATTCAGGATAAAACCGAACTACCCGACGGTCAGTCTGAGCACACGGGATGTCTGTTCTGCGATGAAACGCTGCTGCCTTTAGTGGATCTGACCAAAATGACGGTGATTCGAGCTGGTGCCTCGTCGGCACCTCGTGGTCGAGGTCGTGGCCGCGGTGAGTGAGTGAGTGAGCGAGTGAGTGAGTGAGTGAGTGAGTGAGTGAGTGAGTGAGTGAGTGAGTGAGTGAGTGAGTGAGTGAGTGAGTGGGTGAGTCAGTGGGTGAGTCAGTGAGTGAGTGAGCGAATGAGTCATGCAAGTGAGTAAGCGAGCGATCGAGTGAGTCATTCAAGTGAGTGAGTGAGTGATTGTTTTCGTTTTTCTGGATATTTGACCTAATCTAACGTTTCAGGCGGTCGCGGACGTGGTGGTGGCGGCCGAGGTCGTGGTCGTGGTGGACGACCATAGAAATGCTGGAATGATATAGAAATAATGGAATTTCTTTACACCGGAGTTCATAAGTTTATTAAAAAAACTTAAATTGTTCAACACAATTTTGAGAGAAATAAGTTTATAAATATGTCGAACGGTCAAAAGACGGAAATGCTTTCTGTTTGCGGGATTTTGTTTTTAAGCTAGGGAAGTCTTCGATAGGTCTCGCTATCTGTAATCACGTGTAATACTTTTTTGATGGATTTTTCTATCTGTCCGTGATAAGTTTCATAAATTATATCATGTTTATTCGAGTCATTAAGTTTGTTTATTGTTTGTTATTGCAGATTATGGTGAAATAATAAAATTATATTTCTGTTTTTGATGGGGTATTTTATAAGAAAACACGTGAATCAAATATTCCATGATCGTGTCCAATGAATAAATTAACCTTTCAGCTTAGCCTATCGCATGTTAAACAAACTTAAGCCCGTGAAAAACAATGAAGAACTTTGTGCATCAAATTTATGTACCACTTCATCCCAAGAGTTAGACGTTGTGAACTAGAAAAGTAGGTCGTTAAGCAATGACCTCAAGCATAACTTATCAGCTGACCAACATATAAATCAGCCCGAATAAATCGGGGAATTCGAAAAATTATCCAGACTCTGCTTCAGAACCTCTGCTAGAGATCATTTATAAAAAAAATTCTATGAAAACGTACTCAGCTTTAGGAAAAGCTCTTTCGACGGTTCTCTAATAGATCTTTTATTTTTCCTTAACGCCGTTGACACTTTTAACGGGTTTTGGGCTACCAGAAAACAATAGAGAAACGAAGGTTCATCTGTCAATGTAACTGCAGATGCATCCTGAATATAGAGGAATTTGAAAATCGTGGTTATATACGAAAAGTGTTACAGAACATTGAAGATGGCGCGCATTCGAAATCAGTGTCGCGGTCAACTGTGAATACTACAATACTTGACTTTGCGAAGTAAGCAAGTCTAAAAACGAAACCTACTGACGCGGAAATCTAATGAGAATATCAATAATTTGCGTGAGCCTACCATGGCACCAATGTAAAGATCAAGTTTTGGTACATGAGTAATATCTTATTACCGCTTGGTGTTCCAAGTTTGTGTTTTTTTTCATTAGGACCAGAAATAACTAGTTAGAGGTTATGAATCATAAATCACATAAAGATAAAAAAAAATTA
>OZ038445.1:23761551-23799860 GCA_964036265.1 Daptonema setosum
TGAAGTATGGTTACCCAACCAGAGACGATCTGCGCGTTTTTCGAACTGCCGTGCTTTCTTATGATGGACGCAACAAGTGAGTGAATAAGTGAGTGAGTGAGTTAATGAGTGAGTTGGTGAGTGAGTGAGTGAGTTAATGAGTGAGTTGGTGAGTGAGTGAGTAAGTGAGTGAGTGAGTGAATGTGTGAGTGAGTTAGTGAGTGAGTTAGTGAGTGAGTGAGTTAGCGAACTACAGTAGTGAGTGAGTGACTTCAGAACTGCAATCTGGGTCTGTGAGGTTGTTAACGAAAGTACGAAAAACATGAGAGACCACGAGTACATGAGTGCCAAAGGACGTCGTGAGTTCGCACATGCGTATAATATTGATATGGTGAGATGGTTGACTGACTGAGTGTCTGACTGAATGGCTGAATGACTGACTGACTGACTGACTGACGGATTATAGGAAAGCATTGCACGCGCTGAAATGGAAGGCAGTTCAAGGAATTTATCACGAAGACTTGACAGTTTCAAACTGAGTCGAATGGCTCCAGCGACAGGTTAGTGAGTGGTTGGAGAGTGAGTGAATGAGTGAGTGAATGACTGAGTGAATGAGTGAGTGAATGAGTAAGTGAATGAGTGAGTGAATGAGTAAGTGAATGAGTGAGTGAATGAGAGAGTGAATGAGTGAGTGAATGACCACTGGCGGACGAGCTAATCCTCCAAAGGGAGGGGATAAGGATCATAGAGGGGCAGTTTTCTGGGACTTGGCAGTTTTTAGGCCATTTCACCTACACCTTAGGAAACAAATTATATTATTTGAAAAGGACAAAGAGGGGGGAATTCCACTTTTCCCACCCCTTCTCGTCCGCTTGTGCGATTGAGTGAGTGAGAGAGTAATTAAAGGAACGAGCGTTTTAGGTGTTGGTTTCATTCGTGAGAAATGGGAAGAGATTGACGACTACATTCGTCGTACATCAACCAGGTATGTTGTAATCAATGTTGTTGTAGTTGTTATTTTTGCTGTTGTTGTTGTTATCTATGTTATTTTTGCTGTTGTTGTTGTTATCTATATGTTGTTATTATAATAATTGTCAAAACTTCAATTACGTATTTTATCGATTAGTTTTTCAGATATGTCAACACGTTTGTGATTTCTGGTCCTCTTTACATGCCGACTACATCTGACGATGGCCAACGATTTGTCAAGTATCAAGTGATCGGTTCGTTGTTGTTGTTGTTGTTGTCGTTGTTTGGTTTGTTGCTGTTGTTGTTGTTGTTGTTGTTGTCGTTGTTTGGTTTGTTGCTGTTGTTGTTGTTGTGATTGTTGTTGTTTGGTTCGTTGTTATTGTTGTTGTTGTTGTGATTGTTGTTTGGTTTGTTGTTGTTGTTTGTCGTTGTAGTTGTTTCAGGTACGATTGTTTTTTTTGTAGGTGCGCAGGCAATGGCCATTCCAACGCACTTCTACAAGGTGGCACTCTTCGAAGAATCCGAGCATACACTCGACCTGATCTGTTTCCTTGTAACGAATGCAGATATCGATATTCGTTTTGCGAGGCTTGATGATTTTCTGGTTAGAAGAGAGAAACCTGATTGACAGACTGACTGACAGTTTAACTAACTGACTGACTGACTAACACACTGACTGGTTCAGGTATCGTTGAAAGTGATCGAACGCGCGGCCGGGTATCAGATCTTCGACAAGGCCAACAAAGAGTCCATTCGTCACATAAATAAAATGCGACTCGTTTACGAATAACTTCGTTGTTCGAACAAATAAAAAAATCAACACCCTATTTAAAATTGAAAAGAATTTTTGTCAGTTGAGCAAATAAATTGACAGTCTACTACT
Organism: Daptonema setosum; assembly: GCA_964036265.1. NCBI lineage: Eukaryota > Metazoa > Nematoda > Chromadorea > Monhysterida > Xyalidae > Daptonema > Daptonema setosum. Next base: position 23,763,383 of record OZ038445.1, read on the forward strand.
CTTTTTATGAAAATTATACTCTTTTTATGAAAATTATAAGTAAACTTACAAGTCAGTCCTATTCTTATATTATTGAAGGTACCCAAAGTAACGTAAATTCGTTCTTTCTATGTTCAGTAATGAAACCTTAACTCTGATTTTGTAAAATATCGCGTATGGCCCTATGCGTTCATGTATTAAATGCTTGTTCGTACATGTTAACTGGAAACTGAGGCAAACTTCGTAAATTTAACTGTGAAAATCTGAGTATTACTTATTTTCTACTAAAAAGCACTAAAAAAGCTGTGAAAATCTGATTATTACTTATTTTCTACTGAAAAGCACTAAAAATATATCGATGTGTTGTTCGCAAAAGCTTATAAAAATGCAAATATATATTCAAAAACTTCATGTTCGTTCACTTGATCACTCACTTAATAGCTCACCCACTCACTCCCTCACTCAGCACCTCCCTCAATGAATCAATTTACTCGAACCTCCTTTTTATTTTCTTTACGAGTTGAACCTCATGTACGGGGAATTCAAAGAGTGGCCAAAGAAGGGGGTGAGGCCGTTGCCTTACATTATGGTGAACGACAACCATCACGTTAAAACGACAACCAGGACTTTGGTGATCGGATTTGCGATCGCCGCTGCATTAGCCAAATTTGCTCGATATTCATGGAATATAAACTGTCTTATGTTGAAAAACCTCGCTATGCATGTGATCAACGATTATAATCCAGATCGACCACCCACTGACAGCTTCTGAACTTTGAACTAAACTAAGCTTAAAACTTTTGATTCGAAGGCGGCAAGAATAAATTTCAGAATAGAATATACCGGTCTCTGGACAAGGCCTTGCTATCTTCCCGATCACTCTAAGAATATCATTATGTAATGATTCATTAAATGTGGCTTCAGCCCAGGATTTATATAGTGGTTCATCAAATGCGGGTGGCTTTAGCCTAGGATTAATGTAGTGATTCATTGAATGTGGCTTCAGCCCAGGATTTATATAGTGGTTCATTAAATGCGGGTGGCTTTAGCCTAGGATTAATGTAGTGATTCATTGAATGTGGCTTCAGCCCAGTATTTATATAGTGGTTCATTAAATGCGGGTGGCTTTAGCCTAGGATTAATGTAGTGATTCATTGAATGTGGCTTCAGCCCAGGATTTATGTAGTGATTCATTGAATGTGGCTTTAGCCCAGGACTTATGTAGTGATTCATTGAATGTGGCTTTAGCCCAGGATTTATGTAGTGCTTTATTGAATGCGGTTTTAGCCCAGGATTTATGTAGTGATTCATTGAATGCGGTTTTAGCCCCCAGGATTTATGTAGTGGTTCATTGAATGTGGCTTTAGCCCAGGACTTATGTAGTGGTTCATTAAATGCGGGTGGCTTTAGCCTAGGATTAATGTAGTGATTCATTGAATGTGGCTTCAGCCCAGGATTTATGTAGTGATTCATTGAATGTGGCTTTAGCCCAGAACTTATGTAGTGGTTCATTGAATGCGGTTTTAGCCCCCAGGATTTATGCAGTGGTTCATTGACTGTGGCTTTAGCCCAGGATTTATATAGTGCTTTATTGAATGCGGTTTTAGCCCAGGATTTATGTAGTGGTTCATTGAATGTGGCTTTAGCCCAGGACTTATGTAGTGGTTCATTGAATGTGGCTTTAGCCCAGGATTTATGTAGTGCTTTATTGAATGCGGTTTTAGCCCCCAGGATTTATGTAGTGGTTCATTGAATGTGGCTTTAGCCCAGGACTTATGTAGTGGTTCATTGAATGTGGCTTTAGCCCAGGATTTATGTAGTGCTTTATTGAATGCGGTTTTAGCCCAGGATTTATGTAGTGGTTCTTTGAATGTGGATGGCTTCAGCCCAGGATTTATGTAGTGATTCATTGAATGTGGCTTCAGCCCAGGATTTATGTAGTGAGTCATTGAATGTGGATTTAGCCCAGGATTTATGTAGTGGTTCATTGAATGTGGCTTTAGCCCAGGATTTATGTAGTGGTTCATTGAATGTGGCTTCAGCCAAGGATTTATGTAGTGGTTCATTGAATATGCCTTTAGTCTAGGATTTATGTAGTAGTTCATTGAATGTGGCTTCAGCTCAGGATTTATGTAGTGGTTCATTGAATGTGGCTTCAGCTAAAGATTTATGTAGTGGTTCATTGAATGCCTTTAGTCTAGGATTTATGTAGTGGTTCATTGAATGTGGCTTCAGCCCAGGATTTATGTAGTGGTTCATTGAATGTGGCTTCAGCCAAGGATTTATGTAGTGGTTCATTGAATGTGGCTTCAGCCCAGGATTTATGTAGCGGTTCATTGAATATGCCTTTTGTCTAGGATTTATGTAGTAGTTCATTGAATGAGGCTTCAGCTCAGGATTTATGTAGTGGTTCATTGAATGTGGCTTCAGCTAAAGACTTATGTAGTGGTTCATTGAATGCCTTTAGTCTAGGATTTATGTAGTGGTTCATTGAATGTGGCTTCAGCCCAGGATTCATGTAGTGCAAATTTGCCCATCACCTAGTGAGACTAAGGTTTGAAAATCAGGGACAACAGAACATGCTATAGCGGTTCATTGATTGTGGCTTTGGCCTAGGATTTATATGATGTTTATTGTTTATTGAATGTGGCTTTGTCCCAGGATTTATATAGCGGTTCATTGAATGTGTAGTGGTTCATTGAATATGGCTTTATCCCAGGATTTATGTAGTGTTTTATTGAATGCGGCTTTGGCCCAGGATTTATATAAATGTTTACTGAATGTGGCTTTGTCCCAGGATTTATGTAGTGGTTCATTGAATGTGGCTTTGGCCAAGGATTTATGTAGCGGTTCATTGAATGTGTAGTGGTTCATTGAATATGGCTTTGGCCAAGGATTTATGTATTGGTTCATTGAATGTGGCTTTGGTCCAGGATCTATTTAGTGGTTTATTGAATGTGGCTTTGCGGTTCATTCATTGAACGTGGCTTTGGCGCAGGATTTATGTAGTGGTTTATTGAACGTGGCTTTGGCGCAGGATTTATGTAGTGGTTTATTGAATGTGGCTTTGGCCCAGGAGTTACATATGTAGCGGTTCATTGAATGTGGCTTATGCACATGATTTCTAGTAGTGATTCACTGGATGTGGCTTATGCACATGATTTCTAGTAGTGATTCACTGGATGTGGCTTATGCACATGATTTCTAGTAGTGATTCACTGGATGTGGCTTATGCACATGATTTCTAGTAGTGATTCACTGGATGTGGCTTATGCACATGATTTCTAGTAGTGAGTGATTCACTGGATGTGGCTTATGCACATGATTTCTAGTAGTGATTCACTGGATGTGGCTTATAGCCTCCGTAATTCATTATGAGAAAAACCAAATCCGTATTACGACCGACGGATTTCCAGCGAATAAGACTTTTACCACGCATAAATTTTATTATTTTCATTCCCTGCCTATTGAATACTTTCACAAATTATTTTCAAAAATGTTTTGATTGAAATGTTTAATTTTGGTGTTTATAAAAAATTAATTCGGTTCTATTATTCTTGTAAAAATTATAAAGTTGAAGTATGTAATAAATTTAGCACGTTTGACATCGAAAACAATCGATTTCGAATTTTTTCCCGAATCTGAGACAAATTTTTATGTCGTAAGACAATTTCCCGGCATGAAGTGACATAGGCATGTACACATCATGACTGGGAAAAATCTTATTCATTTGTTATAATGAAATACGGGTGCTATATGCACATGATTTCTAGTAGTGATTCACTGGATGTGGCTTATGCACATGATTTCTAGTAGTGATTCACTGGATGTGGCTTATGCACATGATTTCTAGTAGTGATTCACTGGATGTGGCTTATGCACATGATTTCTAGTAGTGATTCACTGGATGTGGCTTATGCACATGATTTCTAGTAGTGATTCACTGGATGTGGCTTATGCACATGATTTCTAGTAGTGATTCACTGGATGTGGCTTATGCACATGATTTCTAGTAGTGATTCACTGGATGTGGCTTATGCACATGATTTCTAGTAGTGATTCACTGGAAGTGGCTTATGCACATGATTTCTAGTAGTGATTCACTGGATGTGGCTTATGCACATGATTTCCAGTAGTGATTCACTGGATGTGGCTTATGCACATAATTTTTAGTAGTGGTTCACTGGATGTGGCTATGCACATGATTTCTAGTAGTGGTTCACTGTATGTGGCTATGCACAATATTTTCAGTTGTGGTTCACTGGATGTGGCTTATGCACATGATTTCTAGTAGTGGTTCACTGGATGAGGCTTATGCACATGATTTTTAGTAGTGGTTCACTGAATGTGGCTTATGCACATGATTTCTAGTAGTGGTTCACTGGATGTGGCTTATGCACATGATTTCTAGTAGTGGTTCACTGAATGTGGCTTATGCACATGATTTCTAGTAGTGGTTCACTGGATGTGGCTATGCACATGATTTCTAGTAGTGGTTCTCTGTATGTGGCTATGCACATGACTTCTAGTAGTGGTTCACTGGATGTGGCTACGCACATGATTTCTAGTAGTGGTTCACTGGATGTGACATGATTTCTAGTAGTGGTTCATTGAATGTGGCTTTAGCCCAGGATTTATGTAGTGGTTCATTGAATGTGGCTTTGGCCCAGGATTTATGTAGTGGCTTATTGAATGTGGCTTTGGCCCAGTTGAATGTGGCTTCTGCATGTTTTTAGCAGTGGTTCACTGAATGTGGCTAAAGACGACTATTGGTCTCCATACCATAGTCGGAGCTGTCTCGTACTCGATTCGATGTTTCATTCTTATGTAACATTATGTTATTTCTATATTTATCTGCTCTACCGCTACTGCACGTGTGCTAAACATAGTCATGTTGCATTGTAGTCAGGGTGCGTTATTCGGCTAGTGCTGTGACCTAGTTGGTTGTTTGGAAAGTCGTCCTCTTTGATCCGCACAAGTTGACACATACTTGGGTCAGCTTGTGCACTTATATATCAACTTACATTTTCATATTCATTCAGTCTTGCATTCTCTCGAGTTTTGGTGTGTTCAGTGTTTGGCCGTTGGCCGTTTGTGTTCAACGTTATCATATATCGGAAGTTATATTGTATGAAAGAACTTTATGACCGAAAGTGAGAGTTGGCTTGATTCGGTTATGTAATTGTAAAGTAATACAAGCAAGACTCGTTATCTAACACTGTTTATAGTAGTCACAAGACAAAGTAATAGCATTATATAATAGCTATGTTGCAGTAAACGTAAACCCAACCTTCGACTGGCTCTCTCTGGATAACACTGCGCTTTGTTCTTATATTTATAGCATCTTCATCAATATACAGCCGAATTGCCACACCGAGCGTGTCACAGGAAGCAGAAGCCGAATCGTAATGGGTAAGAAGTCGAGTCCGTCAGGCAAAAAGAAGACGCCTGATCGAGTCGGGGAGTCAGTACAGCAGACGGATTCAACAGGAGACGAGGTTGATGGTGAAGTGAGTGAAGTGAAATTTCTCAAGTTTTTGGAAGAATGCATGAATGATGATGTTAAAACTCAACGCGCTGTCAGTAGTGTGCGTGAGTTAGTAAATATCCATCAGCCTATTCTTCATGTAACTCTGCCTAAGAGAATTGTCTCCAACAATAATGCTGATAGAATTGAATGGTTGTTGCGTGCGTCCGAAATCATTTTCGAGCAGGAGAATACGATCCCATGGGCCTTTTCGGTGAAAAGTACAGAGAAGGTGGACGTGAAGCAGCTGAAGGCGCGCCTGGCTCATGCCGTACAGCAACAACAACAGTTGAGTCGACAGTCAGCTGGTGTACAACAACAACAACAACAGTCGAGTCATGGATCACCGGGCGAACATCAACAACAACAACAAAAGTTGAGCAACCATCTTCATCCGGAAGAGAGTGCTTGCATATCAACTCATCAGGTGCAACAACAACAAAAGTTGAGCAACCATCTTCATCCGGAAGAGAGTGCTTGCATATCAACTCGTCAACAACAACAACAAAAGTTGAGCAACCATCTTCATCCGGAAGAGAGTGCTTGCATATCAACTCATCAGGTGCAACAACAACAAAAGTTGAGCAACCATCTTCATCCGGAAGAGAGTGCTTGCATATCAACTCATCAGGTGCAACAACAACAAAAGTTGAGCAACCATCTTCATCCGGAAGAGAGTGCTTGCATATCAACTCATCAGGTGCAACAACAACAAAAGTTGAGCAACCATCTTCATCCGGAAGAGAGTGCTTGCATATCAACTCATCAGGTGCAACAACAACAAAAGTTGAGCAACCATCTTCATCCGGAAGAGAGTGCTTGCATATCAACTCATCAGGTGCAACAACAACAAAAGTTGAGCAACCATCTTCATCCGGAAGAGAGTGCTTGCATATCAACTCATCAGGTGCAACAACAACAAAAGTTGAGCAACCATCTTCATCCGGAAGAGAGTGCTTGCATATCAACTCATCAGGTGCAACAACAACAAAAGTTGAGCAACCATCTTCATCCGGAAGAGAGTGCTTGCATATCAACTCATCAGGTGCAACAACAACAAAAGTTGAGCAACCATCTTCATCCGGAAGAGAGTGCTTGCATATCAACTCATCAGGTGCAACAACAACAAAAGTTGAGCAACCATCTTCATCCGGAAGAGAGTGCTTGCATATCAACTCGTCAACATCAGCAGCTGCATCCATCACAAATGGGAGGCGTATCACAAAGGGCCAACGAATTCAATTGTGATAAACCGGGCCGTCAGCCATCACAAAGGGGTCGCCTATCACAAAGTGACGACGAGTTCATTTGGGATGAACCCTTTGGACAGCTATTACAAAGGAGTACTGCGTTGATGAGGGAGCTAAACCCCGAAGGTAGACAACAACAACAACGACGACAGGTACAGCCATCACAAATGGGAGGCGTATCACAAAGTGACCAGTTATTCAATTGTGATAGACCGGTCAGTCAGCCATCACAAATGGGAGGCTTATCACAAAATGACAACGTATTCATTTGTGATAGTCCGGTCCGTCAGCCATCACAAAGGGGAGGCGTATCACAAAGGGTCAACGAACTCATTTGTGACAAACCGGTCAGTCAGCCATCACAAATGGGAGGCCTATCACAAAGCGACAAGTTACTCATTGATGATGAACCTGTCAATCAGCGATCACAAATGAGTGTAGTATCGAAGTATGATGCGAATATTCACTGGGAACAACATCAACAGCGTCATATGAGCGGGGAGAAGAGTCAGCGAGGCATGCAGCAAACGTGGGCTGATCGCGAGGTGCCATCACAAATGGGTTTTCTATCACAAACTGACAACGTACGCATTTGTGATAGACCTTTAGGGCAGCCATCACAAATGAGTCCTGCTACGATGTATGAACAGAAACAGGATGATGCACAACCACAACAACAACAGCTGCATCCATCACAACAAGGTTTTCTATCACAAGGTGACAAGTTATTCATTTGTGATAGTCCTGTCAACCAGCCACCACAAATGGGTCGCCTATCACAAAGCGACAATTTATTGATTTGTGATAGACCTGTCAACCAGCCATCACAAATGAGTCGTGCGTCGATGTGGGAGCAACAACAACAACACCAGCAGCATGTTGAGCGTGAGGGTCATCAGAAGTATTATGTACAGCGGGACGAGGGCTTTGAGGCTGACAACAACAAAGTCAAGAGTAATCATAGAGTACAGTGGGCTGGCGAAGTTGCGAATGGTGGAGTACGTGATAGACAGGAGGCTCACAGGGGAACGGCTGGGACTGAAGAGAAAGAGAGCTGGCAAGAGACCATGGGGAGAATGATGAATGTTTGGCAGAGAGCCAGCGAGAAACAGCTGGCCATGATGCAGAAGTCGAACGAACAACAAGTGCTGGCAATGAAGAAACACGACCAGTTTTCGGGAGAGGACAAAGCTGAGTTCAAATACTGGTTTGAGGATCTGCGTGCGAGACTGGAGGACACGTATCTCAGTGATGAAGAAAAATTGAGACACCTGATGACATGTCTCAAGGGCAACGCGAAACGTCAGTTCAGGGAAGACAACGACAGGCCGACGTGGTTATCAGCACTGGAGTACTTGTCTGAAAAGTATGGTAGCCGGTACGGACGAGACAACAAAGTGGCTGATCGTTTTCATAGTCGAGTACAAAAACCGGGTGAGTCGGTACGGGAGTTTGCGTTCGCTTTGAAACGTTTGTGTCCGATCGATGACTACAACCCGTATTTTGAACAGTACATGACAGGTCAATTGATTTCTGGATTACAGTCAGCTCGTGACCGAGAGAAAGCTACCTACGAGGCGGAAATTAAACGGACTCCGTTTGAGGCCATCGTTCGAGGCATTGAGGACTACGAGTATTGCCGTGATAAAGTATCTAGTAGAGGAAGTCAGGCTGTGAAACCGAGTCAGCGGGGAGCTGGAACTGAGCAGTGGGAACGGGGTCGTGAGCAGACACGTGGAGGAGCGGTCAAGTATGAGCACACACAACAGCAAAGTGCTAATCAACGGCAAACCTATCAGCCGCCTGCAAACAATAACATGAGGCATGGGCAATATCAAGTGGATACCCGGCAGCCACCGCCGGGGTTCAGTTGGAATCGAAAGCAAGACAGTAACCAGCAACATCGAGTCAACCAGGTACAGTGGGGCGGACTCCGTCAACCGGTCCAAGACTATCAACAGAATCAGCGGTTGTCTGGGGGCAGGGAATGTTTCAAATGCGGAGAGGTGGGTCATTTACAAAGCAATTGTACCTATCAAAGCCAGAGACAATTGTCGGGAGGTCAACCACCACAAGCATCGGACTATCAAACAGTCAGAGCAGTGAGTGTTGGAAAACCTGTTGAAGATGTGGAGGCAGTGTCAGCTGAACTGCGTGCTCTGAAAGATGAAATAGCACAACTGAAACACCGCGATGAGTTTAGATATGGTGTGTTGAGTTCCAAGGTGCATAAGATGTTGATGAACGATCGCAATGAAAAGGAGAGAGAGGAGTCTGAAAAGAAAGAAGTGACTGTGAGAGCAGTGAGCGTTCCGATTCAATCATTCAACGCTGAAGCTCAACAGGAAGAGGATTACCCGATTAGAGTCAACGGGCAACCGGTTGGACTGAAACAGGTGTTGTTTGACACTGGTGCGCAGATGAACCTGATTTCACAGAACTTTGCGGCTCAGCTGGGAGTGAAGATACAGCCATGCAATACACCGTTGGTTGCTGTCAACATGACTACAGTAGTATGCACTGGTGTATGCACCGTTGAACTGAAAATAGATGGAAAATTGACAGTTATTGAATGTCATGTGGCGACAGAGTCCAATACACCGCTGTTGGTTGGCACTAAGGCAATGCAAGGACAAGGGATACAGCTGTTGTCTTGGACAGGCCGTAGTTTGATGGCATCAGTGATACCGGCTGAAGGTGATGTGCTAGATGTGCGTGTACCATTGGTGGTTGCAGAGAAACCTGAAGATCAGAACGTTGTCATTTCGGTGAGCACAGAACAGGAAGAAGTAGTCACGCTATCGACCGAGAATGTGGTGGAGAGTTCTGAAATGAGTAATGGCGAATTGGCAACAGGTCAGTGCATGAATAAATGGTTGCCGGTGCCAAGTGCAAAATATGGCCAGCTGAAACTAATGTTGCCCGACTTATTACAGCTGCGAGTTGGTAAGCTCAGTCGTGCGAACGTTAGTGATCCGGTGATTAAGCTGGTGCACAATCGGATGGAACATGGTCAGATGAAATTGAAGCCTGAGTCTCAACGTGACGTTAAAAGCATCATCGTCAAAACGTGTCACCGTTTGGGTCAGATCCACGGTAGAATGAAAGCGGCCGTATCCAAAGTGTTTGTTGTGTCGCGAAAATTGGTTCAGAAGCTGTTTTAGTGGTGGCATACGGTAGCCTTTTTCTACATTTACTCACATTTTGTTGTTAAAATGTTTTCTACAGTTGGCTTTGGGATGAGATGCTTCATGCCTATCTGTTAATTGTGTGAGTTACGCTATATCGATACGACTATGTTGACCTTCAACCTGAGACGGATGGCACTGGCAGTTGTTTTATGTATTTAATTTTAGTTTTGATGTCGTTTTAACTGAAGTTTTGTCGGTTGGAGCAGCTCAGTATCGATTTTAGACTGAGTCTGGTGTTTTGAACGATTCGGTGATCATTTTAGACTGAATCTGTGAATTTTCGGGCAGCTCAGTAAATGTTTTAGGCTGAGTCTGTAAGTTTTCGTACAACCTTAGCAACGTTTTAGGTTGAGGACAGTTTTGCGTTATTTTTGTCGGTATCAATGGATTTTTGCGCTGAAATTGAACCGAAGAGGATTTTATTATGTTGGCGTCAATTTTTTTATCGTGGATTGAAGCATCATCGTCGTTTTTGCGTTCGCGTATTCGTCATCGTCGTTTTTGCGTTAACGTTTTTGTGCCGTCGTTGAGGAGGGAGAGGAGTTGAATGCGATTCAACTGGCTGCCGCCGTTTCAAATCGATGTGGTCTTCATTGGTCGTGCCGTCATGCGTTCGAATCGTGGTCGTTGGCATATGCATTCTCGTATCATGGTCAGGCGTTGGCAGTAACTGGCGTCTTCATCACTGGCAGACTAGTTTATTATCCCAGATAGTGTATCGTAAATCTTAGATAGCTCACTCATAACTTGTTAACTTTCTTTTGCAGCTTTTCAGAGTGCTTTATGGATAAAAACGGTGATTGTGGTTTTACCTGATTCATGATTTTAACCTATTCATTGCATTGCTTAATTAATTGATATTATCCGTATTTATTCGTTATTTATCTTAATTATTTACTTATTATCTTTTATCAATTGTTCTTTATTATGTTTCCGGTCGGAGGGAGAAGACGACTATTGGTCTCCATACCATAGTCGGAGCTGTCTCGTACTCGATTCGATGTTTCATTCTTATGTAACATTATGTTATTTCTATATTTATCTGCTCTACCGCTACTGCACGTGTGCTAAACATAGTCATGTTGCATTGTAGTCAGGGTGCGTTATTCGGCTAGTGCTGTGACCTAGTTGGTTGTTTGGAAAGTCGTCCTCTTTGATCCGCACAAGTTGACACATACTTGGGTCAGCTTGTGCACTTATATATCAACTTACATTTTCATATTCATTCAGTCTTGCATTCTCTCGAGTTTTGGTGTGTTCAGTGTTTGGCCGTTGGCCGTTTGTGTTCAACGTTATCATATATCGGAAGTTATATTGTATGAAAGAACTTTATGACCGAAAGTGAGAGTTGGCTTGATTCGGTTATGTAATTGTAAAGTAATACAAGCAAGACTCGTTATCTAACACTGTTTATAGTAGTCACAAGACAAAGTAATAGCATTATATAATAGCTATGTTGCAGTAAACGTAAACCCAACCTTCGACTCTAATGCACATGATTTTTTATAGTGGTTCACTGGGTGTGGCTTATGCACATGATTTTTTGTTGTGGTTCACTGGATGTGGCTTATGCACATGATTTTTGGTAGTGGTTTATAGTATGTGGCTATGCACATGATTTTTAGTAGTGTTTCACTGAATGTGGCTTATGCACATGATTTTTAGTAGTGTTTCACTGAATGTGGCTTATGCACATGATTTTTAGTAGTGTTTCACTGAATGTGGCTTATGCACATGATTTTTAGTTGTGGTTCACTGTATGTGGCTATGCACATGATTTTTAGTTGTGGTTCACTGGATGTGGCTTATGCACATGATTTTTAGTAGCGGTTCACTGTATGTGGCTATGCACATGATTTTTAGTAGTGTTTCACTGAATGTGGCTTATGCACATGATTTTTAGTAGTGTTTCACTGAATATGGCTTATGCACATGATTTTTAGTTGTGGTTCACTGTATGTGGCTATGCACATGATTTTTAGTTGTGGTTCACTGCACTGTATGTGGCTATGCACATGATTTTTAGTTGTGGTTCACTGGATGTGGCTTATGCACATGATTTTTAGTAGCGGTTCACTGTATGTGGCTATGCACATGATTTTTAGTAGTGTTTCACTGAATGTGGCTTATGCACATGATTTTTAGTAGTGTTTCATTGAATGTGGCTTATGCACATGATTTTTAGTAGTGTTTCACTGAATGTGGCTTATGCATTTGATTTTTAGTTGTGGTTCACTGTATGTGGCTATGCACATGATTTTTAGTTGTGGTTCACTGGATGTGGCTTATGCACATGATTTTTAGTAGCGGTTCACTGTATGTGGCTATGTACAAGATTTTTAGTTGTGGTTCACTGGATGTGGCTTATGCACATGATTTTTCGTTGTGGTTCACTGGATGTGGCTAACGCACATGATTTTTAGTTGTGGTTCACTGTATGTGGCTATGCACATAGTTTTTCGTTGTGGTTCACTGGATGTGGCTTATGCACATGATTTTTAGTTGTGGTTCACTGCATGTGGCTATGCACATGATTTTTAGTTGTGGTTCACTGGATGTGGCTTATGCACATGATTTTTCGTTGTGGTTCACTGGATGTGGCTTACGCACATGATTTTTAGTTGTGGTTCACTGGATGTGGCTATGCACAATATTTTCAGTTGTGGTTCACTGGATGTGGCTTATGCACATGATTTCTAGTAGTGGTTCACTGGATGTGGCTTATGCACATGATTTTTAGTAGTGGTTCACTGAATGTGGCTTATGCACATGATTTCTAGTAGTGGTTCACTGGATGTGGCTTATGCACATGATTTCTAGTAGTGGTTCACTGAATGTGGCTTATGCACATGATTTCTAGTAGTGGTTCACTGGATGTGGCTATGCACATGATTTCTAGTAGTGGTTCTCTGTATGTGGCTATGCACATGATTTTTAGTAGTGGTTCACTGGATGTGGCTACGCACATGATTTCTAGTAGTGGTTCACTGGATGTGACATGATTTCTAGTAGTGGTTCATTGAATGTGGCTTTAGCCCAGGATTTATGTAGTGGTTCATTGAATGTGGCTTTGGCCCAGGATTTATGTAGTGGCTTATTGAATGTGGCTTTGGCCCAGGATTTATGTAGTGGTTTATTGAATGTGGCTTCTGCATGTTTTTAGCAGTGGTTCACTGAATGTGGCTAATGCACATGATTTTTAATAGTGGTTCACTGGGTGTGGCTTATGCACATGATTTTTTGTTGTGGTTCACTGGATGTGGCTTATGCACATGATTTTTGGTAGTGGTTTATAGTATGTGGCTATGCACATGATTTTTAGTAGTGTTTCACTGAATGTGGCTTATGCACATGATTTTTAGTAGTGTTTCACTGAATGTGGCTTATGCACATGATTTTTAGTAGTGTTTCACTGATTGTGGCTTATGCACATGATTTTTAGTTGTGGTTCACTGTATGTGGCTATGCACATGATTTTTAGTTGTGGTTCACTGGATGTGGCTTATGCACATGATTTTTAGTAGCGGTTCACTGTATGTGGCTATGCACATGATTTTTAGTAGTGTTTCACTGAATGTGGCTTATGCACATGATTTTTAGTAGTGTTTCACTGAATGTGGCTTATGCACATGATTTTTAGTTGTGGTTCACTGTATGTGGCTATGCACATGAATTTTAGTTGTGGTTCACTGCACTGTATGTGGCTATGCACATGATTTTTAGTTGTGGTTCACTGGATGTGGCTTATGCACATGATTTTTAGTAGCGGTTCACTGTATGTGGCTATGCACATGATTTTTAGTAGTGTTTCACTGAATGTGGCTTATGCACATGATTTTTAGTAGTGTTTCACTGAATGTGGCTTATGCACATGATTTTTAGTAGTGTTTCACTGAATGTGGCTTATGCATTTGATTTTTAGTTGTGGTTCACTGTATGTGGCTATGCACATGATTTTTAGTTGTGGTTCACTGGATGTGGCTTATGCACATGATTTTTAGTAGCGGTTCACTGTATGTGGCTATGGACATGATTTTTAGTAGTGTTTCACTGAATGTGGCTTATGCACATGATTTTTAGTAGTGTTTCACTGAATGTGGCTTATGCACATGATTTTTAGTAGTGTTTCACTGATTGTGGCTTATGCACATGATTTTTAGTTGTGGTTCACTGTATGTGGCTATGCACATGATTTTTAGTTGTGGTTCACTGGATGTGGCTTATGCACATGATTTTTAGTAGCGGTTCACTGTATGTGGCTATGCACATGATTTTTAGTAGTGTTTCACTGAATGTGGCTTATGCACATGATTTTTAGTAGTGTTTCACTGAATGTGGCTTATGCACATGATTTTTAGTTGTGGTTCACTGTATGTGGCTATGCACATGAATTTTAGTTGTGGTTCACTGCACTGTATGTGGCTATGCACATGATTTTTAGTTGTGGTTCACTGGATGTGGCTTATGCACATGATTTTTAGTAGCGGTTCACTGTATGTGGCTATGCACATGATTTTTAGTAGTGTTTCACTGAATGTGGCTTATGCACATGATTTTTAGTAGTGTTTCACTGAATGTGGCTTATGCACATGATTTTTAGTAGTGTTTCACTGAATGTGGCTTATGCATTTGATTTTTAGTTGTGGTTCACTGTATGTGGCTATGCACATGATTTTTAGTTGTGGTTCACTGGATGTGGCTTATACACATGATTTTTAGTAGCGGTTCACTGTATGTGGCTATGCACATGATTTTTAGTAGTGTTTCACTGAATGTGGCTTATGCACATGATTTTTAGTAGTGTTTCACTGAATGTGGCTTATGCACATGATTTTTAGTTGTGGTTCACTGTATCTGGCTATGCACATGATTTTTAGTTGTGGTTCACTGGATGTGGCTTATGCACATGTTTTTTTGTTGTGGTTCACTGGATGTGGCTTATGCACATACTTTTTAGTAGCGGTTCACTGTATGTGGCTATGCACATGATTTTTAGTAGTGTTTCACTGAATGTGGCTTATGCACATGATTTTTAGTAGTGTTTCACTGAATGTGGCTTATGCACATGATTTTTAGTTGTGGTTCACTGTATGTGGCTATGCACATAATTTTTCGTTGTGGTTCACTGTATGTGGCTATGCACATGATTTTTAGTTGTGGTTCACTGGATGTGGCTTATGCACATGATTTTTCGTTGTGGTTCACTGGATGTGGCTTACGCACATGATTTTTAGTAGTGTTTCACTGAATGTGGCTTATGCACATGATTTTTAGTAGTGTTTCACTGAATGTGGCTTATGCACATGATTTTTAGTAGTGTTTCACTGAATGTGGCTTATGCACATGATTTTTAGTTGTGGTTCACTGTATGTGGCTATGCACATAATTTTTAGTTGTGGTTCACTGGATGTGGCTTATGCACATGATTTTTCGTTGTGGTTCACTGGATGTGGCTTACGCACATGATTTTTAGTAGTGTTTCACTGAATGTGGCTTATGCACATGATTTTTAGTAGTGTTTCACCTAATGTGGCTTATGCACATGATTTTTAGTAGTGTTTCACTGAATGTGGCTTATGCACATGATTTTTAGTTGTGGTTCACTGTATGTGGCTATGCACATAATTTTTCGTTGTGGTTCACTGGATGTGGCTTATGCACATGATTTTTAGTTGTGGTTCACTGCATGTGGCTATGCACATGATTTTTAGTTGTGGTTCACTGGATGTGGCTTATGCACATGATTTTTCGTTGTGGTTCATTGGATGTGACTTACGCACATGATTTTTAGTTGTGGTTCACTGGATGTGGCTATGCACAATATTTTCAGTTGTGGTTCACTGGATGTGGCTTATGCACATGTTTTTTTGTTGTGGTTCACTGGATGTGGCTTATGCACATGATTTTTAGTTGTGGTTCACTGGATGTGGCTTATGCACATGATTTTTAGTTGTGGTTCACTGTATGTGGCTATGCACATAATTTTTCGTTGTGGTTCACTGGATGTGGCTTATGCACATGATTTTTTGTTGTGGTTCACTGGATGTGGCTTATGCACATGATTTTTAGTTGTGGTTCACTGGATGTGGCTATGCACAATATTTTCAGTTGTGGTTCACTGGATGTGGCTTATGCACATGTTTTTTTGTTGTGGTTCACTGGATGTGGCTTATGCACATGATTTTTAGTTGTGGTTCACTGGATGTGGCTTATGCACATGATTTTTAGTTGTGGTTCACTGTATGTGGCTATGCACATAATTTTTCGTTGTGGTTCACTGGATGTGGCTTATGCACATGATTTTTTGTTGTGGTTCACTGGATGTGGCTTATGCACATGATTTTTAGTTGTGGTTCACTGGATGTGGCTATGCACAATATTTTCAGTTGTGGTTCACTGGATGTGGCTTATGCACATGTTTTTTTGTTGTGGTTCACTGGATGTGGCTTATGCACATGATTTTTAGTTGTGGTTCACTGGATGTGGCTTATGCACATGATTTTTAGTTGTGGTTCACTGTATGTGGCTATGCACATAATTTTTCGTTGTGGTTCACTGGATGTGGCTTATGCACATGATTTTTTGTTGTGGTTCACTGGATGTGGCTTATGCACATGATTTTTAGTAGTGCTTCATTGGCTAAGATAGACGCCGTTTATTGGCTAGGAGAGATTGCCATATATTGGCTGGGAAGGATATGCCGTTCATTGGCTAAGAGAGTTAGACTTACTGGCTTATGAGAGATATACTATTTACTGGCTAGGAGAGATACATTTTTCGACTAGGAGAGATGCTATTTATATCTCTGCTGGGAAGGAAATGCCGTTCATTGGCTAAGAGAGTTAAGGACTTACTGGCTTATGAGAGATATGCTATTTAATTGCCCAGGCTATTCATTAGCGGGGGGGAGGTGCCATTTATTGGTTGGGAGAGATACAGCAATTGTTGTTTATTGGTTCTCTTACTGGCTTATGAGAGACACGCCAGAATTACTGGCTTATGAGACATGCCGGACTTTTTGGCTTATGAAAGACATGCCGGACTTAGTGGCTTATGAGAGATATGCTATTTATTGGCTAGAGGAGATGCCAATTGCTATTTATTGGCAGAGGAGATGCCAACTATCGGCTGGGAGAAGGATACGCCGTTAATTGGTTAAAAGAGATGCTGTTTATTGACTAAAAGAGATGCTGTTCTCGGTTAGGAGAGATGCCATTTATTGGCTGGGAAGGTATTGCCGTTCATTGGCCAAGATATTTATGGACTTAGTGGCTTATGAGAGATATGTTATCTATTGGCTAGGAGAGATGCCATTTATTGGCTGGGAGAGATGTGCTTGCTATTGGCTGATGTGCCATTATTGCCCGGGAAATATATGCCGTTCATTGGTAAAGAGAGATATCGTTAATCGGGTTAGAGAGATGCCGTTCATTGGCTTAGAGATATGCTATTTATTGGCTCGGGGAGATGCCATTTATTGGCTGAGAGAGATGTGCTATTGGCTGATGTGCCATTATTGCCCGGGAAGGATATGCTGTTCACTTGTTAAGAGATGTGCCATTTGTTGGCTGGGAATGATATGCCATTCATTGGATAGCAGAGATATGGACTTACTGGCTTAGGATTAGGATAGATGCCATTAATTGGCAAGGAGAGACAACATTTATTAGCTAGTAGGATAGATGCCATCAATTGGCTAGGAGAAACGACATTCATTGGCTAGGGGAGATACCATTTATTGGCTGGGAGGGATGTGCTATTTCATGTTCGATGTGCCCCTATTGCCCGTGAATGATATGCCGTTGATTGGCTAGGGGAGGTATGCCATTCATTGACTAGAAGAGATATGCATTTATTGGCTAGGAGAGATGCCATGCCATTTATTAGCTGGGAAAAATTGGTATTCAATGCTTGAGATGGATTTATTGGCTAGGAGAGAAATGGAATTACTGGCTTATGAGAGATATGCCTTCACTGGATAGGAGAGATGCCTGGCTTAGGAGAGCTATGCTCTCCTGACGTGCCATTATTGCACGGGAAGGGTAGGCCGTTGAATGGCTTAGAGAGATAGAGAGATGCCATAGATGTGCATTTATTGGCTGATGTGCCATTATTGCCCGGGAAGGATATGCCGCTCATTGGCTTGGAGATGCCGTTCATTGGCTTGGAGAGATGCCATCAACAGAGATATGGCTTAGGAGATAAGCCATTAATTGACTAGGAGGGATGCCATCAGCAGAGATATGGCTTAGGAGAGATGCCATTAAATGACTATGAGATAAGCCATTAATTGACTAGGAGAGATGTCATCAATTGGCTAGGAGAGAGGACATTCATTGGCTGGGAGGGATGTGCTATTTATTGTTTGATGTGCCCTTATTGCCCGGGTGATATGTCGTTCATTGGGTAGGAGAGATGCCATGCCAATCATCAGCCAGGAGAGATTTTCATTCAATGGTCAAGAGATATGGATGCCATTCATTGGCGAGATTTGTATTCAACGGCTATGAGAGATTTGTATTCAACGGCTAGGAGAGATTTGTATTCAACGGCTATGAGAGATTTGTATTCAACGGCTAGGAGAGATTTGTATTCAACGGCCAAGAGATATGTATGCTATGTAGGCTAGGAGAGGACATATTTTTTCGGCTGGGACTGGATAAATATAGATATAGGTATATAGGCATAATATACCATGCCACAAATTGGCTATGATAGCATAATGACCAGGATTGAATATTTTGCCACACATTGGCTACTGGCTAGGATTTGTTTTATTGCCACATATTGGCTGTGATAGGATTTTCGGGCATATATGGACTACGATTGGGTATCATGCCCCAACCATGCCAAATTTAAGCTAGCAATAGATACCATACTCTATTTTGGCTGGTATTAGATATTATTTTTGCTGGTATTAGATAATATTTATTGGCTAGAATAGGATAAATATTAGATATCATGTTCATGCCACATATTGGGTAGAATAGGATATTATGCCACATATTGGGTAGAATAGGATATTATGCCACATATTGGGTAGAATAGGATATTATGCCACATATTGGGTAGAATAGGATATTATGCCACATATTGGGTAGAATAGGATATTATGCCACATATTGGGTAGAATAGGATATTATGCCACATATTGGGTAGAATAGGATATTATGCCACATATTGGGTAGAATAGGATATTATGCCACATATTGGGTAGAATAGGATATTATGCCACATATTGGCTAGAATAGGTTAAATATTAGATATCATGCCACATTTCAGCTAGGATAGGATATTTTGCAACATACTGGCTACATGGCTAGGAGAGGTTATCATGCCACATATTGGTTCATGGCACCTATTGGCTAGGATATTAATCGTGCCATACATTGGCTGGATTAGGATAATGGATTGGTAAAATATTAGATGGCATGTCATGCTGGCTAGGATTATATAATTATTATGCCACGCCACCTATTGGGCATTAATGGATATCATGCCATGTATTGGCCAGGATTACATATTATGCCAAAAATTGGCTAAGATTAGATACCATGCTATTTATTAGCCATGGTATTTAGTAACCATGCTACTTCATGGGTTTTCAGTTATTCTGTTTATTTATTGGCTAGGATTAGAAACTATGCCATTTTCAGACTGTTTTATTGGCCATGGTTTTCTGAGACGTTGGCTTGCCTCCATACACGATTACGGCATTATCATGATCCGTTATCATGCTATGGGTATACCAGCTATCAGCATTGATTAACCATGCCAGTCAGTGACTCTGGTGTATCAGATTCTATGCCACACATTAGGTAGGTATTTATCGGAAAGAAAAGAGGGGTGGGAAACTGGGACCCCGTCCCTATAAACGAGGAAAAAACCTAAAATTTCATATTCGCACCTAAAAGCCGTGGCCTAACCCCGGGGCTTAGAGTTGCCCATTTGCGGCTGCGCGACGTTGTCCTTATCGTTTTAATTACCTATTATACCCAGGAGACCAGTGAGAACCCGAGCGCAACAATGCGTGTTACTGCATTTAATTCCAATTCTGTAACAACAACGACTAATCCGACAGGAATCCGCAGTTGACAGAGTTCGAATTAGAAACAGTAACACAAAAATATAACTCATAATCGATTGATCAACTGAATGAGAAAGCGCATGCCATGCAAATTCAAATCACAAAAATAGCGCGCTTTCTAATTCAGTTGTATTGATCAATTATGAGCGACATACAGATGTTCCTAAATATTGGTTGGGGACAGATGCGTCTCGGGTGCGATCCATATACACTGGAAACGCAGTTTACCCGGTGGTCTAAGCCCTCAGAAAATATACCTTCTAAGGACGTACACGCTCATTTGACGCATGTACGCCCGCCGCCTGACGTAGTGGAGCACGCTAACACGTGCTCAAGTTGGTTGTTGTTGTGGCACACGTTGACGCGTGCTCATGTTGGTTGTTGTTGATGAGCACGTTAACACGTGCTCCGTGCGCACCTTGTTGAGCTGGCCATTTCGAATGTGCAGGTGAGCACGTTGATGATGTTGAGCACGTTGTTGGAGGCACGGTACTGCCATTGAATGTTTGTATATATAGACGTGGATAATAAATGGCAAAATACAGGCAATATATTTTATAATCGGCAGCTGGCAATTACCCGCTATTACCTCATATTAATACTATCTGATTACCTGTTACTAGAGACGGGGAATTAACCAACTCGACTATGAAATAAGGGGCGAATGGGGGAAGACAAAATAAATCACAATTATATACAATCTAACCTAGCGCAAACTCGAGAATAAACGGGAACCACCCTATCTAAGCGCGCACTAAATACACCGCGCCAGGCGCAGTAACTACTCAAACCCGATCAACAAACGATTTGCTGACCCGGACTAACAAGCAGTTGAAAATAAAGCATTATTATTTTCAACCACCCAAACCAACCCGACGTTAGTCGACTCAGCAAACAATTATTGTTTGCGATCGGGTGTCTGACTGTCTAAGGGCCCTTAAATCACTCCATCCAAACCACCATTCTTCCACACTTGTAGTCGATCATCGGAGGGCAGCCTCCCCGTACCGGATCGAACCATCGAGGGAACGGCCTTGAGCACCTCGGGTTCGTGATGGTCGGTCGCAGCGAAGGAGCGAGTGGGTCAAGGGATAATCTACCCTTGGATGGGGGAAAAGATATTCTTTGCCGCTTTGGAAATGAAAAGAGTTATAAATAAATTGTTAATTAAAAGAGTTCCGATTCATCTAGTGGTGCCTTAAGCTCTAGCCGACTGTAAGCTTTTCACATGCACACGACAAAACAGTTAAGGTTACCGGA
The DNA here is from genome assembly GCA_964036265.1 of Daptonema setosum. Classification (NCBI taxonomy): domain Eukaryota; kingdom Metazoa; phylum Nematoda; class Chromadorea; order Monhysterida; family Xyalidae; genus Daptonema; species Daptonema setosum. The sequence continues at coordinate 23,784,677 of OZ038445.1, forward strand.
TCTCAGTGGTAATATACCTTTTTGTGAGTGCACTGAAAAGTTATAATCAGTTTAAACTACACCACTAGAGTCGGGAATTTCTTGAATCACATCAATTTCATGATTTTTTTCAAAAGTTGTACCCCTTACAGGGTTGTGCGAGGTCCCCCCTTTATGGGCCAGCTTCTCTTCGCAACTGCGCCATGTAGTCACCGGATTTTTTCATTCGAGACGATAATGGGGAAGGCGGGTCATCAACAAAGTATAGCTTAGTTAAAATATCATGTTACTCTCATGAACTCTGCACGCTTTCTTAGACAGTAAAAAGGTTAAAAGTTCGAACGCAAGGATAATATTAGTGAAGAAAAGTTAAACGAGCAGAAAGTTCAGAGTAATAAGATACGTCACAAAGCTATACAACAAAATATCACAATAGCTTTGTGTTTTCGTGACGGCTACAGCTACGGCGGTTGTCATTCATCATCATCATCATCATCGTCCACATCATCACGAGCAACCGGGTCATGCTGCGACCACGAAACCAGACGCCGTAGAGAACCTGAAAAATACAGATAGTCAGAACAAAAAATAATAATTGAGTAGCCTCTGCCTTTACATTCAAGAATTGTTTAATTTGAAAAAGTCAAATTGAGCAGCAATTACATCCAATGTACTGGCCAAGCCATGTGTGGTTGTTGCCAATGATAATGACACAGCCGGCAAAAATTTCAGATTCAAGAAAGTAATGAACGGTAAATTTTCTGCAGCGACAACCAATACTATTGTTGAAAACATGTATCCATAGCAGCCGACTTCTTATATATGAAGGAAATAAAAAATATTCCATGAAATTCACAAATTAATGAAAAATTTCTTTTTCATTGAGTTCAAACATAATAATTATTGTTTCAAAAATCACTATATAGCTACAGTCAAGCACAATGAAACGTGGCAAAAATCAAAACACATTCTCAAATTAACCATTCAATGACTGTTTTATGTTATTTTTCCACAGACATGAGATTCCATCAGCCACTGATTTTATACCATATTATCCTAATCAAGTGGGAACGCGATATTTTACAAAACGGTAATTTCCCTGTAAAAATTATATATAGCTACAAGTAAAAAACTGAATAATTAAAATAACTACCAACCCACTGTTGTACTGCAACCGACCCTCGATTGATCCGACCGACGCCCGAATCGATCACGCCTAAAATAAATACCGAAGTTAAACAACAATCAGGAAAAATCAACCAGTGATGAAATGTGGGCACTGTTTATTCTGTTGAGATTTAGGCAGCAAGAACGAGCTCAGTGGACTAGACATGCATATATCAGTTAAACCGATATAAAAAGAAATATTCATTGATAAGGTGACTAAATTTTGATTATTGTTAATATAAAGGTTTTAGACCTGTATAACGAATAACTTCATTTTATGTATGCACCATCACTTAATTATAACCAGATTAGTAGCCTGCAATTAATCAACCCAAAAAATATCTCAAGTATACCATTTTCTCGGTGATTCAGTCTCATCTCATAACCAATCGCCAATGGGGATTGACTCATCAAACAATGTGATGAGATGATTCACACGTTAGAAAATTTCCAGAACAAAAAAAAAAACCACTAACCAAAAGTCGAACAGCAGCCGGCCCATCGTTCATCCGACCGACACCAGAGTCGACGGAGCTGGCTCGGTCTGAAATGAATGTGGCAATAAAACAATTAAAATCGAAGCTATAAACAAATTCGAAAGTTATGAAAAAAAAACTAAAAAATGGAAATTTCAAAAATGCTATAAACCAAACAAACCCGATGAAGAAGAAACATGTGAACAGGACGGCAAAGTAGTTGGTCTGGTAGTACAGCAGGTTGGCCAGGATGCGGTTGTTCCAATTGGTGATAGGGCAGCTGAATGAAAAAAAGTTGAGAGTAGAGCCTATAGTCTCTTTCTTTGTCAGCCAAAATAGTTCAATAAAACACGATATTGCAGGCAGTACTTCCCAGGGATAAGGCCATTCCAAAATTTTGACAGTCCTATTAAATCTCATAATTTCATAATGTATGATTGTATGGACATTTAAGTTCAACATCCGCCACTTTCTGAACACTTTTAACAACTGGCGGACGAGCAAATCCTCTTAAGGGGAATTTTCTCAAAAAGGGGGAATCCGCAGTTTTTTATAATGTTACCTACACCTGCTGAGGAACAAATACTATTATTTAGAACTGCCACATTGGAGGGATTCCACTTTTCCCTCACCTTCCCGTCCGCTAGTGGAAAGACAGGAATGAATGCATTGACATTTTGGAAGACCTATCTTATTATGTCATACTGTATGAGTATAGACTTCTTATTTCTACCGCCCAAGTCCCTTTTTCTGAACACTTTGAAATAGCCACCATTAGCAAAAATCAGGCTATTTTATCGACACATTAAAGAAATAACTATACTTTCTGAACCTGACAAGGGAATTTCACTTTGCCGTTCCCTTCTCGTCCGTTAATGCTTCGATGCTAGATAATTTCACTAATCATTTGTCTGTCAGCCTCATATCATAAACCACAACATTCCATTAAAAAAACAGCACATCAAACCCACATACACACCTGAAATCTCATGCCACTTTTAATATAAAACTTGAATTTATTTCACAACTCGTCACTGAATTACGACTCACGAGCTTACAGTTTGGTGAAATTTCGATCAAATTAAACACTGATCAGAAATACATACATAAACCCTTTCCCCATAACCAACTTGTTTAACTTGAAGAATCTCGCCATTTGCCTTCTTTACCATTTGCGTTCTTTAGTCGCAGTTTGGATGCGAAAAACCAGAACCTGAAAAAAGAAACTAATATGAACATACAATGTTGTTTTGATAAATCACATGTGATTAGGTGAGTGAGTGAGGGAGTGAAGAGTGAGTGAATGAGTGCGTGAGTGAATGAGTGAGTGAATAAGTGAGTGAGTGAGCAAGCCAAATGAGTCAGTGTGAAATGAGGGCTGGCTACATCCCCAATCAATGTAAAAATGCATGCATTAACTGGCGATCTTTCACAACTTGTCGCTCCTGAGATGACTTCAACATTCATCAGCTTCACTAGCGGGCGAGAAGGGGAGGGAGAAGTGGAATTCCCCCTTCTTTGGCGGTTCCAAAAAGTAGCGTTTATTCCTCAAAGTGTGGGTAGAATGACCTAATTTCTGCCAATCCCCTCTATGGAGATATTCCCCTCCCTTTGATCGTCCGCCATTGATCAGCTACCACTTTTTAGAAGGTGTTTCATGGTGCTGCTCTGTTCAATTCCAATTCCGAGTAAACGTAGAATTTGTTCCACAAATTGTTGATAAAACGGCCTGAACACTGCCGATTCCCTCTTTTTTAACGAAACACCCCTCTCTTTGGGGTTTAGCTCGTCCGACAATGAATTTAACAGGCCAGAACAACAAACCAAGTGAATTTAACAGGCCAGAACAACAAACCAAGTGAATTTAACAGGCCAGAACAACAAACCAAGTGAACTTAACAGGCCAGAACAACAAACCAAGTGAATTTAACAGGCCAGAACAACAAACCAGTAGTGGTGACGAATTTTCCGAGTTTCAGCTTGTACACAATTGTTGTTTTACCGACCGCATCAAGACAAACTGAAACAATATTCAAATTGATTGTGAATGATGGCAATAATTTGCCAGAAGAGTCTACACCTAACTATGCTATTGGGAACTTTATAAATTGAGTGTCGGCTGATGGGGTTGACGATTAATTGGGTTAATTTTTCAGATTATCATAGTTAACCAAAAATATCAATAATCAATAGACAGTATGAGAAAAATTCAGTTCTCATTAAGTTCGAAAAACAATACGAAACAACGAACACATAATCAATAAAACAACAAGTGGTCTATGTATTTGAAGTAAGCTATTAACTGAATAAAACGGACAAAAAATAATAAAAAGTACAATTCAGCAAGATAAAAAAGATAACCAACCGCAGGTTGAGCATCGTGAAACGCCGTCTTCACTGACCGCTCGATGCGCCCAACAGCCAATCGACCAGCCTGGAATTGCAAAAAATCTTATGGAATTGCGCCAATATTTATATTCAAATAAGTGCGGCAATATTCAATTGTATTTGGCGCCAAAATTAATACGCATAAAATGTGATCACAATTAGGAAACTCAATAAATCTTCATTTACTGAGTCTCACTCAGCAATTGCCAATCGAATGTTAATCCGACGTTTTATCTGATTTGAATAGTCATGCGTTTTTTAAATAGATGCTGCTACATGATTATAAGTTTTGAAAACACGCCAGAATATTTTCAACGCTCTAAAAATAGAAAAATTGATAAAGTGAATAAAGATAAATGGAAAACCTATTCTACAAACATCTCATCGGAAATGCCAGCGGCCATTCGTTCTCACCGCAGCGACCCAGGTCGATCGGTAATCGGCCACTGCTTCAACACCCAATGCCTGAAAATAGAAAACTGATGGATAAAAGTTAAGTAATAAAAAGTGGATGGTACCCGCGACAAAATTTCTTTGTCACCTATCCAAAAGGAATATTTAAAGACTAAAAATCCACTTATGTACCCAGCCGTAGAGCTTCCAAATTTGCTGGAGTGTTAGCCTCAGGATCTAAGTTCCTGCATTCAAATCTCAGCTGCTGAATAGATAGCAGCCCGGTATGTACGCAAACGACTACCACTGATAATCGTGCTCATGCCAAAGTTGGTCAGAAATAACTTTCCTAACATACATACTGAATATCAGGCAGACGAGGCCATCCTCCAAAGAGAGGTGAATTTCTTCAAAAAAGGGGAATCGACATTTTTTTAGGCCATTTCACCTAAACCTTAGGGAACAAAGTCAACTTTTTGAAAACGCCAAAAAGGGGGGAATTCCATTTTTCCCACCCCTTCTCGTCTGCTAGTGTACTGAATTTGTTGCACCGATGTGGAAACTACTAGCAAAACCTGCTCAACTGACCTGATACTCGCTGCTCCATCGAGGCTCCGCCAGAAACGCTCGACACGGTAAATTGTAGAAGCAGACATCGAAAGGCAGGTCTGCAAAAATGCAAAATTATATGGTAACAAAAACTCGATTCATGGTAACCAAAACTCAATTCATGTCGTCTGCGCACTAGCGGACGAGAGGGGGAGTAAAAAGTAGAATTCCCCCCTCTTTGGCGTTTTCGAAAATTAAAGTTTGTTCCTTAAGGTGTAGGTAAAATGGCATACTTTTTTCCGATTCAGCCCTCTTTGGAGAACTTCACTGATCCATTGCTTAGCGCTGTCTGCCGTTGCCCGTCGGTTTATTCAACATCTCTAGATGCTACGAAACACCCATTCAGATTGAGTACTCGTGTGCTATGATGGTTTCAGTAACGAAGAAATCTCAGCAAACATTAAGCCTGAAAAGTGAAAACCAACACCTCAAAAAGGTGAACTCACTTGTGTCATGGCGACAACAACAGCAGCCAGCGACAGACGTCATTCGTGCGCACAGTGAGAACTGGAAAAAAATTATTATAATATAAAGCAATATTGAAACGACTGTTAAGCAGTCACATTTTGGAGAAAACTTTTTGAGCAGGAATATGCACAAAGCGAGAATAAATGCAACCCAAGAACTTTGAATACAAAGAAAAAAATCATGAGTCAAATTACCGCAACCGCAGCGGCACGAAGCAGCGGTCGCTGTCTCGCTCAGGACTACGTGCGGTAGCCAGAACTGGAAATGATCAAAAAACTAAAATCAAAATGATATGGAACAAACTAACTTTAAAACATGAAATGATATGTGACAAAAGCTCAAAGACTAATAACAGAAAATAATTATTTTGAACGATAAATACTATAAAGAACGATGAAAAAACAAAGGTTGTAGTAACCACTGCCGCACACCAGCACAATCGGCTCTATCCCGTGACCAGCGTCAGACGACTGAGCGTCACGATGCGGAGCCTAAACTGAACAAAAAAAGTAATTCAAATATAATTAAGAAAATACTTCCGTTAACAATTTTAAAATAACTTTTTGAGCAGATCACAGAACAAAACTACAGAGAGAAAAAAAGTCTGAAAGTTCCAAGTAACCACTGCCCCACACTAGCACAGTCAGTTCAGCCCCGCAAACAGCTTCTGACGTTCGAACTCGTGGTGCGACAACGAAAGCTGGAAACGAACGAAAAATAATAAAAAAAACAAGGACAAAATTATACAGAACACATGAAAAACCAAAACAATAAAAGAGTACAACTGAAATATTAAACAGTTTGACAAATATAACTTTTTAAGCGCAAATCCAAACAGCAGGAATATTTCAGAATGGGAACGTTTTCGAAAAGTGAGAAATTATTAAAGGTAAAAGTAACCACACTGCCGCACACCAGCAGTCGGATTGAACACCGGTACCAGCGACACGCGCACGTGCTCACGATGCGGCAGCGAAAACTGTAAATAAACAAAATTAGGTATCAAAGTGATAATGAACATAATAACTCTGAGGAAATTTGGTAGAAACTTTTCAAGACGAAATAAGGACAAAAACATTAATTAAGAGCAAGTCGAGAGAAAAGTGGAAAAAAGGTAAAAGTTACCACTGCCGCACACCATCACTGTCGGCTCCACCGCGACCCGCGCCAGACACGGTGAGGACATCGGAGCTCACGATGAGGCAGCTACAGCTGGAAATAAACAAGGAAATGAAATAGATTTTTTTATTAAACACATCACGCTAGAACAAGTCAACGAGAACAAGATGAAATCCAAAAATTATAACTCAAAGGAACAAAAAGAATAAATTAAAATGAGAACTTTGCAGAAAAAGTATAACGCTTTTAAGTAACCACTGCCGCGCACCAGCTCAGCTCGGTCGGCTCAGCCATTCGACCAGCGCCAGACGTCCAACCTCGCGGTGCGGTAGCTGTAAATAAAACAATAACATGAAAATAACAACAACTTTGATAAGATTACATGAACAACACAAAACTTCATGAAAAAGTTATTTACTCTTTTACAGGAAAATTATGGCAAAGAGAACAACCAGGAGAAACAAATGAAAAAGATAAGATACGAATCAACCAATACCGCACAGCGACAGTACGGAATTCTCGGATCAGGGGCGGATAACAGCTATATGGATACGAAAACCCACACGTTTTATGAATCTTCGTTTTGGGATCAGCTTATCCGCCACTGAGTCAGCTGCGCACGGCTTGCCGATGAAGGAAAGGAAGGAGCAGTCCCCGCCACGCTATCCATCCAAAAAAACCGACTCAATGAATCAAATTTGTAAATTCTATCACAAATTGATTACGAAAGTCCAGAAACAATGGTTTTAATTATGAAAAATGTGACCTGATTATTTGCCTTGCAAATAATGTAACATAAGTTAAGTTCCCGCCCATAACATATGTTTGTACTCTAAAGAACGAAACACCCAACACGAAGGTGGTAAAAAATTTTAAAAAATTTAATACAAAAAATGACCGTGATAAGAAATTTTGAGATACATGAAAGATTTGTAACTAAGAAACGTACAAATCGGGATATTCATACAGAAAACTGTTGTTCCACGATTAGTTCAAACGGAAATTACAAAAATTCGAGAATCGGTCAGAAACAGAAAAATAAAAAATGTCTGTGTCAAAAAGAGTATGCGAACCTTATACAGAGTTTCCTAATGGAGCAGTAGTGCAGTTATCTACGTATAGTCAAAAATAATGATCATTAATTATCATTGTCTAAAAAGTTTCGTCAAGAAACTTTTTATAACCCATATTCACCCTCCCCGGTATACTAGAATTATGTTCATTATTTTTGACTATATTTAATTCCTTAAGCCTGTAAGGTCGGGTTCTTAACCTGCACTACTAATGACTCCCACCTTCGTAAACTTGTAGTAGTACGGGAAATTGCACCTAACCTAGCCTAATCCTAGCCTAGCCCTTCCCGCTCGCGTTTTTGTGCCTTTTAGCCGCGCGCCCGGTGTGGAGCATCTAATCTACATTGATTACACCTAATTAATTTCTTCAAAAAAAATTCGTTTTTCAGGAAAAAACGAATGGCCACTCACGGTCAAGTGGCAAACTACATGCAGTTAGACATGTAGTCCGGACCGTAAGTGGCGGTTCAAACAAACCACCACTCGGCTCGGCTCTGACACGCTCGAAACGCCACGTATACGAACGATCGCGTCACCAGCCGACGACAACACGTCTGTGCCAACCCCGACCCGATGAAGGGGCCGGCACAGACGACGAATGACTGAAAGTAAAATGTAATTAGTATCTGCTAAGGAAAGTAAATGCTTATCTATCTCTTACATAGAGCAATCATCACCACCTCCTAAACCCCAGCCATCCAACAGAGCCACGGGTGACGCCGAGCTTCAGCCACCACCGTTCGCCGACCACCCGATCGCCGCCCATAGCCGTTTATCCAAGCCGGCCCACACCCTTACGGTAGGTGGGACGTGAGTACTCCAGGGCAGAAGCGCATTACCATATTATCCTCTTTAAAAACTTGCGCAGTGCCCGGAAGACTTCGGTCAGACCCTGAGGAAGTGACCCGCCGCCATGGTATCTCCGGGGCACCTGTATTAATAGCCCATAACACCAGATCCAGGTCCAAACTGTTAGACGTCGTCCCCAGCATTTGGTTTCCAGCGGCAACCAGGTACTACTATTACAAACTACTTTGCATATTTTGATTGATACTTCCATATAAGACACAGTCCCTGATTGCACCGGATATGATGAGGAGGAAGAGAATTAGAGCGGTGAAGACCAAGAAAACGGGTGGGTAAACCTAGAACCCCAGGGTACCGTTATGGAGAACTAATGGTTATAGTGATAAGGAGTAGGTAAGGCCCGGTGAGAGACAACGGCAAGAGGTGTATTACTACCAGCCATTATGGTTAGATGTTCAATAATGGCCAGCTTATTGGTTTGAGTTCAAGATTGAAATTGTATTGATTTGTTTTATAACCGTTTGCTTAAGTCTTTTTATATATAGATTGGTAATTTCGCATTCATGATTATATTGATTAAATCTTGAATCATGATCAGGAACAAGTTCCTGATCATGACATCAGTCAGTCATTTGTAGTAGATCACGATAAGTTTGCCAGTGCCACAAGTGCCGAAAGAAAAAAAGAAAAAACACGCGCGGCAAAAGAATATAACTAATATAACAATAATGTGATACAATAATAAATTAGCGCGCAACGCTGCTGGAGGGCTGGGGACTTTTTTGGCATTTTCAATGGCAACTGGCAAACAATAGCTGGAGTGGTTTCTGCAACAAAATTGCAGAAACATTTGATCAACAGTTTTCATTCATTCCGCATTTCATTTAATATTCACTTCAGTGTTCAACTAAACCACCTACCGCCATCTCACACCGTCCCTACCCAGACCCCACCTCTAAGACCTTTTGTCCCCAGAACAATACCCCAGAGCTTTAGATTACACCTACTCATGATCTCAGTCAAGCATCCCTCTAACCCTCAAACTACTCATCCTATTCGGTCCTGGACAACCCGATGCTGGTGACCACACCCAACTCGGGACCTGGAGGAGGAGTAATGGACTAATAATGGAGGTGCTTGCCAGATCAACCAACGGCTTTGGCTCACCGCCAGAGGGCCTAACCGAAGCCCGGAGTACCCCCCACTCTATCCCAGGCGAGCACCGAACTGTATATCCGGGCACGGAACGGCGATCGAGGGTCGGGACCGACAGGACCCTCGCAACGACGTTCACCCGTGGATGATGGTTATCTCCTAATAGATACCCCGAGGCAATGAAAACTACTCAGAATATATGAAACCTAATAAAAAATTAGAAAAAAGCAGAAAATAAAAACGTACCCAAACAATGACAGCAGCTCGAATCGTGGAGGCGCGATTCGATGCAACTTCGTTGCTTTTGGATTGATATTATGTATGGCATTTTATACTGAATAATACAGAGATACGATGAGACAAGGATATAAATATATATATATAGATATTGAATAATAATAACAGCATTAATAATAGTGCAATAGTAATATAACATCGAGGAAATCACTTTCAATGAACAGTGACAGGTCTCGTGTAAAACCTTATAAGCCAACAACACAATACCAAACCCAATAGTGTTCAGATTCGTTTCACATTTTATTTCATTCGCCTCAGATAGTCATAAATCTCGATTGAACATAAATGAGATAATAAACAAGATCGTTTTATTTCGGTTCGGTGTCTAAAGCAACTCTTGTTGCAAGCAAGTGTTGTTCGCGAGCAAAAATCTGAATCCAAACATGTTTGGATTCAAGAAAAAACAACGGGAAGCCTGAACTTGGAGCCAGGTCATTCCCGACGTCCCCAGCCCTCCTTTTTGACTATCGAACACACAAATGTGTTCGAGTAGTCATCCCTAAGCGAGCAAGCGTTTTATCTCCTCGAAATCATCAAGTTATTTTGTCTTTTCCTTCAAGTAGTTTCTTGTCATCTTCAGTATCTCAGCAAAAACTAATTGAAGAACAGACCACGCCTTTGGTACACCCGTCAAGGTTACATGGGTAGATAACAAAATGTTTCAAGATTTTCAATAATAATTAAAAATGTATCGGCAAACAGTTGACCGATGACCGACAGCTGTGGGTGCCGCACCGCCTACGGGGTCGCCTTGGGTTTGAACTGGGAGCGCGCCAAACAAGAATCAGTTGAAGATCTGAAATTTAAAAACATGTTAAGCCATCTATTGATTGACATCTAAGTCAAGTGAATCATGATTCTACCATTCCACAGCTAATTCAAATTTAATGTTCATGAAAACAACAACTAGTTCAATAAAGGTGAGATGGGGAATGTTTAACTGAAGACATAATAGCCTTGACCTTGAACATCATAAAAACACAACTTGATTATTTAACATAATGTCTGTCATGTCATCATAACGTTAATTAAATAGAAAGAATTATGAAAAAAAAACATGGCATGGGTAACATAATGATTCAACTGATCTGACTGACCTTCAATTGTCACCACTTCGCATCGACAGATGGCCAGATCCGAACCAAATCAGACTGGTTGTAGTTGAGAAGACGGCTGGTCGTCGATTGAGTGAACGAAACAGCCGACAACCGAGTGGGAACTGCAGAATAAAAATATACATACGTGAAAATCAACAGAACTGGTCAAGCAATAGAATTCAAATTCTTCGTTCACACCAGCATTTGAGATTATTAAAACGATTCTTACAAGGGCCACACCACGATCACAGTTCACGAGCATAAAAGTCAACTGTGATGAAATAATCCTAATACAAACTCAATATCAGTATAAATTTTTTCATCGAATTAAAATATAGATATATTCCAATATGAAACTAACTTTGGATTATCCGCACTCGACATTGGTGAAGGAGAGCTTACCGTCGATCGAAGTGACGGCAGCCTATGATGGAGGAACTGAAACAAAAAAGATAAGGTATTGTCTTTATTACTTAAACGCAAACCGACAAGTAAAATTACTGACTAAACATTAAAACTAAAATAGAAAAGACACTAACAAGTGCCCGATTATACAAGTATTGACTTATTGAATTTAATAAAAGTGCCAAAAAAGTAAATAAAATGTTCAACTCACCATTGATCAAACGAACAGTACATCATGGCCACCGTTACTGGCTCCCAGTAACGGCTATCTTGGCCTCCTCCAGTAGCCACGTCCGACGATTTATATTACAACGGAACGGATTTCTGAAATAAGAAAAAAAAATTGAAATAAGGAAAATGATATTTGATCACTAGGATAAGTAGGGAATCTGATAAGAAGAATGCCTAGAAACTCTTTCTAACCACTATTGATGCTTTGTGGTTGTGATGTGATTCTACATTTATATAGACACAAACTTTATGTGACTAACAAAAAAACCAAAGGTAACACAAATTTTAACAATCGAACCATATGAATTATAGCAAATAATTAACTTAAAAAATTTCACTCACCTTTGAAGTTTATCCGATATGAGGGCGTGGCTATTACAGGCCTTAACGGCCTTTTTCATAGATAGAGCCAAGGATGACGATGGCACCGATACGTCGACTGGAACAAACAAACAAATCACAAAATCTTCATTTTGAAATTTATTGAAAAAAATTGGTAATTATTTTACACTGAAATATTAAGAAAAATCATGATAATCGACTATAAACTGGTTAAATTCACCATTTCAAACTGACGTCTGCTGACCGCACATAATAAAAGCTTATCATTTATCAAAAATAAAACAACCCACAACATTTCCATAAAAAACCAGACTACAAAACACCTACAGTAACATGAAATAAAAACAAAAACAACTATTACAATCAAATAAAAATTAATAATTATAAAATATTGATTTTAATAAAAAAAACCAACCTAATTTACAACAGCCGACGCGTTACGCAGCCCAACCCTTTTCGATGACGTGGGTTGGCTGGTCGAACGGCCGCCGTCACCCACTCCCTCGAGTACTTGGGCGGCCGAGCCGAAACCATGTTGATGCGGTTTCGACTCCGAGTTGAAGAAGACTGAAATCAGAAGAAATGATTTGAACTCGCCCTAAAATGGCAACTTTATCCCGTATTCGGAGCTTTTATTCTACACGTTTTGAACTTTCCCCGAAAAAGTGTACAGAAATCAGAGCTCTTCTCTTTGGTGGAGATCCCCACACCTGTAAAACGTTATCTCGTCCGTCAGTGCTCAGACACGCTCTCACTTCCCAATGAATCACTGGCGGACGAGCCAAAAAACCAAAAAAGATAGGAATACATATCTTCAAAGAGAGGGAATTACGATTTTAGACCCCCGAGATTTATTACCAACACTTCGAATTGAAACGAACGGCCACAAGCAGACGAGCCAATCCTCCAAAGGGAGGGGAATTACGTAAAAGAGTGGGGAATCGGCAGCTTTCATGCCATTTTATCTACATCTTAAGGAAAACAATCAACTTTTTGAACCCGCCAAAGAGGGGGGAAGTCTAATTTTCCTCCCCTTCTCATCCGTTAGTGCCTCCCTCGTCCGTTAGTGCATTAAAGAAAGAATAAACAAATTAAATTAATCAAAAATCAATACCAACCGTTTCCGTCTTCTTCAAGAGCGATCATCGGTGCTGCGCTCGAATTCGGTCGATTTTGACATCCAAATTGAGCTTCTTCTACGCCATTAGCACCGGATATACCCTGCAATAACCTATTCTTCATAAACAAATAAAAAATAATTACTTATATAAATATAAAATCTAATTTTAATCAAATTTTATCGCCCAGCTTTCAAGCTCTGACGCGCAATTTATCGGCTTCCTGTGTTAAAGTATGGATTGCATTCATAAGATACGACAACTTTCAGCCAATCAGCGTAGAGGAAATCAAACAACCAGCCAATCAGGATAGAGTCAGTCAGCCAATGAGCAAAGCGGAAAACAAGAGATTTGAATTTGAAATATGTACAGGGTATTGGTAAATTAAGCACAATTTCGAGAAAACCCATGGTATAATATCAGAGAAATTATAGCTTGGTCAGAATTTCTTGTTATCAAAATATAATTTTGTGGGCCGGTTACGCACGTATGCAATGAATTAGGTGCAATTTTCGTATGTTATCTGAATGTTAAATGTAAAAGAATTTACTGTGGGAAATTTGAAAGCGCGCCAAAAACCGATTTGAATTCAAACTGCGCGCCAAAAAGTTTTCGAGTAACAAGATACCCTGGATAGGCTATATAGCTTGGTCAGGGTTTCTTGTTATCAAAAATAAATTTAGTGGGCCGGTTACTCACGTATGCAATGAATTAGGTGCAACTTTTATCTGTTATCTGAAGATTATGTGAAGAAAGAATTTGTTTCGCAATTTTTGAAAGCGCGCCAAAAACAAATTTGAATTCAAACTGCGCGCCAAAAAGTTTTTGAGTAACAAGATATAGGCCCTGTGCACGTATAAGCTTTGGGCTTATAATTATAAGCCCAGGGCTTATAATTTACGTGTTAAAGTATATACCTCAGTATAAATTTATAAGCCCAGGGCTAATAATTTATAAGCCTAGGGCTTATAATTTTATATACTTTAACACGTAAATTATAAACCCTGGGCTTATAATTATAAGCCCAAAGCTTATACGTGCACAGGGCCATAATATTATACCTTGGATAGGCTATAACGAAGAAATTATTTGAAAAGAGAAACAGTTAAAGTTCTTGTGTTTCTAGAATGATGTTTCTCTTTTCAAATAAATTCTTCGTTGATTTCTCTGATACCACGGGTTTTCTCGAAATTGTGCTTAATTTACCAATACCCTAAGAGTGAGTGAGTGAGTGAGCGAGTGAGTGAGGCAGTCAGTGAGCGAGTGAGTGAGGCAGTCAGTGCGTGAGTGAGTGAGTGAGTGAGTGAGTGAGTGAGTGAGTGAGTGAGTGAGTGAGTGAGTGAGTGAGTGAGTGAGTGAGTGAGTGAGTAAGTGAGTGAGTGAGTGAGTGAGTGAGTGGATGAGTGAGTGAGTGAGTGAGTGAGTGAGTGAGTGAGTGAGTGAGTGAGTGAGTGAGTGAGTGAGTGAGTGACTGAGTGAGTGAGTAAGTGAGTGAGTGAGTGAGTGAGCGCGAGTGAGTGAGGCAGTGTCAGTGCGTGAGTGAGCGAGTCAGTGAATGAGTGAATGAGTGAATGAGTGAGTGAGTGAGTGAGTGAGTGAGTGAGTGAGTGAGTGAGTGAGTGAGTGAGTGAGTGAGTGAGTGAGTGATTGAGTGAGTGGATGAGTGAGTGAATGAGTGAGTGAGTGAGTGAGTGAGTGAGTGAGTGAGTGAGTGAGTGAGTGAGTGAGTGAGTGAGTGAGTGAATGAGTGAGTGAATGAGTGAGTGAGTGAGTGAGTGAGTGAGTGAGTGAGTGAGTGAGTGAGTGAGTGAGTGAGTGAGTGAGTGAGTGAGTGAGTGAGTGAGTGAGTGAGTGAGTGAGTGAGTGAGTGAGTGAGTGAGTGAGTGATTGAGTGAGTGGATGAGTGAGTGAGGAATATACGTTTCAGTCTACTGTAGTAAACATGAGCCCATTTCCATGGTTGTGCTCACCAAGTATTTATCGATGTTTGCCTTAATAAAAAGATAAATAAGATAGGCTGTCGAATAACTGGCAGATATGTAACTCATGTTGGCCGGTCA
>OZ038445.1:23800060-23810060 GCA_964036265.1 Daptonema setosum
TCACTCACTCACTCACTCACTCACTCACTCACTCACTCACTCACTCACTCACTCACTCACTCACTCACTCACTCACTCACTCACTCACTCACTCACTCACTCACTCACTCACTCACTCACTCACTCACTCACTCACTCACTCACTCACTCACTCACTCACTCACTCACTCACTCACTCACTCACTCACTCACTCACTCACTCAATCACTCACTTACTCATTCACTCACTCATTCACTTACATACCTGTGTTCGTGGCCAGGAACCTGCCACACTGTTGGAAGAATCCAAAATAAAGAATACATCCGTAAAGCAGCCTTCATCGAGATATTTTGGATCGCGTTTATACTGGGCTTGAACATGTGGAACCACGAGAAGAGGCAGCAGCAAAGTGAAGTAGTGTGGCATTGTAAATCTGAGTAGATAGTAGTTCTGGAGAAAAATTAAACTTGTTGTCTCTGACCCGATTCAGATTCAAACAATTTTAACTAGATTTTTGACTCTGACTAGATTTTTGATTTAGAAAGATATGTAGCTGATAACGAAAATGACTGACAACGTCAACAGTTTGTAACACGTTCGACAATGATCAAAACTTCATGTTCCACTGTTATACGCTAATTTGTCAGTGGAGTTGAGTTGGCGGTGCGGCTAGTAATGTTTTATCATCAGGCGTTCACTTAGAAAGAGTCCGTTCGGTTTGAGGGGTTACTTGCAAAAGCTACTGTGTGAAAAGTGTAAGTGTTAAGTTACAGTTAAGTGTTTGTTTCCTGAAAAAAAACTCGTCCTAATAACTATCAACTCTTTTTCTAAAAGTAAAATACTTACGAGTATTTTTCATTACTGAAACAGGCTTAACAATATTTGCGGAGGTTAATTTTAACGTTTTTAATTGACGTCCACTGGTGAGTTCTGAATTGGTTTGCTACAATAATATTGAGGTTTTTTCGGGGAATTTTGACCGCGCAACCAGTCGGTCAATCAGTGACGTGCGCGTGCTGGTCACTGACTGACTGACTGACTGACTGACTGACTGATTGACTGGGTGACTGACTGGCAGAGTGATTAAAATACGTTTTTTAAAGAGAATATTTGTGTATTGTCTAGTTTTTAGTCGCGTGCGCGTGTGGGTCACTATTCACTAATGAGAAATGACCGGTTTACTTTTGTATGTATGTAACTACTGACTGTTAGACAAGCAGGGGTTTACCACTCTGTTTTTCAGTTAATAATTTTTTAGCTCAATTGAAATCGATTACTCACTCTAAAAGGGTAGTTTTTCAAAAAATTAACGTGGTTTTCTGGTTGGACAAAAGTAGTAAAAACCCGAAAAATTGAGTATACAAACATCCGAATGCATTGGTAAAATCTTTATATCTTGGCGAAATATATTTCTCCCTTCTCCGCCCATATGTATAATGCGTTTATAGGGTAACGACTTTTCTGAGACCTTATTTTTCAAGTAAAACCTTTTCCCCATCCCAATTTCTGTGCCTCTCTGTTCGTTCGATATGGTAAAATCAGTCCGCCTTAATTGGAAACCATCTGATGATCGGATGGGCTGTTTCGGTGTTTGAAGCGCATCATTATTTAATTCAAACATGCATTTATATGGCGTACTTTTGATATTGATGGAGAAGTTTCACGAAAATTCACCCTTTCAATGAGTTTTAACCAAACCAACGGACAAACACGTTGCATCGGCTGTTCCTTTCATGAGTGTTCCTTTCATGAGTAGCTGGAAGTGATATGACGAAATTTTAAATGTTGTTTTGTTTTAGTGAAACAGTTTCCATACAATGTATATCTATTCAAGAACGGACGATATTCGGTACCCTTTATAATGTACCAAATGAACATCACAAATACATAATTTATTGACAACTCCGCACAGAAATCACTTTTCTACAAGGACAGATGCGATAAGGACAGTAGAAGTATAAAGTTCAAAAGTTGTTTCTGTATGCAAAACGCCTCGCCCAAAACGTCCGATATTGAGACATCACTAGCCTCAACTTAACTCGGTTGACACCATAGTTTAACACAGTATATAATGGGGAGATGATGATTGAACGTTGGTTGTCTGATGTTTCAATATCAGATGTTTTGGGCATTACTTTTGCTTGCAGAAACAACATACGGGCTTTATATATGAAAGTCTATGTCAATCTAGATGCATTCTACAAACTCTCGGTAGGCAGTTACAGTATTTCAGGAAAAACTGTTTTGGAGAAGAACTCCGGAGACAACTTTACACGAGAGTAAGTAAACAATGAGATAATCACTCGTTCAATAGATAATCAATTATGGCTGGTTTATTGTTACGGGGTGTGGCCTGGCATTGTCCCTGTGCACATGTGAAACATTATGCCCGGTTTTATAATTGGTTTTCACTCATCAATTTAAAAACTTACCCACTCTGTTTTAAGAATCAGCCCTGCCAATGCATCTCGGAAATTGCTGAACAAATTATTCTGAGATTTTATATAATAAAGAAAGAAGTGTACAAATCACGCATGAAAAAATGGGTAGGATAGTAGAGTTGGAACCAATGTGTTTCGACGGTTCTAATGTGCGCAGGGACAATGCAAGGCCACACGTAGTGAACCAATGAACCAGCCATATCAAAATAACAGATACCACAACGTATCAAACGAATTTATGCTGAATACATACAAGTCTTAACTCAGGCATTTTTTTTTTTGTTACTCGGCACTTCTCCTGTAAAGTTAGGTTCAGTATAACTTTTATGGTTATCTGACAAAAGGGATGATTTGTTGACCACACATTGGCATACATACAGTAAGCATTTACAAACCATTGGGCGTCACTTCACTGAGTATAAAAAGTGATGCGAAAAAAGTTTCCGCGCAAGGAACAGATTCACTGAGAAAAGTGGTTACTCAGTGATGAACGATGATTGGCCTTGACGATGATCCCAGAGCGCGCACCATCAACTCTTTTAAATTCACTCATTTTTGACCGTCCACAACTCGCACTGTACTTGCTTCGTAGGTTGCAAACAAATTTAAACTTTCCAAGTTCACAGGAGAATTCCAAAAGCTGCAAAAAATGCTTTGAAACTTTTAGGGTTTACAGCAAAAATTCCGAGTAACAGAATAATTTAAATAGGAAATAGCGTTCAATCAGTTTAGTTTCTCCACTCCGTTGCCGACACCGGCGTTGCCTCGCAGTTTCTGCTCTTCGAAAGAATAACAGTAGAATTCGCATTCCTCCTTGGTGCGAGGTGATCGCCACAGGTTGTAGTCGAGATCCTGCATAAGTGAGTGAGTGAGTGAGTGAGTGAGTGAGTGAGTGAGTGAGTGAGTGAGTGAGTGAGTGAGTGAGTGAGTGAGTGAGTGAGTGAGTGAGTGAGTGAGTGAGTGAGTGAGTGAGTGAGTGAGTGAGTGAGTGAGTGAGTGAGTGAGTGAGTGAGTGAGTGAGTGAGTGAGTGAGTGAGTGAGTGAGTGAGTGAGTGAGTGAGTGAGTGAGTGACCAACCTGGCAGTAAGGGAACACATACGACTCGCATTGGTCGGTGCCAGTGAAGCGGTTTACCTGAAACCATACGACAAAAAACGTTTTGAAAATTTTTTGGTCCGCTTTTTTTTCAACAGCGGGCAATTCAACAGTCCAAAAACTTTGGGCAATTTTCAAAAATAATGCCGCAGGTTATATTTAATCTATAAATTAGCTTGAGTTTTACATTATTCAGAAAAGTTAAGGCTTATGTTACTTACAGTAGTGTTGTGATTAACCATCAGATTATTTTCAGACTCCAATGTAACCTTAACCCTAATTAATTCATTTTTTTGTAAATATCATCTTTATAATGAAAAATAACCTGGCGAATATAAAAAAACCCAGTCTGGTCATAACAAATTCACCCTTCAAAAAATGCATACCGCTATGTTTACATGTTTTCCACACCTAACATACTTATTCATCACGAGTAACGATGATCATGAAAGTCATAAAAATATATTCATATATCTTGTTATTAACAACGATTAACTTTTTTATCGACTTCCAAAATTTCGTTGATTCGCTCAAAAATTAAAAAAAAAATTTTTTTCAACGATTAAAACAACCAACCCGTCTGAACCATCTGGTGACCTTCTGCGCCTGATCACGATTGTCGACGTCGCCGCCCTCGGTGGGACAGCCCTTGACCATCAGATCGTGCCACAGAACGAATGGCATCGGATCACACCCTGGTTGAAAACAACTGATTCACTACTGACCCACGTATGACTCACACGACTGACTCAAGGAACGACTCACGAATGACTCTAACGACTGAGTCACACGACTGACTCACACGACTGCCTCACTGGCCGAATCAAGGCTGACTCACACGACTGACTGACTGACTGGCTCATGACTGACTCACTCGACTGGTTCGTTGTCCACCCCTTAGCCGGTGCCGACTGCCGTTGACTTTGGCTTAGGCTTAACTCATACTTGATATTTCATTATCACACTGACCACCAACCTCGCGCTGGACTGCCAATGGGACATGCGCACAGCTGACATCCATTGCGTTCCGTGACCAGCGCACAGTCAAGACCTGCATTCAAAGATAAATGCGTCTAGCGGATATCGGCTCGCAGACTCACTGACTCTTTGGCTCATTCGCTGACTCACTGACTCACTCATTGACTGACTCGCAAACGATGAAATTTTGTTAATGGTTTAGGGTGGGTTCAGAGTTCTCATAAAGCAAGTAAGCTCGTGAAATGGATACACATAAATTTCATTTATTTATCAAGTTCAAAAACTTTTACTTGATTTATTTTGTAATTATTAATTTTTTTCATTACATTTTTTAATTCAAATATTATAATTATTTTATTACTATTATTGGACATTTATTATTCCAATTTCACCGACCAGTGCACAGCATCGGCGGGCAGTTCTGCACGATCAGACGGCCGTAATCGATGATGACGGCCTGCAGATTCTCGGACACTTGACGTCGACTAGCTGCAAGGTTGGGATCAGGGTTCGTGGCCGATTCGGCTGAATGGTGTTGTTCAGCTGGTCAGTCAGTGAGTTCGTGAGTGAGTGAGTGAGTAAATGAGTGAGTGAGTGAGTGAGTGAGTGAGTGAGTGAGTGAGTGAGTGAGTGAGTGAGTGAGTGAGTGAGTGAGTGAGTGAGTGAGTGAGTGAGTGAGTGAGTGAGTGAGTGAGTGAGTGAGTGAGTGAGTGAGTGAGTGAGTGAGTGAGTGAGTGAGTGAGTGAGTGAGTGAATGAGTGAGTGAGTGAGTGAGTGAGTGAGTGAGTGAGTGAGTGAGTGAGTGAGTGAGTGAGTGAGTGAGTGAGTGAGTGAGTGAGTGAGTGAGTGAGTGAGTGAGTGAGTGAGTGAGTGAGTGAGTGAGTGAGTGAGTGAGTGAGTGAGTGAGTGAGTGATTTGTATTCTAGCGGTAAATGATTGGCTAACTGGGAAATTGTTCTTGTGACCATACCGCGGCCGGTAGTAAGAAGATAAAGCTGATGAGATTTAAGTATTGCATGACGTGTTATTAAATTAGGTTCCACTGAAACAGTAAGTTATTTCGATTACGACGTCTAATTAAATATATAAATTTCAAGGGGGTTCACCGTTTTGTGGGCAGAAAGAACGGGAAATCTCAGATTAATCACCTGAGAGCAAACTTTTCATCAACTGAGAGTATTTTGGGCAGATTGTTGACAGAAAAAAGCGTGATCAAGTCGTCTATCATCGCGAAGAACAAACATACATAGTTCCCAAGCGCCGCATTTCAACAACAATCACGAATTTTATAGGAACATTCATACATAGCACACGTCCGAGGTATCTAACTAGCTAAAACTATGAGCGGATTAGATATTGAGGATTGAAGAACGATTAAAAACGACAGTGATCCCAATTTTTTAAACAAGGGATACACTAACAGTTCTGGTATGGTAATGTAACTGTGGTGAATGGAAAAGCGATTATCAATAAATCTACCAATAAAACAATTGTATTTTCATTCGAAAGTACTTATCGATTGCCCTGATAGAATGCGTGATCCGAGAAATGAATGCTTCTTTTTGCAAGCTTTCACACCCGTGGCAATTAGACGAATGTCTTCCCATTAGAATGATGGTCAACATAAACCAATAATATAATAAAAATGTCGATCATGTGCGTAAAATCAAACTTTCACAAAAAACACTTTACGTGCGTTTGTTGACATAAAATTCTGGCTCGTTACCTACGCGAAATGGGATGAAAAAACGTAGAGATGGAAAATTTACATTTTCGGCCGTTGAGAAACAACAAAAAATGGTTTCAGTTCAATATTGCAAGTTGGCCAGAAATGCTCAGAACTGGAATTGCAGTGATTTCGTGCTGATGCTGGAAGAAAAATGTGTGATGATGTGTGTCATGTTGCTTCAAACTGAAGAACAGCGTTCTTCTTACGACAAGACAAAAAGTTTCAGTAGCGACAACAGTGCTTTGCTTTTCTAGTAAAAAGAATTATGCACGTCAACATGTGGCCAAATTGTCAACAATGGTGATTTTGTATTGTTGAAATTGAATGGCATCGACATTCAATGTCTTTTTTTAAGTGTGATGGCAGTCA
The DNA here is from genome assembly GCA_964036265.1 of Daptonema setosum. NCBI lineage: Eukaryota > Metazoa > Nematoda > Chromadorea > Monhysterida > Xyalidae > Daptonema > Daptonema setosum. Next base: position 23,806,653 of record OZ038445.1, read on the forward strand.
TAAGAATCTAAATTTTAAACCAAACCTTAACTCAAATGGAAACGAATCTACTGAAAATGTGAATTTGCCCAACTTCAGATAATTCACAGAACAGTCATCATAACCTGTTCAATTTCAAAATTTTACGATGGACCTCATGGCATGGTAGATCAAAATTGACAATTTTATATCCTTGACGTCGACAGTCATCGTGAGATTTAGGGAATTGGATGTTCACCAACAGAAAAGTCGCCCAAACACGGAAACATTTCAAGTTGGAAAAAAAATTCTTGCGGGATACCGAAAAAAATCCAGAGATTGTATTCAACACATCATACATCACCATGGAGAACTATTCTCTACAATTCACAATGACCATCTGAACCAACTGAATGGTGGGCGCTGACAAGTTAGCAAGTGGGTGGTGAGCATGCGACTGAGAAATTTTACCGCATTCACAATGTTGTTCATGTTTCAACTAACGATGGGTGTTTAAAAGACGTGTGAAAAAAAGTACCTCATATCTTCTTGACGTTCCTATCGGTGTTTCGAAATTACGATCGCTTACTGCTTGCGGAAATAGACCACTTATCGTAATAATAGAATAACTCGTATTATCCTGGCCCGGTGGTCCGCAAACGCTTTCAGAATGCCGTGTGAAATCGGGCACTCCAATCCATTATCAGCATCAGCATCTTTAGAATTTTCATGGCATCATCGTTTTTCAACGTAACGCATCCAGTCAACAAATGATGAACATTCTTACGTAGTAAGAACAAATAATAAAGATGAGCTAAACTACATACATATAACGAATGATGGTCTATTTCAACTAAAATATTTGTTGATATCACATTCGATGATGACGTGGATGTAGCAACCAGTTTCTGGACATTCGGTTGAATGACCAGCCGGTTCTGAGCAGAATGGTTATCATTCTAGGGCGACCACAGTTTTTAATCTATTCGTTTGTTGTGTCCGTACATCAGACTTGCCCACTGGCGGACGAGCTAAACCTCCAAAGCAAGTGGAATTTCTTTAACAAGGGGAATCGACAGTTTTCCGACCATTTCACCTACACCGTAAGAAATAAATTCTACTTCTAGGAACTTCTAAAGCGGAGGAAATTCCACTTTTTCATTCTTCCCTCGTCCGCTAGTGAACTTGCTGCAGCACTGCAAATACGTTCGGAGGTCAGTTGAGGAAAATTTTTTAAAGAAATATTATCAGGAGTCGCGGGAACTTCCATCCACATGGATTTCAGATTTTTTACGTGACAACACAGAAATTGTGAAACCTTTCATTAGCGTTTGAATGATTTTAATCAGAAGATACCCATTTATTTTCAAAACTTTAATTTATAGAGTTTTAGTGTAAACATTCGACGTTACGAGAAAAGTACATATCGTCGGGCAATAGCCGACTTCATAATAATGAATAAACTGATGAATGAAGAAAACTGTATTACCAGAACTAACCAATGATGAATAATTTTTGGCAAACAGAGAATAAATGTTAAACATGATTAGTTCAGACAAACTGAAGCATGGAAACAACACAGTCAAATGCATGACCAGTAACAATTGATAAGATCAAAACATGTTAATAGAGCATGCAAAAAGCTGGAGTAGAAATTTACTAGAAGCATACTCACATATTATCGTTTCAACAATAAGTGAGTCAGGGGTTTTAAACCGATACCAACAGCAGCTGGGAACACCACAAGCAATGTAATACAGAAAAATATGGTGAGCTATTTATATTTTAAACATGATTTATGACATAAAAGATTAAGCAGATGACAGATAAAGCATAATACTGACATTATATCACTTATATCTTTGATTTTATTTTGTTTCCATCAAGTATTTGCAACACAGCTATCTAACGGTTACTGTTTTAATATAACATAAATCAAAAAAGTATTCTTGTCAGTTTTTTTGGATCATCAAACCTCCAAACAGAAAAAAAATTACTGTCAAAACAATGCAGCCACAGGTAGTAGACATGCCCTAGACGAAGTGTTATTATAAACGTCTCAATCACCGTTAGATCAACGCATCATCTGCACGTCATCCACGCAAGTCTCACTAGGAATCCAGCGTCATATTTGTCAAGCTGTGGTGGTCAAGCAATTTGTCCGGAACGCCATCGTAACATCTTCACTGCCGTAAATTCCATGTTTCAGTGACGCTTCGACGATGTTATCAACGCCAAGAATCAGCCAGTCAACGTCGTTGTTGGAATCTCATCCACATATCTTCTTCTGAATCCGCAAAAACGCTTTCGATGATGTCTTCGTTTTCGCCGATCGTGATGACACGGTAATTGACGGTAAGGAAATGCAGCAGCGGATGATGAACCCGCAATGAAACTTGTTGGTGGATGGCGTGCCTTGTGGGTGGTCGTAGAAAAGTTTACCATCTGTCCACAATGTGTATCAAAGTTCACTGGTATCGGTTAATGACTGTTTTCACAATAACTTTTCAACATTTTCAAAGCAGCACCATTGCTGAAACACAGCTGTGCGTTACACGGACGCGTGAAAAACCATCGTCGCTTCGTACATCTTCATTTTAGACAAATAGATCTTCTTCATCTCTGAACGATTCAGTATGATCACATGAATGTCATCGACACACGCGCATCACGCAGAATGTCGAGATAAAAGATCGTGCACCAGTTACAATATTGTGTCGTAACAAGTTGCAATATAACGAAACGTATTTCCGTGTAGAAATGCATTTAATCTTCAAAACTGCACCAGGTAAACATTTAAAATAAAATAAACAAAATAACAGACCTGCAAAATGTACTACCACAACAGTTATGTGCCGAAAATTTTCAAACATCAGTAGCTTGTGGAACATTGGGTTCTTCGCGCATCTCAGAAAATTGACATTTTGTTCGACTCTGTGCGCCGGTTCTGACGCCGGTAACTATTGCGTTGTTCTTCGCTCATCAATTCAACAACACTACAATTATAACGACGAAATTGGCGAGATGTAAAGCTGATACTGATTCTGTGATTTCAGGATCAGCGACCTTTAGCGCGTGATTATTGGGAAGATTGTTGATGTAACCCGAACGTTTGAAATAAAACATATTGATGGATGACGGATGTTGGTGTTCAATGATATGAAAGGAATAGAATTGTGAATTTATGACATTATAATTCGACAAAATAGCAATTTTTTCCGGTCGGACCACGTTCTCATTGCGATCAGTTTTTGCGGATCACGATTCCAAGAAATGAGACCTTTTTTCACGGTTTGTCTTCTACTTTCAACCTTCAACCTGCAATAAAAAGTTTGAACGGATCAACAAGAGTTCATAAAAAAATAAAGCAAGTAAAAATTGATTGAAATGATCAAATGATTGATGAATTGTGACACTTGAGACTTGAGTGGAGAAATGTGTTTTACCTAT
>OZ038445.1:23814816-23843564 GCA_964036265.1 Daptonema setosum
GTGAGTGAGTGAGTGAGTGAGTGAGTGAGTGAGTGAGTGAGTGAGTGAGTGAGTGAGTGAGTGAGTGAGTGAGTGAGTGAGTGAGTGAGTGAGTGAGTGAGTGAGTGAGTGAGTGAGTGAGTGAGTGAGTGAGTGAGTGAGTGAGTGAGTGAGTGAGTGAGTGAGTGAGTGAGTGAGTGAGTGAGTGAGTGAGTGAGTGAGTGAGTGAGTGAGTGAGTGAGTGAGTGAGTGAGTGAGTGAGTGAGTGAGTGAGTGAGTGAGTGAGTGAGTGAGTGAGTGAGTGAGTGAGTGAGTGAGTGAGTGAGTGAGTGAGTGAGTGAGTGAGTGAGTGAGTGAGTGAGTGAGTGAGTGAGTGAGTGAGTGAGTGAGTGAGTGAGTGAGTGAGTGAGTGAGTGAGTGAGTGAGTGAGTGAGTGAGTGAGTGAGTGAGTGAGTGAGTGAGTGAGTGAGTGAGTGAGTGAGTGAGTGAGTGAGTGAGTGAGTGAGTGAGTGAGTGAGTGAGTGAGTGAGTGAGTGAGTGAGTGAGTGAGTGAGTGAGTGAGTGAGTGAGTGAGTGAGTGAGTGAGTGAGTGAGTGAGTGAGTGAGTGAGTGAGTGAGTGAGTGAGTGAGTGAGTGAGTGAGTGAGTGAGTGAGTGAGTGAGTGAGTGAGTGAGTGAGTGAGTGAGTGAGTGAGTGAGTAAGTGAGGGAGTGAGTGAGTGAGTGAGTGAATGGCTGGGTGAGTCAGTGAGTCAGTGACCAACCAATAACATGCACGGATCATGAAACACTACGGCAGACATGATCCGATATGAATTCAAGCATCCGCTGTACGCGGCAAAACATACAGCGGCTATCAGAATGGTGCCCAGTGTAATTTTGATTCTCTGCAGTCATTCAGTCAGTCAGTCAGTCAGTCAGTCAGTCAGTCAGTCAGTCAGTCAGTCAGTCAGTCAGTCAGTCAGTCAGTCTGTCAGTCAGTCATTCAGTCAGTCAGTCAGTCAGTCAGTCGGTCAGTCAGTCAGTCAATCAGTCAGTCAGTCAGTCAGTCAGTCAGTCACCCACTCACCCACTCACTGACTCACTCACTAACTCAATCAATCACTCACTCACTCATTCACGCACTCACTCACCGAATAACGACGAGAATTTCGGCCATCCTGATTCGGCCACAGATTCAGGCGAACGCGGAGTTTTTTGGCGGGACTTTCAAATTTTCGGACACCCCTTTTCGCCCCAGTACTACCACCGGAGGCTACACGCACCACTCGGGCATGACGTGAAAGCATGTTGCTGATTGGTTGATTATTTGGAATTAATTCTGAAAAAAATAATTTTTGTAAAAAATCAAAATTAAAAAAAAATATGTTTTAAGTAATACAAGTATAAAGTATTTTTTATCAGAATTAGGAATGATTATGCTCTATGCACCATGGATCGGATTTTAATCTGTGGATGCATGGAACAGAATAGCACATGGAGCATATTATTAACTCAGGATAAAATAGAATGCTTGCCACTTTGTCCATCTTTTGATGCTTGCTCACAATCAGTGTCTAAATTATATTCTCACGAACACATAAATGAAACATAAATACAATGACTAAATAAAATTAAGGTACTTAGCATCGTACTACATATTCATGAATCCTAACCCCATTTTGATCAGGAAGAAGATATTGATAATGTTGATAACAACGTAGCAAACTCACACAATTTTTATAAAGCTTCCAGAAACCTGTCGTTAACTTCATGGTTAAAAGTTCACCGTAATATCGTTGATTACTTTCAGTACAAACAGTATTTAATGTTATTTATCATTCAATAACGATCTTATATACCGGTTCTTTTGAGTTACACACCTCGATGGGCGAGGTCAGACTTTGAAAATTCTAAAATGATTCATCAACTTAAAATAACTCGGTTGATTGAAGCCCTACCCCATCTCTGATTTCCCGCTAAATACTAACTATTACCGTAATTAGTTATAGTTATTTGCTTTGATAGCTTCAATCGGAATTATACTTTGATTTCTACAAGTGAAATGATGCGAAAACCATGTATTCATTGCGGAAGATTGACTTTTACACAGTCCACACCCTAACAAGCAATTTTATCTAATCTTCTAAGCTTTGTCAACTTGAAATTTTATTGCGATCCTGAAGCCACTCCTTACTTCACAAAGCCTTAGAATAAACCATAATAAGCATAAATTCTTTTTGACGCACGTAATTTTATTAGCGCTTTGATAGTTTGAAGGTTGGGAAGGAAAATTCACCACTGACAAAGTACCTTTCCTGTTTTTCTAACTTCGTTAAATACTATTGTTAACCGTTCACAAAACCTGACTGATCAAGACTAAATATGATAATAAATAGGTGTAGTATATATTTATGTACGAGAGCTGACCGTAAGTTATTAGAATGTCTGAGGACTTTCTAAATGATTAGATTTATATTTACATATTCCTTGACCAAGATACATAAAACGCAACAAGATCAATTTCCTAATTACAAGTCTGCCAAAAAACCTCCAGAGTGTGTTCTTGAAAATCACCGAGAAGCACTGACGAACGAGCGAAACCTCTAAAGGGTGGTGAATTTTTCCAAAGAGGGGCGAATTGGCAGTTTTCAGGTCATGTTGTCTACACCTTAGAAATACAAACTGTACTTTTTGAAAATTGCAAAGAGGGGGGAATTCCACATTACCCACCCCTTCAGGTCCGCTAGTGCCGAGAAATATGGCGGTGTTTTACATCTAATCTCCTAACAAGGGAACAACGCTCGAATGAGTGAACATGACATTAAAGACTATTAGTTATTGTTACGTATGAAAGAGGAACTAGAACATCTAATAAATTATATAGATTTACAATAGCATCTAGGATCTGAAGATCAACGTGATTTGAACAAGCTCTAATCACACATCCTCACTAGCGAACGAGAAGAGAAGGGAAACATGGAATTCCCCCTCTTTGGCGTTCTCGAAAGTATAATTTGGCTCGTAAGATCGCCTGAAAACTACCAATTATGTAGCCCTTTTCGATGGAATTCCCCTTTGTTTGAAGGATTGACTCGTCCGCTAGTGGACATACTCAATTATTTTCGATGATGAATGGTTGAGTATTCACACTCTAATGATTAATTCGGTTGTAAACGCTTGAATAATGTAATGGTTAAAAGTATAATTATAATGACAAACATCGTATTTAATGAGGAAAATCTTCATCGAAGCGTACCTAACATAATACGAAAACGCCTTAGCACACACGTTGAACCAACAGACCGATATAATTAAAACCAGTTTTCATCATGCCTATTTTTAATATTTCTTTGAAAATTACTAGTCATGTCTCGTTTTCAAAGAATTAATTGGGTACAAAATTCCTAGTTCGTCGATACACTCAATTGGAAAGGGGAACTAATTATCAAAAGTGTCTATCTAAAGCGGTATGCATCTGCGCCAATACTATTTCTTCCTACTACGGGTTCACTGGCGAACGAGTCGAACCTCCAAAGGGTGGAGAATCTTTCCAAAGAGGGGGAATTGGCAGAAACCACGCTTTTTTACCTACACCGTAAGGAACAAAGTCAACTTTTCGAAACCGCCAAAGAGAGGGGGATTCCACTTGTCCCACCCCTTCTCGTCCACCAGTGTACGTGTTTGATATAGTTTTGATCAAAATTGGGAACTAACACGCGACCGAATAATTGGGTCCTAAAAGCTTGGATAAATGCTCTAATGCATTAAGGATCAATACGTAGCAAAACAATTTAATTATTTTTAGCAACGTGTATTTAAGAGATTAGTTGAGTCATGGAAAACATTTTATATTGCTTTAGTCGCCTAAACTTTAATAAAAAGGTCATACTAGAAGCTCACTGGTCGAGTGGTTAAGGGGTTAGACTCTGAAACCGTCTGGTCGGTTCGAATCCCGGGGTCTGTCAACAAAAACCTGATGGCTGCTAAAGACTTGTGAAAAAAACCAAGTTGTCAATGTCTCATGTGAGAAAAGACTTTTATGTCGCAAATTTGAACACGCGCCTAAAACAGATTTGAATTCAAATAGCGTGCCAATAAACGTGGATATGCTATAATTGTAAGATATTATGTGTATAATAACTTATTGTAAATGACCGTAAATAAATCAACCGGATATAACCTGGTTTCCTCACAAGAGGTAATCAATACTAGAACAAATTAATGGATCTTACAGTTCAATCATGCTCTCTTGTTAATCCACGCAATCAACTTCTTTAGTTTTAGTTACAAGATATTTCGACCAAACTCTGAACTCAGAAAGTTTTTGGCGTGCGATTTGAATCAAAAACTGATTTCAACGCGTGTTCTAACTTTTGTGAATATTTTCCATGAACGATTTCTGTTTTTTTTCACGAACGTAGTGTTTAATTTAGAAAACGGGCCCGAAAAAATATTTTTTTATAACAAGATATCTTGACCGAGGTATAAAACTTCTCAACGTTTACTCAGACTTATTCAGACTTATTCGGACATATTAAGACTTATGCAGACTTGTTCAGACTTATGCAGACTTATGCAGACTTATGCAGACTCATGCAGACTTATGCAGACTTATGCAGACTTATGCAGACTTAATCAGACTTAATTTCACGCGCGCTAATTTAAATCGAGGTTTGAAAAAGTTTGTTAATCTACATTCTAAGCAACTGTCACGATATGGTTTACTTGGAAAACGGTCGATTCGTAAGCATTTATTACGACCACTAACACAAGAACTATCAAGATTAACATCGTCTTAAAAGCGCTATACTGGGTCAATCTGCTATATAATAGTACAGATAGTTACGGTACCGTGGGAATATTTACTATTCAAATTTCACTGAAACATTTACCTTGCTTATAAATTATAACCAGTGTTCTACACGTTTGTATTCTCATAAGTTCACTTCATTCAAAGTCAGCTGTATGTACATATATTTTTTCTGATTTGTCTCTTTCCGTCAATTTTATTTTTTTCTATTCGAAATTGGCGTTGTTACTAATTTGGATTACGATTATTACAGTCAGTTTTTTAATAATATTTGATTTCGATCAACCGGCTGGTATCACGATATGCCGAAACAAACGGCTGGTTGGACGTCCGTTACGAAAGGGAAGAAACGGAAACAAGATACTCGTGCTGTTACTTCGTCGGATGACACATCTGATGATGAGGTTTGCCACTTTCATGGTTTTCTCTCTATTTGTTTGCCTATAATAATCTATTTCGTTTTGACTATATTGATATATTTTTATGTACAATTTTTTCAATAATTTTTTCAGTTTTTCTATATTATTTTATACTATTTTCTTAGACAGTACGGAGATCATCCCTGATGAGACCTACTCCGTTAGTTTTTTGGCGTCGGATGTCTGGTCGAAACGCCGTTTTTTAGATTTTAGCTCTTGTTTTCTTTTTCAACTTACATTTGAGCTTCACCTAAGTTAGATAGCAATCTTTTTATATTATACTGATTTTTTTTGTTTGCCACTAAATATGATTTCAGTACATCATTTACATACTTTGTGTATATACCGTAGTTTTTTTTCGGGTTTTATGCTGTGAGAATTTACGAATTTTTATTACTTCTTCCGATTACTAATCTTACTTTACTGTAGACTGGTTTCTACACCAGTTTCGTTGTAAGTTTAGTATCGGTTAGACTAGGCTTTGTTTACTTCATGTTATCTTTGACTAGGCTTTGTTTATTTCAGGTTATTTTTATTTCACTAGTTGTTATAGAACTTTATATCCGGTTTTTAGTGAGTTTATTTTTGTATTTGACCACGGTCCTATTTAAGCCCTTTGGCTTATCTAGTGTCCGTACCCCTTAACCGTAGTCCTAGCTTTGCTAGTGTCTACACCCTTATCCGCTGTCCTAACATTACCTTTGGTATGTTAGTGTCAGCACCCCATCTTAAAAATGCATTACGACAGGGCACTGCTTCTGCTTTGTCGTAATTTTTATGTTGTTTGTGTTGTGTATTAAAACATGCTATGCTTCAGGCTACCGACAACGCTGCACTGGCTCGGGTCGAAGGAAAATTGGCAAAATTGGATGAGCGTGTCGCAGTTGTCGAGCAAGATCTCAAGGACCTTGACAACTACTCTCGTTTGCTCAACTTGAAGTTCTCCGGACTTGTTCCTGCGCACTTCCTCGTTGATGACCACGCCAACATTCACAATGCAAACAAGAAAACGAACAAGCGACTTGTGATCAGATACCTCATTGAATTTTTTGAGTTGGGAGAAAATGAGTCCGATTTTGAGTCCAAAACTGATGTTATCGACAATTTCTCGCGTGACGGACATTTTATCGGACATGATTGGGTAAAACATCCTGACACTCCAGCGACTTTCATCTTGGCTTTGCTCCGTGTTCCTGACAAGGATCTCTTCGTCTCCCCGAAGGCCATCAACACCATCAAGACAAAGAAAACCCACGGCAATGTGCCACTATATGTAAATATCCAGTCAGGGAAGGGTGCTGGGCGTGAAAGGGAGCAGGCACGTCAGGTCCTGCACAATCTACACATGGCACTCAAGCCACCCAAGGGTGCTATCCGCATGCATCGCAATAAGCCGAATATAATCATTAATGGAGTTGAAAAACATTTTCAGCAATGGGATGTTGCCACTTTGAAGCGCTCAGGTCTACCTACCAAGCGCTAATTGGTGTTTTCCTCATTTCAACACACAGTTTTATTTTGTTATCAGCTGTCGAGTTTGACCTAAATACATTTTGTGTCGTCCTGCGTTTCGTTACGTTCTTACCATTGCAGTTTGCGTCATAAAATTTCATTCTTAATATCGTACTTTTATCGTAGACAAATCAACTTATCTTTAATTCCTTGCTTTGTTCTATTGTACGATATACAGCTTTTGGTGTCCGGACAGGCAATTCGTTGCTATGATTTCATACCTTTATGTCACGTTTCATTGATGTCATATGGTTGCACTTGATGTTTGATTTTCGAGCATGTGTGTTATACAATTTTGATTTTATGATCTCGCTTGTTCGCACTTTTATTTAACTATGATTGCTGCTTATTACGTTCCATAATTATGAATGTTTTATTTCACGCTACACAATGAAATTTAGTGTCAAAATAATTTTTTGCACCTATTACCGAACGATAGCCACGTTAACTATGCTATAGTTGTGCTTCTACAGTTGTAGTTTTTGTCTTCACGTTTCAGTGTAAAAACTAATGGGTCCCGTTTTTTGCTTTTTGTTGCTACGGCTCCTTTCATTCATCCATCCTAATGTCAGTCTGGGTTGTTGGCTAATCGAGTTCGTGAGTGACAAAACCCTCTGGGATCGTAACTCAATTTTTGTGGGTAACTATTTACATCGTTGCCTAGTTTGACACATTACCTGCTATTAGACCGATGACTTTATGTCATCACCTTGTTGACCGATGACCTTGTCATCAACTTATTGATCGATGACCTTGTCATCATTTATTTTATAAAATGTTTTTTTCAAAACTGCGCTTTACATATCTTGCCTTTTCTTTTTCTTCCTTCACTTTCCTGTCCGTTACGATCCCGGAGCAGGTTTTTTCACTCCTTCATGCCTATGACCTTTACACCTATTACTCCTACTCCTACTAATGGCAGGATTTTTAAAACAAAAATTTGCAAGGATGGTTACCCAGATATCGACAACACTGATATCGTGAAGGTTTGGAATACTTGTAATAACAAAATTTGTATAACGTGCGCTAACCATATTTCTGGTAACGTAACATATTCGGTTTACACCAATAATTGGTATGTCACACACAAAAAAGACGTGTGTTGCAAATCTAAAAACGTGATTTATCAAATTAAATGTAGTAAATGTCAACTAGTCTATGTAGGTGAGACTACGCAAGAAATCCGTAAAAGATTCCTGCAACACAAACGTGATGTGCGTATTAATGTTAAAAAGACATATTTAGTTAGTCACTTCAATCAAGACGGACACTCACATGAAGACATGGAAATCGGAGTTATTGAAATTGTTGATCGTCAGGATAATATTGCGCTACGTGAACGTGAATCTTTCTGGATCCAAACAATTAATACGGGTTATCCTTTTGGTTTAAATGATTGTATAAAAGGTTTCGGTATGATTAGCACTGCTGAATCTTGTAAAATTGATTTCGATCCATATTTTAAATCCGCTATAAAAAAGCAACGTAAGCGTCGAGGAAAAAAACGGCATCGTAGTAAAATATGCGATACTAATTTATTAGATCGAATTGTGATTGCGTTCAACGACTCGAAGTTCCACGAAGTGTATCTTTTACTAAAAAATAGTTCAAATAAGTCATTACGTCACGCCAAAACCATGTTGGGTAATAATAATTACGCTCCGGTCTACAGCTTACTCATTAACGGTTTCTTCAACGGTACTCGTAGAACAAAAGTAAAACAGGTTGTTTTGCCTCAAAGACTTTCCTGTATCAATTTACAAATTACCTTTTCTACACGACTATTAGATAACATTTATCTCAACGCTTTTATGAATAAGAATATTAATCTCGCTATTTTGACAGATCACATGCCAACTAAACTGAAAAGAGCGCGCATTCATTATACATTATAATAGGCCGATTGGTAGGATTGTTTGCAACTACAACAAATTCCTCAAGAACCTGACAACTGATAAATGCATTGAGATTTTAAATTCTGATTGTATTTGCCGTGAGATGAATAACCACTACGTCGACCTGCATCACAATCATATTGTAACCGGTGATACGTCTATCATTAACGACAACGATAATTTGGCAAATGCTTTATCGAAAGGTACTAATTATAGGCCTGGTAAGAATTTTCTGACGGACAATGAACTTTATGAAATTTTAGATATTGTTCAAGATTTTGCGTCAAAAACAAGTGATATCTCTGATGCTGACATCAAGGCCAATAAATGCGCTTTATATACCAAAAAGATTGAAAATCACATTAGAAAACGTATACCTATCATTAATCCTGCATTTACTTTTATTCGAAAAAGTAAACTGTTTGATCACTTAATTTGCGTTCCAATAGACAAAGCTCCTAATAACTTTGGCTTCGTTTGTAAAAAATTTTATTTAGAGATGATTTGCCGTGAATTAAACATTACCAATTTTAATACTCTCCCTTCGGTTGGTTTCTACGTTTTCAATAACAACACTTTACAGGACATCATTTACAGACATAACAATTTGTTAAATAAATTCCATGTTAATAAAAGTTGTGATGATCCAAAAACACCTATTCTATACGGAATTCCCAAATTCCATAAGAAACCCGTTAAGTTCCGGTTTATAGCGGGAGCTGCGAACACAACTTTAACCCCGTTGGCTATTGTCTTACATAACATACTCACAGGTTTACGCAAACATCTTAAAAATTATTGTAATGTTATTGAACAACGAAGCGGCTTCAAACACTACATTTCCGTTAACAATAGTCACATGGTGCTTAAGCAATTACAAACTTCCACACGCCTTAGCTTTGCCACTACTTACGATTTCAGTACGTTGTATACTATGCTGCCACATGATATCATTTTAAGGGAATTAACTAAAATTACTAAATTACTTTTTTCGCATAGTAAGAAAAAATATATCATTGCAAAAATTAATAAATCTAAGTTTGGTAAATCTTCCTATTACTCTAACCTGGCGGTTAACAACGAATTATGGACTGCATTTTCTTATGACATGACCATTGAGTTAATACATGATGTTGTTACCGAATCTTACATTAACTTCTGTAATTTAGCCTTTTATCAAAAAGCTGGTATCCCTATGGGTGGTAATGCTAGCCCACTTATTGCTGATTTGGTTCTTAGCTCATTAGAATTGGATTATTTCAAGAAAAACAATATTACAAAGTCGGCTCTCATCTTCCGTTACATCGATGACATTCTTGCTGTGAACATTGATATTAAGAACCTGATTGATTCTGCTTATCCATCTTGTCTTAAAATTACTAGTGACAATGGGACCCCGGATTGTATCAATTACCTGGATTTTAGCATTAACTTCAACCAAAATAGTACAACACTTTACAATAAAGTCGATGTTTTTGATTTCGATGTGATCCGTTCATACCATGGTTGGAGCTGTGTACCTAGTAACATGATAATTGGCGTTATCATTGGTAATTTGGTTCGTTTTTGTAGAATACATGGAAATCTAGATGATCTTATTGCATGCACCATATGCTATTTCAAACAATTGCTCCTCGCGGAGCACACGCGCGCTAATTTAAATCGAGGTTTGAAAAAGTTTGTTAATCTACATTCTAAGCAACTGTCACGATATGGTTTACTTGGAAAACGGTCGATTCGTAAGCATTTATTACGACCACTAACACAAGAACTATCAAGATTAACATCGTCTTAAAAGCGCTATACTGGGTCAATCTGCTATATAATAGTACAGATAGTTACGGTACCGTGGGAATATTTACTATTCAAATTTCACTGAAACATTTACCTTGCTTATAAATTATAACCAGTGTTCTACACGTTTGTATTCTCATAAGTTCACTTCATTCAAAGTCAGCTGTATGTACATATATTTTTTCTGATTTGTCTCTTTCCGTCAATTTTATTTTTTTCTATTCGAAATTGGCGTTGTTACTAATTTGGATTACGATTATTACAGTCAGTTTTTTAATAATATTTGATTTCGATCAACCGGCTGGTATCACGATATGCCGAAACAAACGGCTGGTTGGACGTCCGTTACGAAAGGGAAGAAACGGAAACAAGATACTCGTGCTGTTACTTCGTCGGATGACACATCTGATGATGAGGTTTGCCACTTTCATGGTTTTCTCTCTATTTGTTTGCCTATAATAATCTATTTCGTTTTGACTATATTGATATATTTTTATGTACAATTTTTTCAATAATTTTTTCAGTTTTTCTATATTATTTTATACTATTTTCTTAGACAGTACGGAGATCATCCCTGATGAGACCTACTCCGTTAGTTTTTTGGCGTCGGATGTCTGGTCGAAACGCCGTTTTTTAGATTTTAGCTCTTGTTTTCTTTTTCAACTTACATTTGAGCTTCACCTAAGTTAGATAGCAATCTTTTTATATTATACTGATTTTTTTTGTTTGCCACTAAATATGATTTCAGTACATCATTTACATACTTTGTGTATATACCGTAGTTTTTTTTTCGGGTTTTATGCTGTGAGAATTTACGAATTTTTATTATTCAGACTTGTTCAGACTTATTCAGACTTATGCAGACTTATTCAGACTTATTCAGACTTAATCAGACTTATTCAGACTTATTCAATGAGAACCCTCCTACAATTTAATCCATTCTTTCTACAACGTATCTCATGGTACAAGCCCATATAAATATTTTTATAACAAGAAACCATGACAAAGCTAATCTATATAAGGATTAATCATGAAGATTGTTTACAAGAGTGAAAGTTTAATCAACAAGATATTATATTACTTTTATGCGTATAATCCGTTTATAAATTATCTCTCCACCACTCAATTACATCGATAAACAACATGAGTCAGTGTTTGTTTCCGTTCGTTGTTGTTGTTGTTGTTGTATTGTAGTTTTAGTTTATAAGTTGATGATATTTATAATCTTCTTCTAAAGGTTTTATAAACTTTTCGCTTCCTCATCTTCGTAGTATCTTACAGATACTGTAGCTGTAAAACGTATGTTGGAGCAGCACCATCCAGAGAATCCACACAAAAATTATGAAGCCTATCCACACAGTACTTACTCATACCAGCAAAACTATCTTTGGGTGTAATCTACATTACCTCCTACATATATGTAATATGAAGCCATCGGAACTTTAATATCCTGAATCGACCGTGACACATGGTGATGGCACAAGAATGTTCGAACATTCTACACGTGAAAGGTCTGTAAACACGTAAAAATACATCTCATTTTTCAACCGGGAGTTTCCGTGAAAATTCCAGGGATCAAATATATTTTTAGTAGGATATGAAGCAAAGTTCGATCCAATGAAGATGATCAAACGTAGTTTGATCCAAATAAGATGAAAGTAGTTTGATCCAAGAAGACGCAGATAGTTGGTTCTAAAGAAGATGTATGTATATAGTTTGACCAAACTTTACTAAAAAACGATGGATGGTGTACCACCAAAGACAGAATAATGAAAGACGAAAAATGAAAACACGAATTGAATGATTTTATTCGAAAGCATAGATTTTTCCAGAGAAGAAACCACGTTGATGAAATAATGATAGGTGGGCGAGCTCAAGTAGGCTTATTATATGTTTATTATATAATAGTAGAGTTAATAGGCTCCTTTCACTATAAGCTCTTTAGAGATAATCCAAGCAACCGTTAAGTACAGGGTGTCCCATCCTTAACCGCCGATGTTGACGGCTCCGTATTTGAGTTGTACTCGTTCTATATAACTGAAATTTCATTTTAAAATAGAGAAGTCTTTGGCAATTTGTTTGACACCTACCAGAAATTTACTGGACGTCTGTAGCTAATTTTACAAGCAATCTAAAAAAGGTCTTATTTTGGACTAGTTTTTCTTCCTTCTGTAATTTTTTTTGTTTTTTTTTTGAAATTTGATAAAAAAGCAATTTAATAGCAGAGCATCACAGAAAAATGCACAACCCACAATGGAACAGCACAAAAAACAATTGAGCTCAATATTCGACTCGGGTACCTCTTTCATCCTGACATCGTTCCCAGTGACGAGACACAGCTTCCACGGTTACATAACCTAAGTTCATGGGAATTGCAACTATCTCTTCAAAGATATAGAGAGGTGACTGGCCGTATTCCCGGAACTCCTCGAAAATACGCGCTCCTTCAAATCACCCTGGAGCCAGGAGTCCAGAGAGATGAGGTCTGGCGACATGGTAGGCCACAGAAGTTGTCCTCTTCTGCCGATCCAAGGTGAAGCTGGCATAACGAACCATCCTGGCTTTCTTGCAAAAGTGACTGTTGCCTCGTATAAGGCAGGTATAAGAACTTGGGAAGGTGACTTGTTGTTCTAACAATACGGTTCGATGGCTCATCATGCCAGGTAGCCCGAAATCGTCTTATCGAAACCTTTCCTGGTTCCTGGATCGGCAGAGAAGAGCACTGGGAACGATGTCAGGATGAAGGAGGTACCCTAGTCGAAAATTAAGCTTCTCAATTTGTTTTTTGCTGTCTCATTCTGGGTTGTGCTTTTTCCTGTGATGCTCTGCTCTTAAAGTACTTTTTTATAAAATTTCTTGACAAAAAAATTACAGATTGAAGAAAAACTAGTCCAAAAATGAACCTTTTTTCGATCGCTTGTAAAATTAGCTACAGGCGTCCAATAAACTTCTGGTAGCTGTCAAACAAATTGCCAAAGACTTCTCTAATCGAAAATGAAGTTTCAGTTATATAGACCCAGTACAACTCAAACACGGAACCGTCAACATCGGCGGTTAAGGATGGGACACCCTGTACTATGAAACAAATACTGGACATAATAGGGGGTCTACGTAAATTGATTCACGGTGGCTTAAAGGTCTTTTAACCAGACAAAAGAGTCAGCCGGGGAATTAATTAGCGGGTTTCAACGTAAAATATCGTACCAAAGTTTCTTATATTTGTTAATTGAGCTATGACGAATTGAGGTTTCTATGGAAACGTTTTTATGAGACGCTCTTAAGAAAAAATTTCGCATTGTCAGTTAGTGAAGCACGAATTTCCGGTTGGAATCAGTTCGGTTGTACGAGTATGCGTAAACGATTCACAGTTAAGAATGAATTGAAAAATGATAAGAAGGGTGAATGAGAATGAAATAAAAATGATTAAAAAAATTAAAATGAGGAAACTGAATTTCAAATTCTGATTTTTTTAAATAGATTGTGTAAGATTGTACCATCCGTTCACAGATAAAACCAACGAATTTTTCATATAAGTACTACAATGTGGTGTTTATTTACATAATAATTTTTTTCTCAAAAAATAAGAAGGCGCCACAAAATCAAATTTGAATGAGACTAATAATACTCCGTGACCGAGCTGTGCTCTCGTCTAGAAGTGCTCTCTTCTGAAAATTCTGAGTAACTTCATCGTAATTTCTAAAATACTTATCTGAAAATTCTGAGTAACTTCATCGTTACTTCTAAAACACTTATATGTGAAACATGTACATTATGAATATTAATATATGAAAGCGATTCTTTCCCGATAGTATCAGCACTCTATATAAAATTGTTTCGTACTCGAGTAATTATGAAAGAGGTGGCGTGCACTTAATCAGTCATTTTCATGATTTATTTATTCTGGGATTAATCATCACAGAGTATGGTTGACTTTCGGTTACAGTTGCAGAAGGAAGAATGACCTTGCTTTAAATAAAACATTATGAAAACTTTACTTTTTTGTCATCCCCAATTTTTTACTCGTATTTAAATCAAAAACTGCAAGTTTACAAACCAAGAAGTTTCCTCAGGGAATTTATTCAAAAAGATTTCGGAATAATCGTTAAAGAAATAATTATATGTACATGATCAGACAGACTTCCAACCAAATGAACACGCTATTTAGGTGCATAACCTTTCGTAGTTGTATGCAATCATCTGGGCTTAAAAGAAGAAACCGATTGTAAGTCTTGGATTATAATTGGTATCCTCAAAAGATTTGGCTGAGAGGTAACCGATTGTAAATCTCGTATTATAATTGGTGAAAGACATTCTTAAAGCATTTGGCTTAGAAGCAAGGGCGGAGGAACTAATCCTCCAAAGGGAGGGGAATCTCGTCAAAGTGGGGGGAATGGGCAGTTTTCAGGTCGTTTAATTCTACCTACGCCATATCGAACAAACTCAACTTTTTGAAAACGCCAAAGATGGGGGGGAATTCCACTTTTCCCACCCCTTCTCGTCCGCTAGTGTTAAGAAGGTACTGATTGTAAGCTTCGTATTATTCTATAATTGGTTTTCTTAAAAGACTTGGATCAGAAGAAACTGATTGTTAGTTCCGTATTGTTAACCAAAAAACTTTTAAACCATATGTTATTCCCAGAAGTTGAACCTGCCACAAACGTAGGTCAATCAATATCATAAAGTGTGGTCACAGTTTCTCGTTACTCCGAAGTTTTTATCGTAATCGTTTTGGCGCGCATTCAAATTTCGGCGCGCGTTCAAACTTGATAAAAAATTTCAACTATTCACACTTTATTTGTATAACATAATATTAAACATGCTCAACTTATTGATTGTTCAGTATAAGGTTTTCAGAAAAATAATGAGTAACAAGATACCCTGACCAAGCTATACGAGAGTTGATAAAACGATTCACATTTAGGAAATTTAATTGAACATGACGTGCCCTAGTTTTATTTATTACAGAATCTGTGTTCGGCTTTGGGATTCAGATTTTCGCGTAATGAATTATGAATACTAAACGATACAAGTATTAGTCATCGTCTTTTTTTGGTATAGTTTGAATCGAATAATAAATATTATAAAGTAACCCACGTAGATATAGAGATATTTTTATATGATGTCGTCTATGAACGAAAGCTGCTGAAATTGGACTAATACCAGCAGGATACCTGTCTTTTCTATAAACAATTCTTCATTGAATACATACATGAGACAGTCTAAATAAAACACATAAAATAAAACTACAATAGCAATTTTTTTCGGAAAAAAAGGACACACAAACGGATTTTTTCGGCGTGAAATTGAGTTCTACCGCAATTTTAACCGAAGTGAAACGTGAAAAATTCAGTTATAGTGAAGTGAATTCTCCAACGTCAAAAAAACCGTATCCCGTCACGAGACGCAACCACTCTAAGTAACTACATTTTCTTCTAATAATCTACATTTTGTCGTTATTGCTTGCGTACAAATAATAGTTATTATCCACTTTATTCTATATTTATGAGACGTGCGGTTAGCCGAAAACATTTCCCTATACTAAAATGATTAAAAGTGGCAACATATCACTTTCTAAAATAGTAATCTAGCACTGACATATGTTAGTAGTTAATCACTTTGACCGTTGTTGCATGAAATCACTTATGCTTCTGGATTATCAAGGAACAGTGGCGGACGAGCCAATCCATCCAAAGAGAGGGAAATATCATCAAGGAGGGGGAATTGGCAGTTTTCAAGCCATTTTACCTACACCTTACGCCTTCACGAAAAATCTCGATTTTTATAAGTCGCTAAAAGTGAAGGGGAGTTCACTTAATCGTTATTCCCTCGTCCTCTAGTGATTGACAGTTCTTGCATGAAATCTATTAAGTTTCTGTACTATAAAGGAGCGGCCTGGCGAACGAGCCACACCCCAAAGGGAGGGGAATCTTTCCACAGAGAAATTAGGCTATTTTAACTTAGAGAACAAACTGGTTTTTTAAACCGAGAAAAGGGTGAATTCCACTTTTCCACCCCTTCTCGTCCACTAGTGTTTCTGGATTGAAGAGTGTCCAAACAAACAAAAAACTATTTCCAAAAATGGTTCGTAAACATGTTTGGTTTTTATGTATATATTTAGTAAGCTAAACGGTTGACTGACTATTGACAACAAAACAGTCATTGATCATTTAACTAACAAATTAACTATCAGAATTGGAATACAATATAGTTAGTTCATTCCAGAAGTTATTACGTTAGTTTATCCGGATTCCAGAAGTATGGTTTCGATAACAAATAGCTAACTATGGCTTGACTATTTTCAGTTTTATAGTTGAATTTAAAGTTTTCATAATATATACTTTTATTTATAGTTCTTTACAACTTAAAATGAAAAAGACTACTGTTTTTGTCTAGTAAGACTTCCCATGCTTGCAAATGTACAGGGTGGGCCAATAAAACGGATACACATCTGAGTGAACGGTTGTTATACTGTAAAATATATTTCTAATAATTATATCTCCGACTATTCAAAGAAAAAAGGCACGAATTCAAATGCAGTCTCTTAATCAAATGAGACTGCTATCCGATGGCCGATTATAAGTAACCATTCTGAAGGAAGTGGCATTGTTCAATATCACCTGCATGTTGACATAAGTCTTACTGACTTTATGAACAAAATCAGTTAATCTAATAATATGAGACAGTAAACAGCTTTTACAAACAAACAATTTTACATAACAAATTGAATGAATGATTGACTGACTGACTGACTGACTGACTGGCTGGCTGACTGACTGACTGACCGACTGACTGACTGACTGACTGACTGAGCCAATAAAATGGGTTCGCAATTGACGCTAATGCTATATGATGGCAGGTTTATAAGCAACCATTCTGAAGGAAGTGACTCTTTTCATATCACCTGCATGTTGACATTAAATCTTACTTCTAATGTACACATTGACTTAATCTAATAATTTCTAGACAGTAAACAACTATTAGAAACAAACAAATTATTGTAACAATCTTTGACGAAGCAATCTAATGCGTTCACATTTGATTGGAATAATTAATTCGAATGCGCATCTTTTTTCTCGGTATCTTCAAGACCATTCCGTGCGTGGAGCTCCCAGAGTCCCGCTTGTCGGTATGGGTTTGTTACGATCGAAACCGTTATACGTGTAACTGTTATGCTGTTACGCGTAACAAGTGTAACGAGGTCTGGGAGGGCCTTAAAGCCTATCCAGGGTTTCCTGTTCTAATGGTTTATTTAGGATTCAAGTAGAAAGTTGGATGGATCTGTGCGTATATGGAAAAGTCTTACTGAGGCTCAGAAAGACCGAAAAACGCTTACATCTAAAATCAATTTTTCGACTCTAGTATTGAAATTATCAAAATTAATTGTTTAGAGTGAATATTACAGCAACAGATGAATAATACGCATGTTGAAAAGAACTGAACAACACTAATTTCTTACTTGATATTCTAACAAACAGGTGATGTCTGAGAGTCACATGCAAATAATTATCAAATAATTATCAAAAAACTAATTAAACGAAATTTCGAATGAACAATTTACAGGTTATTTCAATTGGAAAGAAGTACTAAGTATTATTATTAGTAGTATTATAATAGTATTTGAGTAGTATTTGAATAGAACAACTGGTTGACAATTCGAATTGACTGACTGACAATCTAAATTGACTAATTGGCAGTTTTATTTGACTGATTGACAGTTTAAATTGATTACTATCTGAATGGACTGGTTGACAAACTAATTTGACTTACTATGAATCTAAATTGATTGATTGACAGTAAAATTGACCGGTTGAGAGTAAAATTGATTGATTGACAACCTAAACATACTGACTGACAATTGACAGATTGAAAGTCGAAATCGACTGATTTAGAAGCTATAGTCGAATTTTTTGGTTACGCCTTTTTTCGGGAATTTTTTTGTGTGTAAAACCTTTCCCTCACCCAGCAATTGGCGGTCGGAAGCAGCAAATTGGGGTTGATAAAAAGGTTTTACACACAGTAGTTCCTAAAAAGAGTCGTAATCATCTTCTTTAGGAACTTTTTTTGTGTAAAACCTTTTTATCAACCCCAAATTGCTGCTGCCGACCCCAAATTGCTGAGTGAGGGAAAGGTTTTACACACAAAAAAATTCCCGAAAAAAGGCGTAACCAAAAAATTCGACTATATATCAACGGATTGACAGTCTACATTGACTGATTGACAACCTAAACTGACTGACTAAAAATTTTATTTGATTGACTGGCAATCGAATTTGACTGATTGACAACCGGAATTAACTGACCGACAAATCTGGGTGACTGTCAATTTTTTTCAATTGCTCACTAAGAGATCCGACCTTTTCAAAATCATATACTTAGACCGACGTCATATCAAGTAATTTATGCAATTATATTTTGCATTTATGCACCTGTTAACTAATTGCCGTTCGCTATTATTATCAATATCTTTCGTAATTAATTAGAGAACAATGCATGTTCATGGTTTAAAATAAACCATAAATTTGGGCGCTAACCAAAACGTATCGTTTTGAAAAATTCGTTAACAAAAATAATTCAAATAAATCCAAAAGGAAAAAAAATCGCAGCCAAAACAATTATTACTGAATATAAAATATTCACATAACATCGGCTAATGGAACACTACTAATAGAGATACTTGCGTAAAATCGGTGATGTCTATCAACGGTAGAACAAAGTTTTGGATGAGATAACGATTTTTACGTTGAACTATCGGATAACGTCTGTACGGGTGGCAGGCACTGACTGACTGACTGACTAACTGACTGACTGACTGACTGACTGACTGACTGACTGACTGACTGACTGACTGACTGACTGACTGACTGACTGACTGACTGACTGACTGACTGACTGACTGACTGACTGACTGACTGACTGACTGACTGACTGACTGACTGACTGACTGACTGACTGACTGACTGACTGACTGACTGACTGACTGACTGACTGACTGACTGACTGACTGACTGACTGACTGACTGACTGACTGACTGACTGACTGACTGACTGACTGACTGACTGACTGACTGACTGACTGACTGACTGACTGACTGACTGACTGACTGACTGACTGACTGACTGACTGACTGACTGACTGACTGACTGACTGACTGACTGACTGACTGACTGACTGACTGACTGACTGACTGACTGACTGACTGACTGACGGGCCTGCCTGACTGGGTATGTAACTGACCGTAAAACTGACTGAATTACTCTGTAAGTAGGAAGTTATCGAAACACTAAAATATTTATTCTTACAATTATTAATCTGAGCAAGAAGAAAGAAGTCCAAATTGGTCTTTAGAATTCCCTAATTCACGTTTCCCGTTTTAAGCACCGCTTTCAAAGGAGCTCATATAACTTGGTCAGGGTTTCTTGTTATTATAAAAAAAAATTAATTTTACAGGTCGGTTACGCACGTATGCAATGAATTGGGTGCAATTTTCGTATGTTTTCCAACGTTTACAGAAAAGTATTTATTTTTCGAAATTTTGAAAGCGCGCCAAAAAGTTTTCGATTAACTAAACTCTTGGATAGGCTATAATGAACATTGAACGCGGTTCCATGGTATAGCATCCCTCCCCTTTTGAAGTTTTTTTATATTCTCTCTAATATTTACATAATTAAATTTCACCAAAACTGTCTTGCAGTAGTTTATATATCTCATTTTATGAGCTAAATTATATTTTTTTCCGCCAAACTGCATCGCTGACGTAAATGAACTTCAAAACTATAACACTGTTAATCAGTTATTAATGACGGGATTAAATGACAGCTGAAAAATTGGGTTAAACACCCAATTACGAAGAGTCAAGTCTGCTTGAAAACTGTTGCAATTATCTTTATTTAGAAAGAAAATCCAATTAAATGAATAAAAGTATTGTACGCGAAATCGACTGAATGACCGAACCAATAGCATTTCACTTACAAAACACAAGTTTCACAATAAATAGATTTTAAACATTTTTAAGATATTACGAACTATTCTACCAGTTAATGAGGGTAAGAATGCAGGTGGGAAGTAAACAACAAATTAGGAAAAAATCAGTAATCTCGAAACAATTATTGATAAAATTGTTTGGAGAAAAAGTCCAATTAAAAATGGAAGTATTGTTTTCGTAATTGATTGGGGATACTGAATATGTATGCTTATGTAGCTTATAGCATATCCACGGTTTCTTGTTAGTTTAAAACCTTTCGGCACGCAGTTTGAATTCGAATCTGTTTTTGGGCTTTGGCGCGCTCTAAAATTTCGAGAAACAAATACTTTTTCACATAACAGTCGGAAACCATACTAGAATAGCGTTTAAAATTCATTGCATAAAGGCCCGTACATACTCCACCATAACACCGTAATATAACACGTTATGCTATGGAGGCGGAGCCTGTTATGGTGGGTCTACATACTCCCCTATCGTAACATAACACGCATCATAACATGCGGGAAGAAAATCTCTGTTATGGTGTTATTCGAAAAATTTCGAATAACTTTGTCATAACAGATCAATTATATAAAATTTATTCAGCTTCAAAAAATTGATTTTAACAAACTAAAACTAGAAACTGTCATATAAGGTATATTTTCATCGATTCAGCGTGTTAAACGCTGATTGCATCATCTTTCAGTCGGTATCCTGTTAAAACGACAGCTAATTCATTTAGTACTACTTGTTTATTTATCCTCTGCAAGTTGTTTTCAGGGTAGCCATGAAAAAAAAACTAATTTTATAGTTGATGGGCCCGAGACACAAAGAAAAACACGCGCGCGATCGTTCCAGAATGTTCGGGGGAGGTTACTCAAATGGGTACAAATATCCATATATGGTGCGCACCATATATGGATTCATATGTGGTGATCACCACATATGACAGCACCAAATATGAACCTTTTTTTAAACACCAGTAATGTGTGGTGCTCGGCCAGCATCATATATGACAAACAACGCTGACGAAATCAACAAATATGGAGCACCAGTCATGTCAGGTGATCACCGTTCATGAACGGTGATCACAATATATGAAAACACCATATTTGACGTGTGGTGCATTCATGGTGATCACCAATCATGTATGGTGATCACCATATATGAATATTTTTTGGTCATATATGTTGTTTTACTATGGTGCTCACCACATTTGAAGCACCATAAATGACGCAGCACCGGAAATGAACAAACGTCACACACGGTGATCACCAAGAATGGAGTCGAATCAGCACCAATCATGTTAGGTGTTTTTTTACCCAAAACAACACATGTGCCCGAATTCCCCATATGTGGTGTTATCATATGAGGTGTTCTGTTCATATATGGTGTTTTTGACCTAAAACACCAAATGTGAAATTAACACCACATATGAAATTAACACCACATATGAAATTAACACCACATATGCCCGTATTATCCATATATGGTGTTTTGGGTCGAAAACACCAAATATAAAATTAACACCACATATGAAATTAACACCACATATGCCCGTATTATCCATATATGGTGTTTTGGGTCGAAAACACCAAATATGAAATTAACACCACATATGAAATTAACACCACATATGCCCGTATTATCCATATATGGTGTTTTGGGTCGAAAACACCAAATATAAAATTAACACCACATATGAAATTAACACCACATATGCCCGTATTATCCATATATGGTGTTTTGGGTCGAAAACACCAAATATGAAATTAACACCACATATGAAATTAACACCACATATGCCCGTATTATTTATATATGGTGTTTTGGGTCGAAAACACCAAATATGAAATTAACACCACATATGATATTAACACCAAATATGCCCGAATTATCCATATATGGTGTTTTGGGTCAAAAACACCACATATGAACAAAACACCACGTATGAATTTAACACCACGTATGCCCGTATCATCCATATATGGTGTTTTGGGTCGAAAGCACCATATATGAACGAAACACCACATATGCCCGTATTATCTATATATGGTGTTTTTTCAACGGAAAAAACGTTGTCAAGTTGCGAATTTCAACATAAAAGTCAGATAAACCAAAAAAATGGGAAAGGTATGGTTGTTTGAATTTCGGGTGACAAGGAATCAAAGCGGGGGGGGCATAAAACTTAGGTTTCAGTGTAGGCTTAGGCTTAGGCTTAGCCTTTGAAGAAGTTCTCAAACACTATGCCTAATCCTAAGCCTAAACTCAAAACTAACTCTTAGCCTCATACTCGGCGATCTCGCTTCGAACGTACAGTCTGTGCTAACGACTAAGCCGAAGCCATACAAACAATGAAATATTTAGGTGATTCAAACTGAAAACTAAACATTGAGTACTACATTTAGAAAAATTATACGCTATACAATGTGATTAAATTCCAATCAAAAATAAATGTTTAGTTTTCAGTTTGTATCACCTAAATATTTCCTTGAGTTTAGGCTTAGGATTAGGCTTAGTGTTTGAGAAGGGCTTGGGCGCGTAGCGCCCGAGCCCTTCTTCAAAGGCTAAGCCTAAGCCTAAGCCTACACTGAAACCTAAGTTTTATGCCCCGCTTTGGACCGTTAGCACCGCGTGGCGGAGCTATGATTCCTTGTCACCCGAAATTCAAACAACCATGCCTTTTCCATTTTTTGGTTTATCTGACTTTTATGTTGAAATTCGCAACTTGACAAAGTTTTTTTTTTCGTTGAAAAAACGACATATATAGATAATACGGGCATATGTGGTGTTTTCGACCCAAAACACCATATATGGATAACACGGGCATATGTGGTGTTAATTTCATATGTGGTGTTTCATTCATATATGGTGTTTTCTACCCAAAACACCATATATGGATAATATGGGCATACGTGGTGTTAATTTCATATGTGGTGGTTCATTCATATATGGTGTTTTCTACCCAAAACACCATATATGGATAATATGGGCATACGTGGTGTTAATTTCATATGTGGTGTTTTGTTCATATATGGTGTTTTTGACCCAAAACACCATATATGGATAATACGGGCATATGTGGTGTTAATTTCATATGTGGTGTTTCGTTCATATTTGGTGTTTTTGATCCAAAACACCATATATGACCAAAACAAGACATATGCCCGTATTATCCATATATGGTGTTTTGGGTCGAAAACACCATATTTGTAGAATTCGGTCACATGTGTTGTTTTCGGAAAAAAACACCATATATGAATCACGTATAACACCATACATGTACGGTTTTAAACACCGCATATGACGAAAATAACACCGTCAGCGGCATCTCCATACATGGTGCCATTATATTCATATACGGTGTTTTTGCGCACCACATATGAAAAACACCAGTAATGAAAACACCATAAATGAATGGTGTTTTTCAAGACACCATATATGGAGAAACACCAACCATGTGCGGTGTTTTTGAGCACCACATATGAATCCATATGTGGTGCTTCATATATGGTGCCGAGCACCATATTTGACTATTTGTACCCATTTGAGTAACCTCCCCCGAATGTTCCCATACCAAGGGCATGAAACATTAGGTAATCCATCCCAAGTCAAGCGAGCTGAGCGGCATTTGCAGTTGAGCTAAACCAAAAAAAACTATATGTTCATATCAGGGGGCAATAAAAAACGTTTTGGAGTTTTCGTAATCGAAATAAATGGCTAATTGAATTAAAATTACGAAGTTCATTTTTGATAGGCCGCCTTGAAGAAATCAATTGCCTTGTTATGGTGGATTTGCGAACATACTCCATGCGTCGTAACATAACATTTCCTGCCGTAGCATAACTCGCTATGTTATGATGCCTTGTTATGTTACGTGTTATGGTGGAGTATGTACGGGCCTTAAGTGCGTAACCGATCTATATCCACAATAATTTATTACAAAAATTTATTTCTGTTAACTTTCCAGCACACGTGAAGTGAACTTTGGGCATTCATACCATTTTCGATAATTTTTAATTGGCCTTCATAGTCAGTTGCAAAAACAGTATTCCGTAACCCCTTTCCATGTCACATGTTTTGACACAAAAAAATCGTGAGACAGTAAGGGTTCACGGAAAACTTGCTGCAACTTATTTGCAAATCTAATTCAAATTTAGTCTTTTAATCACTTGAGACAGATAATCCTTAATATAAATAGTGACAACGACAGATGCTCTTATATCTAGGCCGCACCACCTTAATTAACGGAATGACCGATATTGTTTAACCTGAAGGATTATCTTTTGTGATTAGCCAGCGTAACTCTACGTAAATGTGCTCCATATTGTTATAGTCGGTTGGGATACTTGTGAAAATGGTTGTAAACCTATTCTCACTCTGTGGACATGGAGCATATCGACTGTTTCTTGTTATTAACAAAGATAGTGACGCGCAATTTGAATTCCAAAGTAGTTTTGGCTCGCATTCAAACCTTCGAGAATGAGTCATACGGTTTCATAACGAAAATCATTTCATAAAATAATTTACGATAACAAACATAACAGATAACTTGTCTAAGCTGCATGTATATCTTTTAGATTTTCGTGTTCTACGCATCACAATCTAGTCGGACTGAGCTGTTACAGATTTTTTATGAAAACCTCTAATGACTCTTGCGACCTTTACTGAACTTCAGTGATTTTTTTACGCTCTACGTCATTTGAAATTAACGAGCCGAACAATTATTACTCAAAGCCCAAAGGAGGATCTTTTAGGGTTAGCGATTGTAAATCCAAACACACGTACGCACCTTAATCTATTCAGAGAAGATCCTGGTTAGGTTTGGCTTGATTCAGTTACATATCTTATAGCTTGATCAGAGTTTCTTAATATCAAAAACTCATTTTATGGACCTGTTAGAAGTAGGAAACGAAAAAAAAATGTAAAAAAAGTCAGGCACAATGTATGATGTTGTCAAAATGTCATTTGAAAAAATCAAAAAAAAATGTGAGTGCGTCAAATGCGGGTTTGAATTCAAATTGCGCGCCAAAAACATTTGGCATGTGTATATATAACGGCAACTATACTGTATAAGACATGAGAATATGTACATAAGTCCGTCTCAGACTGTGTCGGAAATACAGTGTATAGCATTTCCCATCGATTAGGAAACTGACTTTAAATGCGCGCCATGTTTTCCTGTGATACATATTTATATCGCATTTCAAGGTTTCATGTGCTCAGACCACCGGCGGACGAAACAAACCTCTAAAGGGAGGGAAACTTCGTTAAAAAGGGGGGAATGGGCAGTTTTCAACCTATTTTACCTACACCTGAGGAAACAAACTCTTCTACTTTAACTCTACTTTTCGCACCCCTCCTCATCCGCTAGTGACTGGTAGACAGGTCAGACAGGTACGAACCATGACGAAGCTAAACAGAAGACGTCCAAGTCTAACCACTCTAAACGACAACGATAAACTGACTATAATTCGACGGAATCGTGCAAAAAGGGGTCACTTAAACTAGCCGATAATCAAGCCACCGAAAATCATTTCACCGAATGTTCAACTTACCGATCAGTACCCGCAAAGAATAACTGAATGAAGAATGAATTGAGGGCGATGAACGATTAGGTGATTCACGCTTAGGCAATCATCATGTTCTGATTAATTTACTTCAGATGCCCAGTCAAGCAATGATGGTGCATCCATCGAATAGGTTGTCGGACAGAAACGATTAGTTGCACCAAAATGAGCAATTAGTTGATTCATGCGAGCTTTTATGTGAGCGGACTAGAAGGGGAGGGAAAAGTTGAATTCCCCCTCTTTGAAGTTTTCGAAAAGTAAGAGTTTGCTCCCTAAGGTGTAAGTAAAATGACCTAAAAACTGTCCATTCTACCCTCTTTGACGAAATTCCCCTCCCTTTGCTGAATTAGCTCGTCCGCCAGTGATGTGAGCATTACGTAAAGCTGTGATGTCATATAGCAGCCTGGGATAAGGTAAAATAAAGCTCCAAAATTATGGAACATTAGACCGTAAATAAAAAAAGTTAATAACTGCTCAAACTGTGAGGACGGACTAAAAAAAGGCTGGACTCAACTGAATCGAACAGCTATGTAGTAACAGTAACGGTTCGTTTCAACGATAACGTTCAACAGGAGCGAATTGGCAGTTTTAGGACCATTTGACTTCATACCTCAGGGGGAAAACTCTACTTTTTGAAATGCCAAAAAATGGGGGAATTCCACTTTTCTTTCACGTTCTCATCCGCTAGTGTGTGGATGAGCAACCCAATTAGTCGGTTGATAGAAACAATTAGGTGAATCAGATAAACCACTATTAGATTAGTTAACTCATGTCCACTCACTACCAGGTTCTGGGGGGGGGGGGGAAGGTGAAACTTTTCCCTTTTGAGGAGTTTTTGAAAAATTGAAATTATATTCTCCAAAGTGTTCAGGACTGCAAATTCCCCTCCCCCCCTCTTTGGGAAGATTCCCTTTCCTTTGGAGGTTTGGCTCGTCCGCCAGTGTCTCCATGTAACCCACTAATGAATGGGTGCACAACCCAATTATGTAGATGAATGAAAGAAACGATTAGGTGAATCAGATGAGCAACTCTTAAGAATACTATATATAATGCAATTATAGCAATTAGTTGACTCATGTCAATTAGCCAAACTCAATGGCAAATTAGTCTGCGACAGATGTGGAGTGTCTTTGTCTGATTTTGCGTTTTTTTGGCTTTATAAAGACAGACGGGACATTAGCTCGAGTGAACCAATGTTGTTTTTGTTTTTGTTTTGTTCCTACAGATTATTTTATAGCTTTGTCAGTTGTTTTTGGGGGGACCCGTTACCAAATAGAATAATAGTTTTTTTTGCTTTTTATCCACACGTCGATTGGTAAATGGACAAAATTGTTCAAATAAAAAGTTAGTCAGAATGCGCGCCAATGGCAATTTTAAAAGTTGAATTAGAGTCAGAGGCACTTTTTAAGTAAGTAAGTTTCAAGCAACTGTTTCCTGATTGTTTTCAATGGCAAGTGAACATATTAAAAAAAATTGACTGATGGTAATGCTGTAATTAATCATTTTAACTTCTGAAATTAAGTGCATTTAACATCAATGGTGTTTTTTACTCAAAAAATGGTAGATGAATAGTTGAACTACTGGACTCAAAGATCACCTGTCCCCATGCGGTGCTTCTGCAACTGCTTTTAACCAGTGTTTGAGTATGATTGAATCGTTGAGGCACTTGGTAAATTAAGTTTTTTGTTTTGATACAGTGTATAAACACGTGATTATTCTAGGTTTAGCTGGAATATAACTGGATTTGCCAGAAATTAGAGAAGTTAATGGATAACTGACCTAAAATAAACTCAGGGATATCAGCTGCCGGAATACGATTAACCAATTTACAGCGTTATAACAAAGTAGTTAGTTAATTAATGATTGTAATTGTCACTTATCTTTAGTTTAAAAAACCACGAGAAAAATTGGCACGTATTTAAAAATTCAGTTCCCAATCGGCTTCTGATGCTGTTCAAAGCCCAACTCGGCAAAGCGGTGAATTGTAAACGAATTCTAGTCAAACCAAGAAACTGAAAAATTTCAAGTATCCTGGTGGGATTCGAACCCACGACCTTCCGTTCAGTACACGGAATGTCTAGTTGGTCACCTGTCTATCCTTCGTCGCCTATCTATAGCTTGGTCGAGGTTTCTTGTTATAGAAAATTAATTTTTCGGGTCGGTTACGCACGTATGCAACATAATACAACTTTCTTATGTTGTTAAATTGACATATAACCTTTATTATTTAAAGAACGAGAAATACATACTGCAGTTACCATGTTTAGAATCCTTTCACTTTTCCCCCATCTTTCTGAAATGTACATACGAAGTTAGAGTTAGCTTGGCGTGAATTTATTTTTTGAGGATTTGTGATTTTCATAATTAATGTCTAACTGAAATTTTTAAAGGTTGACAAACTTTTTGTGATTGACATTTACCTAACTTAGGATTTACCTAATGAGTTGGAATGAGTAATGTAGTTACCGGTTTCGATTCTTTACAATTACTAACAAAATCTAAAATTACTTAGAAAATACCTCTGTACATACTTAGTTTGAGTTATCTAGGCGTGAATTTTTTTCTAAGATTCGTGACTTTTATAATTAAAAAGCAGCTCATATTTCGTATTATTGACAAAGGATTTACGGACATTTAATCTGTAACTAATGTACTGTAGTTACGTTGTTTTAATCCTTACACTTTCTAATTGAATTCTAAGATTGCTTTTAGTATGAGTTAGCTAGGCGTGAATATTATTTTTCTATGATTCATGATTTTTATAATTAATGAGTAGCTCAAGTTTCACGAAGTTGACAAAAGATTTGACGATTTTTTTCTGTATCTAA
>OZ038445.1:23843764-23863764 GCA_964036265.1 Daptonema setosum
AAGTCGACTTAGAGAGAGTGAAACTGCGCGTGATTATGGTGATGAGATTAGTTTCTTCAGAGTAGGTGGTTAGGTGCAGCATGAAAAACCCTGTATTGGCCAGATCATAACATTCATTCATTAATTCAATAATCATTCATTCATTCAATAATCATTCATTCATTCAATAATCGTTCATTCCGGCCACCCTGACAACAATATAACTGTGATCAAATTAGCCTAAAATATGAAAGCTGCATTGCCACCAATTAAATACCGCCAAAATAATGCAAACGTGAGCAACTTCAAATTCAATTTCAAATCCATTGAAAATGATGAACCC
The DNA here is from genome assembly GCA_964036265.1 of Daptonema setosum. Taxonomy (NCBI): domain Eukaryota; kingdom Metazoa; phylum Nematoda; class Chromadorea; order Monhysterida; family Xyalidae; genus Daptonema; species Daptonema setosum. Next base: position 23,844,087 of record OZ038445.1, read on the forward strand.
ACCGATTTTATTGACGACGTCGTCCTGCTGCGACTGTAGAACGTCCAGCTCAACACTGATTCGATATGGTACACCGTATGTGATGTAGCGTTGGTCGTCCTGTAAGCGTAGTGGTTAGCGTGCTAGCCTGACATGCCAAATAGATTGGGTTCAAGACTCGGCTATCAAAAAATTATTTGAATAACAGTTGAATGAAAGGTATAATATTAGTTGGCGAAATCTCAACGAATTAATATTTATACTATTTTTTCAAAAAGATTCTTATTTGTTCACGTTTCAATGAGTTAGAAGAATAAAAAACTCCCTACCAATATCAATCAACCAATACCAACCAAGCAAACACAACAGCAAACAAAAACACGAACAAAACAACAACAAAGACAACAACAACAACAATAACAACAAACCGAGATGCGCATTGAGGCATTCGCCGTTGGATATGAGCAAACATCAGATAACGTGGAATCGCAAGTTTGGAAGACGAAATGAAGCGGTAGACTAACTGAAGCACTCGGTGGCAACATCCATTGACGCATCTGAAGCAACCATGGTCATGGATTTTAAACCTGACAAGAAACACAACCGCTAATGTTTTCCTCTGTAAATTCCGTCATTGTCCGTTAGTTTTCATTCAATTTAACTGTTTCTTTGGCCAATATGAGCATAACCATGTTTACACGTAAAAATGAGTAGGTGTATAGTAAGTGAATGAGTAGTTGTGTAGTAAGTGAATCGATAGAGAATGAATGAGATGAGTAGCCAGTGAATGAATAGTAAGTAGATGAGTAGTAAGTGAAGAGTTGAAAGAGAATGAGTAGATGAGTAGTACATAAATGATAAGTTGTGCATGAGTAGCAAGTGAATTAGTAAGCGAATAAGTAGAGAGAGAGAGAATGCGTAGTTCAGGGTGTGTTAATAAGTGACGCAGAAGATAAGTAGAAAGTGAATAAGTACGAGTGTCGAGTATAATCCGGTACTAACAGCAATGGTGCCGAAAAATGCCATTGTATTAACAACTGTCAGATTCAGAGCGTATGCCAGGGTCAAGATCAGCAGATGCTCAATCCGACCGTACCATCGATCATAGAATTCTGACGTTTTCTTCTTCGGCGGTGGTTGTCCATCAAGATTTTCAGCTTCCATTTTACTACGCCGAAACTATAAAGTGACTTTTTCAAGTTTTCGTGTGAAAAAAATTTCGAGTGAAAATTGGAAATTTTTTAGCATAGGGATAGCCAAGCACTAGTGGACGAGCAGGGGTGGGAAAGTGGAATTCCACAACTTTGGCAGTTTCAAAAAGTTGAGTTTGCTCCTTAAGGTGTAGGTAGTAGGTAAAATGATAGAATCGGCCACTTCCCCCCTCTTTGGAGAGATTCCCCTCAATTTGGATGTTTGGCTCATCCGCCAGTGTAGCCAAGGAGTTAATTCTTGTTACTCTGAAAGTTTTCGGCACACAGTTTGAATTCAAAACTGATTCTCGTACGCGTAAAAATTTTCGAGGAACAACTCTTCTTGATGAAATTGATTGATTATGTGAAAAAATATCAGGTTAGGTAACTCACACGGTACGTTACCTTCACTTGGGTATTAATAGGAAAAAGATCCGTTGTCTTGAAATTAAAATTGTTTCATACCAAAAGAGGTATAGATAGTTTCATGTAGACTATTCAACAACTGTACTGATATAACAGCATGCAAGAAATATAAAGTCCAGCATCCGATGAATAACATTTATCAGGAGTTCATTTTTATTATTATTAGAATCCATTAAGGTATTGTTGAGGGTGAAATAAATAGACAAGAATTGTAATTTAATGTTTCACAGTGGACATTTCGTAATTAATTATAGGAAATTTAGTCTCTAAGATGAATAAAAAACCAGAGAAAGATACTTCAGGGAAAGGAAATAAGTGTAACTCTAGCAATGTAGTGTGAATTGATCTAATAAAAAACAAACGAAAATCAAGTTTCTTATGAAATAACCCATCCGTACGTTCACAAGTAGAATCACAGAAAGTCTTCAAACCAAAAAATACATATGATAAATAAAAACAATGAACACAAATAAAGTTACTATAATATTCAGTTACAATGGTACCATCCAAATATAGATTGAACGGAATTGAAAAAAATAATCAATCACGATAAGAAAAATGCTTATACTGCGCAGAGAGTACAAAGTAAAACAAAAAAACCATCACATAGAAAGAAAGAAAAAAGCGAGTTACCATAATCTTTTATAAAACTGTCAGATGTAAAATTCAGGCGAGAAAAGGTTTTGAAGAAAATCACTTCTAAACAAAATAATTATATTTACTGATAATCATAAATTTTATTGAGCACTTTACCAGTATTAATTATAGGAAAACGGGATAGAATCATGGCATAGTAAAAAAACGCACAGACACTGTAAAAATGCGAAAATTAACGTAGCACGCCCACACTAAAATTGCATCATATTGTAACGAGTATAAAAATAGAGTACTCCTAATGTTTTACCATCAAATATAAATCTTGAAAATGGCTAAATAGTTTCAGAATAGATAACGAAATTAGATATTCAGAAACTTATACACAAACACAAAAAAAAACGAAAATACATCATCAAAAAATCGAAAAAATCATCTTCAAAACAGTCACAATGCAGAAAAAACACTGTGCAAAAAAGCTGAAGACTCGTCCACTACCTGCGGATGAAAATGAGAAAAAATATTAGCAAAATACCACATATTTCATATCATATCTGAATGTCACAAAACTGATCACGGTAGTTGACCATTCTGTAAAAGTTTTACAGCACGCAAAATCGAAATATTCTTCGATGAGTGCTTTCCGAATCTAACAGATAGTGATCACTAACGAACGAAACGAAACGAAACGAAACTTTTGAGTTTCGTTTCGATCCAATCGAAACAAAACTTTTTTGCTTCGTTTCGATTGATTCGAAACGAAATTTTCGTGTTTCGTTTCGTTAGCTACCGAAACGAAGAAAGTTTCGTTAAGGGTTTCGTTAAGGCCTCGAATGATTTAATTTAATAATATCGACGAAGAAAATTTCAAATTAAATTCAAATTCAAATTTCAAATAAATGAGGGTATGAGTAAACCTGGTAGGAAAAAATCTCACTTATTTTTCTTTTATCGGGAGCTGTGAGTCTGTGATTATCTGAATAAGTGAAGGAGTGAGTGAGCGAGTGATGAAGTGAGTGATGGAGTAAGTGAGTGAGTGAGTGAGTACATATTTCAATGAGTGGGTGAGTTAGTGTTTCAATGATTGAGCAAGTACATACATAAGTGAGTGAGTGAGATTTTTTCTATCAATTTTACTCATACCTTCATTTATTTGAATTTGAATTTATTTTGAAATTTTATTTGTCGATATTATTAAATTAAATCATTGGAGACCTTATCGAAACGCTTAACGAAACGTTCAAATTTCGTTAGTGCGAACCGAAACGAAAACCCAACCGAAACTTTTCGTTTCGATAGCTAACGAAACGAATATTAAAAAATTTCGTTTCGAATACTCCGAAACGAAACAGCGCATTTCGGTAGGAAGTTTCGTTTCGACAGTTTCGTTTAGGTCAGTTTCGTTAGTGAACTCTACTAACAGAAAGAAAAAAGTGAAATTTGTAAAACTTTTGACTGAAAAAATGTTTTGCCAGCCAGGAACAAAACTTTTAAATAATTTACACTTTACAAATGATCAATTTTTTCTTCTTCGTGACTTAACTTCCAAAATTGGTATTGTTTAACTAAAAATTCTTCTACATAAGCAGAGCATCATCATCCCGTTATTTACTACGTCTCGATCTCGATGAAGTCGCCGATCCGGAAGCTCCCGGTCGATCCGAGGAGTCGTCAGTGCCCGATCCGTCGGTCAACCGAGGCGCCGGCGACGGACTGCGCGACAGCACCGCACGCATGGTCGCACCCTGGAGCAGATGTGAATATTAAATTTTAATTTTATTTATTTATTTCTATTACCATACCATGTTTATATTTGTTTTATGAGTTTCACATTGGTAGTAAACTTCTTTATCTCTCTTTTCTATACTAAACTTTTTAAATAATCAATTTTTTACACGTTTTTTCTTTTGAAATTCGATGGATTTATTTTTCATTTCAAACAATTTAGTCAGGGTTGACATTTGACACCAACATTTGAATCTAATTTGATGCCAACATTTGTTGATGTGAAGTTCTTATATTTGTTGTCAGGTTTTATAAGGGAATAATCCAGAAAAGGCAGTCAAAAAAATAATTAAAATAGAGTTTACCCAACAACCCTCAAACCCGAAAAAGTAGATATATAGAGATTTCAACGCGACTTTTTACTAAACAAAACAAAACTGAGAAGTACTTATTTAGCGGGAGCAAGTCAAACGAAATATTTTTCGAAATTTCACAGTAAATCATACTTGAATTGAAATAATTAATATAATACGGCAGAAAATAGAGTAACATAATGAATACAGTTCATATGACATCATATGACGTCAGTTCACGCAAGCCAGGGAAACGAACGAACACAATTCACCAGACCAGAAAAAACTTAATTATAGTTTGTGTAATGATTCATTATCTTAATTTTTCCAATCAGACGAAAAAATTCACTACAATTTTGCAGAGAATACATTACAAAACGAACCCAGCCCTTGTCACTGGCACCGCGTATTACCTTGAACGAGAGAATCTTTATTGAAACCTTCAATGGGGTTAGAATGATTTTGACTATAACACGCAGTCAAACTGTTAGTTAAATAAAATTTCGGTTAATCAGTGCATGAAAAATTTTTTTTGCATGGTTTGCTTCATTTAAAAAAACTCTGAGTGGATATCCCGGCCGTGAATCTAACACTAAATAGCTAAAACTTTGAACATGCTTCCATCGAATAACAAAAAATTAACGTAAAAACTATAAGCTTCTACGTTGAACGTTATTCAAGAGGAAACGACTTACCAGCGGCATATCATGGTAGATTGAGAGGAAGTCCCGAAGAAACGTCTCACTTTTCTCGGCCCATCGAGTAATTAGCTCTCGACTTTTCTCTTTCAGTTCATCTATTTTCGACCCGAGACGATACTTTTGCTCCTGAAATAAAATATAATTTGCCATTCCAACCACAACAACAACAACGCCATCATTGTTTACAACAACAACAACCACAACAACAGCAACAGCATCAACAACAACAACAACAACAACAACAACCACAACAACAACAACAACAACAACAACAACCAAAACAACAACAACAACAACAAACAACAACAAAACCAACCAAAAAACAACAACCACAAAAACAACAACAACAACCACAACAACAACAACAACAACAACAACAACACTAACGGCCAAGAATCCGACGTTCATCTCCTTGGCACTGATACCTCGAGAAAGATTACGACGAACATACGAATCGTAGTCACGAACAATACGACCCACCACATCAGTGGTGCTCACACCTGAGTGAGTGAGTGAGTAAGTGAGTGATTGAGTGAGTAAGTGAGTGAGTGAGTGAGTGAGTGAGTGAGTGAGAGAGTGAGTGAGTTAGTGAGTGAGTGAGTGAGTAATTTGGTGAGTGGAGTGAGTGAATGTGAGTGAGTGAGCGAGTGAATGTGTGAATGTGAATGAATAATCAGAAACATTTGTTCCGAACCGTCCGTTCTCAGCGTCTCTACAAACATATCAGCGCGACGGAACTTCTCATACAAATCTTCATCGCCTGGAGCGGAATAGGGCAGAGCATCATGAGCGATAAAATCAATCTGAAAACTTCTAATGAGTGAGTGAGATTTTGAATCTGGAGTTGGTGTATCAACTGTGATCTGGTTGGATTTATCCTTATAAACACTAACAACGACATAACACGAAACAACAATAACGAAAACAATAACACCACTACTTAACAACAGCAGTGTCACTTGTCAAGTTGAGTTGCAACAGAATAATGAGCATATCATCATAGATCACAGCTAGCTTAAAAATGATTCACGTTTCAAATGCATTATACAAAAAAAAATCAATCTGATTTACAATAGTGAGTCACTGTTTTTAATTTCATTCAAGTAGCTGAGATTGAAAAAATACATCAAATCAAAAAGTCCTTAAAACAACTATCTATATTCTTTTCTATAGATAGTCGGAAAAAAAGAAGAAATCAGAACAACAACAACAACAACAACAACAACCACAAAAACAACAACCACAACAACAACACCACCACCACCACCACCACCACCACCACCACCACCACCACCAACAACCACAACCAACCTTCCATTTCTTCAGCATATCAATGGTGACGAACCACGGCGCGTCCCTCAACACTTCATCCACATAACGGCAGTGTCGAACACCCTGATAACGTTCAGACTCATTGCACACCGTACGACCCTTGTACTTGAGAGTTAACTCGTCGGAGCACACTGTAAGCAATGGGGTTAATAGCCTAATGGTTGGTTGGTTGGTTGGGTAGGCCCTCAATTCACAACAATGGTGAACCACATACGGTGAGGGATAATGGTGTTTGGCATTTTGTCCTGCTCACACCAGGAGACGGAACGCCACTCCAGCCTCAGAGTTGGCTAACCAAACGGTGTTCACGATTATCAGTGGTAATCGTATGTGTGCGTACCGGGCTATATCGAGTGTGTCTTCACCCGTACGCTGACCGCCACCACCTAACCCAGCAGCCAAGAGTCGAACCCGGGACCTGGCGATCCAAAGTCTAACACTCAACCAACTAAGCTAGACGGCCGGTTAGCGTTGGCTACTGCAGATTGGAAGGTTGGGAGTTTGAAACTTACTTGGAGGTATAACTGAATTTCACATAAATTGTGTGTCCAAACTTGCTATTGTGGCTTAAACGTTTGATGTTGATAAATAAACAAAATCTTTGTTTTACAATTTTTTTTATTTCGATTTTGATGAATGAAAAAAGGTCAACCTCCGACGATCAAGTAGACTTGACATTTGGGGAAGGCGTTCTTGCACTGCATCAGTTGGCGGGCGTGACCGTAGTGGAACAGATCGTAGATGCCATCGGCATAGATACGCACTGGACGACTCACTGTAGTAAGTGAGTGAGTGAACGAGTGAGTGAGTGAGTGAGAGAGTCAGTGAGTGAGTAAGTGAGTGGGTGAGCGAGTGAGTGAGTGAATGAGTGAGCGAGTTAGTGAGTGTATCATTGTGCGAGTGAGTGAGTGAGGGAGTGAGTGAGTGTATCATTGTGTGAGTGAGTGAGTGAGTGAGATAGTGAGCCAGTGAGTGAGTGAGTGAGTGACCGAGTGAGAAACAACAACAACAACAACAACAACAACAACGTCAACCAACCATTTCCAGCCAGTGCCATTTCAGTGGTGATCTTTTTCGAATAATCCACAGCATCCAACTCAGCCATCGAACGTTCATCACCGGAAAAGGCGGCCGGCTCAGTCAAAGCCAATCGATGCCCCGTGACGGATAAGGCTGTAACACCAATATTGAATTCGGATTAAATATATAAAATTATTATTAAGAGTTGGATAAAAAAATTCAGTACTGCTTTTCCTGAGAACCAATTACTGTAATATACACCTCCTATCAATTCAGAAGTGACTAACCATGTTACTGACGATGGAAGGGAAGACATGATAAACATGATTATTGTTATTACATTGACTACATATACATTATTGTGTTCAACTTAACTACAACTGATCCGTTCTTCCTGAATCGAAGTGAACTAATCAGACATTAATCATTACATTACCATACAAGAAAAGTGTTATCAATCGACTTCTTTACCTACCGTTTTCTTGATCTTTGATACCAGCTGAAATTACAATCGAAATATTCAATATTACCATGAGCTTATGTTGACTACGGTATGATAGATTTGATAGCGGTCAAACAGGGCATGCAAGTGACTGAAGTATTGGGCAACTTACGTGGAATATCAGGCTCAGCTTTTACTGTCTTGCTGGGCGATACCATAACTGACGAGATGCTCCTGGATGGTGAGGCATTGGCTGACGATAACTTGGATGGACTGGACTTCGTTGGGGAGACATCGCCTGAAACGCGCGGGGTGCAGAATGCAAGCCAGGGTAAATGCGGGTAAAGGCAGCCAGTATATATTACATGAACATATAAATATATTACAACAATTTAGAGCATCAAAATTATTGTTATCTTGCCAACTTATTTAGAGATATAATTCCGAAAACAAAAAAATCTAAACTTTTTCCTAAAGCGCTTTATCTAGTATCATATCATCAATATCCTCACTTCACTGTAAAATGCCTTGATGTAAAGTGTAAACACATCTATCTTGTTACTTTGAAGTTTGAACGATATTGGCGCTCACGCTGAACTAAAAACTGATTTCGGCGCGCGTTCAATTTTTCGAAAAAAAATCTTCACATGAAACTTGGACAAAACACGAACGGTGCGGTGCGTCTCACCACCCATAGTATACATTGTGCGTAACTGATCCATTTAAAATATTTTGTATAACAAGAAACTCAGACTGAGCTACTACGTATGTTGTTTCTAAAAGCAAAAATATTGCTCGAACGTCTGATAACGAAACATCACCAGTCTCAACTCAACTCGGTTGAAACCATAGTTTAACACGGTATAGCATGGGGCGGTGATGATTGATGTGCGTGTTAACAGTGATTGTCTGATGTTTCATTATCAGACGATTTGGGCAATTTTTTTTGCAGAAACAACTTACTGGCTTTTTATATCATTATTGGAAAATTCAAATTTAACGCCAAAATTCCAACCATCCATCGCCGGTCCACGGGTTCTCGTCTGTTTTCTCGGCGTTCCCTCATCGCTTTCGCCGTTATTTTTCGCTTCTTTCGCCAAATTCTCCGCCGGCGTTCCCTTGCGTCGACGCGTCATGATTTTGTTTCGTCAAACACTTGGTTGTTTCGATTTCGACGATTCGAACGAAACGAAACTTCACAATACCGAAGTTACAGACGAACACACAGGTTGTTTGTTAAATCGGCACCTGAAATCTCTATATAACACACAAATGTCCGTGGCCGAAATAATTTACAAAATCCAGTTCGTGGCCAAGGTAACTTTATGTGTGTCTATGTGTTTTCTGCGCAAATATATATATTTCATTTTTGTATTCTATATAGTAATTCGATGTCGAAACGACCGCCAATTTGACTCCCTTTCACTGTACGACGTCGCAAACTTCAGCTACAAAAATGTGGGTCCACCAGTTGCACCAGGCGTTGCAATGGGAAAAATACGCATCCAGGCGCTCTGAAAAATGACCCATCACCCCTAGCCCCAGACCCCACCCTACTCAATTTTTAATTCTAAGAACGACGGTGAAAGAATTTTCCCCCGGCCATCATTAAACTGTTGAAAACTTGCGCCGAGTGACGGCAAAACATACCAACAGTGCAGTGTCTATCAAATACAGAGGACGGGATAATCCAAGTTGGCCGTACGCAGTGAAGAAATAACCAAGGCAGTGCTCTTTTTAATGCATTTAATGGGTGAGTGAGTTATGGAGTAAGTGAGTGAGTGAGTGAGTGAGTGAGTGAGTGAGTGAGTGAGTGAGTGAGTGAGTGAGTGAGTGAGTGAGTGAGTGAGTGAGTGCGTGAGTGAGTGAGTGAGTGAGTGAGTGAGTGAGTGAGTGAGTGAGTGAGTGAGTGAGTAAGTGAGTGATTGAGTGAATGAATGAGTGGGTGAGTGAGTTATGGAGTAAGTGATTGAGTGAGTGAGTGAGTGAGTGAGTGAGTGAGTGAGTGAGTGAGTGAGTGAGTGAGTGAGTGAGTGAATGAGTGAGTGAGTGAGTGAGTGAGTGAGTGAGTGAGTGAGTGAGTGAGTGAGTGAGTGAGTGAGTGAGTGAGTGAGTGAGTGAGTGAGTGAGTGAGTGGGTTAGTGAGTGATTGAGTGAGTGAGTGAGTGAGTGAGTGAGAGAGTGAGTGAGTGAGTGAGTGAGTGAGTGAGTGAGTGAGTGAGTGAGTGAGTTAGTGTGTGAGTGAATGAACGAGTGGGTAGCTGAGAAAGTGTGTGAGTTAGTGAGTGAGTGAGTGAGTGAGTTAGTGAGTTAGTGAGTGAGTGAGTGAGTCAGTCAGTTGGTGAGTGAGTGAGTGAGTGAGTGAGTAAGTGAGTGATTGAGTGAATTAATGGGTGGGTGAGTGAGTTATGGAGTAAGTGAGTGAGTGAGTGATTGAGTTAGTGAGTGAGTGAGTGAGTGAGTGAGTGAGTGAGTGAGTGAGTGAGTGAGTGAGTGAGTGAGTGGTGAGTGAGTGAGTGAGTGAGTGAGTGAGTGAGTGAGTGAGTGAGTGAGTGAGTGAGTGAGTGAGTGAGTGAGTGAGTGAGTGAGTTGGTGTGTGAGTGAGTGAGTGAGTGAGTGAGTGAGTGAGTGAGTGAGTGAGTGAGTGAGTGAGTGAGTGAGTGAGTGAGTTAGTGAGTGAGTGATTGAGTGAGTGAGTGAGGTAGTGAGTGAGTGAGTGAGAGAGTGAGTGAGTGAGTGAGTGAGTGAGTGAGTGAGTGAGTGAGTGAGTGAGTGAGTTAGTGTGTGCGTGAATGAACGAGTGGGTAGCTGAGAAAGTGTGTGAGTTAGTGATTGAGTGAGTGAGTGAGTTAGTGAGTTAGTGAGTGAGTGAGTGAGTCAGTTGGTGAGTGAGTGAGTGAGTGAGTGAGTAAGTGAGTGATTGAGTGAATGAATGAGTGGGTGAGTGAGTTATGGAGTAAGTGAGTGAGTGAGTGAGTGAGTGAGTGAGTGAGTGAGTGAGTGAGTGAGTGAGTGAGTGAGTGAGTGAGTGAGTGAGTGAGTGAGTGAGTGAGTGAGTGAGTGAGTGAGTTGGTGTGTGAGTGAGTGACTGAGTGAGTGAGTGAGTTGGTGTGTGAGTGAGTGAGTGAGTGAGTGAGTGAGTGAGTGAGTGAGTGAGTGAGTGAGTGAGTGAGTGAGTAAGTGAGTGTGTGAGTGAATGAATGAGTGGGTGAATGAGAAAGTGTGTGAGTGAGTGAGTGAGTGAGTTAGTGAGTTTGTGAGTTTGTGAGTGGGTGAGTGAGTGATGAGTTAGTGAGTTAGTGAGTGAGTGAGTGATTGTGTGAGTGAGTGAAGAAACATATTCTTTATGTTTGTAGTTGGAGTTTGGCCATGAAGGTCAGCGTGTTGAGGAACGGCTGCTTACCCATTACCCATTTCATCTTAGAAGACGACAATTTCCCCTGCGTTTGACGTTCGCCATGACAATTCACAAGTCACAAGGACAAACACTGGATTTTGCCGGTTCGCAAATTGCGATTGGACAAAATTAAACATATATAAATACACATAATATTTTTTATGATTTTTAACATACTTCTTTTTTACAGTAATTCTTAATTAAAAGTCTTGCACTTATGTCGCATCCATTCAGCCATGGGCAGCTGTACGTCGGTCTAAGTAGAGTCGGCAGTGAAGATCGAGTAAAGGTTTACACCTTTCATTGTATATTTTAAAACATGTGTGTGCATTTTTTACTTTTAAAGCATGTGTGTGCATTTTTTTAATACAGTAATTTATAGACATTATTAAAAATATTCAGCTAGATGGAAAATAATTAAATAATGACTAAATACGTACATATATGCAGTTGTATGCTCCGGTGCAAAACTCAAAATTTGCTCTCGGCCATGGCTACGTAAAAAATGTGGTGTACAACGAAGTACTGAAGAACATATAGATAACGGCGTCTCATCATCTGTTGGGATAGATGAGCAAGGGAAAGTTATTTTGTCATAACTTTCTCTACAGTAAAATTTTTACTTCATATGTTTCGTGTATTGAAAAAAATTACAACCACCGAATAAACGAAATTCGTATGATTAAATAAATAACAACAAATTCATATGCAAATAATTAAATAACAGAGTTGCAAAACACATTCTTCAGTAAAAAATTACCCATTCAAAACATAACTAGAGTTACGCTTATCATAAATTACTTCAATTATGTCTGCTACAGTGTACGATCAGGAAAATTTTGGGATGCAGTTTTCATGTGTTGTCTATTCCATGAAAGATGTGCTTACTATAAATATAATTGACAAAACTTTCAAATAAATACCCTCAACACTATCGTTCCGAAGGGACGGGTTGGTGACTAGTTATTCCTATTATAATTTCATTCTCTCATCTCGACCCAAACGATTTTCATCAAACTATGTAAAGTTATGGAAGGATATGGAACAATAAATTGTTAATAGCGAACGAGTAACTTCAGCAAAGTTGAAAACAAGAGTTAGAATGCTGGACATGTTACTGACTGTAGTAATGACAGATAATCTACTATTCATTATTATTAATATTTCCAACAAACAACTATGGTTGTCGGAAAGAAACTTTGCAAGCAATTTTCAATACTTTCCATATTATTCACTTCACAATCACAACTGACTTTCCAATAATAATACAAGGAGTGAGAACAACAATACAGAAACGAGATACTGCAGAGTGCAGCCGAACCAATGGAAATACTAGTAAAATCTGGAAATGTTCGTACCATTTACGCTATAACATTTACGAATGGGTGGTATAGTATAAATAAATAGTATGGTGACCTATTGACCGATGGCGATAACACCCAATAACCAATTGATATCCCTTCCAAAGTTTAAAATCCAAACTACTTTTTGTTCGATGAACAGTTTATTGTTTTCTGCGCAATAAAGTTTTTCTGCTTTTCTGCGCAATGCATAAATTTCTGACGGAAAATTTATAGTCCGTTTATTTTTATCATCAAGTTATATAGAAGTAAATTGTTAATTAAATGCACCCTTTCACATCCAAATAATTTGCGCCAACTGACAGATAACTAAATCTCGAGGATTTCAATTTTTTGTTAGATAATCATGAAACAACTATTGGCAATGAAAACAAATATATAGCAGCAATACCACATTTATTACATGGTCTAGAGTACTATCAAATGAGTGAGGAACGATAAGTGGAATTCCTTCCTAGTTTGCAAATCCAAATCGTATAATCTGTATCTCAAGCTATGAGAAAAATGTCCTCAAAACTGTCGATTCCCCCCCTCCTTGAATAAATTCCACTCCCCATGGAGGATTGGCTGTCCGCCAGTATGTCGCGGTTATCACCTAGTCTGAAGAGATAAAATCTGGTTCAGATCGGTAAAGATGGGGTTGGGGCGTAGTAAATATTATTACTACAACCTTCGCATTTGCATACTGTATCTCAAATATACAGCTACTGTTATCATTGGTCTTACTCTTATCAGTTTCACTTTTATATAGTATAGAACAACTATAAGATCGCGCAAACTACATGTCCGTTTACAAGTAGACACTATAAAGTAAGAACTTCAATTTACAACTTATGTAGCACAAACTGCACCATCTATTCAACTAATAGTAGTAGCATAATCTACAGTAAAAAACGAAAGAAAAACATATGTGAACCTTCATAATGGTTACGTTTTCACGCTCCGCAAGTCTGCAGCTTAGCAATCGCTCAGGGTGCTCAGAGTCAAAAGGAAAAGAACAGGAAAATCTGTAACCTTTTTGACCGAAAAGTTGATTGTATTCCAGAAAAACTTCCTTGGTCAATAGGTTATGGTGCCTTCCTAGTCCGTTGCAACTTTGTTCGAAACACTTTTTGACGTTTCGAAATATTTCGGAGCTTCAAAGAAGGAAGAACAATTCGAAACGAAACGTTTCGGAACGTCTAAAGTGTTTCGAACAAAGTTGCAACGGACTATGAAGGCCTCTTTACCTTGGAATCTGAACAGAAAGCACCCTAAACGATAACCATTGATTGAGATCCGACAAAAATGTTACAGTAACAGAACAAAAGAGGGCAATTATGAAAGATGATGTACATTTGATACGTTTGAAACTCAAAAAAAGTTTAACGCACGGGAAAAAACTTGAAAAGAAAACTCAACGTGTAATTTCTTAGTTTGTGAGCAGTGAGCCTTGGTTGGTCCCTTTCCCTTGACTTACAATATTTCGGTAAATATTGCAAGCAAAGCAACAATAAATCTACGACTTTCTACTTTTTTATCAAAACTGGCAATCAAACAACAACAGTAAGGTCATACCAGTGATTGATGAGATCAAAGAGGGCGTACATATTTTTTTAGCAACATAACACAAAAACTTATAGACTTGGTTGATGTATCTTGATGTTGTTACTAAAAATTATTTATATCGAGTGTCGTTTTCCAAATATCATGTGAAAAAAGGCACCACGAGAGAAGTATTCTATGCTTGCCATCTTCTTGTCAGTGCAAATTGTCAATCAAACTTGATTTTTCAAAAAAAATTACGCGCGCCAAGAACCGATTTTAAATTCAAATAGCGTGCCAAAAAATCGGAGTAACAAAAAACAACTATATATAGGCGATACAAAAGGCATCATAAATCTTATACTGTTCCTTCATCAAACAGCTCGTAAATATTTCACGTGAACGGGCGAACAAGATCACGCCACCATAATTCTGCACCAAAATAGCCCACACTTCAAGTGTTTTGTGAAAGTTTTTACTTATCACCATAATTTTTTTCACAAAATTTACTTTGTGCCACATTCATATACATATAGAAAACGATTACAGGTAATTAATAAATAAATCTAAAAAGGTAAAAACTAGCGAAATACTCATTTGATCAAGTTATTTGCAGAAAATCGGACCATGGCAATTACTAGCAGTATAACAGAACCAGACCTAAGTCGGAAATATAATATAAGAGGATTTTTTACAGGAAACTATAAAAAGCGGGCTGTTAAGAAAAATATTTCATGTGAATGCAAAAATATATTCACCGGTCTAGCTGATACTCGGTAAAAAATCAAGCAACAGACCGCGGAGCAATGCTTGCTGTATAGACAAATATTTATGTGAACAGATAAAATATTTACCAACTTAAAAACAAACACAGCATAACCGGAAATAGCTGAACTTGAACAGTACATCAATTTGGCATAGAAATATTGGCTTGGCAAAAATATATATCAGTGAGTAGATGAATTAGATAAAAAATTTACACGTTTAACCAGACAAATGGAAATTAAGAGCAAGAGAATATCCTTTTTTTCATAAAATGACCAGGATTGCGGTGTGTGAAAATATACAAGGCACCGAGGAATTTTTTTTGTGTTTACCCATAAATTTTTCTTGAATATCAGATAGTAAAAGAAATATTTAATACATTTTGCACACTCTCAGAGTATATAATACGCATATTATAGTGTAAAAATACAAGCAGAATTTTGGTAGATTAAGAAACAAAAAATACTAGAACTGAAACATTTCGTTTGAAAAGCATTCTCAACAACGATTTTGCGGGCTTCCCAATTCAAATTTACATACAGATATTCGGACAAAATTTTTGGTATCAAGACGTTGTTTTCGTTCGTAGATCCTTCTAGAACACCGAACATCATCTACGAGTTTTTCTGCGGCACTTTGATGATAACCTGGAGATAAATATAGCTTATAAGTTATAGCTTGATCAAGTTATCTTGTTATTAAAAAATCTTTTTTATACCATTCCACCAATGTGCAATGAATAAAGCGCAATTTTCATTATGTTTGTTGTCCAACTCCAAAATCAGTACTTATTCACTCATTTCTTATCGTCCACTCTCAATTCTTTGTACATTGTTTTAAAGTGAGAATAAATAAACAAAAATAAATAAAATAACTGTCTAGTGAAAAAAGGACTTTTTAATGAAATTTTGAAAGCGCCCGATTGCAGATTTGAATTGCAAACTGCGCGCCAAAACTTTCTCGAGTAACACAAACGCCTGAACAAGAAAACGTACAAAATATTTCTACTTTGAAATGATGGTACCCTTCGAGAGAGCAATTTATCCAACACTGAAAAAGTTTACACCGAACCGACTAAATCTGTGTAACAAGAACCAATATGAACCAATAATTCACAATATCTCTGATTTGATACCTAACTTTGCTATTCATCACCAGCGGATGAAAAGGGGTGGGAAAATTGAAATTCCCCCCTCTTTGGCGGTTTCAAAAAGTTGAATTAGTTCCTTAATGGGTAGGTAAAATGATCTGAAAACTGCAAATTCCCTTCTCTTTGGAAACATTCCCCTCCCTTTGAAGGTTTAGCTCGTTCGCCAGTGCTATTCATGTATAATAACTTGATTAGTTTGAAATTGTACTACCAACCGATTTGACTTCGGTGTACGCCTGCAGACCGTATTCGCCCTTTTCACGACCAATACCCGACATTTTATATCCACCAAACGGTGCGGCGGCGTCGAATACATCGTAGCAGTTCACCCTGTAATGAAAAACCGTTATCGTCAAGATATCGTGTTACTGAAACTTATGTAACCGTAACTTGTTACAAACATCCTCATGACATGACATGTATTACTGTTCGCATAACAGAAAACTATGTAATACTAATTAATAATAAATCGTCAGTTCATTTTGCACGGTTCCTAAACAAAGCGCATACTCAATTCAGCAGCCGTTGACATTAGCCATGAAAATTTTGTTCCAAGCAGCAATAAAACATAAATGCTAAATTCAAAAGTCAGAAGTTTCGATAAATTTTATTTCAAGTTGTATTCATTATAACTTTCATGTTTACTAAATGCGCCCGACCGCGAGACCAACCATACGGTGCCGGCGCGCATATTATTGGCTACATGGAGGGCCTTATCCAGATCATTGGTGTTGACGGCGGCCGCCAGTCCGTAGATGGTGTTGTTAGCCTTATCAACCAGGTCATCCATACCATCGAACTTGATGATCGACATAACCGGACCGAAAATCTGAAGGAAAAAAATACATTTATTGAAAAATGTCTAAAAAATTTAGTCAAAATTTTTAATGGAACGTTACTTTCTTTCATTTTCTGAAGTTTCCAAGGCACACTAATACCATATCAGAACGTTTTTTTTCGGAATGGCCAGAGACGTTGAATAAACTGACGGGCAAGGACAGAAACCCTGCAACAACGAGTGTCTGTGTCTTAGGTTAGGTTTCGAACCAGGACCACCAGTTTTCGAGGCTGGCGCCCTACGCAGACAACAGAGAGACTAAACATGTTGCAACACTATACAAGACGACAATGACTGTTTAGTGTGTCCTGTTGGCCACTAATAAAATACTATTCTGATAAGATATTAGTGTGACTTGTTAATTTCATTATGCAGAATTCCCAAGAAAAAATATATTTGTATACCAACCTCCTCTTGCGCGATCTTCATCTGTTCGTTGACGTCGGAAAAGATGGTCGGTTCAACGAAGCATCCCTTGCCCTCAATTCGTTTGCCACCGATCAACAGTTTGGCGCCCTCCTGTTGACCGGATTTGATGTACTTCATGATCGTGTTCACTTGATCCTCGTCGATCTGAAACAGCAATAACCGTAAACAACAACAGTTAACAAAAACAGTAAATAACAACAACAAAAAATTTGGTAGGAATTGTTGTTACTGTTACACAAGGACAATAATAATCAGGATCTATTCACTTCATGATCGTCTCCTGAAACATCAACAGCAACAGTTGGGGATTGTTGTAACAACAACAAACACATTTGGGGTTGTTGTTGTGAGATTAACAACAACGATTGGAACTTTTGTAACAACAATAACGTAGGCCAAAGGCCACCCACCAATAATTGGTTCAATTTTGTTAACCTTAACAACAACAGTTGACATTTTTTAACAATTCCCATCCCATATAATTGGGATTGTTGTCACAACAACAACTGTTTGGATTGATCTAACGACTACAACAACAACAACAACAACCGACTTGAGAGCCCTGCTCATTGGCCAAGTTGAAGGGATCGCCGACACTTCGGCGTTTCGCACGTTCCACGGATGCCTCCACGAATTTATCGTAGATCTTGGCATCCACGAACGTTCGACTGCCGGCACAGCAGCACTGGCCCTGGTTGAAGAACAGACCAAAATGGGCCTGCTCCACCGCTGAGTCGACTGCAAATTATTCAAATTTACTTGATTATTTTATATGAAAAATGCTTCGTCATACAACACAATTACAGACATGTAACGATTCAGTCAGTCACACTTTTAGGGGCACTTCGCTCTGTACATCAAAACTTCATCAAAGTTTACATTAATGCGAAAAAAATCGAGTCACAAATGAAATCAGGGGCTTTTCGAATTAGCAGTCACTAAAGTTAAATCAATACTTGTATTACATCAATTATAACATTACCAAAATGAAACCACATTTATATTATTGATAATGATATCAGAACTGAAGAAAAGTGGTCTGAACCAAGTTCATTTTAACCTATTAAAAGAATGACATGATACATGCAAAATGTATAAAAAAGCAAAAAAATGAATAGTAAGTAAACCAAACCAACTATCAACATCATCGAAGACAATGTTGGGTGATTTGCCGCCCAGTTCGAGCGTGACCGCCTTCAGGTTGGACTTGGCTGACGCCTCCATAATTCGCTTACCCACCTGAAACACTCCACGGCATAACAAATTTGAAAAATATGTTTTTAATTGGTAAATTCGAGCATCTTAATTAATTGATTAATAAATTGTAATTGATTACACTATTGAAGTCGAAACAAACCTCGGTGGATCCAGTGAATGCCACCTTATCCACATCCATATGCCCGGCGATCGCAGCACCCGCCGTCGGTCCGAAACCGGGAATGATGTTCAGAACGCCATCAGGGAAACCGGCCTGGAAAACGTAAAATAATCCCATTGAACTTAACTTTTATTCTACTTACGATCTTATCTTCCTCCATTTATACGAAACCACACTACAATCGACAATCACCAATCGCATCACAATAGATACTTTGACAACCACGACCACAGTAACAACAACAACAACAACAACAACCTCTTTAGACAGAGCAGCCACATGCAGTGCAGTCAACGGTGTCTGCTCGGCAGTCTTCATAACGACTGTGTTGCCCATAGCCAGTGCCGGTCCCAGCTTCCAGGCCTGCATCAGCAGCGGGAAGTTCCACTGAAAAAAGTTTGACAAAATTCAGAAAAAAAAACTATTGAAATTGAGAAAACAATAATCAATTTTAATGTTTGACAAAAACTTCCAAACCATACCAAAACAATCACATCAATAACATGTACCCAAAGTTTCTTGCCATTGAAAAAAAGTTTTTGGCGCGCAGCAAACTCAAATATGCTTTCGGCGCACTTTCTAATTATAAAGTAAAACAATATTTTTCCATAACACATTTGGACAATCTACAAACACTATGGTAACTAACTGGTAAGTTCATTGCTTTTATTTGTAAATTATGAATATAATAAAATTTGAGTTACAAGAAATCCTGAATAGGCTATAACGAAACGAACCGGAATGATCTGTCCGCAGACACCCTTCGGTTCATGACGCGTGTAGCAGAAGAAATCACCGCCTATGGGAATGGTTTTTCCGTGATTCTTATCAGCCCAACCCGCGTAGTAGCGTAGACATTTGATCGAAAGCGCCAGATCTGCAGCGTAGGCCACGGCGTAGGGCTTGCCGTTGTCCAGTGTTTCCAGTGACTGCAATTCTCAAGAAACTCAAGCTGAAACTATTGGAAAGCGATTTTTTTTATTTCGATTGTAAAAAACACAACTGACAGAAGAAAATGTAGAAATAAATGCAGTTATAACAATGTTCAGCAGAAACGTAGAATAACAAAAATGG
>OZ038445.1:23868764-23914387 GCA_964036265.1 Daptonema setosum
CATTCTTGAACCCAACGACTGCTCAATCGACCCTTTAAACGTGTATGTAAAGCACTAAAGTATGGGTAGTGGATGATCAAACGGATCGGAAAAACTCAAATTTGAAGTTTCATCCTGCATGAAAGTTGTTCTCTAGGTTCAATTCTTTACTGTTTAATCATTTAAAAAATCGTAGGGCTCATTTATGATTATATTTTCGATGTTTCCCGTTGGTCATGTGCTAAGCTATATACCCAAACTTTCTTGAGATGACTGACTGAACCCGCCCTGGTTCAACTATGTAATTATTGTAAGAAAAAAATTTTTAATTAAGACTAAAAGATTTTAAACAGTAAATAATTGAACTTAGGGAACAACTTTCATGCAGGATGAAACTTCAAATTAACGTTTTCCCGATCTGATTGCTCATCCGCTACCCATACTTTGGTGCTTTATATACACGTTTAAAGGGTCGATTGAGCAGTTGGGTCCAAGAATGCGAAAGCGTGCGAACTCTGCATCGACCCGTAGAAGTTTCTATGACAAGCGCATGCGTAAAACTTCGACACATGCGACACAAATAATTTTTCCGGCTATAATCGCGACCCGTCGACCGGTCGACCCGTCGACCGAGATCGGTCGACCGGCCATTTGGAGGTTTTTAGGCTGCCTACATAGCTGGATAGGTTTAGAAGGCTAGGCATGAGCATCAAAATTAGGTTTCTGTGTAGGCTTAGGCTTAAGCTTAGGTTTTTGCGATAGGCTCGAGCGCTACGCGCCCGAGCCCATACAAAAACCTAAGCCTAAGCCTAAGCCTACACAGAAACCTAATTTTGATGCTCACACCTGCCAAACTGTTAGTATAGTGCTCCAGAATAAGTTTTGTAAACTTAAGTCGGTGCTAGGAACTAAGCCGAAGCCGTACAAACAATATCAAAATTCTGGGTCGACGGGTCGCGATAGCCGTAATAATTTGGCTGTCAGTCAGTCAGTCAATTATCAATTTGTCAAGTGCTTCGTCTCTGAATCAGTCAATATTTAGTATCATCAGTAAAGTATTCCATTTATACTTGGAATGGTTCGATCAAAAAAATCAATCAAGCAGTCTGTCAATCAACCAGTCAGTCAATCAATCACTCAACCAGTCAGTCAATCAATCAACCAGTCAATCAATCAATCAATCAAACAACTGGTGTCAATCGAATAAACTAGTAGTTCAGTCAGTCAATCAATCAATCATTCGTTCCATCAATCAGCTAATTCGTTATTGGATCAGTCATTCATTAAATTAAGTCAGTTGTTCAAGCATACATTCAATCAACACATCGGGTTTAATTCATCATTCATTCAATCAGTCAGTCAGTCGAATCAATAAAAATAATTTTTATTCTAGGCTGCCGAGGAGCAGGCTGGTCGTCTTCATCGTGAAGTGGCAGCCAATACACAAGCGGATGTGGATGGGATTAGGTAAGATATACTGGCATTTGGCAGATTAAATGTTTGATGATTAACCTTCGTCCAAGTTGAACGACTGACTGATTCATTGACCAACTGACTGAATGTCGTGTCGGGTGGATTGATTGTTTGATTGTCTTCCTAATTGCGTGATTGATGACCTGTCTTTTTAGTTGACAGATTTTTCGGCTGTCTTATCAGAGAATTGATTGACTGATTGAATCAGTGATAAACTTGGTTTGAAACATCACTCTCATTACAGATATCTGAATTCGCACAAACGTACGCCGACCTGTGTGAAAGTGACGAATGATGGTCGGCATATAATTAGTGCGGACAAAAGTGGCATGATTATCTTGTGTTGGTTGTTGATTGACTGTTTGATTGATTGATTGACTGTTTGATTGATTCATAGACAGTTTGAAAGATTGATTGGTTGTGATGAATGAAATTAAAGTGTAAGGCATATCATAAGTGCGGTCAAACCTGGCATATTTATCTTGTATTGGTATTTGATTTTTTACTGATTATTGATTGACAGTTTGAATGACCGATTGATTGACAGATTTGTTGACTGATGATTTGATGAACTGGTTGATTGATTGATCGATTGACAGACTGATTGATTGACTGACAAACTGGTCAACTGATCAACTGATGTACTGGTTGATCGATTAATTGATTACTTGACAGACTGATTGACTATGATTTGGCAAACTGGTTGATAAATAATAGTTTAACTGACTGGTTGATAATTAGATCATTTCACTGTCTGGTTGACTGTTCTACAGACTAGTTGATTGATTGGTTTATTGGCAGACTTGTTCATAGATCGATTGACAGACGGGTGGACTGATGAATTGACAGACTGGTTTATGATTGGTCGTTTGATAGACTCGTTATTTGATTGAACAGACTGGTTGACTGATCAAAAATCAGTTCAGGGATTTTACATATTGATTCGTGATTGATTGTTTTACATCTGGCTTGATTGATTAATTGTTCGATTGATTGATTTCAGCGGACGTTGAAACGGCGCAAACCGTTTGGAAGGTGGGCGGACACGGCAAGGCTGCATCCAGTAAGGATTATCCGGGTCATCAGGGCGCCGTCCACTGTCTCGATGCCGATTCCACCAATAAGATTCTGGTTGGTAATGGTAAGAGTTCCTTTCATGACTTTTGAAATGTTTCGGGACTCAGAAACAGAAGAAAATTTCGAAACGAAACGTTCCGGAACTTTACTAAAAGTGTGGGTTCGACTAAGAAGGTATAGTTTTGAGAATATAGCCTGGGCGAAAAATGTTTATTCATTGCATATAAACTTGCAAAATTCAACGAACTTTTCATTTATATCATTCTACAACTGTCTCGGTTTCCAAACCGGTAAAATAAAATTAAACTAATAGTTGATATAAAGTTTGTCTTTTTATTGCTTTAGGCGACTGGTGGTGCTGATAAACTGTTGCACGTCTGGGACTTCAACGCTGGTAAGAAGGAACTGAAAACGCTGCAGGGACATCGCGGACCGATCACGGTAAATTTGTCTTATTTAAAAAAAGTTGTTTTCCAATTTTTTCTTTATCTTTCTTACATTTATTTTTCTTTATTACTTTATTTTGCGTAAATGTGCACAATCTTTTTTCAACATCACATGGCATTTTTATCAAAAGTTATTGCATTGAATGTGCTATTTCATTGAACATGGGGTAGTGGGTCCAGGGTTTTTTTATAATAACCTCGGTTAGTATATGGTTTCTTGCTCAATATCCAATCCAACTCGATCGTTCTTCTCGGTATCACAATTCATGAACAGTCGGGTAAAGCACAAGGAAATGAAAATAATTGAATATGAAACGTAAAAATATGATAATATAACTAATAAAAATGCGTGTAAATTTATTGTATCGTATGATGAACAATTTTTAGACGTTATATAAATTGAGTGTAGACTCTAGACTGATAGAAGGTAAGTTGTGTATTCAAACTTTTTTCGGTGTTCGAGAAAATGTATCGGTTTGTTTCGTTTGTATTATCAGTCCTGTTTAGGAGTTCGTTTTTTTCAAGCAAAAGTACTACTCCACTCGCTCATTTACTTTGTTCGTTGTGTTTAGAGCGGAATTTTATCTTCACATACTAAACTGCAAACACAATAGGATCCACGAATTATCCGAATTTAAAACTCCCTTATCGGGGCAGTTTTACTCAATAGAACTTCTACTCTACACGTAAAATTTGTGATGTCAGGTAAATCGGTAATAGGTAATAAAATAGTTGTTTAATAATTTTTTAAATAAACTCTTATGCAGCAGTACACGTCATGTGTTGTTACACCGTTCAACGTAAGACAAATTATCAATTTGGGGTAATTTAATTTACAATTCATAAAATCATCTGCCAGTTTAGGGTTTCTTGTTACCTAGAAAATCTTTCTCGTATCTTTCTCGTTTGCAATCTGGAAAAAACTTTTCACGAAAACATAGAGTTGGAGTGAGATAGATGCAACGTTTATATTATGCTGTCCAAATGTTACGTAAAAAGTGGATTGGAACCCTGAACGTGCGCCAAAATCTGTTTGGAATTCAAATTGCGCGCCAAAAACGTTTCTCAGTTACAAGAAAACCTGACCACGGCTATATCAAATCTGACTTCATCATATTCACTCGCAGTGTCGCAGAGTTAAAATTTCGATAAGTCTAAGTCCGATATCTGCATTCTACACGAACTCCAGCTCCTCAGCACTTCTTCTTCTGACTCTGACCACAGCTCTGACCGCATTTCCTCCGGGCACAGCAGCCGCAGCATAGGGACTTCAAGGTACACTTCCATTGGCACTTCTTGTCCACGATACCGATGGCATTCAGCTGGGCCTGACTGAGACGTTTGGCCGGCGCCAGATTCGTGGGAAGGTCATCTTCTTCAGTATTGTCAATGTAGGGCATTTCGGGCTGTTTCAGTACGTAGAGGGTTTGTTGATGTTGTTGTTGAGAGGAGGTGCCTTCGATCGAGTATTTGAGTAGACTTTCGTCAAGTGGTGCCGCATCGGAGGGTGGCATGTTGTTGTTGTTGAGGTGTTGTTGTTGTTGTTGTTGTTGTTGTTGTTGATGATGTTGTTGTTGTTGTTGTTGTTGTTGATGTTGTTGTTGTTGTTGTTGTTGTTGTTGTTGTTGATGTTGTTGTTGTTGATGTTGTTGCTGATGTTATTGTGGAGCAGACTTTGGTCCCGATGTATTTATTGACTGTTGAGATGAGAGGATAATTTTTAATTAGGCGCTCAATAGTCTATCGGACCAGAGTAAAATTCGGTATGTTGATTATGTAGTGTAGATGATGTGGATGACTGGTCGAAACCTGAAGCTATAATTTATGAAATAAAAGAATATGAGCACAAAACAACAATTTATAGTTAGTAAATATAAATTAATAAAGCTTTTTCTAACACATTACAGTTGAAATATTAAAAGAAACTGATGATCTTACAGTTCAACGCCAAGCTTAACAGAGTCTGGTTTATTGGTAGGTTCCAATTTTGATTAGGTTCTCTTGTGAAATGCGTGAATGGAACTAGAAAGAGCTTAATGAAAAATTGACAAATTTCAATGACCATTGTGGTATAGTTAAATGTAAACTGTACTAGTAAATGCGTCTAATTTCGTCAAGGTACTAGGGTACGCGATTAATGAGTAATTGCATGGCAACAGCAGCTGCAATACCTGGATTCATAGCGGACGAGTGAATCCTCCAAAGGGAGATGATTTCCTTAATTGGGGGGAAATTAGCAGTTTTGAGGTAATTTTATTTGCACCTTACAGAACAAACTCTACTTTTTGAAACACCCGAATAGGGTGAAATTTCAATTTTCGTTTATCTTTTTTCCGCCTGTGTACTGGGGTTATGGCGGTCGGATTGGAACGCTTGTGCCATGTCAAGAATAGCTTGGAAATTAATCATCTTGTGATTGTGATCCATTTGTAATGAATTAACTTGTAAATTGCCGACGGTGGAACGTGCTAAATCATGCATAAACATGTCCGTAATCTGCAAAATATTGGCCAAATACACCAAGTATTCGTTTGATTCTTCTATAACATGGAACAGAAGATTATGATTACAGTACATAGCTCAATCTGATGAGCTTTTTCTGGTTAACTGACTCGGATTAGCTGACTCATTGCGTTGTGAAACCTGTAAGGTTTTGGGAAAATACTTATCTGTTAGATACATAGGCATCATAATACAAGTTTATTGTGTCTTACTCATGCACTGGCGGACCAAATGGGAAGGGAAAAGTGGATTTGCCCTCTCTTATGGCGTTCTCAAAAAGTGAAATTTGTTCCCTAAGCCTAAGGTGTAATAAAATGATCTGAAAACTGCCAATTCCCCCCCCCCCCTCTTTGGTGAAATTCCCCTCCCTTTGGAGGATGAACTTGCCCGCCAGTGATCGTAAGCAAATTTGGAATCAGCAGACAGCATGGCACTTATGGCCCCGAGTCAAGACAAAACAACAACGTCATCGAGTACTATTCTATATATGTAGGCATCACCTCACCAGCGGACGAGTGGAGAGGGGGAAATTATATTTCCCACCTCTTAGGCAATCGCAAAAGGTGACATTTTTTGGTGCAATATACATATACAATTTGAACTCGAAAGCGGTAATTCACCGTCTTTGACTGAAAGATTCCGTATCTTCGGAAGGTTTGCCCATCCACCAATGTAGGACAAAGTCCTATTGTCGTAAATGAAGGAAATCGTGTTATTGAATGACGCCATGTTCCATGGGTGCGTTCTGAGTACTTTCGGGTCAAATGCTAGAAAAAAGTGGCTTGATATAGCCTATTCAGTGTTTTTAAAGTTTGTTCGCGTGATTTGGATTCAAATCTGCGTTTGGTGCGCGTTCAAACTCACAAATGTCTAGTTTTATTATGATGATTACATACAATAGAGTTGAAGACATGATAAGTGTTCTGTCTTTACGGCAGTTTACAGAGAAAACAAATACGACTGTAAATGATTCTGTACGGAATCCAAATTAAGTATGTAGTGTCGGCGTTCCTTATCGTAAACCGTTTGTCCGGCATTTGCAGAACTGTGCAATTAATTGTTATCGTTCTTTGTGGAGTATTGTGTGTTTACCACAATCAAGTTAGGACCAAGTTGGAAGTTAGTTATGTCCATACATGGGCATGGGGTGGCCGCGGGTGGCCGCGGGGTGGCCGAGGGCTGCGCAAAATTTTGAAAAAGTTGATAGTTGTGAAACGTTCAAAAATGCAATAAAAACCGAAAGTGTATTTTTTTGCTATGAGGGTTGCGCAGAGCTAATCGAAATACTATATATGATGGCTCTTTGGCATCAATCCAGGTATTGTGCAGCTTATATCGATCAAATTTAGAGGGTTGCGCAGCCTAAATTGACTCAATATAGAGGGTTGCGCAGCCTCAACTCACTGACATAGAGGGTTGCGCAGCATCAGTGAACTTGAAATAGAGGGTTGCGCAGCAAAAATTGATTTAATATAGAGGGTTGCGCAGCCTCATCTCTCTGACATAGAGGGTTGCGCAGCGTCAGTGAACTTAAAATAGAGGGTTGCGCAGCAAAAATTGACTTAACATAGAGGGTTGCGCAGCCTACATTGACTTTATATAGAGGGTTGCGCAGCTTCAATCGATCAAATATAGAGGGCTGCGCAGCCTCATCTCTCTGACATAAAGGGTTGCGCAGCGTCAGTGAACTTAAAATAGAGGGTTGTGCAGCAAAAATTTACTTAATATAGAGCGTTGCGCAGTCTACGTTGACTTTATATAGAGGTTGCGCAGCCTAAATTGACTCAATATAGAGGGTTGCGCAGCTTCATCTCTCTGACATAGAGGGTTGCGCAGCGTCAGTGAACTTAAAATAGAGGGTTGCGCAGCAAAAATTGACTTAATATAGAGAGTTGCGCAGCCTACATTGACTTTATATAGAGGGTTGCGCAGCTTCATCTCTCTGACATAGAGGGTTGCGCAGCATCAGTGAACTTAAAATAGAGGGTTGCGCAGCTTCATCTCTCTGACATAGAGGGTTGCGCAGCATCAGTGAACTTAAAATAGAGGGTTGCGCAGCAAAAATTGATTTAATATAAAGGGTTGCGCAGCCTACATTGACTTTATATAGAGGGTTGCGCAGCCTCAATCGATCAAATATAGAGGGTTGCGCAGCCTCATCTCTCTGAGATAGAGGGTTGCGCAGCATCAGTTAACTTGAAATAGAGGGTTGCGCAGCAAAAATTGACTTGATATAGAGGGTTGCGCATCCTACATAGACTTTATATAGAGGGTTGCGCAGCCTCAATCGATCAAATATAGAGGGTTGCGCAGCCTCATCTCTCTGACATAGATGGTTGCGCAGCATCAGTGAACTTAAAATAGAGGGTTGCGCAGCAAAAATTGATTTAATATAGAGGGTTGCGCAGCCTACATTGACTTTTTATAGAGGGTTGCGCAGCCTCAATCGATCAAATATAGAGGGTTGCGCAGCCTCATCTCTCTGACATAGAGGGTTGCGCAGCATCAGTTAACTTGAAATAGAGGGTTGCGCAGCAAAAATTGACTTGATATAGAGGGTTGCGCAGCCTACATTGACTTTATATAGAGGGTTGCGCAACCTCAATCGATCAAATATAGAGGGTTGAAAAGCCTCAATCAATCGAAAACTGAATCGATCAACTTTAACACATGTTTTTGATCCGAATCACCGGCATTAAAGTTAAAATCTTTCGCTACGCGCCACTAATTCCAGTAACTTCCAGACATGTTTCCAATATAAATCGACGATTTGCTAAGTACAAAAGTGTGGCGCTACGCGCCACTTATTACTGTTTTGCTAATCAATTGTATCGGTAGTAATCCGCGGGCTCGAAAGCATAAAAATTCGATGCTTCTCGTCGCTCATTCCACAACTTTCAGACATGGTTCTAATGCAAATTAATGTCATAAAAAGTTAAAATTTTTGCGCTACGCGCCACCAAGTCCAGTAATTTCCAGACATGTTTCCAATACAAATTGATGCCCTGATAAGAGGAAAATTCTGGCGCTACGCGCTACATATCACTGTTTTGCCAATCAGTTTACCATGTCTAATCCGCGGGATCGGAAGCAAGAAAATTCGGGCTTCTCGCCGCTGATTCCACAACTTTTAGACATTTTCCTAATGCAAATCGATGGCATTAAAATTAAAAATTCACGCGCCACCAAGTCCAGTAATTTCCAGACTTGTTTCCAATACAAATTGATGCCCTGATAAGAGGAAAATTCTGGCGCTACGCGCCACATATCACTGTTTTGCTAATCAGTTTACCATGTCTAATCCGCGGGCTCGGAAGCATTAAAATTCGGTACTTCTCACCGCTGATTCCACAACTTTCAGACATAGTTCTAATGCAAATCCATGTCAAAATTCTTGCGCTACGCGCCACAAGTCCAGTAATTTCCAGACATGTTTTCAATACAAATTGATGCCCTCATGAGAAAAAATTCTGGCGCTACGCGCCACATATCACTGTCTTGTTATTAAATTTTCTATTAGTAATCCGCGGGCTCGAAATAAAGAAAAAATTCTTGCTCTCGCCGCTGATTCCACAACTTTAGACATGGTTCTAATGAAAATCTATGTCATAAAAAAGTTAAAATTCTTGCGCTTCGCGCCACCAAGCCCAGTAATTTCCAGACATGTTTTCAATACAAATTGATGCCCTGATAAGAAGAAAATTCTGGCGCTACGCGCCACATATCACTGTCTTGTTATTAAATTTTCTATTAGTAATCCGCGGGCTCGAAAAAAAAATTCTTGCTTTTGCCGTTGATTGCACAACTTTCAGACATATTCTAATGCAAATAAATCACATTAAAAGTTGAAATTTTTGCGCTACGCGCCACTAATTCCAGCGATTTCTATTATATGTTTCCACTACAAATCGACGACTCGATGAGAAAAGTCTGGCGCTTTGCGTCACTAATGGGGTGGTACTTTCATTAATTTTCTAATGCTTATTCGCGGGTTCGGAAACATAAATTCCTGAAACGCTTCTGCAACAAATGGCGGTCATATACAACAGGTGTGTGTTTATACGGTCATCTTGTTGAAATGTGGTTCAAAAGCATCGGAAACTCTGCTTTACAGGGTCTCAGTTAAGCTAGAAAAGTGTTATAACAAATCTTCTTCGAAACCTAAAATAGAGGGTTGCGCAAACTTTGAAAACTCGCGGCCACCCGCGCAGAGACCTCACGCCCATGTATGGTTATGTCTGACTTCATGAGATACAATAGTTGTACTATGTAAGTGAAACCAAAAAGATATTCTGTAAATGTGACAAAACCCTGCCCTGAGGTAAATGATGTAATATTTACTTGATACTTATACGTACTTATGAATAAATTGTGACTTTGGATGCAGCTGAAGTTGACAGTAAACAGGGCTGGGGCATGTTCCATCAAAATTGTTGGCATCTAAAGATTTTTCTGACATAAAAACATTCGAGAATACATTAATCATGCTTGAGTGAAGGAAACTGGAAACAGCTTAGCCGACTCGAAAAAGGCGTTAAGCTTGTCCTACTAAAGGCTTAAGAAATCTTCCCATTCGGCAGAGAGGTCATATTGATTAACGGCGGTCGCATTTTTTACAGATTGAATTTTCAGGACTCATTTCCTTAAAAACATAAAATGTACAGTTACATATTGTTCATAATACATATGGGAAACCTCCCAGAAGCAGTAACATTTTTTGTAATTTAACTGGTTTTGAACCCACGACCACCAGTTTCAACGGCTTGCGCCCTAACCACTAGACTAAGATTACAACAAAGACAATCTCATAATTAAGCGTGTTCCACCAATTCAAAGTCATGGAAGCTTGCAGCAGGGATGCATAATATTGACTTCAGATGTTCCCACATAATGAATTATATACTAGACAGCATTGTTCTAGAAGAATTTTTAAATTATTAATGAAGTTTGTAAGGTTGGTCAAATCAATATATTTACGTGTTCTAGAAAGTCACCACACATTCAGTTGTCATTGGCGTTTGGTTGATTTTGAAAAGTTCTCTCCATTGGAGGAAACCCTACAGCGATGACAAAAGGCATTGATCGGACAAGTTTCCGGTTGGAATAAATTGGATTGAGATGACAAATTTTAATTGGACAAGCTAAAAATGTACAATGTAAATACATACTGTCATAACGAAATTGAACATAACCAGTCTTTTTTTCCCGTCACACAAAGTGCCTAATTATGTTAATTTCCGGTTAACGAACTTTGGAACAAACCAGAATGGATACTAAATTATGGATAACATTCTGCTACAAAGTGATGGTGTTCTGCTAATTATGGGCTGGGTAATATGGGTCTCTTATTATGGGCGAGGGTGCGGGGTAGTACCACATGGTGGGCGCGAGTATGAAATGGGTGCGGTATTTCACTGTACAACTGATTCTGCAAAAAATTATAACATGAAAAAAATTTGCTAAAAATTCTAATTTACCATGGACCACGCTGTTGATTTTTTGGCAACAACAACGACAATGAGTGACGGCATGTAAACAATATTGGCGCCGATACGCCGAGCTCACTAATGTGTTATGCAGTACTTGTTCTATCGAAAATGACTGCTATGTCGGTAAATGACTTACATACAAGTATGTAATGTATGTACATAGTGGCTTGCATATATGATTTATAAAACTAATGAACGAGGAAATCGGTGTAAACTTGAGAATACAAAAATCCCGTCTCCGATGAATGAAAAAGTTTGAATTGCTTTTTTTCGGAGAGTGAGCCACTTCTTTAGGCCGGCGTTTTTTTCAAGCACTCCACTCTATTGGATGGATTGAATTTATTAATGCGATTAATGATGCGGTATTTTAATAGCAGTTGGCACAGTACTATGTAAATGCTATAATTCACTGTTGGTAGTAAAATTTCAACTGTCCATTCCACATTACATGGGATGAACGGACGGCTTCGAGCACTAATGGGATAAAAATTATATCGGATAATGATATTGATATTAATAATCGAATCGTAATAGAAATGATAACATAATTTTAATTAATTAATTAGTGGAAGTGCTGCATGGAACATAGTCAGGTTTTTATTGATAGAAAAAGGACATAATTTACGGACAATGACCGAAACCAATAATTATGCGAATTTTCGGTGAAATTGAAAGTGAAAATTTCATCGACTGTTTTTTTAGTTTTTAAATGTACTCATTATGAACGCTTCCAAATGTAATTAACTCATTAATCTAACTTAATTATAGGCGTACCTTTGATGTTCATGTATTTTTGCTCAATTAGATTCTAATAATAGTTATTAGTGCGTTTCACATTCGAATGATGTACTGTTAGGATTCGGCTAATTTATTATTATTTTAATTTCAAAACGAGCAGTCCAGTCCATCGATAAAGTTAATTGACAACATGCTTTCACGATATCAAGCTTTAGTGGATTAATATTGGACTCCTATTTTCCAAGATGATGATCTACGTTGCCAATTTTTAGAGATTTCCGGGATTTTCACTCGTGTTTCGAGTGAGTTTTTTGTTGAGCTTTTTATACGACCGGAAATCTGATGAAAAACATAGAAGAGTACATAAAAACAATAGAGGTAAAGTCTCCTGATTTTTACTAGTTCATGCTTGTGGAAAAAGGAATATATAAAATCCCCCAAGCAACCACTGGAATAACTGGATGTGAAAATGAAATTGTATCGAAGTCGGCCAAAACCGTTTTCAATTTCACGGTTTTATGATGATACCGGGAAATTCTGATAAGATCACTATATGATCAGTAGCAAAAGTACCGTTTAATACTGTTGAAACGGTTCATTAAAATGTTTGTACGTTTTTGTAAAACATTTTTCACTACGCTGCCACACATTTAGTACGTTTCACAAAATGGCTACTGAGATACGTGCATTAGTGCATTATAAATGAATTTATTTAGTCAGATTGTGTAATAGCTGAACAAACGAACAGTCGTTTCAAAAGCGGAAGGGCATATCGCTACAATTTGAAGGAGCCAAAGAGGGAACCTTGCTCAAAACGGGAGATTATTATAAAACAATTTACCTCAGTTTAAAGCCCAGAGAACACTTTTTTTTTCTCTCTCACCATCGCAACAAGGCAGCAGCTACTACTAAACTAGAAATAACGATGTGAAAAGAATGAGTTAATTCGCTTGGCAACAGTTCGCCATCGAAAAATATCTCCCTTATCGTAATGCTTTGAAATGTTGTACGAATTTTGAAAAAAAAACATACATACGGTATTATTTATTTTCTAAATCGTACAACGTTTCAGAGTGTTTTTTTTCTTCAAATTTGTACAATTTAGGTGATAAAACATTTTGTTTTTGTACGATTATTATATAAAACGATATTCAAAATGTTTTTTCCTCTCGTTTCCTAAAACGAACGTATCGGTATTTTATAACAGTACGATTGAAATGATATTTTTGCTGACAATCTACACTTTTCTGAGAGTGAAGCACATACAGTATGTTAGTTTTTGGAACCGTAAAAACTGAATGAGACTCCTGAATTCTACGATTATCTCTCATTTAATTCCATGAGTATAAATGTACTATGTTTACTACATGTACATACATTTGTATGCTGTATTATTCTGGCCGGCTATTTCCCAGGATACAAAGGAAGCCAGAAACCAAATAATGATGTGAAAAGAGCGTTTAATGCTAACAGAGCAAGCCACCAGTAAACCAATATCCCACATATTGGAATACGATGGAGGTCAAGAAATCGTAAACACCGGTAGGAAGTGTTTTTATGTTAGGATCATGTGGGTAGGAAAATAAAAAGAAGTCTATAATACAATCATACAGTCTGGTTTCGACGGAATCAAAGATATTGACCCAATGTTCCAATGGCAAGGCTCCGTCAGCGTCAGAAGTCTACCTTGCCAGTTTAGTTTGCCGAAAGAAGTCTTACGAAACTATTAGCAACATTTACATCTGACCAGTGGCGTCATCAGCGGCGTATTTTCTTCAACGATACTATACGTAATTCTTACTCATCGGGTGTCTTTTCGTAGTGAGTAACCCGAAACGAAATGTTCGACCCGAAACAATTCAGCGTAACGTGGCGAACACTTACTGACGAAACACGAAAAAAGACAGTATTTCAAGGTTCGACTTGTATTTAATTATTTAATATAAGAAAACAAACAGTCTAACCTACTACTAAAGTACGCAGAAGTAAATATTGACAATGATTACATAAAATAATCGAAGTACTTCATTTCAAAATACATACTATACGTAATTCTTACTCATCGAGTGTCTTTTCGTAGTGAGTAACCCGAAACGAAATGTTCGACCCGAAACAATTCAGCGTAACGTGGCGAAAACTTACTGACGAAACACGGAGAAAAGACAGAATTACAAGGTTCGGCTTGTATATGTGTAAAGAATTAATTTATTTAAGGAAACAGTCTAAAGTACGAAGAAGTACATATTGATGGTGATTACATATAATAATCGAAGTACTTCATTCCGAAAACATGTACTATTTTTCGTATGGCAATACTAAATTTCCCATTCCTCAGTCTCCTGTGTGAGGAAAACGCGAAAAGAATCTGGCGAAACGAAAGTTTCGACAACATGAAACTTGGCTGGCGAAACACAGAAAGAACTACATGTCTGTCAATGACAGATTTGGCATTCGTCAGTCAGTCAGTCAGCAAAGTTCTGATGGCGCAGCGGCATTATTGGCGCACCTCAAACGCACCCTGGGCGCCAAAGTGCCCGATTTAGGGACACCCAGTGCTTTGTCATCTTTACACTTTATGAAGTGCCCGTCGAACACATTTGCCGTAATGATGCATTCATACTTATATTCTTAGATTTTTGGAAAAAAAGATGACGTCTAAGTGGGAGTTGGAAGAGTGAATCATTTAAAATCGTAGCCTTTTATGTTGGCACCGGAGGACGAGCCAAATCTCCAAAGAGAGAGGAATTTTTTTCATAGAAGGAGAATTGGTGATTGCGAGGCTTTTTTATCTACTTGCCCCAAAATAAACTTTTTTCCGTTCTTAGCGCGCCATGTTGTTGCAACGTTATTGTTCAATGTTGCCATTTGTATAACTTCTACCATATGCACCTGAATCCGTCGTGAAAATCTGTGTAACATGACACCCTACAAATTATACCATGTTGCAATAAATATGATTATGCAAATGTGCAACAGCTGGTGTGGCACCTTTGGTACAGTTGTGTATAGCGGTTGAATTACTCTTCAGCACAGATATGAATGTAGTGTACTGTTAATGAAAAACAAGTGTGCAGTGTGCCGTCTATGAATAGTTAATGATGCAAAAGTTATTGCAGCGATTTATTGGATTCCATCAACCTGTTACTCAATTCCAACTATTCTTCACTTGTATTCACCCAATCTAAGGATCGAGACAAATAAAACTGAATTGAATTGAATTGAATTGATTCTAGTGTCATGCTGGGAAATGATTCTTGACTGCATTGAGGTGAAAAGCTCCAAATAGGAAAAAAAATCTTCCGTATAGGAAATCCCAGTACAAGATTTTTATTTGGCTACCGCCATGGCATAATTGCTTTCATAGGTTTGGTGTTCAAAAAAATAGCGTTTCTGTTCCGGAGTAATCGGTCGACTTTGAAGTTTTTACTCGGCAGTTGATATGAGCTGATGAACTGTGGACTTGAAAAAACTACGTATAAATGTGAAAATCCCAGATAAACTTGCAGAAAACATGTGTAATGATAGAAACTGTGTGATGAGGAATATAATTTGAATGAGGATGAACGTAGAAACGGAATGATATTCTATTTGTATCGCAGAAAAGCTTATCTCTATCAAACCATGTTAAGCGTACGGACTACATATCTATCGTCTCTCCCTTGATGATGATGAACGATACGAATTTTCAAAAAGATTTTGCAACCAACACAGCTTATCTGTGCTTTTGTTTATCTGGATTATATTGGCTTAGCGTCAGCTTCATGAGTCCCTTCGACATCATCTGACTTGGCTGGAGTATCTTGTTATCATAAATTATCTCCATGGATTTGTAATGAATGCAATGAGTGAGCTCATGTTCGTATGTTGACCAAATATCTTGGAAATAGTTTCTGAGAATTTGAGCAACTGAACAACCGCCATTATGGAGAATGCGATAAGCTATACATACAGCGAAATTAGGTATGTAATGAGGGAAAATATAACGAAACCTATGTAACCAGTAACAAAAATGTTTGTAATGAACAGTCATTAGGGCAAATTTTCTACAACGGTAGAAAATGAGAGGTTGTCTATGTTTTCGGTTAAAAAACGTGTTCGCCTAATGAGTAAAACCTGTATGGAACCACTAGCGGATGAGAAGGGGATGAAACATTGGAATTCCCCCTGTTTGGTAGTTTCAAGAAACAGGGGTTGTTGGGGATTGTGTTGTTCAAAAGGCTTAAAAACTGCGAATTCCCCTTTTTTGGGGAAAATTCCCTTCTCTTTTGAGCATTTCTCGTCCGCCGGTGAATGAAACGACTGTTGTTCAGCGTTCGGCAAACTGTTTTCAGCTGTTGCTGAATAGAGGATAATGAACTGGCAACTGTTGTAAAAAGCCGTAAGATAATGTAACAAGCTGTGTTGCGATTTTTTATTTTAAAATGGTGGTAGCATTTATGTTGTTACTCGATTACTTGAATACTCAACGAGTATGTAAGTGTAATCCAACCCGAAACTTCGCATAGATTCGGTCGGATTTCTATCAGTGAAAAATCAGAACATTCCAGTGTTTCGGCTTTGGTTTAGAAAAGCACTAACTGACGCAAACAAAAGAATGTTGGTATAGCATCCTTATTAGATTACGAAACTAAATTTGAATGCATGCCTTTGTTTTCTATGCATATAGAAATGGGCTGGATTTCAGGCAGTGGCAGATATATTGCTAGTAGTCGAGATCGTTTTTAAGGTTCTACAAGAAATCTGTTTCATCATAACAGTGCATAGCTGAGTAGCGCAAGTTCGAAGTTAGTATCGTAATAAAATTAAGAATACTATAACTTATTATCCTCATTTCTCTATTTATTTACTGTACAGTGTACATAATACCTGAATATTCATTCAGCTTGACATACATATCTCTATTGCTCAAGCCAGTAGAGAATGTTTTCGACTCGGAATGCTACTGATTTCAAGTGGCTGTTGGTTGGTCTTGAATATCGTTAACGAGTGGCATGGAACTGGTTCGCGCGACCTGTTGACTTTGGACTCGGAAACCGGCAACCATACCAGCGGACGAGGTACGTTTGTATGAAAGGAAATGTGGAATTTGCCCTTCTATTCAGTAAAAATTTAATTTTTTCACTAAGGTGTAGGTAGAATAGCATAAAAGCTGCTAGGATAATTCCCCCTCTTTGAATAAATTCGGCAGGTGAAATTTGAATAAATACCTTATTCCACATTATCTGACTGGCGCAAAGGTATACACAGGTGTGTCCGGATAAACCACTTGTGTCCACTTGAACCAACGATGATCCCGAAGGTTAGAACAGCATCGTTTTCTATGGGAGATCGAACGTCGAAAGTTCGAAGAAAAAAACGATAAGATTCCTAAGGTGTACACGTAAAGTTGTGAGTACGTATCAAGAAGCTTTGAGCAAAACTATGTCACCCAATCAAGTCTTCATACAAGTGACAAGTGATAAGTCTCATCACATCAACCAAAGTTCAAAGGTATTAGTCGAGCTTGCTGGCCGTCTGTAGGTCATTAACGCAATGGTGTGTTTTGATTGAGGGGTTAACTGCGAAACCTTTTCCATAGTTGCTGATGTTATTTTACGGTTTCAAAGTTGTTCTCTATATTTAGAAATTAGAATACTGGACCGAGAAAGCGTGAGAAAGCGCAACACGATGGCATAACAAGAAAGTAAGTTTTTGTACATTGTATAATACGCGGAGAAGCAGAAATTTATAAATGAAGCAAAGTAATATCACTAGCCAGAACAAAAAAACTACTACAACTAATATAATCATTTCACGGTGTGTATCATTAACAATGAGCCATTTAATTTCGAAATAGGAGTAGCAATACTCTCGGATCTCTGCTGAATACGTTTTTAATGAAGGTGCGTTTTACCATTCTTACCATATCATCAGCCAGTATAGTTGCAATGGGAGTTTTCAGCGCTGACAAGTACATACATACAACCGTTGGTTGGTGATGCGATAACCTGATGTAAATTGTGGCATAAAAAACTTCTTATATGTCAGGTTCAGCTTTTTCTGATCCACTGAGATGATATCAGCAACGATTCAGCGCTGCATGGAAACCAAACACGATTTGATCGATTCAACGGAATAAAAGTAGAACTTTATGCTGTGGTGGTTTATCGATCTACCGATTGGAACAAACGTTCATAAACTCGGCGTTTTAAAAAAAACATTTTTACAGATGAGTAAGAGTAAGAATATACGAGCAAGGAAAAAAATGCAACAACAACAACGACTAAAACACAACCGCTAGTTTTGTTTTTCGTCAACTCGTCAACAAGATTGTATCAATATCTGAGGGCGAGTCTCACGTTTCACGACCCCTTCCACCACCCGACCGACCAAAAAAACACCGGTGGCAAAAACCACCAAAAACTACTATTGTCAGATTCAATTACATGGAACAATACGAGAAAAATAAAAAACAATATAAAAACAATTAAATATTAAAAAAGAGTTTTGTTTTTTTCGTTGACTCGTCAACAAGAAAGATCCTATCAGTATCCGAGTCAGATTGAAAGTCTCGCACGTTTTACGATCTGTTCGGAGCTTCGGACAACCATCCGACTCAAGTCTGAAGCACCGGCGGCAAAAACCACCAGAAACTACTAATGTCAGATTCAATTACATAAAACTAAAACTAAAATAAAAACAAATAAATAAAAAACAAAAAGAAACAATCACATTAAGTTCTGTTTTTTCGTCGACTCGTCAACAAATTTTTTTTCAGTATCAGAGTCAGATTGGAAGTCTCGCACATTTCACGATCTGTTCGGACAACCATCCGACTCAAGTCTGAAGCACCGGCGGCAAAAACCACCAGAAACTACTAATGTCAGATTCGTAGGTTGAAGGTGTTTTTGGCTGTTTCTTTATTCGGCGAATCTCTACGTGCGGCCGGCAGTTGTTGACTTGAGTCAACGTTTTTTGTTACGCCTGTCTCAGTCAGTCAAATAACGGAATTGTTATTATGGCACAAGCGGAAGCACTAGCGGACGAGCGAAGAACGGACAAGTGTGAGAGTTTTCTCTCTTTGGCAGTTCCCATTTTTAGGTGGAGCAGAGGTGGGCCGCTGGTGGAGGAGGTAGGGGGTTTACCCCCCCCCCGCTTTTCAGGGTCGGCGGGTAGCCTACCCCCTCCCCCTAGACAAAAATTTAGATCGCCTACCCCCTCCCCCTGCGACTCGAAATTTTTGAGAAAATCGGCCTAAAAACCTCGATTTTGAAGCTCATTTTTCAAAAAGTTTTGGCTGTGAAATTTTTTTCGAACAAACACGTTTTCTGGATCAATTTTCTTAGTTAAAACCTGAAAAAACCGGTTCATGTGATGTTTATACCTTATAATAGGAAATTTTTTTAGCAAAAACGAGCAAAAAACGGGGCTTTTTCGCGGGAAAAAAATTTCTACCCCCCCCCCCTACCCGACCTTACGCCCCCCCCCCCCCCCCACTTTTCGGGCTGGGCGGGTAGGAAGGGATTTTCTGTCGGCTACCCCCCCCCCACCCCCTGCAAAACGCCAAAAAATCCGGCCCACCCCTGGGTGGAGGTAAAGTGGCTTCTAAATGCCCGTTCCGTTGATGAATTTCCCCCGTTTTTTTAGGATTAGCTTATTCAGTGAGCGGAAGCAAATTTGAAGAACTTGAGGAAGTTCTCTATGCTTTGGCGATTTCGAGAAGCGGAAATTTTACCACGGATCAGTTGAAATGCCAAAAACACTTAGTTTTTTAGTTAGTTTTTTAGAGGTTCGTCCGTGTCGGATTGTTTTTAGGCCTGTCAACAAGGTATCGTGTCACTTTTTTGTGCTGGTTGAAATCGGAGTTGGACACGTTAGCGCGTCTGGATGTAAAAAGGAAACCTTGTCCATACGTACATACATATCATGGTGTCAGAATACTGAAGGTATGTACCAGGAAAGCCGAGAACGTTGTTTATGTGGTCACTAATTAACTTGATTGGTCTTTATATTTTCGTTTCCTGTGAATAAGAAGCGAAGCTTGACGATATTCTGGCAATCTGACAGTGGAGAGACAATAGGCTTAGGTTTAGGTTATGTAAACTTGAAAATTGAGGCAGAGTCGAAATATTCAACTCCTGACCTCAACGAAAACCCCATGATACGGTAACAATAATAAGCCTTGTTGGCTTGAGTAATGAAGAAGCCACATTAAAACATTGGTTGAGAAGGATCGTTAAGAATAGATTCAATGACGTCATCTACATAGTCTACATCTTCAAGTCAAAGAGACAAAGACCACCTACCAAAGAATCCTCGACTTACGTCCGGTCGTGAAACAGAACGACTTTTATAGACGAAAACAAAGTTGACTCTTTGGAGATGACAGCCAACAACTTTCTACGATGAGTACCTACCGGCCACCCTGTACTGGCTCAGACGAACTTCTCTCTTTTCTCTGTGGTCGTATGTTTCAGCGGTTGCGTGGTAATCAGGTCAAATGCTGAGCTGATTAAATATAGCATATTCAGGGTTTTTGCTACTTCGAAAAGTTTCTAGCGCGCAACTTGATTTCAGAACTGCATTTTAGCGCGCGTTCAAATTTTCGGACACCTAGAAATAGTTCATCGTAAATTTTATAACATACCTGCCATAAAAAATAATTTTACCGCCCACACAGGAGCCGAACGGGAATACCGTTTTTTACTCTCGTGTTCGGGGGAATGGTTTTCTGTTACCTCCTTCTAACGATGAGTGAGCTTCTCGGGCGGCAACCGGTGGCAAAAACTCGGTGATCCCGCCAAAGTTTCAGATGACACGAACGACTGTTTTGATTGGTATAAAAAACCAGGTATTTATGACGGTTTCTGGCCGTGTTTTAGTGAGAAGAACTACCGTCGAGAAAAAGTAGCGTAGCGTTAGTTTTAGTTAACAAGAAGCCAGAGTATTTATAGCAGATACAGGGTTTCTTGTTACTCCGAAAGGTTTTGGCGCTCAGTTTGAATTCAAATTTGCTGTTGGCGCGCAATCAAGTTTTCCAGAAAATTTATTCATGACATTTGGACAACATACGAACATTATGCTTATTTCATTGCATGGTAACTGGTTTACGAAGTAATGAATTTCTGTAACAGTATACCCTGACCAAGTTTTATTACTTTGATTGGTATAAAAACTGTTG
This sequence comes from Daptonema setosum, assembly GCA_964036265.1. NCBI lineage: Eukaryota > Metazoa > Nematoda > Chromadorea > Monhysterida > Xyalidae > Daptonema > Daptonema setosum. The sequence continues at coordinate 23,889,629 of OZ038445.1, forward strand.
TAGGTAGGTGTTTATGGCCAGTCTGACATTTTTATGAAGTATAATGGATGAAGAACAAACGTTAGTATTACACCATAAAGGAGTTTTTCTGTTATGCAAGATGTATGAATGAGTTGGTGAAGGAATGGGTGACTTCTGGAAAATATTGGATAAACTTCTTGTGAAAACGAACGTTTCTGGCGCTCTCGTCAATTGTGACGAGTTGTTGCGAAAAGCCGTGAAAACCATAGTTGTGAGTCTCAACGGAAGAAGGAAGACGTGAAGCCAATTAACTCTCAGTGACAAGAAGTAAACATCCAACAATAAATTGTGTCCAACAATTTGAACCAAGATAAGTATAACTTATCATTAACTTGCTAAATTGATTAGATGGAATAGATTTGAAAAAAAAATTAGACTGAAAGACTTGTTTTATATTTGGAGTAGCTGAAGGCACCGCGAGTTTCATCATAAATCATGGATACTTTTGTTAGGCCCTTCCCGTATGTGTGAACCCGTACAGAACTAAAAAGAACTAGTTTTTTCCATTAGCACAAAGTTTGAGAAATACGAAATGCTACTGTACTGTAGATCCATCAGATTGTTGCCGGATATCGTAATTTTCCTTGATGTTAATGGTCTTCTTTTACTTTCAGCAGAAGCTACGTTTTTAGAATAGTATGAATATGGAAAAGGATGATTGGACGGGAAAGTTGGAGCAACGGTCCCAGAAAGTAGTATGATTTTTTTTGATTCTGCTGTTTAATGGAATTAACGATACACTCTCTGGAAGAGTTCCTTTTTTCATCATATTAGTGACTCGATTCTCAAACTGTTTTTTTTAATATTCCTCTCCTGATGTATAGTACACGTAACTTGCATATATTTCGTTAAATATATGTATTAAGGGTTCGGACTATCGTATAAGTATCTATATAAGTATACTAAATACACAAATTTTATGTCAACTCAATAACTTTGTTCCAGTGCTAAGTATAGTACAGTAGGAAGGTCGTCAGACTGGTACGATCATTGGAAAAAGTTCGGCAAAAGGTGAGCGTAGGTTTCCAGTGGAAGAAAAACGAATAATAATCCATTGAATGGAGTGTATCTATGTATGTACATGGAAATATAGAAGTAAAGCAAAAATTATGGCTTCCATTACGTAACCGTTATGGATCGCAAATTTCGTCGTAAAAATATGTAATAAAGCTGTTTTCTGGGACATGAAGTGTGAGTCAGATACGAGTACGATGCTTCAAAGATGGGAGGTAATGATTGTTTTAGTAATTTTTGAGATTCTAGTCTTCGAATTTTTTCAAACTGTTGGTAAAAGAAAAAAATCAACAAAATAAAGAAATGGATTGATATTTTGTTTCGCCAGTGATTTTGACGACCAGAGTGTGGGTGTCTTGGTTATCTAATAAATGAACTAACGGATGTGTTTTCGTTACTTTCTTAGAGCAAAACCATCCTGTCCATAATGGCTAATGGATGATGTGCCAAAAATGATCACGTCGCATTCACAATGAATTGGGAGACTGAATTTGAAAGCGCGCCATTTTTTGCGTTGGTTTTCAAAACTTTGCAGTAGAAAGTTTCTGTAGAGGGGCCTAATTCAATCTCTTAGGGTTTAGGGTACTTCTTTATTCTTCCCTGGACTTTCCCAAAAAAAAACAATTGTCATAAGCAGCGACCAATGTGGCTGCTATAGCAAAGCGTGTTAAATTGTGAAACATCACGTTTTTCTGGAAAGTCCAGGGAAAACTTTAAACGTACCCTTACTCAACAACTATGCATAGTATTGTGACATGCAAAAATTTGCAACAAAGACGCCTCTCACAACAGCTGTTACAAAATTGTCGTTGTTGTTATAAACATTATGCATTTTTGCAGTAGAAAAATTTTGGTGGTGAAGATTTTTTTGCGGAACCAGAAAGTTCAGAGTCAAATTAACGGTGAAGCACTGGCGGACGAGTCAAAACTCTAAAGGGAGGGGAATTTCTCCAAAGAGGAGAAAGCTGGCAGCTTTCAACTCATTTTACCTACACCTTAGGGAACAAAATCTACTTTTTGAGAACGCCAATGAGGAGGGAATTCCACTTTTCCCACCCCTTAAGATAAGTTATTTTTAAGTTGTGTTTATTCTTTTGGTAGATTGTTGCTCGGTGGAATGAACTAATGTTCAAATGATTTTTCAACAAAAAAAGTTACGAGAAATTCAAAGGAAGTTCTCTCTTCGATTCACAAAAACTATCAAAACCTTGAATGAATTATCTTTTTTAATTAAATGTTAGATAATCGCCTATTTCTGTTGTGAAATCGGCTGAGCTGAAATACTGTCGATATAACTCAAGCGTGCCAGCTGGTGTGGTTGTAAAGTTTTCTATTCACCAGACAGACAAGACTAGACTAATATTCTGCAGACAGAAACTGACTTTTATCTGGCAGATAAAATTATGCATGCTCAACCGTATAAATTTTTAACGTACAGTACTGTATTCTAATCTAAGAACTTGAATGTAATTCAAATGCAAACCTCTATCACGTATAATAACAAAACATATTCATATTGAGGGATCAATTGAAAATTTGAAGAACTTGGGTAATGAAAATTTATTAGTTTTTATAAATATAATGATGAAAAAAAAGGTACATACGTCATCGTTTCGTATCTCATTCGCGTGTTTTACAGCAAGCTGTTCGAAATCAACGGATTTACAAGCCATGAACGGGGAAAGTTCGAATCAAAATCAAATCAAATTTATTCAGTTGTTATGCCATAATAGCAAAGTTGGGGACCAAGTCACAAATATAGTGAAATAACGATCATCCGATTCACAAATGACAATCACTGATCACTGACTACACCGTTCTTGAATGCGCAGTGTCTCAACCCGGGGCTCGAACCAGGACCATCGGCGTACGAGGCCGGTGCCTTAACCACTTGACAAGGGTAGCGACAAAAGAGCGTAATGAACATATCCTGCGTCAGAGCACCGAGCATTCTTTATTTATACTTTTTATTACAGTAATCAGTAACTATATATGATTGATAAAGTTAATACGCACGGTATTACCGTTCTGGACGGTTGTTTTCTTCGTAATTAATTAAAATTGCCAATATGGAAGACCTTTTTGACCGAACAAACTATGCCATAGTCGATGATGATGGTTTACCGATAGCAAATGTTATAACCTTTATGAATGAGTGAAAAAGGGGGGGGGGGAAGTTCACTGTTCTAAAATTAGCTTTTACATATTGTTGAGCTGCATACAGTATCGTGCGTCATATGGCATGTCGTTGATGGCATTTTTTATTTGAAGCAGAAAGTTGGTTAAATATACAAATTGTGGATATTGTTCATAATTAATTAAAATTGCCAGTATGGAAGACCTTTTTGACCGAACGAACTACGCCATAGTCGATGATGATGGTTTACCGATAGCAAATGTTATAACCTTTATGAATGAGTGAGATGGGGAAATTCACTGTTCTAAAATTGGTCTCGTACATCACTAGCGGACGAGAAGGGGTGAGAAAAGTGGAATTCCCCCCTCTTTAGGGTTTTCGAAAAGTAGTATTTGTTCCGTAAGGTGTAGCTGAAATGGACTGATAACTGTCAATTCCCCCTCTTTGATGAAATTCCCCTCCCTTTGGAGGATCAGCTGGTCCGCTAGTGAACAGCTTGTACATATTGGTTCATGGTTGACCTACGTACATATGTACAAGTACAGTATCCTGCGTCATAATGTGGTGGATGGCATTTCCTATTTGAAACAGGAAGTTGGTTAAATATACAAATTGTGGCTATTGTTCAATACATGACAAAATATAGACTGTTCTCCCGTTTCTATTTTCCTCCTTTTTCTATTTTCTAAAGGGAGGAAAATTTCCGTCAAAGAGGGGGAACTTGGTGATTTTGCGGCACTTTTACCTACTCCTTAGGGAACAACTTCCCTTTTTATACACTTGCCAAAGACGGGGGTATTTCACTTTTCCCTCCTCTTGTTCACTAGGCTAGTGCCTAGACTCTACAGCACCCTAAAAGGACAAATACATTGGCGGTTACTAAAATGAATTTTACAATGACAATGGTACTCTGGCGGACGAGCTGACTCTCCAAAGGGAGGGGAATTTCATCAAAGAGGGGAATGGGCAGTTTTCTGTCCATTTTACCTACACATCAGGGAACAAATTCTACTTTTTGAAACTGCCAAAGCGGGGGGATTCCACTTTTCCCACCCCTTCTCGTCCGCTAGTGGACAATGTATAATAAAAAGCAGAACACCAGTGATCATGCAAAAGGGCAAACAATGGAAATGAGATCCTGTGTCTGTGAGAAAAACGGCGAATCGAAATTGAAAATTCTGATTGGCTGAATATCGTTTTCCCTGATGGGAATTACCTGGGATTTGGTACCACCTTACCTTGAGATTTGGTGGATAACGGCGGTAACATTAAAAACATTGTATTTTTTTAAACGAAATAATTCAAACTAAAACATTTTTTATTTTTTTTTATGGGTAGAAAGTTTAATTTGAAAAATTCTGATTAGCTAGAAATCTTTTTCCCTGATGGGAATAACCTGAGGTCTGGTACCACCTTACCTTGAGATTTGGTGGATAAGGTGATCACTTCAATTACATCGGATTTTTTGGATGAGAAATGATGTAATAAAAAATTTGTGTTTAATTTTAATAATTTTTCATGGGTATAAAATTTAATTTGAAAAATTCTTATTGGCTAGATATCGTTTTCCCTGATGGGGTTTGGTACCACCTTACCTTGAGATTTGGTGGATGAGGCGGTCACTTCAATAACATCTGAAATTCTATAGACATTTTTTTGAATAGTTTCATTTGTTTCTGGGAGAAAAAAGTTCAAATAAACATTGTTTCGATTTACTCAATAATTTCTATGAGTGCAAAGTTTAAATGCGGAGCGGAACTTCTAATTGGCCAGAGAAATTGTTTTCCTTGGTGGGATCAACCCGGCCTGGTTGGTACCACCTTATCTTGGGATTTGGTGAATAAAAGCGGTCACTTCAATTACATCGGATGTTTTGGATGAGAAATAGCTAAAATTAAATTGTGATTCATTCTATAATATTTAATTCTTTACATGGGTATAATGTTTAATTTGAAAAATTGATTAAAATTATTACTGATCGGTTTTCCTTGATGGGATTTATATGGCTTGTACCACCTGACATTGAGATTTGTTTGAATGAGATGGTCACTTCAATCATATTTTGCCTGTAGCAGAAGTGAAGAATTCAATGGATTCCATTAATAGTGCGAGAGTTCAGTTCAAGTTGAGAAAGAGGTCCCATTCAATCTTATTATTTTTATGGGAAAGTATTTCAAATTCCATGAGAGTGATTTGATTTCAATGAATTTCAATTCAGAGAATATATGTTTCAATCAACGGTGGATAAGAAGATTGGCTCATGGAAAAATACAAACGAAATAAAATAAATTTCAATCATCCCTTATCCATGCATCCTTTGATTCTTTTTTCGATTTTTTATTCACTCATTCCATCCGCTATTTGAGATCAGGCGGTGTTCGCTTTGGAGTTAGAATATTTAATTGAATTGCATTATTCAAATAAGAGCTTTGTTTGACTGGAACGATTTCAGAACAAACACTGCGTAATACAAAGAGAAATGCTAAACATAGAAAATAGAGACTGGTTAGGAAAATTGTTGAACAGCTTGAAAATGTGTACGAGTCATAGAGGAATTAATGGAGAAATTAATTTCAATTTTGCAACCACAAAAATATGTACTTCTGTTAATTTCTTCGTTTCGTTATTCGCTGCTGCTTTTTGTAGGACTAGTTGGAAAAAAATATTGGCCAATGCAAACACAGTGACTCTGGTGAACAATAAAGAGAATAAACGGGTTTGGCGATTTGCGGTAAGAGAAGGAAATTATTTTCAATTATTGAGGAAATTGGCGGATGCAAAGTCAATAACCAATGAAGATATTAGATGATACGGGTTTGAATAAAACAGAACAACTGCCTTTTAATGGTTGATTGACATGATGTGGTGTGAATATAATTAATCAGCGTTGTAACGCCATTACATTAGTATTCACTGATGTGCATGCATTTTTTCCAAACATTGCGGTAGAAAAACACGAATAAAGCAAAATAATAAGATATAAAAATTGTGGTCGCAAAATCGAAAAAACGGCTTTCCATGGTCGATTCTTCACTTAGACATGCGGTGTCAAAATAATTAATTGGCGTTGTAACGCCAGAAAAAAAATTGCGGTAGAAAAAAAAACTATAATTTGATACGGAAGGTCACATCGAGATTAGTATAAAATTTGTCGAGATCTCGGTTTCTTCGTCATGCGTAACGCGATTTCGCAAATTGAATAACAGGATTTATGATGTGTAAGTCGATAGAATCAGTTGGAAAAAATGATGAATTATGAAACCAAATAATAAATGCTCATCATGAATAACTAGTCAAAATACTTCTGGAAATAATTTCTTTCTCATTATTTCTCGATTGTTCTCGATGTTTTATTCTAAATATTTCCGATTAACCAGATATTTAATGCGAGAGCAGAGAGGTAAATAAATAATGTAGTATCTTTGTGTGTGTGTTGAATCAGGTGAGAGAGAGCGCGAATTTATTGTGTTGTTATGTTATGTTATGCATTGCGTTGAGTCTACATTGTTACATTGTTACGCTGTTGCGATGGGCGACCTTGTAGCGCGATTCCAGTAACAATTGCAACAACTCCCCGAGCGACAAGCGTTACATATTACGTTGCTTGATAATGAGTGAGACATAAATGAGGGAAATTCATGTGCTTCCGTCGCGTTCGTGAGTATCAGCCATTTAACTTTCAAGTAAAGTTTATAATTCACTAGACATTGCAACTGTTGAGCAAATGTTTATTTCGTTTTGCAATCCATCAATAGGAAAATGACTGCAGCAACAATTAGAGGGCATTCTGGGTGATTTGGTTTGCTTTTATTGAACATTTTAAATGTATTTCGATAAACGGCGGAACACTCAGATATTTCTGTTGACTGTTTGTCTTTGATGGTGTCGAGAGCAAATACATTACAATATATTACAAAAGCCCGGAACACATTTACTACACGGACCAGATGTGTCCAGGTATGTTTGCACTGATCTTGACGGTATCGACTGAGTGACTGACTGACTGATTGACTGACTGATTGACTGACTGACTGATTGACTGACTGATTGATTGACTGACTGACTGATCACAAAAGCCTGCAATGCATATTATTACTTGGAACAGATGTGTCCAAGCGTGCTGGCCTTGATCTTGGCTGTCAGACCGACTGACTGACTAAGGGACTGATTGACTGACTGACTGACTGACTGACTGACTGACTGATTGACTGATTGACTGACTGACTGACTGACTGACTGATTGACTGACTGAATGACTGACGGACTGAGGGACTGACTGACTGACGAACTGATTGAATTACTGAGTGACCGACTGACTGACTGACTGATTGACTGACGGACTGTTCGAGTAAATAACTGGTCTGGACTGACTGGGGTGTCTTCGTGGAATAGAGGCGGGTTTGGGCTTGGTCTTATACCGGAGTTCTAGAACCCAACAAAAACTAAGCAAAATACAAGTCCTTCCAAAATAGCGTATTGGTGCGATGCATAGAGTATTTATGGGAATAATTGTTGTAGAAGAAACAGTCTAAAAATGGGTATAATAATATAATATAATATATAATAATTATAATATATATAATAATGAAATAATATTTTATATATAATTATATATTTTGTTATTTGCAGAGCATGTGCTTCCGTCGCGGTCATCAGATGCTGTTCACGGGATCCGACGATAAAAGTGTGAAGGCGTGGGATCTGGCACAGTTGGGCTATGTGGATACCATGTTAGTGACGTGAGTGAGTAAGTGACTGTGTGAGTGAGTGAGTGAGTGAGTGAGTGAGTGAGTGAGTGAGTGAGTGAGTGAGTGAGTGAGTGAGTGAGTGAGTGAGTGAGTGAGTGAGTGAGTGAGTGAGTGAGTGAGTGAGTGAGTGAGTGAAATAGTGAGTAAGTAAGTAAGTGAGTGAGTGAGTGAGTGAGTGAGTGAGTGAGTGAGTGAGTGAGTGGGTTAGTGAGTGAGTTAGTGGGTTAGTGAGTGAGTAAGTGAGTGAATTAATGAGTGAGTGAGTCAAAAGTGAAAAAATTCAGGTTTGGTCACACGGATGGCGTCCAGACGGTGGTGGCTCTATCCCGAGAACGAAGTATCAGTTGTGGCGGAAGAGACCGATCGATCCGGATATGGAAAGTGGCGGATGAATCTCAGCTGGTCTTCAATGTGCCAGAGTTGGTGATGTTTTTGTTGTTATTGTTGTTGTTGTTGTTGTTGTTGTTGTTGTTGTTGTTGTTGTTGTTGTTGTTGTTGTTTTTGTTATTGCTGTTGTTGTTGTTGTTGTTGTTGTTGTTGTTGTTGTTGTTGTTGTTGTTGTGGTTTAATTTTATGATTTTGAAAAAGCTGCGAATGCGATATTAATAACACATGGACTACAGAAACTCTTGTAGAACCGTTGAAACGTGAATGTCTTTTTAGACTTTTTTCACTGTTATACCATACATATACCTACTGCTTATCGCGCACGTACGTAAATGTTGTTTCTGTGGTTGTTGTTAGTTAGTTAGTTATTAATATATTGTAATTTTTCCTTATTTGTATATTTTTATGATAATATTTATTTCAGGCAATGCGGCTCGGTCGATTGTGTATCAATGATCAACGAGGATCATTTCGTTTCCGGGGCTCAAGACGGGTTGGTATTGTGTGGTTGTTGTTATTGTTATTGTTGTTGTTGTTGTTGTGGTTGTTGTACAGACAGTATGCTGTGACTTCGATCATGACTCAAATTTCTAGCAACGTTGTTGTTCTGCGGTTGGTGCCATTAGTTTAGTTGTTTCGTCTGGTCTATGAGTTTTGGTTGTTGTTATTGTTTATGTTGTCAATGTTGTTGTTGTTATTGTTTCTCAACATTTTTTTTTCAGCAGCGTCTCAGTATGGTCCACATTCAAGAAAACACCAGTCTACACGTTTCAAACATTCAGTACTCCTACAGGTGATAATACGGTACTACCCTGGCTGAATGCCGTAACTGCACGACCGTATACCGATCTCGTATTCACTGGTAAGTTGTTATTTGTGTTGTTGTTGTTGTTGTTGTTGTTGTTGTTGTCGTTGTTGTTGATGTTGCGGTTGATGTTTAAATGTTGTTGTTGTTTTTGATATTGTTGTTGTTGTTGTTGTTGTTGTTGTTGTTGTTGTTGCTGCCGATTGGGTCACAGTTCAGAGATGTATTGGGAGAGAAAGACTTCTAGCATGGAAGAGTCTCAGATGACGTGATTTTCTCTGAACATTATCCTCATCATCACGTTGTTTATTCAAGCAGTACTGTGGATCTTAGCGTAGATAAAGCAAACCATGAAGAGTAACTCCCAAACAAGCTCTAAAACGGTTTACGAAAGTAAAATATATGATTTTATCATTAAAAATATCTGATTTCAGGTGCGCATGACGGTCTGATTCGTTTGTTCCAAATTGCGCCTAACTATCGAGCAGCCACACCGATGCCATCCATACCAGCAGTTGGTTCACCATCGATAAACGGAATAAATTTGTAAAGAACTATGTAAAATACCTGATATTCAAGTAAAAAGTTGTAGTGTTAAATAATACAACTTTGAAACGTTTGCTGCATCGAATGTAAGAGAAGGTGATGCAAAAAAATGAGGAGCTGTTCGACTTAACTCAACCTGTACTGTATGCTATAACTTACAATCATTATGTTGAGTGGGTGTTATCGTTATCATCAAGTTAACGTGTCATTTTCTCACTTGAATCTCAAGAAGCTCTTTACATGCGCAGACAGATTAGTGTACACTCCTAATCTGATTCCAAGTTGGCGAAAAATCAAATCACCCAACGTTCATTCTTTCCAACCGCGGATAAAAGGGGCTAAAGTTCAAGTTTAATATTTGAAAATATACTGCACATTGAAAACTGTTGTTTTATCTTGTTATTACGTTTTAACTGATATTTTCAGCCCGGTTTCGTCAACGGTTTATCGTTATCGGCCAACGGTTCGGTGCTGGCGGCGGCCATCGGTGCCGAACCGGCCCGCGGTCGATGGGCACTCAACGCCGATGCCCAACCACAGATTATGATCGTGCCCATGAAACAGTCGATGGGTGAAACATTATGATGATTTTAATGGAACAATGTTATGGGATTTATGAAGAAACCTTTATTTGAGAGACACTTATCTTAATGTGTAGTTGGCTTCTAATATAATTATTTTTGGTATCGTTATCGGCCAAAGGTTCGGTACTGGTGGCAGCATTCGGTGCCGAAACGGGCCGTGATCGATGGGCACTCACACATTATGATCGTGCCTGTGACACAGCCATTGAGTCAAAAATTTTAACAATTTTAATGAAATATTATTATACTTTGCATGAAGTTGCCTTCATATGAATATTTTTATATCATTTTGAGTGCTTTCAGAGTCCAAAGGAAAGTCAAAAGGAAAGGAAAAGAGGATCGGTAAAACCGTAAAACTCTTGAGTCTGATAGCACCCATTCCATGGCGAGAGTTATAGCACTGATTGAATGAACGATTATAAAGAGTTTTATCAAGCATTTTTTGATTTTATCGAGAAGTATATTTATGCGAGGAGAAAAATATAGCGACTAGACATAAAAGCAGAATGTTTTTTTTCTACTTTTCTGTGTTGTGTTTCATATTTAGCCGAGTGCCGTTTGTTTATTGTTGTGGCATCATGGCTATAATTTGTTTTATTCTGATAAATTGATGATTTTGAATGAAATTTATAAAGAAAACTAATGATGTCGTGTTTATTTAATCGAAAAACAAAAATCAGTGAATTTAGCTCAAGAAATAAAGAAACATGTAACACGTTTTTATTACACTTCCGTAGATTCCGAAATTCACAAAACGTTCATCATATGTGAGTTTCGAATCACTGACCTTGACACCTATAATAATATATGCAATAATATGATGTTATGAAGTACAACCATAACATAACATGGACATAACATAATGACAATAAATGTGTCACACGTTACATCAGTTGACACCTGTTAGTCGCGTGAACATTTCCCTTTCATTATATGTAAATATAAAATGGCGCAAATTGTAAAAAACTTAATTCGTCTTTTTTCAATATTAGTGGAAATACTACTACAGTATGAATTTTTATATGTAAAAGACTTGTTTTCTTTACTTTGTCATGTTCAATGAAATCCATCCCTTACTTAATAAATTAAAACTCTTATTGTGTCACTGCAATGAATTTATAGGTTAGAAAGGACATTACGGGTCTCGTTTCAATTTTCTAAATTCAATACTTTTCAGTTTTTTATGAGAAATTCTCAAATTCAATTTCAAAATCATCCGGTTCCCCGTAATCCTCTCCCGTTTCTATGAAAATTCAACGCTACAAAAAGTAGTTCCACAAACTTCATCTAGCTCAATAGGAAAACCGATTGATTTCCCAATTTCATTGATTCTGTAATTTCTGTTATTTTGAAATTCCTTCCATTTCGCTCAATAATCTAGCCAATCCATTTAGTCATCCTTTTCTGACCAAGCAACAACGTGCACAATATGCGAAATCTATGTACACACACTCACACGTAAAGAAACTCATATAACGCGCTAACCACGCTCATCGATCGTCAGCTTCTGTGGCGCAATTGGTTAGCGCGTTCGGCTGTTAACCGAAAGGTTGGTGGTTCAAGCCCACCCAGGAGCGAGTTGTTTTGGTGATCTTTCTGTAGTCGGCATTTATGATTTTCAAAGTATGTAGTAAGTTGAGTTTATATTGTTGTAAAACCAATATTTTTTGTGTTGTTGTAAAAAACACAAAATTGCTGTCCTTTCATCATTCTACAAATGTTCGATTCGAATTGAGTTACTCCACTTCACTATTTTTCATTCCAACTCAATAAAAACATCCACGAGTACGACTAAAATTTCCTCTCCGTAATTTTTTACACCGTTTCCTTCAATTTAGAGACGCATCATTGGTCAATAAAATATGTTCATGCCTCACGACATCAATAATTATAATTGGAAAATGTCTTAAGATCATGAGTTTCCAAATTCAATTTCAGTTGTCATGCCGAAAAAAGTAAAGTTGAAGAAAAAGGGGATTTCCTCTGATTTCTGGTTTCTCGTCCGCTATTCCTAGAGGGTGTTACTAGGTTAACGACATAAAACGCCTGTCCAATCCTAAGGAATCTCCAGGCCTCACCCTTTAGCTGCGTTTCAGTCGTTTCAGCCTTCGCAACGGAAACTCGTCAAATTCCATAAGGCAGACATTTTTCAAGATTACTCCAGTTGAATTTTGTTGCCAAAACACGATCACACATGACTGACATGATAAATGCATGAGAAAGAATTTCTAAGGTGATGATTCGAATCCAATGTCAAGTGGAATTTATACAATGATAACATGAAAGCTCGCTGAATTTTTTTGTTTCAGTGAGACTTTTCCGCAAGCACTTGCAATGTATTTTATGTTTGCAGAAAATCCACCCAAAGGAATATGTTTTGAAAATTATTGAGAAGAATGACCTGCAGCCGAATTCAGTTTCCTGATCATATGAGAATTATAAACGATTTACTTGCTTTTTCAATCACTCAGTGAGTTTTTCTTCCCAAAAAACTGCATGACCGATTCTCGAAAAAAATTTATCAATCATACTAAAAATTCTACAATCTGTTACATAGTCAACTGTATCCTAATTAGTAATCTAATAGTTTTCGTTTCGTCCCATACCGAGCCAAACTTTTAAATTTATCTCAGAAAAATATCAATTTGAAAAAAAAATTTCGTCATCCCATTCACATGAAAAATGTCGAACATAACCAATCAACAAAGTATCAAAAAAACGACGTCAATATGTCAGCAAGTTGAACCGGTTTCATCCTTCTTTTACGGAGGAGGAGTGTAGTAAAACGGTGTCTTTTTTCGGCGAAATCAAGCAAATGCATTCCAGTTTTCACCGAAATTCACGAAATTACCTTCAAATGGGCTTCTACCCCTGTTTAAGGTCAAATCCACCATTTGTCTTATTCGCTCACCCGCCAATAAATCTAGGAGAATTGTCCGAAAATAGAGTGAGTTAGAAAAAGTCTAACTAGAGTAGTTCATATGTAGCATGAGTGTTTGATGCTCCTAGGTGTCTGCAAAATACTTGTTCGTCGTTATATAGTTCATTTAGAACATTTTAAGTTTACAGGAACCGATGAAATCTTACTAAATTAACATGCTTCAGTCAGTTGCTAATGATTTCACCTATATGAACTGTTAACTTCAATATTTGTTAATGTGTTGGGGTGGATCTAAGTGGCTTATTTTCAATACTTCGTTCATGTAGCATTGATGTTCGTAAGAGGCGTCTATATTAAAACATGTAGTTTATTACCATGTAAATCATGATATTTTTTTGTTCCACACTCAATATTAACTTTAAAAAACTATGTGTGATCTGCATTTGATACTGTTGATTATTTATACTCATTGGATCAGTGTTAAACTATTGAAGTAGAATATAAAATAATTGTCATTTGTTCAAGCTATGCAAAAATAAAAATGAAGAACAAGAAAGTGAATGTAATAAATTGGGTAAATGTAGTCTAAGTATGTCGCATGAGTGATTGATGCTTCTAAACTGCGTCTAGTTACTTGTTTGTTTTGGTTCTTCATTATTTAGTTTATTTAGAACATGAGAAGTTGTCGTTCCACATTAATTAATAGTGGAACCTTGCTCTGCATAGAATCTATATGTTTTTGAACAATATGTGTTCAGGATGTAGTGTACATAATTGTGAGTTATGTAATACATGAAAAAAATTATATTACTTGTAAAAAAGAGCTGTAATGCTTCTATAATAAATAATCACCCGAACAAATGCTAAAGTACCGTAATCAATAAATTAAAGCAGTCATAGTATATTATTAATTACCAATTAATCGCTAGGCTGAAATTGAATGCACGCGCAATTTCCTTCGATTTGAGGGTTTTCTGGTCATGTTCAGATACCTGGAATGTAGGTAAATAACTATTAATAAATGTGAAATATTGATAACGACAATTTGTCGCATAAATACTTACATAAAAATCCTCTATTACTCGTTATTATCTCTAACTTGCATAAATCCACACATGAAATGTTTATTGAGTCTTTGCTATAGTTATGAGTAAGAATTTAAAAAAATTGTGTTGTCCGGATTAATCTGATTTTAGCTGACTTAAAGACAACGGACCATAAACATTTACAATAACCATTACTTGGAGTAATTGGCCGAATCAAACCACCAGCAATGTGAATTATCAGCAATTACGTACTCCACCCGTATGGTATCTGGACAACAACAACAACAACAACAACAACAACAACAACAACAACAACAACAACAACAACAACAACAACAACAACAACAACAACAACAACAACAACAACAACAACAACAACAACAACAACAACAACAACAACAACAACAACAACGACAACAACAACAACAACAACAATAACAACAACAACGAATAACAGCCGGCGATAATGGGCAGAATCGGTAAAAGTCGGCTTGACTTTCGCTTCACCGCTTCACTGATTTTCCTCCAAGCAAAGCTGCAACAACAACAACAACAACAACAACAACAACAACAACAACAACAACAACAACAACAACAACAACAACAACAACAACAACAACAACAACAACAACAACAACAACAACAACAACAACAACAACAACAACAACAACAACAACATTTGAAAGTTTCGGATCGGATTCGGTGGAAATAATCGCGATTTATAGCCGCCGTATTACGTACTTGCGGAAATCAGGTAAATCACTCACTTACTCCTTTGTTCTACATACCTTTCTTGTTCCACCCGTTTCGTTAATTATCAGAGTATTTTTTTGATAAAAAAATAATATGGAGTAGAAACTGAAATTATTAAGCAGGTACTCAAAAGCAAAAATCGTATGTCATTCATTCATGACTGAAGTCTGGGGCGGTACCCTACGTATTTACTAACATTTGCTCATTACCAACCACAGAAAATTTTTAACATTTTTAACATTTTTGAATTTTTAGAAAATTGGAAAAATTTAGCCTAATAAGTTACGAAGTTTTACTAACTCTTGTTTTGTTGTTCTTAAAATTTTATGTTGCAATAATATTTGTTTACTGTCGTTATCATTTCCCTCGTCAGTGTACTTCATTAGCCTTATCCTGATATTAGTCAGACTAGTTGCTCCATAATTTTTTATACGGTGGATAATCATGAAAAGACAATAAATTTACGCTAAAGAGCTTTTTCAGAGGAGAAAAATATTACTACGTCAATTGAATAGAATTTATTGTTCTACGTAAAGTTATTGTTCTTTTTAGCCGTAGAGGAAAGCGTTGCGGTCCGACACATTATTTAATGAATGAGAGGATTAATTTTATTTATATCACTTTCTTTTCAAGTTAGCTCTTGTAACCCATTCACAGTGTGGTGATATGCAAAAGTTTTTGCCAATTTTTTCAAGGAAAAAATTTTGCATGTTGAAATAGAAAATACCGTTTTTAACTGGTCTTTCTTACCTAACATACAGTTTGGAATCAAAAATATTTTTTGGTTTATAATGTACGTTATGCCTCTTTCATTCAGCTTTTAACAAGCTTATTCATGAAATAAGACTTTGGATCACTTAATTACAATTATTACGTACACTCACTTAATTCGAACGGAAATCTGAATTTCTAATAAACTCCTCTGGATAAGTCCCTTTGTTTTTTATCTTCATTTTGAATATTATGAACAGCATCGCCTTATTTCATTAATCTTCACCTCGGTAAACCGATAACTTGATGAAAGAAAAATCTGATTTTTTACCTCCGTGAATCCTACGAAATCATCATTCTTAATCTTTTGACGGTCAAAGAGCTGCAGCCTGAAAACCTCTAGCTACTCTGGAAAATAATCCAAAAATTGTTACTCGTTTTCTCCAGTTTTGCGCTTTTGGAATATAAACCCTGAAATTTGCTAGTGAATATACTCATTATATCAATCACATGTATTCAAGTTATGAAATTTCGGCATTTTAAGGGTTTATTTAAATCATATGACTTTGATTGAGTCTGAGAACCGTTCATTTTGTACTTTCAGGGAGGTAAAGTCGATGCATTTTCAGTTTTTAGCCCGTATTTTTCTCGATTGTTCATGCTCATCCGCATGAAACTTTCACCTTCATCCCGAAATTTCCATGAAGATGCTGAAATTTCTCGCTTGCACGCGCTGGTTAAAGCCGGTTTTCAGAAGTTTAAACAAGAAATTTTCCCCCAACTCATAACTATGGGCAAGATTAACATTGAATTTCATAAAATATAAATTAAGTTTCGGTCATTCACCACCATGAAAAATACGCGAAAAGTCCACCATTCATTGTTGACTGTTTAGCAGTGCTCTATTTGTATAAAAATAAAATTTTTGACAACCATATTCACAAAAAAGTACAAAGTGGAATCCCAGCTTCAAGAATGTTGACTATTTAGCACCAGACCCTAATTTGTTCCAATATGTAGTTTCTGCCAACCATACCCATGAAAAAGACCAAAGTAATTACCATTTTGAATGGTATTAATATGAGCTGTTGGCTTGAGTAATGAAAAATTCCCAATAACAAAATAAAAAGCCGCGCATAATGCTCTTGCTCTATTTTCAAACTTGTGAAAGTATAACTTGACTTGCGATAGGCACTTCGGAACGAACCAATCCTTCAAATGGAAGGGTATAGTACATTTTAATGAACAAACTCTGTGAATAGCAAACGAGGGGAGTTCCACAATTTTGTTCTTCCACCCCTAGGGAAGGTACATCGTCCGTGCCTCAAGTATGTATGTACCCAGTACATACAGTACATATACAACAAGCGACAGGTATTTACCGATTAATTTCGTTTATCTGCCAACACCTGCTATTACACGGACCGTGTAAACAGACAGATTACAACGTGCAACATGTTTCTGATCGTGTAAAGTATGTAGCATCGTGTAAATACATACGAATTCATGTACATATGTATTCTAGCATCTAATAAATTACTTTCACGCGCGTGCGGTTAACGTAAAAGGAATGTTTTGCGTGTATCCATTTGTTGATGGACGCTCTCACTTTCATCGGGTTATAAATTCCGCAGTGCAATTGTCACGTAAACTTGGCGATTTCGGGGTGAACATACCTTTCCACCAATTTGTTGTTACTTTTAAAAACTTTAATTTTATTGGTGAAGTTATTCCATATTTTCCTCAGAATATGAATTTTGATGTACGCTTTCGCGTAAAAAAACTGGGGTTTCGGTGTAAACACAACGTGCATTGTGACCATTTTATCTAGGACAATTGTTGATATATTTGTGAAAGTTGTGAGGTTTGTTTGCATGAACTTACATTGTTTTAAAACAATTGCATTTACCATAGAAGGACGCCATCCCTCACATCGTAGCGTAAATTCTGAAACTCTGGTCTATTAAGTTGCCGACTTGGTGTAAACATAAAGAGCTTCTTGAGATTCAAGTGAACAAATGACACGTTAACTTGTCCAACCCGAGTAACACCCACTGAACATGATGATTACATGGTATAGCATACAGCTGTTGGGTTGAGTTAAGTCGGACAGGCGGTTATTATGCATCACCTTCACTTACATTTGATACAGCTAACGATTCAAAGTTGGAGTAGTTAACACTACATCTTTTCACTTGAGTCCCCGGCAGCCCTTTAGCTTTATGTTGACCATTTAGGCTGAAGTTCTGATTGGTTCGAACTTCTGACATGAGTTATTTCACGGGTTTCGTGTATATTGGTCGCTTGTTAATTTCATGTAAAGTTGACGCGTGCAGCAATTCGTGCTCAACGTGGTGTAACCATGCTGCGTCTCGTTTTTGCCGTTATACCCTTTTTATTTATCCAGGCCTATCTAGCTGCATTCTCAGTTAACCATTCAATTTGGAATGATACCGTTTTTTCTTAGTCCTACGCCTAAGCCTAAGCCTAAGCCTAAGACCTTTACCAATGCCCAAGCCTATGCCTAAGTCTAAGCCTAATCCTATGCCTAAGCCTATTTTTCCTCCAGCGTTGGCTGTATAGCTGCATTTTCTATAAACTAACCAATTTGGAATGATACAGTATAAAATCGCAGACAACACACATACGTCTGCTTGCTCGTCAACACACAGATTTAGCTGATTTCACGTTCCGATTCTCGAGATTGGAGATTCAGTTTATCTTTCGTCGAATAGCTTGGGCAAACTTGGACGCGCGCCAAAGCCATTTTTTAATTCAAATTGCGTGCCAAAATTTCTCTGAGTAACAAGAACCCTGGATAAGCTATATGTTATGTAGAATATCATAAGCCCAAGAGGAAGATTCGAAGGTTCAAAGGTTTAGTTTCTTAATCAAGAGATCCGAGAATGCTAAAACAGGTTTTTCACTAATCTTGCCCACTGGCGAGATCTGAAGGGAGGGGAATCTTTCCAAAGAGGGGGAATGACAGAAATTAGGGAAAAACTCTGCTTTTTGAAACCGCCAGAAAGGAGGAATTCCACTTTTCCCTCCCATTCTCGTCCGCTAGTAATCTTGCCAAGCCAACAATCAAACCAGCCAATCCGTTTATCTAGATGTTCCGTAACGTGTTTTATATCGTTGTATCTGGTTTGCCAATGTTCTGTAATTATTTAGCGCGCCGTTTTTAATTGTTTGTTGTACATTGAACTGGATCACTCATTTTACGAACCTACCAATTCTCATTCAGTGCATGAAAAAAATAATAATTTCTAATGATTCTCATGATGCAACTTGTCACTAACCCGTGGAGATTTAAAAAAAAAACAAAGTTTTATTCTTCGCTTCCTCCACATTTCAGCTTAGGGATAAACTTATGTAAGCTTATGTAAGCTGTACAAAACCCCTGCTAAACAAAATCAATCAGCACTCTGATCTGATTGCATGATCCGATTAATAGGGATTTATTAGGATTCATTTCACGAGTATAGCTTGATCAGGGTTACATGTTACGCAGAAAGTTTTATGCACGCAGTTCGATTTAAAAATATACTTTGGTGCTCGTTCAAACTCTTTGAAAAATTTCTCAGTTTTTTCCTGCACGCGTGAGCAAAATCGTATTTTCAATACATGAAAAATTAATGTGTGAAACGAATAAAAGTTCAGAACGAATAAATCGAGAAACCTGAAACTCTGGATAAACTAAATCAGCCAAACTGCTCATCTGTGTGAAACTTTTTAATCGCGCTGCTAGAAAGGCATTTCTCAACTAAACACATATTTGCTCGAAGTATTGTACATGTTCAAATCTTAACATGTTTTATAATCTTGATATAAAAAACGGGCGGAAACTGGAATCGAAACTATGGGAACTTTTTTTGTGCGCATGAAAATGATTCTGTACTAAGATTTCCACCGTACAATAAACGAGTTTCCCGTATGGTAAGTTCCACGAACAGTATCACTGACTTGACTACCGTAACCCATAGAACCCCCCCGAACGATTCCGCATATTTATTTAATTATCAGATATGGGAAATAATAAATATCCTGATATTACGCACTTGCAAGAAAGGTTTACGCGCAATGTGTAGAGATTATATTATAATATATTACATACTATTCTACAAAAAAGTTACATTTGTAGATAATATGAGACTGTGATAAATCACTTGTTTGATGAATTAGCTTTTCCCATGGAATGTTCATTGTTTCCCATTTCTGTACAATAAGTTATTACCGACTACCATAATCAATCCATGAAAAACTTGGGAGAAAATGGTAGCTTATTGATTCATGATTTCGGATATTAATTGGATCGTGTTCTGCAGGATTTTTTGTACTACACGATTTATCTATACTCATATTATATTTATTATATAGTCGATTAGTTCATTCTCGACTTTGTTATGCCAGGACAAACACATTCATACCGAATTTTTCACCGTCGATTTTTCAGGTTCAATATTGAATGCTCTCCAAAACCACTTTGAATTCCAACTGCGCGCCAGAAACTTTCTAACTAACAAGAAACCCTGGATAGGCTATACATAAAATAGTTGTTCTGCTACTCAATTATTAGAAGATTCCGAAGTCCAGCCAAGTACGTGCATTTTTTACTGTTAAGTTTTGTTTCTGGTCAACAACGGCGAACCAGTGAGTCAGTCTTTCGATTTCTGAGTTTTTTCTTCCTTATTAGCCATGGTCGATTAACATCCGATCGATATGAACACGTGAATTAACGGCAAAGATTAATTTCGCGATGATAAATGAGAAATTCAGTTTCCGGTATTTTTATATGAAATCGGAGTGTTTACTCCGTAATGTGGGTATAGGGAAAAAACTTACGAGAATCAGCCGTGCGTACACTAGCGGACGAGCTATTTCTTTGAAGTGAGGGGAATTTCGTCAAAGAGGGAGGAATTTTCTATTTTCAGATCATTTTACCTTCACCTTGAGGAACAAATTCTACTTTTTGAAAACGCCAAAGAGGGGGATTTCCACTTTTCTCACCTCCAAACTTCCGCTAGTGCGTGTGTATGAGTGAAATGATGTTGAAGGTGAAATTCTGTATTTAACATTCTCAATTGATTAGATTACTGAAGTTGAATTTCAATACGCAACGATTTATATCAGTTGTTCTTAGGACTGTTTCACTTTGTGAATTGGTATTCCTCAATGACATTATGGTGTGAAATCTGAATTAAAGCTGAAAAATCTGAATCTGTTTCTTGTATATTTGTGTGAATCTTTAGGGTGCCCTCATAGTCGAAATTGCAACTTATTTCGGAACTTTTCTGTAAACCTATTTCGTTTTTGACATTTTCCTCTTTTTTCTTCCCGTTTCGATTTCGAAAACGTTTCGTAATTATGTAATTGTGACGGGGAAAGGGAGAGACAGAATAAACTTGTCTATAGGTTGTTCAGGGTTTCTTGTTAAAAAACTTTTCAAACCATTTACTATACAATTTATGCGTTGGGCTCAAAATTATTACTAAGTTGTTCACATTTAGTGTGAACAGTTAGACTTAGAAGTTTTGGTGTTGTTTGAACGCGCGCCGAAATTGGAATGCGCGCCAAAAGGATTACGGTACGGATTTCGGAGGAACGAGAAACTCTGACCAGACTTTACTGATCTCATCGCATTGCATGTCTGTGCATATTTAATGAGCAGAGCTCATTGAGATTGCAGTGAATGTATGTAGGACAGTTTTATTCAATTTTCTGACCCGGGTAACACCAGCTGAACAGGATGATTGTATGTTACAGCCTGGTGCAGTTCGGTTGAGTGGAGTCTAACACCTTCTCGAGTAATTGATGCGCAGCTGATGTTTCAAAGTTGAAATATTTAACATCCCAACTTTATTACTTGCTTTTAACTTATAGTTCCCATTCCTCAACTGGATCACAGCTTAACCGGTCACCTTCCATTGAAAAGCAGCATTTTACTCGATGCGAAATCGGATTTCACGCGTGCACGTGCTCCGTACGCGTGCTCACCACGCACTGGCGGACGAGAAGGGGTAGGAAAAGTGGATTTACCCCCTCTTTGGCGGTTTCAAAAAGTGAAATTTGTTCTTTAAGACGTAGGTAAAATGGCTCAAAAACAGCCGATTCCTCCCTCTTCGGAATGATTTCTCTCCCTTGGAGGTTTGGTTCGTTCGCCAGTGTCACCGTGCATGCGCTTCGCGCGTTCAGAAAATCCAGTAAAACCGCAACATGAGTATAAGACTAGAAGCGGGCGAGAACGTGAGAGCTTTGTAAAACTCCCGCTGTCTTTGGTAGGGTTTTTAAAGTAGGTCTAACTTGTTTTTTCGGCGATTCTACTAGAGGATCAAACCACAGTGAATTCCCCATTTTGGGATGATTTTCCCCATACATATTTTAAACGAGTTACTACCCCGTTCGAACGAGTTTGAAAACGATACCAATTGGTTGTAACCCGCTTTCAAGCTAAAGGCGGTTTTCGCTCTCACTCACCCGATGTACAGCAGTCACACTAGATCGGGATAATAAATTTTTCGGAGCTAAGTGAAATTTGAGAACTGTGGATCTCTTTTTTTACAAATACACGGAAATAATCTTGCATGAATCTTGAATAATCTAATAATAATTCACCGGGGGTAGGGGGGAGTCGCATTCAATAGAACTTCATGAATTTCATTGCTTTATTGCATACGATTGTTTTATCTTAGTTTTTATTGGCTCCTGCAACTTCATCAAAATCTGGATGAAATCGAAATCTTGATTTTGGCGCGCATTCAAAATCGACTCCCGTAATCAATGGTGAATGCTATAAACCACTGGCGAACGAGCTAATCCTCCACAGGGAGGGGAATTTTCCTAAAGAGGGGATAGTTTCCAGTTTTCAGGCCGTTTTACCTACATCTCAGCTAACAAATTCTGCTTTCTGATAACGCCAAAGAGAGGGGAATTCCACTTTTCCCACCCCTTCTCGTCCGCTAGTTCTGAAAAACTTACCTCAAACGTTTATCGCACAATTTCGTATAGTAATCGCACCACCGTACTTACCGTAAAAATCTAGAATTACGATCGCAAATTAACCTTATTGGATTTGTTTTATGGGGCGGTGAGCTAGATAGTGATTATACCCGTTTTTCTGTTCTGTTGTGCTGAATGTAAGAATGGATTTGTTGACGGCTATGTAATTAAATCAAATTAATGATGCGAGGTTTTTCTGTTTCCGGCTTCAAGAGAAGTAGTAAGATCAGGTAAGTGGAATCCAGAATCAAGACTTCTCTGATCTGATGTCTGATCTGATACCATTGTTTTTAAGCTCAACTGTATGATAATTGATATCGTGTTATTGACCTTAAATCTCGATAAATTAGGGAAACTTTTACCATAGAGAATCCCAATATTTTTCATCAGCAAATATGAATTTAAAAAAGCTTTTGCAAATGGGCATTTAGGTATGTATCGTGTTTATTGTCTCGTTTAAGTCTTGTTATAGCAAAATTTTAGAACTGCATATTGAGAAATTCAGCAGAATTTTTAATGTTTATGGATTAACTCAACCAATCAAAGTTATTTAACATGATATTTATCACCAATATCATGGCAAAATCTTAGGTTTACAAACTGAATCTACTACAACTATAAACTATCATGATTTTTTACTCACCAATTTTTTTTCAAATCAGTGAACAAAAACAGTCTCTCCAAGTGGTAACGTACATTTATTTCGTACAGTTTTTAAAAAACTTATTGTGCGGTAACCTTGATTCAGCTTTCAATTCATTTCAGCTCTGCAATTATGCCGCCGTCCGTTTGGGTTGTCCTCGGGATTCTTAGCGTGCCATATATAGAAGGTTGATAGTTTACATGAATTCTTCATTCACTAGCAGACTGAATAAAAAAACCGAAACTTTCTGATCTCAGAAAGACTTATCCTTACCTGTTTGGTATCTACATACATAGATGTGTGCGACGCTAAAGAAGAATAAAAGAACAAGCTCTCCTCACTCACTCACTCACTCACTCACTCACTCACTCACTCACTCACTCACTCACTCACTCACTCACTCACTCACTCACTCACTCACTCACTCACTCACTCACTCACCCACTCACTCACTCACTCACTCACCCACTCACTCATTCACTCACTCACTCACTCACTCACTCACTCACTCGCAGCCGTAATCGACCAATGCCAACGGGTGGTCAGATCGGTCAACTGTGATTCACCATTCCATCTTAACTACCGTACCATCGACGGCACCTGCAACAACCCGAATCAGCCAAGATGGGGATCGGCGGGTACACCTCTGCTCAGATTACTATCGCCCCAATACGAAGACGGCCAGGAGATACCCGTGGGTTCGTTGATACTGTGGTGCCTATCAAATCATCGGTTGCTTGCTACGGCTCAAGAGCACTTGGTGGCCGATAAAATTATCAATAATTTATTAAAGATATTGAAAGTGCACACAAATTTGCACTGCTGAAACAAGCAAGACGTCTCTATTCACTCTAGTCAAATGTTGGGCTGACTGAGATTGTTATTCCCCCATTACGAATAGATAGATACCCGTGGGTTGGTCATTCAATTTTTTTAATGGACTCAACTTTCTACGACTTATTTCAGTATAATATCGACACTGGATTTTTTTATTAATCTTCAATCTAAAAACAAACAATATAGTCAATAAAGTCAATCAAGTTTCAAAACTGATGGTCTCTATTGAAACTTCTTCAGGTTTCTTCGACATCCGATATCGTGGTTTCGCCAAACCGAACGCCCGAGATGTTTCCAGTCACGTGATCACCGCGGAAAATGTAAAAGACGACCAACGACATTCCGCACTACTCATGCACTATGGACAGTTTGTGGCACATGATATGACACATGCGCGAGAGGTGAGTGAGTGAGTGAGTGAATGAGTGAGAGAGTGAGTGAGTTAGTGAGTGAGTGAGTGAGTGAGTGAGTGAGTGAGTGAGTGAGTGAGTGAGTGAGTGAGTGAGTGAGTGAGTGAGTGAGTGAGTGAGTGAGTGAGTGAGTGAGTGAGTGAGTGAGTGAGTGAGTGAGTGAGTGAGTGAGTGAGTGAGTGAGTGAGTGAGTGAGTGAGTGAGTGAGTGAGTGAGTGAGTGAGTGAGTGAGTGAGT
>OZ038445.1:23914587-23940680 GCA_964036265.1 Daptonema setosum
AAACAATAATTAACTTTCCATGCATGCATTGTTATACACTAAACCGTTCTTAAATGTATGGGTTCACGAGCACAACCATTCCCGTAAAGAGTGTGAAACATTATGTATAAATTCACAATGCAATCTACCGTAATACTATACAACAATAAATAACTTTCTACGCACGCATTGTTATATACTAAGCCGTTCTAAAACGGGTGGGTCCACGAACGCAACCATTCCTGTAAAGATTGTGTAACATCTTGTATAAACTCGTAAGGCAGTCTACCGTACTCCTATGCAACATTAGGTAACTTTCTATGCGTGCATTGTTATATACTAAGCCGTTCCTAAATGTGTGTGTCCACGAGCACAACCATTCTCATAAAAAGTGTGAAACATTATGTATAAACAATGCAGTCTACCGTATTACTATACAACATTAAGTAACTTTCTTCGCATGCATTGTTATATACTAAGTCGTTCTAAAACGGGTGGGTCCACGAACGCATCCGTTCCTGTAAAGATTGTGTAACATCTTGTATAAACTCGCAAGGCAGTCTACCGTAGTTCTATACAACATTAGGTAACTTTCTATGCATGCATTGTTATATACTAAGCCGTCCCTAAATGTGTGGGTCCACGAGCACAACCATTCTTGTAAAGAGTGTGAAACATTATGTATAAACAATGCAGTCTACCGTATTACTATACAACATTAAGTAACTTTCTTCGCATGCATTGTTATATACTAAGTCGTTCTAAAACGTGTGGGTCCACGAACGCATCCATTCCTGTAAAGATTGTGAAACATCTTGTATAAACTCGCAAGGCAGTCTACCGTAGTTCTATACAACATTAGGTAACTTTCTATGCATGCATTGTTATATACTAAGCCGTCCCTAAATGTGTGTGTCCACGAGGCATGATTACAGACCCCACAGATTTTTCGAATTCGGATTTTCTCGAGCAACATTACTATTCCATGTAAAGTTTTACTGTTTGCGAGCCCCCGATAACCTAACGTAAGGCTGGCTTGTCCGAGCGGAGCGAGGACAAGCGCGTTAGGCCCCGCAGGGGAGATTTCAATATTTGTTCCTGCACGTGTTGTAGCATAGGCACTATGTTGTAGAGAGCATGCGAGCGTAGCGAGCCAGTTATAGTCGGGTTTATGCAGCTTAGTTGCATCGGCTCAGTAGCACAGTGCAAGAGCGCTTGCCTAGCATGCGAGCGGCCCGGGTTCGTTTCCCAGATTTTTGATAAAAACTGTAAACTTTCGAAAAATCTGTGGGGTCTGTAAAATAGCGTCCACGAGCACAACCATTCTCATAAAAAGTGTGAAACATTATGTATAAACAATGCAGTCTACCGTATTAGTATACAACAATAAATAACTTTCTACGAACGCATTGTTATATACTAAGTCGTTCTAAAACGGGTGGGTCCACGAACGCATCCATTCCTGTAAAGATTGTGAAACATCTTGTATAAACTCGCAAGGCAGTCTACCGTAGTTCTATACAACATTAGGTAACTTTCTATGCATGCATTGTTATATACTAAGCCGTCCCTAAATGTGTGGGTCCACGAGCACAACCATTCACGTAAAGAGTGTGAAACATTATGTGTAAACTCACAATGCAGTCTACCGTAATACTATACAACAATAAATAACTTTCTACGCACGCATTGTTATATACTAAGCCGTTCTAAAACGGGTGGGTCCACGAACGCAACCATTCCTGTAAAGATTGTGTAACATCTTTTATAAACTCGTAAGGCAGTCTACCGTAGTCCTATGCAACATTAGGTAACTTTCTATGCGTGCATTGTTATATACTAAGCCGTTCCTAAATGTGTGTGTCCACGAGCACAACCATTCTCATAAAAAGTGTGAAACATTATGTATAAACAATGCAGTCTACCGTATTACTATACAACATTAAGTAACTTTCTTCGCATGCATTGGTCTATAATAAGCGTTTCTTAAATGTGTGGGTCCACGAGCGCAACCATTCCCGCTTAGAAATTTGAAATTCGCGCCAAAACGTGAAAAAATTTTTTTATTTTTTTTTACTTTCATCACCCGGGGTTTTCGTACTTTTCCCGGACCCGGACGTAAACATGATGAAAAACCCCCATGCCCGGACCGGGGCCCGGGGTTTTCGTAAATTTTCATCCGGGGAATCCCCGACCCCGGATGAAAATGTACGAAAACCCCGGGTTTTTTTACAACTTTTTGTTCATCCGGGCCCGGACGACCCGGGGTTTTCGTACATTTTTGTGCCAAACCCCGGAGATTTGGGGGCGGAGTCAACTTCTCCGGGGAATTCCTGGGGGTTTTCGTACATTTTCATTTGTCGACCCGGGGAAATCGTATGTCATCTCCGGGGTCCGGGACCCGGGGTTTTCGTACTACCCAACTATTAGATTACTGATTAGGATACAGTTGACTTTGTAAAAGATTATAGAATTTTTAGTATGATTGATAATTTTTTTTCGAGAATCGGTCATGCAGTTTTTGGGTAGAAAAACTCAGTGAGTGATTGAAAAAACATATAAAATGTTTATAATTCCCATATGATCAGGAGACTGAATTCGAATGCATGTCATTCTTCTCAATAATTTTCAAAACATGTTCCTTTGGGTGATTTTCTGCAAACATAAAATAACAAACATGTAATAATAAACATTGCAACTTGCTAGTGATCTCATTGCAAGTGCTTGCGGAAAAGTCTTACTGAAACAAAAAAATAGCGAGCTTTCATGTTACCATGGAATAAATTCAAGTTGACCATGGATTCGAATCATCACACTAGAAATTTCTCTAACAAATTCATGTCAGTCATGTGTGACCGTGTTTTGGCAACAAATTTAACTGGAGTTATCTTGAAAAATGTCTGCCTTATGGAATTTGACGAGTTTCCGTTGCGATGGCCGAAACGACTGAAACGTAGCTAAAGGGTGATGTCTGGAGATACCTTAGAATTTGACAGGCGTTTTATGTCGTTAACCTAGTAACACCCTCTAGGAATAGCGGACGAGAAACCAGGGATTGAAGGAATTCCCCTTTTAGAGCTTTTTCTCTAACTTAACATTTTTTTCGGCATGACAACTGAAATTGAATTTGGAAACTCATGATCTCAAAACACTTTACAATTATAATTATTGATGGCGGGATACATGAACATATTTTAATAACCAATGATGCGTTGTTTAATTGAAGGAAACGGTGTAAAAAATTACGGAGAGGAAATTTCAGTCGTACTCGTGGATGTTTTTATTGAGTTGGAATGAAAAATAGTGAAGTGGAGTAACTTATTTCGAATCGAACATTTGTAGAATGATGAAAGGACAGCAATTTTGTGTTTTTTTGCAACAACACAGAAAATATTGGTTCCGCAACAATAAAATACTTATCAAATCATAAATGCAGATTTCAGAAACATTTCCAAAATAACTCGCTCCTGGGTGGGCTTGAACCACCAACCTTTCGGTTAACAGCCGAACGCGCTAACCAATTGCGCCACAGAAGCGGACGATCGTTGTAAGTGGTTAGCGGGTTATATCAGGTTTTATGCGCGTGAGTGTCGAGTGTGTGTGCATAAAGGTTTTGCATATTTTCCACGTTGTTGCTTGGTTAGAGTTTTATAGGATGACTAAAATGGATTGGCTTGATTATTGAGCGAAATGAAAGAAAATTGAAAATAACAGAACCAATGAAATAGGAATCGGTTATCCTATTGAGTTATATGAATTTTGTGGCACTACTTTTTTTAACGTAACCTTTCTGGAGAAATCAAGCAACGGAGGAGTATTTATAACAGGGTATTATAATGAGATAATGGAAGATTTTTCGTAAGAAAAAAGTTTCTGGGTATCAAACTCTAAAAAATGTTCTCTAACCCAACTTATGGATTCGAAAACATGATAGACAAAAAGAGACATACTGATAATTTTATTCGTTAGGGGATGGGTTGCTCATATTAAAAATATGACTTGCTGAAGCACTGAAGTAGTTTACATGATAAAATTGGCCACGATATATTTATAATACCGGATTCTATAATAACTTCTCCACTGAATTACAATAAGCAAATTCTCTTTCTAAATAGCAATTAATTTTTTTTCTATATAACGAAATGGAAATGTTCACGCGACTAACAGGTGTCAACTGATGTAACGTGTGACACTTTTATTGTCATTATGTTATGTCCATGTTATGTTATGATTGTACTTCATTCGTAACATTTTATCGTTGCATATATTATTATAGGTGTCAAGGTCAGTGATTCCAAATTCACATATGATGATGAACGTTTTGTAAATTCCGAAACCTACAAGTGTAATAATAAAAAACGTGTTACTTGTTTTTCGAATTCTTGAACTAAACTCATCGTGTTTGTGTTATGAATAAAAAAATAAACTCAGTGGCACTATATTTTTTTATTAAAGTTTCATTCAAAATTTCGAAATAATCATGATAAAACAAATGATAGCCATGATGCCACAACAATAAACAAACGGCATTCGGCTTAATGTGAGACACAACAGAGAAAAATAGAAAAAAAAACATTCTGCTTTTATGTCTAGTCGCTATATTTTTCTCGCATAAATATAAATCTCGATAAAATCATAAAATTGCTTGATAAAACTCTTTATAATCGTTCATTCAATCACTGCTAGAACTCTCGCCGTGGATTAGAGTAGTTTCAATGAATGGGTGCCATCAGACTCAAGAGTTTTACGGTTTTACCGATCCTCTTTTCCTTTCCTTTTGACTTTCCTTTGGACTCTGAAAGCACTCAAAATGATATAAAAATATTCATATGAATGCAACTTCATGCAAAGTATAATAATATTTCATTAAAATCGTTAAAATGTTTGACTCAATGGCTGTGTCACAGGCACGATCATAATGTGTGAGTGCCCATCGATCACGACCCGTTTCGGCACCGAATGCTGCCACCAGTACCGAACCTTTGGCCGATAACGATAACAAGAATAATTTTATTCGAAGACAACTACATTAAAGATAAATGTCTCTCAAACAAAGGCAACTTCATAAATCTCACAATATTGTTCCATTAGAATCATCATAATGTTTCACCCATCGACTGTTTCATGGGCACGATCATAATCTGTGGTTGGGCAACGGCATTGAGTGCCCATCGACCGCGGGCCGGTTCGGCACCGATGGCCGCCGCCAACACCGAGCCGTTGGCCGATAATGACAAACCGTTGACAAAACCGGGCTGAAGTATATGATTAACTGATCGATCAATCAATCAATCAATCATTCATTCAGTCAACCAATCAATCATTCAGTCAATCAATCAACATTCAATCAACTTTCAGCTTTTAACAACTGAGTAGGAGGCACAAAACAAAGATATAGTCCAATATTTCATTATTGTGCGTGAACCAACTGCTGGTATGGACGGCATGGGTGTGGCCGCTCGATAGTTGGGAGCAATTTGGAAGGCACGAATCACACCGTCATGTGCGCCTGAAATCAGATATCTGATAATCGATTTTATACTCATAAAAACCATGGACGCGTCGCGTCATCTGAGACACTTCTTCCAGCTTCAAAAACTTTCTTTCGACTGGCGGACGAGCAAATCCTCCAAAGGGATAGGAATTTAGTCAAATTAACAGTTTCGAGACACGTTTTAATTACACCTCAGGAAACGAAATTCCTTTTTTAAATTCGCCAAAGAGGGTTGAAACCCACTTTCACCTTCTCGTCCGCTAGCCTTTTTTATACATCTCTAAACACTGCGACCCGTTCGGTAAAATTCGTTTCAAGACCTGTTCGGTCATAACAACAGAAACAACAACAACAACGACAACAACATCATTAACAACAACAACAACAACAACAACAACAACAACAACAACAACAACAACAACACAAATAACAACTTACCAGTGAATACGAGATCGGTATACGGTCGCGCAGTTACGGCATTCAACCAGGGTAGTACCGTATTATCACCTGTAGGAGTACTGAATGTTTGAAACGTGTAGACTGGTGTTTTCTTGAATGTGGACCATACTGAGACGCTGCTGAAAAAAATGTTGAGAAATCAATAACACCAACAACATTGACAACATAAACAATAACAACAACCAAAACTCATAGACCAGACAAAACAATTAAACTAATGGCAACAACCGCAGAACAACAACGTTGCTAGAAATTTGAGTCATGATCGAAGTCACAGCATACTGTCTGTGTCTGCACAACCACAATCACGACAACAACAACAACAACAAAAATACCATACCAACCCGTCTTGAGCCCCGGAAACGAAATGATCCTCGTTGATCATTGATACACAATCGACCGAGCCGCATTGCCTGAAATAAATATTATTATAAAAATATACAAATAAGGAAAAATTACAATATATTAATAACTAACTAATTAACAACAACCACAGAAACAACATTTACGTACGTACGTACGCGAAAACATTAGGTATACGTGTATAGCAGTAAAAAGTCAAAGTCCTTCACTTCACGTTTCAACGGTTCTACAAGAGTTTCTGTAGTGTAGTCCAAGTGTTATTGATATCGTAGCGCTTTCATAATCATAAAATTAAACCACAACAACAACAACAACAACAACACCAACTCTGGCACATTGAACACCAGCTGAGATTCATCCGCCACTTTCCATATCCGAATCGATCGGTCTCTTCCGCCACAACTGATACTTCGTTCTCGGGATAGAGCCACCACCGTCTGGACGCCATCCGTGTGACCGAACCTGACATTTTTTTCCCTTTTGACTCACTCACTCACTCACTCACTCACTCAACCACTCATTCACTAAATTAACCCAATCACTAACTCAGACAGTCACTCACTCATTCACTCACTCACTCATTCACTTACTCACTCACTCACTCACTCACTCATTCACTTACTCACTCACTCACTCACTCACTCACTCACTCACTCATTCACTCACTCACTCATTCATTCACTCATTCACTCACTCACTCACTCACTCACTCACTCATTCACTCACTCACTCACTCACTCATTCACTCACTCACTCACTCACTCACTCACTCACTCACTCACTCACTCACTCACTCACTCACTCACTCACTCACTCACTCACTCACTCACTCACTCATTCACTCACTCACTAAACTAATCCAATCACTAACTCAGGTACTCAGTCACTCACTCACTCACTCACTCACTCACTCACTCACTCACTCACTCACTCACTCACTAAACTAATCCAATCACTAACTCAGGTACTCAGTCACTCACTCACTCACTCACTCACTCACTCACTCACTCACTCACTCACTCACTCACTCACTCATTCACTCACTCACTCATTCACTTACTCACTCACTCATTCACTCACTCATTCACTCATTCACTCACTCACTCACTCACTCACTCACTCACTCACTCACTCACTCACTCATTCATTCATTCATTCACTCACTCACTCACTCACTCACTCACTCACTCACTCACTCACTCACTCACTCACTCACTCATTCACTCACTCACTAAACTAATCCAATCACTAACTCAGGTACTCAGTCACTCACTCACTCACTCACTCATTCACTCACTCACTCACTCACTCACTCACTCACTCACTCACTCATTCACTCACTCACTTCACTCACTCACTAAACTAATCCAATCACTAACTCAGGTACTCAGTCACTCACTCACTCACTCACTCACTCACTCACTCACTCACTCACTCACTCACTAACTCACTCACTCATTCACTCACTCACTCACTAAACTAATCCAATCACCACTCACTCACTCACTCACTCACTCACTCACTCACTCACTCACTCACTCACTCACTCACTCACTCATTCACTTACTCACTCACTCACTAAACTAATCCAATCACTAACTCAGGTACTCAGTCACTCACTCACTCACTCACTCACTCACTCATTCACTCACTCACTCACTCACTCACTAAACTAATCCAATCACTAACTCAGGTACTCAGTCACTCACTCACTCACTCACTCACTCATTCACTCACTCACTAAACTAATCCAATCACTAACTCAGGTACTCAGTCACTCAGTCAGTCACTCACTCACTCACTCACTCACTCACTCACTCACTCACTCACTCACTCACTCACTCACTCACTCACTCACTCACTAACTCACTCACTCATTCACTCACTCACTCACTCACTAAACTAATCCAATCACTAACTCAGGTACTCACTCACTCACTCACTCACTCACTCACTCACTCACTCACTCACTCACTCACTCACTCACTCACTCACTCACTCACTCACGTCACTCACATGGTATCCACATAGCCCAACTGTGCCAGATCCCACGCCTTCACACTTTTATCGTCGGATCCCGTGAACAGCATCTGATGACCGCGACGGAAGCACATGCTCTGCAAATAACAAATAATATGATAATATATAAATTATTTTATTATTATTACATATATTATAATTAATACATGTATATATTATATTAAATTATTATACCCATTATTAGACTGTTTCTTCTACAGTAATTATTTCTATAGAAACTATACGCTATACATCGCGCCAATGCGCTATTTGAAAGGGCTTGTATTTTGCTTCGTTTTTGTTGGGTTCTATACACCTCCGGTATAAGACCAAGCCCAAACCCGCCTCTATTCCACGAAGACACCCCAGTCACTCAGTCAGTCCAGACCAGTTACTCGAACAGTCAGTCAGTCAGTCAGTCAGTGAGTCAATCAGTCAGTCAGTGAGTCAATCAGTCAGTCTGTCTGTCAGTCAGTCAGTGAGTCAATCAGTCAGTCAGTGAGTCAATCAGTCAGTCTGTCTGTCAGTCCAGATCAGGCAAACACACTTGGACACATCTGGTCCATGTAGTAAAATGCGCTCCGGGCTTTTTTTGATCAGTCAGTCCGTCAATCAATCAGTCAGTTAGTCAGTCAGTCAGTAAGTCAGTCGATACCGTCAAGATCAAACGCAAACAGGTGCAAACAGACTTGGACACTTCTGGTACGTGTAGTAAATGTATTCCGGGCTTTTCTGATCAGTCAGTCAGTCAGGCAATCAGTCAGTCAGGCAATCAGTCAGTCAGGCAATCAGTCAGTCAGTCAGTCAGTCACTCTCACTCACTCAGTCAGTCAGTGAGTCAATACCGTCGAGATCCGTGCAAACAGACTTGGACACATCTGGTCCGTGTAGTAAATGTATTCCGGGCTTTTGTAATATATTGTAATGTATTTGCTCTCGACACCATCAAAGACAAACAGTCCACGGAAATATCTGAGTTTCCAGCCGTTTTCACATAAGTAAGCATTACGAAAACGAAATACTTTTGAAATTTTCAATAAAAGCAAACCAAATCACCCAGAATGTCCTCTAATTGTTGCTGCAGCCATTTTCCTATTGATTTATTGCAAAACGAAATAAACATTTGCTCCTTGCAGACTTTGCAGGCGATCAAGTGAAACAGAAAAACTAGAACTAAAAAACCCTCTCATGTATGTATGTTTGTCTCACTTGAGCTGAAGCACGCATCGGAAACACATGAATTTCCCTCATTTATGTCTCATTCATTATAAAGCAACGTAATATGTAACGCTTGTCGCTCGGGCAGTTGTTGCAATTGTTACTGGAATCGCGCTCCAAGGTCGCCCATCGCAACAGCGTAACAATGTAACAATGTAGACTCAACGCAACGCACAACATAACATAACAACACAATAAAATCGCGCTCTATCTCACCTGATTCAACACACACACAAAGATACTACATTATTTATTTACCTCTCTGCTCTCGCATTAAATATCTGGTTAATCGGAAATATTTAGAATAAAACATCGAGAACAATCGAGAAATAATGAGAAAGAAATTATTTCCAGAAGTATTTTGACTAGTTATTCATGATGAGCATTTATTATTTGGTTTCATAATCCATCATTTTTTCAACTGATTCTATCGACCATCATAAATCCTGTTATTCAATTTGCGAAATCGCGTTACGCATGACGAAAAAAACCGAGATCTCGACAAATTTTATGCTGATCTCAATGTGACCTTCCGTATCAAATTATTGTTTTTTTTTCTACCGCAATCTTTTTTTCTGGCGTTACAACGCCAATTAATTATCTTGACACCGCATGTTCTAAGTGAAGAATCGACCATGGAAAGCCGTTTTTTCGATTTTGCGACCACAATTTTTATATCTTATTATTTTGCTTTATTCGTGTTTTTCTACCGCAATCTTTGGAAAAAATGCATGCACATCAGTGAATACTAATGTAATGGCGTTACAACGCCGATTAATTATATTCACACCACATCATGTCAATCAACCATTAAAAGGCAGTTGTTCTGTTTTATTCAAACCCGTATCATCTAATATCTTCATTGGTTATTGACTTTGCATCCGCCAATTTCCTCAATAATTGAAAATAATTTCCTTCTCTTACCGCAAATCGCCAAGCCCGTTTTGTCTCTTTATTGTTCACCAGAGTCACTGTGTTTGCATGACACACATCAGTTACAGAGAACCAATAGAACACAAAAACCTCAAATATTGAATACGAACTACCTAATTGGTTTTGAAAAATAAGTCTGGGTTTCGAAACACGTTCAAAAAAGGCGGTGAATGTGGTTAAAAATTCTGACTCTGACAATCTGTATGTTTTACATTTTTGTCGTTTGAAATTATTTTCTCTGATTTCAGTCAGTGATGCGCATAATTTTTCTTTGTAAGCAATGTATTTGGTTGATATAGCGGGAAAAAGAATGAAAAAATATGCACAAATATGACAACACAGACTAAAATGTTGAAAATTAGGTTTTTCATATATTTTTCATTTTTGACACTTTGAGGTGCGATTTGAGAACATGCGCTCGACTGAATCACTTAATCACCAAAGGTTTTCAGTTGTTGTTTCAGTTATCTCAAAGATATAGAAAAAGAATTTCGTGGCAAATATCTTGTGATTTGTTTTTTCGCAACTTTTTTAATTCTACTGCTAATTATTTTCAACACTAAAATTTTTTTATATGCGATTTTTTTCTTTGTTATCTGTTTGCAAACCTTCGATTAGGGCTAATTCGACGCGAAATGATCTGTAGAATATGATGTGAACCATCATTTGTTGATTTAAAACTAGAAAAAATTTTTTTGGCAAAAATTGATATTTCCTTGAAAAAATAGAGCCCGATTTTGACCAAAAATGAAACATAGTGCGCTCTAATCGATTTTGCTGTAAACACGTTTCTTTTTAGGGCTTAATGGTCCCAACATAAAACACTAATCCGATATCCCGGCAAATGAATCTAGAAAGTGGTTTTTCGGGAAAAACAGGAAAAATACAGCCAATTTGATTTTTGAAAAAACGGTTTTTCCAGTATTTTAATTTTGAATCTATATCAAAAACTTTCCTCTTAGGGCTCAAAAGAAGCGCATTATGACGGCAAATAAGCTAGTTTTAATGAAAAGTTCATAGCACGTCAGAAAAAAAAATTACGGCCAAAAAACGAAAAACACGATTTTTCCACGATTCAGACACTTCAAGACTTCACCCTGAATTTTATGAAAGTACTAGAAGGCTAAAAATTGGTGTCAGAACTTCTAACATATGTAGTAACATGATGGCATACTCAGTTAGACCCAGTTTTGACTTCGGTAAATTCGTGCCCAAAATTTGCCGCCGCTTACACGGAATGGCTCTTAAGATTCCATAACTTGACGTGAGTGGACTGTGAACTCTCAACTACAGTAATCTTATCTGATCGTCAAAATTTTATCAAGAAAATGTCTTTTAATTCGAACACAATAGAATCAATTTGAATTCAAATTGCACGCCAAAACTTTTTTTGAGTAACAACAAGTCCTGGATAGGTTAGGTTGAACGGCGGAAAGTTTTTCACGTGCGTCCGTTGTTATTATAGATAACTAACGAAATTGATTAAAATCAAGTTTTAGTGTGTTTAGATCTTCTAGAAGTATGTAGAATTAAAAATAAACTGTCGAAATGAACATGTGAAATCAAGCCAAACGCTTACGTAGTTTTCTTACAAGCAAAATTCTGGATGCGGGAGGACTCGAAATCGGAAAATCACCCGAGCCGGACTGGATGTCGGTGAAATTCCACATTGGAATCAGGGAATTATCTAGAAATTAGATGAGGAGGCTAGTTAATATCTAACTATCTATAAAAAATCTATTTTTCTCTAAACTTTCCGGGAAAATGCTTCTAGAAAACTTTTACCGAATTCTTCAATGTTTCAAATTAGTTATCAAACCGTGATGATGCTTGGGAAAATCCACATTGGGTTCGAAGAAACTTGGTGATCTCTGTCTTTAGTGGTGGTGCTTGTGATGGCCGTACTTTAGTCTTTGAATCACTGGAAACACCGGTTAGAAATCCCGTTGTATACGGATCATGAAAAGTGAATGAAATTCACGTGAACGATTCTCACTATAGGTTGGTCAGAGTTTCTTGTTGTCAAACATACTTTTTTCCAACCCGCTAAGCATATAAAGATAAAATTATGTGTAGGCACAACAACAATAACCAAAAAATTATATCATTACAAAAAAGAAATCAATCAAATATCGTAAACCATTAAGAAATCAATAAAATATCGTGAAACATTCCCATCAAATAAACCAAATTTGATTAACCATTTCCAAGTTGTGTTCACCATTTCTAACAAACAAAAATTTTCGTGAAACATGAAAATTTATAAATAAAACAAAAAAATCTCTTATCATTTACAACAGAAAAAATCATAAACCTTTTCCCATGTACCAACCTGGTATCGAGTCCGAGTTGTATGACTCCATCCTGGACCGTAGGCGCGGGCTCAGCCATTCGTAATAAACTGGGCAGATAAGCTGTTTATTACGTTATCTGAATATTTTTTGTTTGGTTTTTCACTGTTATTTCGTAATGAACTATGCAGATAAGCAGTTTAAAATGAGTTTATCTGATAGTTTGGATTTTTTCTGATATTTTGTGGCAAAATAGTCGGGTTTTATGGTAAAAAGGTATCTTATTATGACAGTTGGGAAACCGGATTTTCTAACAAGGATGATGCACTGAAAACCGAAATGGTCAGGCTTTTAATAACAAATGTATAATACAGCTGAACACATTAGTGGAGAGCATTTCATAGTCGCAGTGACATACACATCTTTTTGTTCTTCAATGCGAGGATGAGCGAGTGGGATTTGAACCACTAAATAATTTTAGGTACCGTAATGCAGTCTAGTCAACTCAACAAGCAAAATTTTACAGAAAAAAATAGATTTTGATTTTTTCGGAATATGTTTTGTGCAAATAATGCAAATGCCGGGACTGCTGATAACCGCATCAATGATGCAGGAAAAACTGATTCCGATGGAATTTCCATAAAACTCCAGGTAAATGGAACATGACATGACACAGCTGTATAAACCGTTCGCACACATTTATTTATTCAGCAATCTAATAATATCTGGTGATAGAAAGGTATTAGTTGTTTGAAAAGAATATTAAGAAGATTCAAAAATCATAATAACGTGTGGAGAAAATCTTGAAGTAAACAACTGACAAATAACAAGGTATTCTCGTGACGAAAATGATAAAATCAAATTGAAATAAATGTTCGAAAACAACTTTGATACTACACTGAAGTTGTGGGAATCAACCAGATCATGTAGTAAATCATTCATAAATATGATAACTTGCCCAACGAAATTTCTCTGAATACGGTAAGAACTTTTTTATAAACAAACAATATCAATTAACAAATACTCATAAGCAAATAATAGCATTATAAAGATACACAGATATATTTGTGACAGTGAACGCTTCACTTCACGTTCACACAAAAATGCCGATTCACATGAACCGATGAACAAGTAAAAAAATCCTTCCAAAAAGTCTGTAGATATGTTTGAAATAAAAATCACGGTTTTACACTAAAAATATTTTTGCGTAAACTCCTAAACTATCTATCTACTCTAAGACGGATTTGCCTTTCAAATGAAACATTACTATATTAGGTCAGAATTAACGTTCGTTGGTGCAATTCGGTGGCTGTCGGAGAGTAGAGGATAGAATGTTCGGAATAGTAGTGAGTAAGTGAGTGAGTGGACACACTAGCGGACGAGAACGGGGGTGAGAAAAGTGGAATTCCTCCTTCTTTGACGTTTTCAAAAAGTTGAACTTGTTCCCTAAGGGCTAAGGTGTAGGTAAAATGGCTGGCAAACTGCCGATTCCCCCTCTTTAGATAGAATTCCCTCCCTTTAGGAAATTTCTCCGTCCACCAGTGAATGGACGCGGAGGGGGAAACATCAGCGGACGAGCAGATTAAACTCTTGAAATGACCTTTCTCAGGTAGTTTCTGTGAGTCAGATTTTATTCTTTTCATGAATACGGAGAAAGTTACACCTGAGGAAAAAGCAATTTTTATAAAAAAAAAGTCTTGCAAGTTCAAATAATCAAGTTGCCCCGCCACAGTGTCGGGGGAGGGGGGCAGAGATGTCCAGACTGAATGAAACTGGTTGTGGGGGGGAGGGGGCTGGAAGGGGGAGCGGGTCCGACTGACTAGACCGACAGACGGGCAGTGTATACTAAAGATAATGTCCATTCATTCATCTGTGTTGGAACAACTAATTTACTAGATTTGGATGAAACTGCGGGTAAATAAAATGCTGAATTTCAAAGGACTACAGAGTAGAATATGGATCCTGAATATCGAACAGGAATGGATTTCGAACATGTTTTTGGCTATAATGGAGATTGAAAATTCAGTAGCTTCTGGTACATAGCAGATAAAGTGTCTGGTAGCTTAGCAACAACGATGCTATTCAGTTCCAATCCAACATGAGCTAAGTACGGTGAAACAGGGACAAGGACAAGGATATTTTTTGATGATCATTAATCCAGATCCAGAGTAAGGTGTGATATTCTACAACCTTAAACGCACTAGCGGACGAGAAGGAGTGGGAAAAGTGGAATTCTCCCTCTCTTTGGCGGTTTCAAAAAGTAGAGTTTGTTCCTTAAGGTGTAGGTAAAATGGCCTGCAAACTGCTAATTCCCGATATTTGACGAAATTCCCCTTCCTTTAGAAGATTAGCTTAGTGTTAGTTTAGCTTGGTGTTAGCTTAGATTAGTGCTTACACGTAAAACAAGACTTTGAAAAATTTGATTTACTAATTTTTTAAAACCATACGGTAACATAAGTAACAAAGTGTATTATGTTCAAGAAATCATAAAATGCGTGAAAAAAGACTAAGAAACGTGTCCTTTATTTTTATCTGACATTTGCAACGTGTAATACACACGTTAAATAAAGCATTGAACGTAACTAAATATTTTTTATGCGACAAAACACTCGCAGTTGCGGTAAGTGTAATACGTACGTACATAAAAAAATAAAAGCGTAAAAGACACAAAGAATTGCGGAAACTCGCAACAATATACACACAAACCTAACAAAAATAAATAGTCAAATTTGACTTGAAACTTTAGTGTGCACAAGGAAATGTATAAATGATTGTGTGGAGAGGCTGAACTCAGAGGTTGAAGAAATAAAATAGCAAATAGAAGGTTAAAATATAGCTGAAAAGATTGCATAAAAGGCATTTCATGACGCAGCCAACCTCCGAGAACAAAAAAAATGTTTAACCATACGCTACATTCCATAATAAATTAAGGATGGGATATGGGAAATTTAAACAATGTTCACTATGTTACCGGTTGGCATTCTGATCTCTAGATTTATAAATTTTTGCAAGTTGCGCTAACTTTTTATTTACACATAAATAGAACAGCGAATGAAATGAAATATTAGATATGTAAATTTATCAGTACGTTATAAACATAATGAAAGTTCTAAAGTTTCCCTCGCACGACACTGAAGAAAAAAAACAAGAGTTCTATTTACTCCGAAATTTAATTAACATCAAATACATACGTACATAACTACTATTGCATGCAAATACATGTCTAGTTGGCAGTTAAACAAATAAGAACGCATACATGAATTGTGTTTGTAAAATGTAAATGTATCACATTATTACACATTAAACACGTGTTTTGTGCATGTATCAAGAATCATGCGTGTGCTAAGCACGCGTGTGTAATACAGACTGAGTACAGCCAGGTAATTGACTGACTGACTGTACTTAACCTGAGCATGCAAAGACGTCGCCAAAATTTGACAGACTTTGAATTTATAGCTTTTAACTTCCACAATTGATTAGAATATTGGATTCAAATTCGCGCTATTGTTTTCGCTTTTGGGAGATTTCTCACAAGCAAAACTAATGCGCAACAAAATCTTCAGAACAGTACTGTGTCTATCACCAAAAACTTTCTTCGAATATTCAAAACCAATTTTAATGCAGTTAAATTTTTTTGAAAACGATATGAGTAAGTTCAACTTTTATTGAACGTCAAAAGTAAATATTTTACACGGTTATTACAATCATTAACGACGATAGCCAGTGAGTGGCTTGCTAGCACAATTCGATCAACTGAATAAATACCACACAAATTGAATTTTTTTCGTATTTTATTTCACAATTGTTTTTGTAGTTTTTCAGCATACAAAATTTTTACACGGACTTAAAAAATTACAATACACATTTGATGACTGGAGGGAAGGTATGGCGAGAATATAATTAAAAACTTGATAAAATAGCAAAAATTGAAATTGTAAAATCCCAAAATATTTAAGGCAGGCAGTAGTATCAGTTTGCAGGGGTGAAATTCAAGATTTGTTTAGGTATAACCATTTTGATTCCTAGGAACATTCATCATTAAGTACAATACAATACAGTGAACGATTCAAAGTTGAACTAATAATTGCACATAAATAACGATATTACAAAGAAAACGTAAGACTTTTACAGAAGGCAAAATCGTATCTTAAAAATAGGTACAGGAAGGGAGGATTATAGGACGAAATAGCTAGTCGGAAATCTGAGTATTAAAGGCAAATTAAAGTCAGAACATAAGAAATTATGACCACGAAATACAACGTATATTCACTCTGAAACTAAAACTTTCATGAACTTTAAAGATTTTTTCAGAATCTCAGCATATTCAGATGCAAAAATGCGATTCTGAGCAACGTTTTGAGCTGCGAAAAGAATTTCTCACGGAAAAATTCAAAACTTTTTTTGAGAACAAAAACTGTTTTCACACCTCAAAATACTAGCCCCCGATGTTACCCATAAAACAGTAAAGCCATATCAAACCAGGTTACTTTATGGGTGGAAAATACGGAAATTTCCAAACCAAAAAAGCATAAGAATCAGAAATGTTGAGCCAAAAATCAACGGAGAAAGTGCAAAGATCATCGGTTTTCCAAACTATTTTTTACTATGCAATTTCACCAGAAACAAAAAAAAACGTAAAAAAAAACGTTAATACGACCAGAATCAAACTTACGGGAAAGGTAAGTAGAATAATATCAGAGTCATTACATTCAATTTACCATGTCATAGAATTTGACTTGATTTAACTGAATAACGAAAACTGAACTGAAACTCCGGATTTTTTGCAGCACATAAAAAACTCGGACATCAAATGAAAAACATGACGTGATAAATTGAGTTTACTAAAAATTATTTCATAATTCGTATCGTAAACCATATATTCGACCGCCCAGTCAGTCTCTATTCGGCAATTCAGTAGCTGCGCTTGTTGTTGTTGTTGTTGTTGTTGTTGTTGTTGTTGTTGTTGTTGTTGTTGTTGTTGTTGTTGTTGTTGTTGTTGTTGTTGTTGTTGTTCATGTTGTAGTGACTCACTGTTCTTTCTTTTCCGTGCCGAGCTTCTCGGCCATTTCAGCCTGCGCGGCCGCACGACGTTCCCGCGAGGCGGCAATGGCGCGACTAAAACACAAATTTGAATATTTTAATTTCGCGCCGAAAAATAAAATTCTATAATTTGTTGAGCTATCGGACAATTGATAGAAAATTAAAAAAAAACTAAATTGACCCTATTACTATGACGACTACGGAAGCGTTTTACAACCGAAAATTTCCGGACTTGTTCATGTAAAGAATGAACAAAATTTACATAGTTATCTTGAAATTTTGTTACTCCATACTTCTCTTTTTCACCCATAATCATCCCCATACTTTTCACTCATATTTATCCCCATACTTTTCACCCATGTTTATCCCCATACTTTTCCCCCATGTTTATCCCCATACTTTTCACCCATGTTTATCCCCATACTTTTCACCCATATTACCCAATACCCACCTGAGCGCATCCCAGATTCCACCCATCGCCAGTGCACAGAACAGATTCTCGAAAGGCGCGAACGGATCGTGGATGCCGAGCAGAATACCAGAGAGTTTGAAGTAGACGAAGAAGCCTGGATGATAGTGTAAGTGAGTGAGTGAGTGAGTGAGTGAGTGGATGAGTGAGTGTGAGTGAGTGGATGTGTGAGTGTGAGTGAACGAATTCATCATTTGAGAGTCGATGATAGAGTTGAGTGAGTGAATGACAATGAGTGAACGGGTGGCAAGCAGAATACCGAAGAGTTTGAAGTAGACGAAAAAGCGTGATGGAGTGAGTCAGTGACTGCGCGAGTTAGAGTGAATGTGTGAGTGGTGGGTGAGTGAGATTGAGTAATGGAGTGAATGAGTTTAAGGACGAGTTCCATGCGGTCTTTCGGTGTGTGCATGGTAAAAGTCGATGGTCGAGCAGTGGATGTGAGTCAGTGATGAGGTGAATTAGCGAGTGAGGAAGTGAGTGAGTGAGAGGATGAATGAGTGAGTTAGGAAGTGAGTGAGTGAGTGAGTGAGTGAGTGAGTGAGTGAGCCAGTGAGTGAGTGAGGAAGCGAGTGAGTGAGCAAGTGAGTGAGTGGATGAATGAGTGAGTGAGCAAGTGAGTGAAAGTGAATGAGTGAGTGAGTGATGTGAGTGAGCGAGTGAGTTAGTGAGGAAGTGAGAGAGTGAGCAAATGAGTGAGTGGATGAATGAGTGAGTGAGCAAGTGAGTGAAAGAGAATGAGTGAGTCAGTAAGTAAGTGAGTGAGTAAGTAAGTGAGTGAGTAAGTGAGCCAACCGGCCACGCCCAAGTAGACGAGCTCGTGAGGTGCATCAATGAAGTCGGATTTCTTCTCCAACATAAACACGATACTGGCGAGTACACAGGCTTTGGTGGCGCTGAAAGTAAAGATAAATAAATAAATTACAATGAAACAAGTCTCATCCTCATGTACAAAATTTTTGTGTATGCAAAACAACTTTTCAAAGAGTAAAATTAAAGACTTTCTCCGTGTAAAGTAGAAAGCATGAAGTAGATAGAATATTATAACAAAGTGGAAAACGCCTGGCTGCCCAAAAACGGCTACTACGCTCCAGATTTCTCTACTATTCTATAAACGTTTTTTCAACTTCACCGAATGAATTCAGTTTTCTCTGCCCCCACGAACGAGGGAAACAAACAAAAACTTCTGTACAACGTTAGCGGGG
Organism: Daptonema setosum; assembly: GCA_964036265.1. Lineage (NCBI taxonomy): Eukaryota > Metazoa > Nematoda > Chromadorea > Monhysterida > Xyalidae > Daptonema > Daptonema setosum. Next base: position 23,934,055 of record OZ038445.1, read on the forward strand.
GATTGAACCCGCGACCTGGCGCGCCGCAGTCACACGCGCTAACCAATCGCGCTACAGTGACACATGAAACATTAGGTAGTTGGAAACGCCATTTTGAATCGACCCTTGTTTCATAAAGCATCACTAGAAGGAAACCATGAAATAAGAATGAATGATAAACTTCAGTTTAGATTTACAACAGTTAAATCCATTTCAGCATGGGTGTGAGAGGCAGTAAGGTTACAAATAGAGAACTGGCTAAACGCGTATTCATTGGCAAACAACGCAAATGGAGTCCATATACGTCGGTGTACGATTTCGACCAGGTTTTTATATACTGTTTTAATTATCTGAGGAAGAAAGTAACTAAATTATAGTTTGTATCGCGATAGGGCGAGGCCAGGAAATACATCGTTAACTGATATATATTCTAGGAAACATACGTGATAAACAACACAACTTAACAATGCTGTACTATTTATGTTTGAGGGGTCTTGAACCCAAACAATCAATCACCAGCCGGACCACTTACGCACTAGGTCACTGACACAAAACGACTGTTATGCTAATCATTCCCCTAATTCAGGTGGCCGCAAAATACAGAGGTAAATCAGGTGTCTATGAGATATCGTTGCCGGCAGATCGATTAGTATCGCGAACGTTTGGTTAGTGAATAAAACAATGGTTAAAACTGTTGTCGCTTCACAAAAATCTTATAAAACACCTTGAAAATGGCGCGTATTCAAAATCAGTCCCCTAATCAATTGAGAATAACGAATTCTGTAGTATTTTGCCGAATGAATTAGCATATGCAGAACCGGTGATGTACATGTAGTGTAGCATTCAGCGGGAGCAAATTAATGGTCGATTTTGGCCATATTTGTTAATTAGTGTGCATAATTGCATAAACTTTCTCAGAATCTATGCCAAAGCTGCATGAACGTCATTTTAAGGAGGAAACCCAATTAAATTATTTTCACGGATATAAAAACTATAATTATTAAACTTAAAACTATGACTATCAATTAACTAACTATTATTTATTTTGGTTTTTTGCTCCCTTGTTGTCAATCTTTTGATACTTGCTTGAAACCAGTGTCTGTTTATGACCGAATGAAATACATACATACATACGTACATAATTATCTGAGCTTTTAGGTTACCGCAAAGAGGTATATTTCGGACGTACGACTGATTTGGAGAAACGGACGCGCCAACACGTTAATGAGCGATCACAGGAACATCTGAGAAGGTTAGCTGACTTAATCAGAGTTAATAAATAAAAATACATTTTGAAGAGAGCAGTCGAGTTAAGTGCAAAGATAAAATTTAGGATGTTAAGGGTGTTATTAAATAAATATTTACGATCTAAGGTACATAACTTAATCATTTTTCACATTACATTTATAGGTTGGTGAAGAAGCACAAACACGAGCTTTGCATTCGGTTCGGTCCAACTTGGTTTCCGAAATATCGCGAACAACGATTGCTACAGGATTACGAGAAAAAATACAGCAACCTTCCGTCGTGGAATCGACAAACGGCAAAATATTGATTTTATACAACATTTTCTGTAATTTGGAATAATTTCGTAGTGAGTAATTTCGTGTGATAATGTCGTGTGCAGCATTTATTATTGACCGTTTATAGTGAAACTTAATATTGTTTTTTTAACATTCTTATTTATCCTAATTTATATCCATGAGTAATAAAAATACGGGTAAACTTGAATGAAAACTAATAATAATAAACTTGTTTTTCGAATATTAATAGCAAAAAGAAACATGAACAAATGAAAATACAATAATTTTTCCAAACCGGGCAGCAGCACAGCGACTGAACATGTTTATTGCATGTTATAGAATAGCACTGTTCGGCTAAGTTGATTAGAACATCAAGCATGTGTCTTTAATGGATGCAGGGCAGCTAATGTTTCAAAGTTGAAACAGTTAACAATCCGACTTTTTACTTGAATCCCAGTCCCAGAGTGTCCTTTGTTTATAATGTTCCAATAATTTGGCGGAATAAGTTAAAATAAAGTTACTCCAAAAATAATACGAACCAAAAAATATAGACACAATATACAAAAAGTAGGAAAGAACATAAACCAAGAAATAACGATAAATAAAATATAATGTAAACCAACAAAGCTGGTCGTAGTACTTCATTACCGGTCGGCATCCAGACACCGCGAATCAGCTGCTCGAACGTCTTCATGATGCCACTGCCAGCGCCTGAAAAATTAAAAAATCATGTTTTTCGTATGACGGGGGCGGATAACCTACGTAAACCATCTAAGACCGTTGTATAAACCAGTTAATCCGTATAAAAAATATTTGCATAAACTGGTTAAGCAGAAAATTGGGGGGGGGGGGGGCGGAGCAACTGATTAAGCCAAACGAGGGCCGTTTTTCCATTCATGAAAAGAAACCGCCTTGTGATGATATTTTATTCAACTGAAACCAGACCGAACACCGAGCGTTTACTGAAAAACAAATTCATACGAAATAAATAAAAATTCAAATGAGAACTGATTCTCCTATAACAAAACTCGAAGCTCAAACACCAACCCTTGACGGTACCAATAAGAATGATGACGACCCACGAGTTGGGGTGAAGTTTGGCCGCGTGCTGCACACCGTGGTGAACCTGGAAATATGAAATTTAGCTATCATAATTCATTACGGATTGATCGGACAGACCGTCAGTTAGTCAGTCAATTAAGCAGGACCTTAGTCAGTCATTTCGTCAATCAGTAAGTCAATCGGTTAGTCAGTCCGAAATTCATACAGTTACAGTTTATCGGTAACCACTGATTCAGTTCAGTTGATATTTTGACAACTCATGTGAACATAATACATAAAAATAAAAGAATATAACAAAAAAGCTCACCTTATACGCACGCTGCGTTTCTTTTAAGATGGCCAGGCAGACTTTGAACGGGGTGAATTTGGCCAGTTTATATCCGAAGTCGAACGGTGAGTAGAAGACGAGGTACCTTGAAATTGAATGACTAGTTTAATTGATCGAATAACTCAATTGATTGATTGATTGAAGGACTTGATAGAATGATTGATTGAATGATCGAATAACTTGATTGATTGAATGAATGAATTGATTTGATGACTTGATTGAATAACTGAGTGTTGAATGACTTGATAGATTGATTGAATGACTTGATTGATTTGAGATTGATTAAACCCGTTCATAACTTGACGGACTCTCTTTAATCTATCATTCATGCGAAAGATGTTTAGGTCCTTTGTTTCCATAATCTTCTTGCTTCGAGAAATTACTTCGATATTTATGAACAGTGAATTCATGGAGCTCCAATGATAAATTAGAAAATACATTTGTAGTATTCAGAAGCCGGGAAAACTAGAAAACCCGGTACAAAAAAAAGTATTTTACACTTTTCACTGTGCTGAAACTCATCATCGACAATAGTTAAACGATAGACTCGCACTCTCAACGACGATTCAGATAACGACTGATTCACTCGTGGACGAGAAGGGGAAGGAAAAGTGGAACTATCCCCTCATTTGGCAGTTTCAAAAAATGAAGTTTTTTCCCAAGGGGTAGGTAAAATGGCCTAATTTCTGCCAATTCAGCCTTTATGGGAAAATTCCACCCTCTTTTGAGGATTAGGTCGCCTCCCAGCGGACTGATTTACCAACCAGATCAACGTAGCCAGCAGAATATCATCGTGTTTCTTGACAGCATTAACGATGGGTTCACCCAGCAACAGGTTACCCAGAATACCACCGGCAAAACACATCAACATCGACGACAACCAGCACGACAGAGGGTGCTTACGACTGAACAGTGTGGCACCTGCAATTTAATAATTAATTATTATAATTATTAATAATCATAAAAATTTCAAGTTCATATAAAGGGTTCGCGATTGCAACGAAAAAAAAGACCCTCCGTCTTAGCACAGTGCACGTTATCATGTGTAAAACAGTGCGGTCACACCGTAATTTTGGTTCAATTCTGGGGTGTGTAATTGATGTAGATTTTTTCGCGTTTGAACTGGCTGGAATACAGCAGGTTTATTGGCTCCAAGGGAGAGGTCAAACTTATTAATATGACGGCTCGCTGGTCAAGTGGTTAAGGTGCTAGACTCTGAAACCGCCTGGCCGGCCGCACACGGGTTCGAATCCCGGGGCCGTCACCAATAAGCCTTATGGCAGTCAAACAGAAGTGTGACCTACTGGCTGATGGTCGTTAAAGAATATGCCTTGAACATCCGACGGAGTAACTTGGAATTTGATTCCATGACATGCCTTATGGCAAGCACCATTCGTGATTGGGACCCGGCGAAGTCTTGATCCGAATGAGACAACCCAACAATAAAAAAAAAAAAAAATGTTCTAACAAGCTCATTTGACTTGCTTCAACATTATTATTACTTTTTATTTATTTTTTTACTCACCCAATCAAAGAAGTTATTGGACTATCACTATTAGAGAATTACACAACCCCGTGGGAACAAGGTGCAAATGTCCTGGTTTACACAAAACTCTGCACTGTGCTAAGAAGGCCTGTTTCTTGCTAGGATTCGAAATTACGAACTACAACTAAGTATAGCGGACGAGAACGGGAAGGAAATATGAAAATCCGCCTCTTTGGCGGTTTAAAAAAGCAGAGTTTGTTCCCCTATGGTGTAGCCTGTAAGTAAGATGGCCTGAAAACTGCCAGTTCCCCTTTCTTCACGATACGATATTACGATATTATACGATATTAAGTTTGACTAAATTCTCCTCCCTTTTGGGATTGGCTCGTCCGCCAGTGCTTACCACCAACCAGTAGCCAGATCGTTCCTGACCTCGAGGCACATGAACGTGTAGTGGGCAGCATCAAAGTACGGGAACATCTTCAATCGGCTGATCGTGGACGCCAGGTCCATCAGACTTTCCGGCGAGAAATCCATGATTTTAACCTCCGGATTCTCTCCGCTTTTCTTCTTCTTCAACGGATTCTGGACGGCCGACCGGTCGTTTATTTGGAAGAAACTGAGATAAATATTAATTTGAGATAAACCGAAATTTAATCACACAATTAATAATAGTATTTTTGTTTATTCTTTTTTCTGTTGAATTTTTTTCCAAATTGCCGCAACAGCAAGCGACAATTTTTTACGGTTTTGCGAGACTAAAAACAAAGCAACACAAAACGAATGCTGACGAATGTACTGTCGACAGTGAAACATCATCCACAATTTCAACAACAACAAAAACAACAACAACAACTACAACAACAACAACAACAACAACAGCAACAACAACAACAACAACAACAACAACAACAACAACAACAACAACAACAACAACAACAACAACAACAACAACAACAACAACAACAACAACAACATTAACAACAACAACAACAACTACTACTACAACAACAACAACAAAAACAACAACAACAACAACAACAACAACAACAACAACTGCAACAACAACAACAACAACAACAACAACAACAACAACAACAACAACAACAACAACAACAACAACAACAACAACAACAACAACAACAACAACAACAACGATAGAAACAATGAGAGAATTAAAAAGAGAATGAGATGAATGAATAAATGAATGAATGAATGAATGAAATAAAAATGAGGTACGAAAATAGTGTAAAGCCCGTATGTTGTTTCTGCAAGCATAAATAATGCCCAAAAATTCTGATAATGAAACAGCACTAGCCTCAACTCAACTCGGTTGACACCATAGCTTAACACAGTGTAGCATGGGGTGATGATGATTAATGTGCGTCTCAAAACACTGATTGTCTGATGTTTCATTATCAGAAGTTTTTTCCAATGATTTTGTTTGCAGAAACAACATACGGGCTTTACCTTCATGTTGCTCAACTTGTGAAGTTTCGATCGGAATTTATTCACTGATCGTTATTTTTGTTTGAGATGTACAGAGATAACAAGTGATACTAAAAAATAGCTCAAAGAACAAAATTTTATGGGATAATTCATCAACAAAAACTTTAAGGAAGATTAATTTTAACGCAACATAAAATTTAAAAATTTCAACAGTCGTGCCTAAAATACGACGAAACAGCAGATGGGAAGTGAAAATAAAAACAATCAGGAAAAACCAGAACGATGCCATTCTGCCGCTAAAATCTCGTTATTTCATCGGAAACCCAAACAAACCGAACAGAATTGAAAAAATATTTTTTCAAGAGCAGAAAAATATGGGTTGAAACGATCAAAACTGAACGCACACACTTCTTCAGCGTAATAAACATCAGCCACCTTTTCTGCCTAACTAAAAACCTTCCATACGTCATGTCAATGTGTGGTCAAATTGCTTTCGTTTAGGAAATGTGTAGACTGTAGATTCCTCTCCTGTATCTTGGGACACTGGCGGACGAGCCAAACCTCCAAAGGTAGAGGAATCATTACAAAGAGGGGGGAGTCAGCAGTTTTCAGGCTGTTTCACCTACACCTAAGGGAACACACTCAACTTTTTAAAATCGCCAAAGAGAGGGGAACTCAACTTTCCCATAGCTTTTCGTCCGCTAGTGTCCTGGGAGACACTCGCCTCCGTTAGAAAAATTCGCTCGTTCACCGGCAACTAGAAATTATTTCAGAAATTCAAATTCAGTCTCCTAATCAA
>OZ038445.1:23940880-23945880 GCA_964036265.1 Daptonema setosum
TTGTTTTGATGTTGCTGTGGAGGCTGTTATTGCTTTTGATGTTGTTATTGTTGCTAAAGTAACTGTGTTGTTGTTGTTGTTATAATTTACTTTTGATGTTCAGGTCACTCGTCTCCCATGGTCGGAAGTTGATCTACAAGGAGAGACCATGTTGCTCAAAGAGCAGCTCATCTGGTGTAACGAAAATGGAATCCTCACTATCAACAGTCAACCCAACGTTAACGGAGCTCCGTCGACCGATCCGTTAGTTGTTGTTGTTGTTGTTGTTGTTGTTGTTGTTGTTGTTGTTGTTGTTGTTGTTGTTGTTGTTATTTCTGTTGTTGTTGATGTTGTTGTTACTTTTATGATAAATGTTATAGTCTCGTCGGCTGGGGCTCACCCCGGTGGCTACTGTTATCAGAAAGCCTATCTGGAGTTTTTCATCAGCAACAAACACAAGTCGGCGTTGATGAAAGTACTGAGTCGGTACCCGCGCGTCAGCTATCATGTAATCGAGCAAACGGTGAGTGTGTGAGTGAGTGAGTGAAGTGATGTGAGTGAGCATCTGTAGTGAGTGAGTGAGTGAGTGAGTGAAGTGAGTGAGTGACGTAGTGAGTGAGTTCAGTGAGTGAGTGAGATGAGTGACTGTGAGTGAAGTGAAGTGAGTGAGTGAGATGAGACTCAGTGAGTGATGTGAGTAGAGTGAGTTGAGTGCAGTTGAGTGGATGTGCAGTGAATGTGCAGTGGAGTATAGAAGTCGAGTGAGTGAGTGAATAGTGAAGTGTGAGTGATTGACTGAGATGAGTAGACGTGAGGTGAGAGGATGTGATAGTGAGATGAGTGAAGTGAAGTGACGTGAGTGGCAGTGATGGTACGCGACGCGAGACGATGTCGATGAGTGAGTGAGTGTGTGAGTGACTGACTGACTGACTGACTGACTGACTGGACTGACTGACTGACTGACTGACTGAATGATTCACAGGGCGATGGTATCACCAATGACAGTCATCCCAAACATCCGAACGCGGTCACTTGGGGTGTTTTCCCCGGCCAAGAGATTATCCAGCCGACTGTCGTTGATCCGCAGGCATTCACCGCGTGGAGAGACGAGGCCTATGAGTTATGGTGAGTGAGTTAGTGAGTGAGTGAGTGAGTGAGTGAGTGAGTGAGTGAGTGAGTGAGTGAGTGAGTGAGTGAGTGATTGAGTGATTGAGTGAGTGCGTGACTGAGTGAGTGAGTCAGTGAGTGAGATTTTTTCCAGGCTAACAGAATGGGCGAAACTCTACCCGGAAGACTCTGAATCGTACAAAAACTTGAAACAGATGCACGACACGTTCTGCCTGGTGAACCTGGTCGATAACGATTTCCCTCAGGTACTGTTGTTATTGTTGTTGTTGTTGTTGTTGTTGTTGTTGTTGTTGTTGTTGTTGTTGTTGTTGTTAATGTTGTTGTTGCTGTTGTTGATGTAGTTGTTGTTGTTGTTGTTGAGAATGTTGTTGTTGTTGTTGTTATTGTTGTTGTTGTTGTTGTTGTTGTTGTTGTTGTTGTTGTTGTTTTGTTGTTAATGTTGTTGTTCAATAAAAATATATTTCAGACCACCTGTCTATGGCAACTACTCGCCGATGTGCTGGAAGAATCGAATCAATAATAATATAAAAATAATTATCATATAATTTTTAATATAATTATATTTCTCTGTACCTGTTTACTACTGTTTTTTTGTTGTTTTTTGTGATCATCCGTGACATTGATCGAACAAAATCATGTGATGGTTTGCGAAAAAACGTGACTTTTCGTTATTAAATAATGCAGTTTTGCCATTAACTGAAGTGCCACACACTACATATGTGAAAATTATATTATGCTATGAGTTACTGAATATATTAATATATTATTTAAGATCTTTCTTTATTCTTATACTTATATTTTTAAACTTTTAATTGAAATGTGTATCTTTTCTATAAAACTGTCTCTTTCCTCAAAAATCTGATCAGTATTCGTAAAAACTTTTTGTTATTATTCATTATTTTTTTTGTATTATTCTTAAAAACCTGTATTTTCATTCTTTATTAATCAGTTACTTTCACTCGTTTATTACTATATCTATATCTGATCGTTGTACTGTTTTGCCTATCATTATTGACCGTTTAGCAGTGAAATGTTACTTCTTCTATTAAAAAAACTGGGTAATTTTTCTATGATTTTTCTCACATTAATTCCGCAATGAAAATATATTATTCTAATGTTTATCCTCCTGCTAATAAACAATGTTTAATTATTACCCCGAATACCGTTCTGACGCCTTTCAATGATGTGTCAATCAAATCTCTGTGGTTCTTTAGAAAAATTGATTCCCACTAATATTTGTTTATCCGGTCAATTTTTCGTGTCTGAATATGATTTTAAATGTGTTGAACGGGATATCCAAAGAATGAAGGATCTGTCATGAAAGTGAGTATAACTTGATTCACAAATTGGAAATAAACATTGGTTTTTGACATTAAAGAAGCAGTGAAATAAGAGTAGAGGAGCTAACACATACTTCTATGCTCTGCTCACTCAATCCGTACTCAAAGACCGACTATAGTTTTCTCCATGAATTTGAAGACTTATGCACACCATATTTTATAGGTGTCAATATGATATCATAATAATTAGGACTGTTTTTAATACTGAAATGGATCAAGCACACACGCACAAGTATAATATAACGAAACATAGAGGCGCAATACGTTGTCCACATGCATGATGCAGATGCGTTAATAGTAGAAAAACGCATACGCGGAATCGTCTTGAAGAATTTTCGAATAAAATATCGCATTAGAACTCACTCGTGTAAACAAATCTTAATCGAATGCTATAGTCCATTTTCATTCAGTACACCGTTCATGATAAGAAACATAATCGACACAAATCTGATCACAACGTTGAATCTTTCATAAATATTATTAAATTTACAAATAGTGATAGCATTGATAAGTTATTGAATTTAAAACGATTAAAAGCGGCCAAGCCAAAGACCATCATTCTTATTCTTGACCAATTCGGATAAAGTAGAGACACCTCGACCTCAGTATAGCATATCCAGGGTAACTTGTTATCAAGTTGGCGCGCAGTTTAAATTAAAACTCATTCGATTTTGGCGCGTGAACTTTTTTTACAATTGAAAACGATCATTGTGCTTGATGCGTTATTGCGAATGTGCTTAATGGGTTCATGGTTTTTTTTGATAACAAGAAACCTTAACCAAACTGTATCAGAAAAAACTGACACTATCACAAATGTAAGTGTCGAATCTCTTATGTCTTATACATTTTTAATTTGTAAGAATAGATCTTTAAAATGAGGACTTTGAAACGGAATCACCTTAGAGAAAACATTTGAATACGTAACAACTATAAGTACAGCTTCCCATCAACCGAAATAAGAACTATAAAAAATGAAATGCACAATATTTCCATTGGAATCAACAGATTCATGGTTTTCCCGTTCACAACTGAACCTATGTTAAATGATTTTCCCAGTGGATTATTAATATATTGCCTGTCAGGTTTCGAACTCAGGACCATCCGGAATGGGAGGTCAGGCTCCAACCACTAGACTTCGCAGATCAGAAATAACTGAACGAAAAACCACAATCATTCATAACAAACACAAATCGAAAACTACAACACACATAATAATTATTTAATCATATACAAATTATCCATCGGCCCTATTGATTTCACTCTGGTCGGCTTGTTCCTGCTCACTGATGCATTTCCATTCGCCCTCCAGTGTCTCTTTCCATAATGATACCTGTAATAAAATACATGAACAAGAATAAGATGAACAACAGACGCTCAGAATTTGAGCGCGCGCTGTCAAAGTCGGTGTGGTGCATCAATTTCAATAGTTTAGCGTCTTGTCATTGATTAGAAAGTAAAAAATACTTAGAGACTTGCTGTGTATTTTAACATTTTTAAAGTCTCTCAAAAGATTAATTGTAGGTTGATGCTACTGATATGTCTACCCGAACCCAAGTCTAGCCTCATTCTTCATCAAACTTATCATTCACTTTTCCCCAACCTTATTATCAGCACATGATACGGCCAGTACACAATTAAAGCACGACCACGACACGTGCCAGACGACATCATCGAACTTGGGCAGTCTGATCTGCTCCCACTGCCACGCGTCCGCATCCACGTTCTTGCACTTCCAGATGATCACGCGCATGTCCTGCATGATTTTTTGTATTAGTCATAGATTTTTTTGCAAATTATCTCTTTTACTGACAAAAAAATAGGCTCAGTGCAACTTTCTAATCTAAGAAACTATGAAAAACACTGTATCGGATACCTATTGCAATATTTTGCATCTACATGAAGTCGATTATTTTTATCCCGATTTTTTTAGCCTGATTTTAGGCCTAATATCATGCTTTATGTTTCATCGTCAATTCGTTCGGTAACGTTTATAAATTTATAAATCGCGTGTATAAATTTTTGCCGTTCTTTACTAAACATGACGAGTATAGAGCGTTTCGAACACGGACTATCGACTTTTTAGGCTGCCACCCTACACACTAGATTCGACATGCTTTTAACCACCAGCAAACGAGAAGGGGAAAGAAAAGTGGAATTCCCCCTCATGGTGGTTTCAAACAGTATAGTTTGTTCCTTAAGGGGCACGTAAAAGGGTATAAGTCCTGACAATTCCCCTTCTTTAGTAATATTCCCCTCCCTAAGGATGTTTGACTCGTCCGCCAGCGCATGAAACTATCGTGGAATGTTTCATTAACCTGTCCACAGCTGGCAATCATACTGGTGCCATTAGTCAGTGCCGGTGCCCAAGCCACATCACGTACCCAATCTGTATGACCTTCCAGTACTTGCTCACATGCATACTGACCGTCTGCGTTGCATCTGAAACGAACAACAACAACAACATTAAAAGATCATCAAAAATCAACATCATTATTATTATAACAAAATTATCAACATCATCATCATCATGAACAACAACAACATTATGACTAT
>OZ038445.1:23950880-23959596 GCA_964036265.1 Daptonema setosum
CATCCATCCATCCATCCATCCATCCATCCATCCATCCATCCATCCATCCATCCATCTATCCATCCATCCATCCATCCATCCATCCATCCATCCATCCATCCATCCATCCATCCATCCATTCATCCATCCATTCATCCATCCATCCATTCATCCATCCATCCATCCATCCATCCATCCATCCATCCATCCATCCATCACTCAACAGTTTTATCCCGACAAAACGCAGATTAATCAGCGGATTCGCTGCTAGAAGAAATTTTACAGATGACTGTGCATATTATTATCCCCATTTGGTACGGTGAAAATTGATTATCCGAGTTATGGTAACTGGAAATGGGCTTTGATCGCTCATTCGACCACGGCCCGCCGCCCCTGGGCTGAGAAGAGTAATTGTGCCTATCCAATCAAGTAATCAGGTTTTGATGGTATTATACCGATTTTATAGTTATGATGGCGCGTTGCGTCGGTGTGAGATGAAATGATACATTACTGTATAAAAACATTGTTGTTGTTGTTGTTGGTTGTAGTTGTTGTTGTTGTTGTTGTTGTTGTTGTTGTTGTTGTTGTTGTTGTTGTTGTTGTTGTTGTTGTTGTTGTTGTTGTTGTTGTTGTTGTTGTTGTTGTTGTTGTTGTTGTTGTTGTTGTTGTTGTTATTGTTGTTGTTGTTGTTGTTGTTGTTGTTGTTGTTGTTGTTGTTGATGTTGATGTTGATGAAGTGGATGATGTTTTTCATCATTCTGTTATAAGGGTAGTGCGCTTTGATGGCTTCAGCAATAACGAAGTTCCAGTAAAAAAGATTATATTGTGGGTATGGTCGGCTCATGAGATTATGAATAGTGATGAGAGTCCATCTTACTCAGGATTATCAGTACACAGATTATGAACCCAAAAAACTCGAGACTTGATTGTAATGCGTCACTCCCCCATCCCCCGTAATCATTATCATTCACAACGGCTAAAAGACTTTTTACTCACTCACTCACTCACTCACTCACTCACTCACTCACTCACTCACTCACTCACTCACTCACTCACTCACTCACTCACTCACTCACTCACTCACTCACTCACTCACTCACTCACTCACTCACTCACTCACTCACTCACTCACTCACTCACTCACTCACTCAAGCGAAAATGCGTCGTTTTGTCACGTTAAAATGTTTTTATGCAAAATAAGTCATCAGTAAATCTTGTTTAAATGGTCGGTTTCATTGTATCTAGAATACTATTCCTTAAATGATTCAAACAAGACGAACCAAGCAAACTAATCGTATACAAATAATTTCTCAAGGAGTCTGTAAATAAAATTTCCATACACCTGTTCGGAAAGGTTTATCATAATCGACTATAATGAACTATTATTGCGGATGCTGAATAATCTTCAACGTATTTACATATTTAGAAGCCTCCACTGACTCACAATTTTTATAGTCTTCCTTCACACTTCATTATGTGACTGAGTTCGATGTCGTGCAAGCTTTCGGTGATTTGTAAAACTAAGAAAACAAATTAAGACAATATACATCGACATATGCAGACATCGAATGGGAGAGTCGCATTGATCTAATTGCATATACATATCTTTATTTTTTTTAAACTGCATGGAAAAGTTTAACTAAATAAAAAAACAGCGCGCATCCAAGTTCTGTATAATAATCACTTCAAAACACTACATATTTTTTTACCTTTTGTGGTCTTACTGTTTTCCAACCAGAATACTCCGACACTAAATACGTTTGTAAAAAAAATCCGCAAAATAAAAAATACGAGGTAAAAAAATTTTGAATAAAATTCACAGGGAAAAAAGGCGCGCATTCAAGTTCAGTCGCCTAACCAATTGTGAGCGTTACAATACAAAGTAATATGGCCTCACTTTTATCTGCAATCATTTGAAGATTATCTTGATCCAAGCATGATAATCGGCTGACCAAGATAATCCTGTTGATCAGTTCCGTCGGACGGCTGGGATTACAGCCTATTTTTAGATACTTTCCCAATCTTCTTTGGTTAAAAATACACAACCAAATGCACTAGCGGGCGAACGGAAAAGTGGGAAAGTGGAATTCTCCCCTCTTTGGCAGTTGATAAACAAAGTTTGTCCATTTAGGTGTATGTATAAAGGTCTCACAACTGCTAATTCGCCTCTCTTTGAACATATTTCCCTCCGTTTGGTGGCTCGTCCGTCAGTGATCACATGCATAAACAGTCAGTGAGTTCCTTCTTTAATCCGTCTATCAATCAATCAAAACAGATGTTGAGTCATTCGGTAGGTCGACTCGACAGTCATTCAGTCAGTCAGTCAGTCAGTCAGTCAGTCAGTCAGTCAGTCAGTCAGTCAGTCAGTCAGTCAGTCAGTCAGTCAGTCAGTCAGTCAGTCAGTCAGTCAGTCAGTCAGTCAGTCAGTCAGTCAGTCAGTCAGTAAATCAATCAGTCAGTTATTCGTCAGTCAGTCGTCAGTTAGTCAGTCAGTCAGTCAGTCAGTCAGTCAATCCGTCAGTCACTCAGTCAGTCAGTCGGTCGGTCAGTTAGTCAGTCAGTCGGTCAGTCAGTCACACAGACAGTCACAGTCTCGTGAGTCAGTCGGTCAGTCATTCACTAAATAAGGTTATACGATTTTTGATAGTCGTTTGTGTGAGTAATGGTTTTCATGATCCGTAACAGGTCAACCGTAAACTGGCTGTAAATGAAAATACTGTACATAGGCATCATCCCTTATAATTCTAGGAGTACTAAAAAGAAAAGAAGATAAATTCGAATGGATAAAATCTTTAGTGGGCGTTGTTTGTTTTGTCATTTTTTTAAACAGCATCCAGAATATTTTTGTAATATTAGTCAAAAATAAGATAAATTACATAGTACATAACTATGTATAATGCACCCTTTATTTCAAATATCACCTCCAACTTATCCCCCGTTGTTTTTGGGTTCTTTTTGAAAGGGTGTCTTGACATTTCAACAGCACAAATTGATGAAACTATTCCATCGCTTGAACAACAATAGTTTCTACACTTGTTCCTAGAGAACCCCATATAATAATAACTTGGTTCAATCATGCGAGAGCATTCTCGAAAAACCGCATTCTCGAAACCGCATTCTCGAAAACCGCATTCTCGAAAACCGCATTCTCGAAAACCGCATTCTCGAAAACCGCATTATCGAAAACCGCATTCTCGAAAACCGGATTCTCGAAAACCGCATTATCGAAAACCGCATTCTCGAAAACCACATTCACGAAAACCGCATTCTCGTAAACTGCATCTCGAAAAGCATATTCTCGAAGCTCTGATTATAATCTCCGAAAATAAAAATAAGTGTTTGACTCTAGACTTTGGCTTAGGCTTAGGATAACACACCGTCTAATCTCTAACCCTCTGAAAGTTCCGCATCATAGAATAGTGTGATGATAATTCCGGAAATTGCGCCTACCCCCCCCCCCCACTTCAACATTCCACTAACAGACGAGGGAAGACCGAAAAAGCGGAATTCCTCCCTCTTTGGAAGTTTTGCACCGTAAGGTGTAGGTAAAATGGACTCAAAACTGCCGATTCCCCCTTTTTTTGAAGAAATTACCCTCCTTTTGGAGATTCGCTCGTCCGCCAGTGTACCATTCTCAAATGATTGGGAGACTGAAATCGAAAGCAAGTTATTCTTCGGACCTTGGTCATTTCCATACTTGCACAGGCATACATATCATACCGTACCCTACATACTTTATGTCTGTTTGCATGTAAATGGGGTAAAAGATCATCAAGAAAATAGATGCGCATTCAGTTTTAATCAATTAGAATGCTATATGGATCATGATTTTATTGGTTGCGTGGCATTTAGGGCGGCAACAGTTGGTGATAAAATGTTGTAGTGTCGGATCGGTCTGCCTCATATTACACAGGTTTTAGTATTGGAAGTGGGCGAAGTTACATATATGAATGGTTTCACCACTTCCCCCTCCAAATCTAATTGTAAGAATGACGTAATAATAATTGTATCATATATCGAGGATCATCGAAAGCTTCCATTTGAATATATCATTCTCTAGGATTTTGTTCCGAATCAAATGAATTTTTATTTCTGTCTGTCTGTCTGTCCTGTCTGTCTGTCTGTCTGTCTGTCTGTCTGTCTGTCTGTCTGTCTGTCTGTCTGTCTGTCTGTCTGTCTGTCTGTCTGTCTGTCTGTCTGTCTGTCTGTCTGTCTGTCTGTCTGTCTGTCTGTCTGTCTGTCTGTCTGTCTGTCTGTCTGTTGATTGTTCGTAATTCAGACAGTCACTAATTTTTTTTGTCCTTCAGTCAATCTCACTGTCACGTGTGACCTTTTTTCATCATGTATTTTCTTGTTTTATGGTGAGAAACTCTTTTTGACGGGACTCCCCCATTCAGGGAACCCAATAACGACCATCCTACATATATGAATGATCCTTGTCACATTTCGGAGTGACATGCAAAAATCGTTCCGGTCACAATGCCTTGAGTGAGTGTGTGAGTGAGTGAGTGAGTGAGTGAGTGAGTGAGTGAGTGAGTAAGTAAGTGAGTGAGTGAGTGAGTGAGTGAGTGAGTGAGTGAGTGAGTGAGTGAGTGAGTGAGTGAGTGAGTGAGTGAGTGAGTGAGTGAGTGAGTGAGTGAGTGAGTGAGTGAGTGAGTGAGTGAGTGAGTGAGTGAGTGAGTGAGTGAGTGAGTGAGTGAGTGAGTGAGTGAGTGAGTGAGTGAGTGAGTGAGTGAGTGAGTGAGTGAGTGAGCGGCATGCATTCGATTACAGTTTGCCCATCATCTGTGAATATTATACCTGACTGTGCTGTGATCAGTCAGTAAATTCATCGCGTAGTCCAGAATGGAATACAGCGTACTTTATTGACTAAACTACATCAACAATTGACAGTTCATGTCCGAGTGACCAAAACTCGCATGGTGTTTCTTTGAATAAAACATAAAAACGTCCGAATAGTGAAAACATTTGGAATGGCGCACATACATTCAAATTCAGTTTCATGATTAATCGGGCTATGCTATCCTACATAAAAAGGGGCTTCATAATTCCTGTATGCGGGTGGAGATTTCAGACGCAGCCGAAATCGTTCATTACCAGTCTGAATCAGTAACCGTTTACAATTCATTATACTTTATCTATTTTTTTAGATCATATAGGTTGCTTGCTGCTCATGTCATCTACGTATGCAACTCTTGATGCCGTCTTTCTAGGGTGCAAAAATATCTTTTTTAAAATCCAGTCTGTTTTTCAAATGAACAGCTGTAATGTGCATTCCACTGGTCATGCAAGCCATTTACCCTGTGCTCACGTGGTCTATTGGTTGAAGCACTGGCGGACGAGCCAAACCTCTAAAGGGAGGGGAATCTTTCTAAAGAGGGCGGAATCGGCGGACATTAGGCCATTTTACCTACACCGTAAGAAACCAACTCTACTTTTGAAACCGGCAAAGAAAGGGAATTCCACTTTTCCCTCTCCTTCACGTGGTCAATTGGCTACATGAAGACGGTTAGCTTCTTCTTCATGTACATCAGGTTCAATCACTGACGGACGAGCCAAACCTCCAAAGGGAGGGGAATTTTCATCAAAGAGAGGGGACTTGTCAGTTCTGAGCTCATTTTACCTACCCCTTAGGGAACAAATTCTACTTCCTGAAAACGCAAGAGAGGAGGGAATTCCACTTTTCCCCCTTCTTTTCGTCCGCTAGTGGGTTCAATGCGTATGCTAACGTGAAGCCTATTGTTTTGATCCGAAGATAATTATTAGGAACCAGTTATTCATTTAGTTGATTAGTGCTCGGTCTAGGTATCTAATAATCAGAGAAGCTGTTAGGTTGCATCAATAAAAACATACCCGATATCATGACGTACTGGCGGACGATAATGGGTGGGAAAAGTGGAATTCCCCCTATTATTGCGTAAAAACAATCACACACGCAATAGCCGAGAAGAAAACGCGTATCTACTGATATTAAGTCGCAATACGGCCTGCGAGTGGCACACTCTCAAATTTAGTCCTCTAATCAATTGTTAACCCTATAATCAGAGATGATATATTTATAGCCGACTAAGTTTTATAGGTCATTTACGTTTCGCCTCGTATATCTTTAGACACTGTGCTGTTTAGTGGTGTGATCATTCACTCGTACAAGTATGTACATACGTTATAGGCTTCCTGTTTAATTGCGCCAAGTCTAGTCAGATATTAAAGATTTCCGTAATATTGATTATATGATAACTGAGTCATTTAATAAATTAATAATACTAAACCAAATAGTACCATCTATTTATAGTGGTCTTCCAACAAATATATACTATCGTAAGAAGGCTTGTGACTGTTGTTGTTGTTGTTGTTGTTGTTGTTGTTGTTGTTGTTGTTGTCGTTGTTGTTGTTGTTTCTTTAACTTTCTTTTTTTGTTGTGATTCTCATCGGTTCACACCGAAGATTTTTCTCAGAATTTATACTATATACCAGAACAATCCCTTCGAGCCTCCAGATGTCTTTACATGCATGGCGAAATCTCACTCAGGCTTTCATATGAAAACTCCCAGGTCCAATCAATTGAGACAACTTTAAGAAACCTGGAACTACCCACGACGAACGTGACATTATGAAAGCTCCTATTAAAAACTCCCAAATGAAACCCACTGCATTGGTTGATTTTCACGTAGCCAGCACGATTTGGACAGAAAATTGTAGGCTCAGAAGGTCTCATTCGGAGATTAGTGGATAAGAAACAGGATGATCTCACCCTTACTGTACCGTAAAAGGTGCTCTGCGTGGTACATAGTTCACGGAGGTAGCGACTCGTTAGATTATCTACTGGGTAGTCACGTTCTATCATTACAGTAAAGAAATGTCTCACTTTAAAGGACTCAGCTTAGTGGATTTCTCTATTTTTCTTCAGAAACTGAATTGGAAGACTTTATAGACGTTTTGAATAAGTTCTTGACCGTCCTGTGGGTGAGTTAATCAGTGGATGTTAAACCAGATTATCTTATATGTAGTACTGTGCCCTCACCGTATGCAGTGGTCTGCCTGCGAGGTTAGAGGTAGCGACTATCACGTTTCATTACCTACAGTGAGATTCAGTTTAAGTGGTTCCTAAGATTCAAGTGCAATTGTAGTGATAAAAAGTTTTCTTCTTCTTCACTGAATGTTCTAAATTACTGACGAAATTAGGGATTTGTGATTCCACAATGGTGCTTTCACACTGGTCAGTGAGAAGTCACTCACTCACTCACTCACTCACTCACTCACTCACTCACTCACTCACTCACTCACTCACTCACTCACTCACTCACTCACTCGACTCACTCACTCACTAGCGCACTCACTCACTCACTCACTCACTCACTCACTCATTCACTCACTCACTCACTCACTCACTCACTCACTCACTCACTCACTCACTCACTCACTCACTCACTCACTCACTCACTCACTCACTCACTCACTCACTCACTCACTCACTCACTCACTCACTCACTCACTCACTCACTCACTCACTCACTCACTCACTCACTCACTCACTCACTCACTCACTCACTCACTCACTCACTCACTCACATCACTCACTCACTCACTCACTCACTCACTCACTCACTCACTCACTCACTCACTCACTCACTCACTCACTTCACTCACTCACTCACTCACTCACTCACTCACTCACTCACTCACTCACTCACTCACTCACTCACTCACTCACTCACTCACTCACTCACTCACTCACTCACTCACTCACTCACTCACTCACTCACTCACTCACTCACTCACTCATGGTCACTCTGCAAACTGACTTGCCATGGGGCGGAAAAGAAAAGCGTCAGATCCAGAACGACTTTTTCGTAGACTCAGTAAACAAAGATGATTCTGGCTTTCCTGCCCATTGAACATCACCTTTCCACATAATTGGTAAAAGTGTGATGATTGGCCAATATTTAAGAACTCAACTCAAATCACCAGATGTTATAACACACTACATTTAAAGCAGAAGGATATGATTCACGGGCAGAAAACCTGGAATGTATGTATACCACTCACTAGAATCTCGGAATGTCTTTTTATCATATGCCAGGTCACGAACCCCCAGGAACCTCTGATGACCCGATTCCGAGGCGGGCTTCCTATACCACTAGACTAAGCAGTTCAGAATTATTTGACTATGTAATTTTTTACAGGTTACTCCATAGCAAAGTTTCTGAAGAGCTTCTTGAGATTCAAGTGAAAATTGACACGTTAACGTGCCCAACTCAGATGTGGATTGAGTCGGAGTCAATTCGGAGTGAGTTAGTCGTCAAGAACTCTAATATACATGTATAAAAAAATGTTTATATTTCATGGGCATATTTATTAATTTGCCTCTACAGTGAAGATTAGACAGTAATCAATTTTTGTACTGCACGAGTTTATTATAGTTTCAACGTCATTTGCTGTGCTCCGCCCTTGTGTTTTTCTTATTCATTATCATATCATGAATATGTAATTAGACTCACTGACGACCGAGCTAATCCTCCAAGGAGAGGGGAATTTCTTCACAGAGGGGGATTGGCAGTTTTCAGGCTCTTTTTTATCTACACCTTAGAGAACAAATTCAATTTTTTTCAAACCGCTGAAAAGGGGGAATCCAAGTTTTCCACCCCTTCTCGTCCGCTAGTGGATGGATTTAACAAACAAGTGGGTCAATTCCTTGGTATATAAAACAACAGACGGCCGACATTTTTAATTTGTTAGC
>OZ038445.1:23959796-23969796 GCA_964036265.1 Daptonema setosum
TCGGTCCTCATTATAACTCGCACTCACTACTCACTCACCCACTCGCTCACTCACTCACCACTAACTCACTCACTCACTCACTCACTCACTCACTCACTCACTCACTCACTCACTCACTCACTCACTCACTCACTCACTCACTCACTCACTCACTCACTCACTCACTCACTCACTCACTCACTCACTCACTCACTCACTCACTCACTCACTCACTCACTCACTCACTCACTCACTCACTGGTTTCAGTTTGACGCCGGTGATGAGATTAAGCGCGGTGCCTTCTACCGGCCCGAAGGGGCACGTTTGGGCAAACGAGGCTTTTTCCGTCCCGAAGGTGCCCGGTTAGGCAAAAAGGCTTTCTACCGACCTGAGGGAGCGCGTTTGGGCAAAAAGGCGGCTTTTTACAGACCCGAGGGCGCACGCTTGGGCAAACGGGCTGACGACATGGACCGATCGGTACGATTCTATGGCTCACGTTCGCGTTTGGGCTAAACACGTTTGGACAACACTTCGTCCAATCGGTGGAATATAGAGTTTTGTGACTTGGTTGAGCGCACATTGTTTTTGTACACACCACCAACAAACAACAATAACAACAACAACAACAACAACATCAGTATTACATAGAACATTCATCATTATCACAGTCATTAACAACAACAACAGCAGCAACATTATCAACAACACGCACACACATCACCACTAAACAACGACAAAAATAGCAGCAGCAGCAACAACAACAGCAACAACAACAAAACAACAACAACTGTGATTCGACAAAATAACTGATTATGTATATCATTTCCCGCAATTATGTAAACCTTTACCTAGTCATGATGCATATTGATATATAACCTATAACACTTGTCCAACCTAATGTTTCATTGTTTCATATATTTATCCAGTGGTCGATTGTCTGGTCTTGATGAGGTCGAGTGTTGCAGTAATGGATGAGAAGGTTTAGGCTAAGGATGAGGTCAGGCTTAGGCTTAGGCTTAGGATAGGGTTAAATTGAACATCAAACAAACTTTTCAATGTTTTGTTCCATTGTTGTCACGCTTTTCATTCAGCATTAATTTTATGGTTTCATAAAGGACACCATCTCATCTGCTATTATACTACCTAAATTTGTGGTAGGCTAAGTGAGACTGGTTTGTTAACCTACGATGCTGACCTTCTGGCAGCCAGCACGCGAAACGCAAAGCCGACAAATCCGTAAATCCATTCGCACAAGCACACACGCACATGAAAGTTATTCTTGAATATTCGAATAAAATGATGAGAAAATCGGATGGATAGATTTAAATCAGTGATAAAAAATCGGCGTCTTTTTAACGAATGATTGGTTGGCTGAGTGCGTGAATAAGTGAGTGAGTGAGTGAGTGAGTGAGTGAGTGAGTGAGTGAGTGAGTGAGTGAGTGAGTGAGTGAGTGAGTGAGTGAGTGAGTGAGTGAGTGCATGAGTTAGTGAGGGAGTGAATGAGTGAGTGAATGAGTGAGTGAGTGGGTGAGTGAGTGAGTGAGTGAGTAAGTGAGTGAGTGAGTGAGTTAGTGAGTGAGTGAGTGAGTGAGTGAGTGAGTGAGTGAGTGAGTGAGTGAGTGAGTGAGTGAGTGAGTGAGTGAGTGAAGTGAGTGAGTGAGTGAGTGATCGAGTGAGTGAGTGAGTGAGTGAGTGAGTGAGTGAGTGAGTGAGTGAGTGAGTGAGTGAGTGAGTGAGTGGGTGAGTGAGTGAGTTAGTGAGTCAGTAAATCAGCGTAAAAAGGACATTCCTGTGGTTCTTGGTAGATAGATTAATCCATTCGGGAATACAGTAACCCGTATATATTTTGAAATGCTTTTTATTTTATTTTCATAACGTAACTTGATTAAATTTCAGTGATAAACGTTCAGCCAGGTACTATAAGCATGTTTGCGTAACTTCCATTACTGATATAGCTTGGTCAGGGTATCTTGTTACTCATATTTTTCTGAAAACCTTATACTGAACAATCAATAAGTTGAGCATGTTTAATATTATGTTATACAAATGAAGTGTGAATAGCTGAAATTTTTTAATAAGTTTGAACGCGCGCCGAAATTTGAATGCGCGCTAAAAGGATTACGGTAAAAACTTCGGAGTAACGAGAAACTGTGACCAGACTTTATCAATTGATTATACAAGAAAATCCAATGGAAAAAATGTGGGAAAAAGTGTGCACATTCGGGAATACCGTAACCATCGGAAGTACCGTAACCCTGACTGCCTAACGTCAGCCATGCCAACCCAACCGTTCAAACTTCACTCAACCTTTATGATGATACAGAGTTTGACACATAATTTGGAACAAATGTATTTCTTACTAGTAATGAAAAATCCTTAACTTTTTTTATAGTTTTAGTTATTTTAAAGAACGGCGGATCAATTCTGTTTTAACATTTCATTCTGCAATTATCAATTTGGTTGTTTGTACGGCTTCGGATTAAGCGTTATACTGTAAAAACGTCCACGAAAAAATACCGTCTTGCATAATTCTATAATAAATTGGTGGTTACTTGTTCGAAATTTTTCAGGACGTTGATTTTGTTTAGTGGCGGATGAGATGGTGGGTTGGTTAGTTGGCGGCTAGTCGGTTGGGGCTGAATGGGCTGTTTTTTATGTGGTGGCTTTTCGGTTGGCTGGTTTGTCTATTAGTTGTTGGATGGTTTAATCGGTCGGTTGATCGATGGATTTGTTGGCTGGTTGATTGGTTGCAGAGCTGGTTGTTCAGTTGGTTAACTGGTTTTCGGTCGTTCGATTGGTAGGTTTGTAAAAGGGAAATGCTTGGTCAGTAAGTATATTATCTGATTGCTCGGTCGGTTAGCTTGTGAATGAATGACTGGGCTGATGATTGGTAGTTTGGTCGGTGAGTCGGTCGTTCGGTCGGCTGTTCGCTTGGTTTGATTGGTCAGTTTTGGAAGGTGGGCTGGTTACCCCAGTAGTTGGTTTATTAAAAGATAAACTAAGAATTTTAAACATTGTTATAATACCGTAGTATACAATAAACCTACCGTAATATTTTTGGTTACTGTATTCCCGAATGGATTAATCGGTCTACCGAATACCCTTGAAATTGAATTGAAACATTCATTAGTCAGTTTTGTCCCTGATCAAGTTGAAGTTTTATTCGTGGGAATTTTGCGTTTATTAAAAAAACATTTATTTTTACCAAAAGTAAATTTACGAAAGAAAATAATCTTCTATTAATCTCATCAACTAAAATAAGAATATCTTTACGTCATCATGGCCCACTTTGAAGTCTCCTCTAATGTGGGTTTGAACACGGAATGGCGCTCGGCCGACGGTCATCCATGTAACTTCTCTGTTAAGGTTGGTGGAGGCACTGGCAGACGAGCTAAATCCCCAAAGAAGGGAGGGGAGTTTCTCCGAAGAGGGGGAATTGGCAGACATTGCACTTTTGTCGCTTCCCTCGTCAAGTGGTTAAGGCGTCGGCTTCGCTCGCCGACGTTTCTGGCTCGAGCCCCGGGTTGTGACACAGCGCATTCAAGAACGTTGTTGATGATCAGTGATTGTCATTGTAAATCGGATGACCGTTATTTCACTATTGTGACTTGGTATCCTACTTTGCTATTATGGCATAACAACTGAATAAATTTGATTTAGATTTTTTTGGGATCCGAACCCCTTATTGATCGACCCCTAATCGACCGACCCTAATTGAACGTTCGGTTATGGGTCTATTCCAATTTGGTGTTCGTCGGATTCCAAAAGTGCAATCCAGCCGTTTATTTTAATACGAAAAAACCGTTTTCAGCTGTTTGTCAACGCGATCAACATCTTCGATCTGTACCACTGGTTGGATGCGCGACGCCTGTCGTTTGATGCGAATAGATACAGTATTAAGCTTATCAAGGAACAAGAGACTGTAATCGAAGCCGGCAAGGGAGATATCGACGTGAGACAGGTGAGCGGGAGCGGAGATTGAAAGGATTATAGTGTGTGTAACCACCAGCAAACGAGAAGAGGGTAATCAGGCCTATCTTGGTTTCCTTATTTTATTAAAAATGTCAGCTCCTGGCTCGACCCGGGTAACGGGTTGTCAAAATCTTCCTGAGAGGTAAATTTATCAGGTTTAAGTGAAATCGGTCGTTAATTGTTTAATTGACTCACTCCTCACTGATTCATAGACGTCGTCAACTGATTTCTTAAATATACAGGTTATGACAGAACCTGATTGGCTGTCTAATTGGATAAACGACTGACAAAATTTTCCAAGTTACTGACTATTTTTAACTCCGTCATTTCATTCACTCGCTCACTCACTCGCTCATGCACTGACTCATTCACTCACTCACTCAATTACCCATTCATTTACTTATTTATTCATCAGTTAATCGATAATCAACATCTGCCCTATGATGACCTGCGTCACTTCAATCCTTACTTCACGCAGCCGACATCTGTGCAGGACGATTTATACGTTGGTGCTAAACAATTCAGTCGAGAAAAATTACCTGCCATAATTTTTGTGTTTTTTCTTAGAAATGCATCAAAATGTCCCATTACGAAGTTAAAAAAATTTCAAATTTACGTAATTAACATCTGAAAGGTGATTAACTTTAGTATATTACAGTTACAATGATATTTCTCAGGAAATTGTCGGCCAGAAAGTGGTACCCAATACATATTCGTAACAGCCACCCACTAAAGACGGAGGAAGATATGAGTAGATGAATCTGACCCTTTTTGCAGTTTCAAAAAAGACAAAACATTTCTTAAAGTGTGAGTAAAACGGCTTCAAAATTATTGATCAGCCTCACTAGCGGACGAGAACGGGTGGGAAAAGTGAAATTCCCCCTCGTTGGAGGTTTCAAAAAGTAGAATTTGTTCCTTCAAGCGTAAGTAAAATGACCTAATTCCTGCCGATTCCTCCTCTTTGGTGAGATTCCCCTCCCTTTGGACGTTCCTCCGCCACTGATTCTTGACTGTCTGCAGATGCAACACGAACATCATCGCCCCCCTCGTCGTCACATGTCCAGCTGGCTACTCGTCTATATACAGGGCGTGTCCGATCAGGTGCCCAATCATGATGAGCTCTTTCTCAGCTACGTCCCACCCGGCGTCATGGTTAGTTTTGTCTTTCCTAGTCAAGTGCGTAACACGTCAGTCTACGGATTCAAAATTCTCTTCGACTGCTCCTCATCAAGTTTTTTCTGCGATGACTCCGTCTCCGAATATAATTTTTCTGCTTGGAATGCTCCAAATACGCTTTTTCACTTTACAGCGTCACATGACCCGTGTGAAAACGGAGCGCACCGTCACTCAAGAGGAGCATGGAGAACTGGAGAATTTTCGCTCCGTCTACGCATTTGATCCGCAACTGATGACGTCATCACAACGTCATCGATTGTCTCGATTCAAAAAGTCATTTGACATTTGGTCGGAAGGTTGGTCTATTGGTTTCATGATTTGCACGATTCAATTTTTTTGATTGAGTGGATGAGTGATTTACTTATTGAGTGAATGAATGAGTGACTGATTGAGTGAATGAATGAGTGATTGATTGAGTGGATGAGTGATTGATTGATTTAATGAATGAGTGATTGATTGAGTGAATGAATGACGGACTGATTGAGTGAATGACTTAGTGATTGATTGAGTGAATTAACGATTGATTTTATGAATGCTTCTGATGCTGACTGATTGAGTGAACTACGAACTGACAGAATGTTTGATTGAGGGAATGATTGATTGATTGACTCGCGGTTTGACTGACTGTCCGACTAGTTGAGTCAATGAATGACTGATAATCGATAGACTTTGGCGGAGGCTCACTGCCTGACTGATTGATTGGCTGTTTGACTGGGTCGGTTGACTGATTGATTGTTTGATATATTGATTGAACATGACAGACCGATTATGTGGTTTGGTTGAATGACTGACTTTCGGACTGCGATTATGATCGCATGGAAAGGATGATTGGGTCGGTTGACTGTTTGATATATTGATTGACTGTCTGTCCAACTAATTACGGACTGTCTGTCAGACCGAACCGGATGTAAAAAATCGGTTGTAAAAAGCGGTAAATTTAAGACTGAATGACTGATTGATAGACAGTTGGTCACCAGAAAAGCTGAAAAAATTGTCTGACAAGATGTGTTCACATAAAATAAATAAGAAAAAATTTCAGCCGACCGATCAATAAAACTGAAGATGTCAGAGTGGCTGGTGAACAACATAACGGCTCCGATTCACGAAAAACACGCCCAATTATGTCATTTGGCTGATGAGCATAATGCGAAAGGTAAAATATTTTTAACTTGGGCTTTTCCATTAACTGAAGTCATAAGGTACACTAATACCATATCAGAATGGTGTTTTCGTAGAATAAGAGAGTTGAATGAACTGACGGGCAATGGCAGAAACCCCAGAGCAATGCGTTAGGATCTGTGTCTAAGTCAGGTTTCGAAATTAGGACCGCCGGTTTTCGAGGCCGGCGCCCTGCGCACTAGACTAGACATGCGACAGGTATAGTTCAATTAAGATTTCTTATTCCTCAGACCCAGGGGTGGGCCGGGTTTTTTGGCGTTTTGCAGGGGGTGGGGGGGGGTGCCGACAGAAAATCCCATTTTACCCGACCTGTCCAAAAAGTGGGGGGGGGGGGGTCAGGTCGGGTAGGGGGGGTAGAAAAAAGAATTTTTCGCAAAAAACGCTTGTTTTTGCTAAAAAAATCTTCTATTATAAGGTATAAACATCACATATACCGGTTTTTTCAGGTTTTAACCAAGAAAATTGACCCAGAAAACGTGTTTCTTTGAAAAAAAATTCTCACAGCCAGAAAAGTTTTTAAAAATGAGCTTCAAAATCGAGGTTTTGAGGCCGATGTTCTCAAAAACCCCCTACCCCCCCCCCCCCCTCTCTGCGGTCCACCTCTGCTCAGACCAGACTTCTACTTTCTGTCAACAGTTGACGCCTGTCTAGTCTAGTGCGTAGGTCGCCAGCCGCGGGAACTGGTGGTCATGGTTCGATGCCATACTTGAGGCACAGATCCTGATATGGTATTAGTGTGCCCTGTTGGCTTGCAGGATGAAGAAGTTACAGTGAGAAAATTCAAGTTTTTTTAGTTCCTGCTCATCACACCGTAAATGAACATCGCTTAAAGGTACGACGACACATTCTTTCAGGTGGCTGGTGGATATCTACTTCATCACTCAACGACCGGTTCAAGAGTATACCTGAAACACAGGTGTACTGCGATAAAAAATGGCGTGCCTTACTCTATAGTTTCCTATTCGGCCCACTACTCCGCAGTCCGGCGACGGTGGTCGCCAAGAACAACTTCCCGAACAACACCACCGTCACTGTTAGTTTTTTTTCAGTTTTTTCTCATGTTTTTTTATAAAAAAATTTGGTTTTGTTTTTAAATTTTTTTGTTTGTTTTTTATTTTTTTTGTTTTTTTTTCGCCTTATCAGTAATCGCCAAGAAAAACTTCCCGAACAACACCACGATCACTGTTCGTTTCGTAATATACTCAAACTCGAAGAGTTTTTGGGTGCGCTCTTTTTAAATCAAAACTGATTTCTGAGTGCGCGTTACAACTGTAGTTTAATGATGGTTTACTGTTTTGTTGTTGTTGGTTGCTGTTGTTGTTGTTGTTAACCTACGCTGTTTTACAGGTGGAAAACCGTGTTGCTGTTGTTGTTTTTGATGTTTCTAGTGTCAGTGTTTCTGTTGTTGTTTTGTTGTTGGTTGTTGATGTTATGTTTCTTGTTATTGTTTTTCTTGGTTGCTGTTAGGTGGAGAACCTACGCACGCTGGCCGTTGAGGTTGAGCCAACGTCAGTCAACGATCAGGAGGTGTTTCTCATCGAAAAAGCCATCCGGTTGTCCGGCATTTTTAGCGTTCTTAAGTATAAAGGTTGAGGAGTGTGATGACTGAGTGAGTGAGTGAGTGAGTGAGGAGTGTGAGTGAGTGAGTGAGTAAAAGATTAAGTGGGTGAACAGAGTTCAAGGTTGTCATATTTGTTGTTTTTATGGGTACTGTTTTGGCTTCTTTTTTTGTTATTGTTGTTTTTATGGTTCTTGTTGTTGTAGTTGTTGTTGTTGTAGTAGTTGTTGTTGTTTTTTGTAGCAGAAGTAGTTGTTGTTTTTGTTTTTATGGTTATTGTTGTTGTTTTTATGGTTATTGTTGTTGTAGTTGTTGTTTTAGTAGTTTTTGTTGTTATTGTTGTTGTTGTTGTTAATATAAAATGATTTTTTTATTGCAGCACGGGCGTACTCGGCGGCCGACATTCGCATGGATAACCTGAATGTTCACTCGCCGGAGGGGGCACAGTTCTTCCGACCCACCATCTACGTCAGGTGCATACATTTCCTTTTCCCTTTCCGTATACCCTATTTTGTTGTTGTTGTTGTGGCGTTTAATGTTGTTGTTGTTGTTGTGGCGGTTGTTGTTCTTGTTTTATATGCTGTTGTTGTTGTGGAGGCGGTTGTTGTTGATGTTGTTGTTGTTGTTATGGCGGTTGTTGTTTTGGCGATTGTTGTTGTTGTTGTTGTTGTTTGTGTTGATGGTGTTCTTGTTGTTGTTGACGGTTTTTCCGACCCAACATCTATACGTCAGGTCCAAACATTTCCTTTTCCGTATACCCTATTTTGTTGTTGTTGTTGTGGCGTTTAATGTTGTTGCTGTTGTTGTTGTTGCTTTATATGGTGGTGTTGTTGCTGTTGACGATAAATGTTCACTCTCTGGAGCAGAGTACGTTAAAAAAAACAATTGGCCCAATTGTTTTTTTTCTTGTTTTTTTTGAACGAACTCGAAAAACATCGAAAACTTCAAAATTTCAACGAAAAAATTATGCCGAAATTTATTGTTTTTCGGCATTGGCAAAAATTCAACATTGAAAGGGTAAGAGATAATCACTATGATCCACCAATCCGCCGGGTTCGGGTACTAAAATTTTTTCGGCTTTGTATTTTGGGATGGAAATAAAAGCAAACTGTTATTGTATTGATTCGATTTGTCATCAACTCATCATTAAACTTGTGTATGTGATCTTTATATTATGTGTATTCATTCGTCGCATTCAGGTGGTAAACTTATTACAAATAACAACAGCAGAATGTGGTGCTATCGGCAGTATTGTTTTTATTGCCCTGCGCCTGCCGAATGCAATGCAACAAATTAAGTGTTGTAGAAAAACGAGAAAAGACATCGGAATAAAATTTCAAAGAACCTGCCAGAATACCGGCCAAGCGAAGCCAAGTTCAACTTACCAACCGCACGATTCATTGATCAATTTCTTTAGCAAAAAATCAAGAGTAAGCTCACTGATATCATTATTGACCAAGTGATTTTAATTAATGTGGTGTAACGTAAAAATCACAAATTCTGGCCGGATGTATCTTTCAGTTCGAAAGATACATTTCAAATTTTGTGCGTTTGCCAGATGTATTTTGAAATGTATCTTTCGAACTGAAAGATACATACGGCAAACGCACCAAATTTACGAAATACAAATAAACAAACAACAACACCCATCAAACTTCAACAACCGATTCAAGAAAAATAGTAATAAACACACACACAAACAACCGTAGGCGCTTTTTAAGGAACCATCCTGAATTAAAGAGAAAAAAAAAAACGGTCTAATTTTTTTTTCCTTGTTTTTTTTTTATTTAACGTACTTTGTTCTGGAGGGTGCCATAATCTTCCGACCCACCGTCTACTTCTTATATTTTCTTTTATCGTATTCAAAGTAATTTTTGTTAACTTCTTCTATTAACTGGAAGGTGCGGGTCTTTCGACTCGACCCACAATCATGGAATGGCATAAAAAATGAAAAAAAACAGGAATTTTTATTTCATTTTTTTACAAAGAAATGGGCGCATTTTTTTATTTGTCAATCCATGCCCATAATCTCGGTTAGGTTCTTACACTTTTAATAAAAAAACGTAGTATTTATCCACAGGGGTGCACACCACAGTTCTTCCAACCCTTGAATTTATGGTAGGATCCTCCTTTCAT
>OZ038445.1:23974796-24008177 GCA_964036265.1 Daptonema setosum
AAATTTATGCAGGCTCCAAATTTGATGGAGAACTAGAATCTGAAACAAAATTTTCGAAAAAGTTTCTAAATTAATGTGAACCGAGGTCGCCGACCCAAAAACTTTTGAGAATCCCAAAAAAATTTAATTCCCGCCAAAAAAAATCCTGCTTGAACTTACTTACACTATCCATGGCGTGTTTTACCTCCCTTCATAATAACGTAATATCGTATCGTTCATATATTTAATAATAATGTTTCCCAATTGCCATCCGCTATTCAAAAGCTCTTGAGAATTTCTCAAGACAACTTTGAACGCGCCCTAACACAAAACGTCAATTTTGCGTTTATAAAAAAACATTTCTTTATTTTTACCAAAAGTTAATTTACGAAAGAAAACTAATATTCCAATAACCTGATCAACTAAAACTAAAATATAATATCTTCACATCATGGCCCACTTTGAAGTGTTCTCGAGTGTGGGTTGGGAGTTGGACCCGGAATCGGCCGACGATCATTCATGTAACTTTGTAGTAAAGGTTGGTGGAGGACTGGAGACTATAAAAATAGCAATAAGTAGAGTTCGTTGGTTTACTTAATGCAGGTGAAGTAGTCGGATTTCTTTTTAAAAACCCCTTTCCCTTGGGCAGGGGTGGGCCGGGTTTTTTCGGCGTTTTTTTTTTGGGGGGGGGGGGTAGAATTTTGAAATCTCAGATTACCCACCCCACCCCGAAAAGTATGGGGAGTAAAATCATGTGGGGGGGGGGGGGTAGAAAAAAAATATCAAAAAAGCTTTGTTTTTTGCTTGTTTTTGCTGCCAAATCTCCTATTTAAGGTATAAACATCACATAAACCGGGTTTTTCAGGTTTTAACCAAGAAAATTGTCCCACATGTTCATATAGGGATCAAACCCTGTTTCAACGACCCCTAATTAAACATGTTCATATAGGGATCGGACACCTGTTTGAACGACCCCTGATTGAACATGTTCATATAGGGATCGGATACCTGTTTGAACGACCCCTGATTGAACATGTTCATATAGGGATCATACCCCTATTTGAACGACCCCTGACCTGATTGAACATGTTCATATAGGGATCATACCCCTATTTGAACGACCCCTGACCTGATTGAACATGTTCATATAGGGATCGGACACCTGTTTGAACGACCCCTGACCTGATTGAACATGTTCATATAGGGATCGTACCCCTGTTTCAACGACCCTTAATTGAACATGTTCATATAGGGATCGAGCCACTGTTTCAATGACCCCTAAATGAACATCTTCATATAGGGATCGGACCCCTGATTGAACGTTCAATTAGGGTTTCGGTTGCCAAAACTGCAATACAGCTGTTTATTTTAATACAAAAAAAACAAACCCTGTTTTCAGCTGTACGTCAATGCCATCAACATCTTCGATCTGTACCACTGGTTGGATGCGCGACGCCTGTCGTTTGATGCGTGTGGATACGAGATTAGGCTCTTCAAGGAACAACAGATGGTAATAGAAGCTAGTCAGGTAGGCAGATATCGATGTGAGACAGGTGAGCAGGAGCAGCGATTTGAGATGATTTTCAAATGTCAGCTCCTGGCTCGACCGGTTGTCAAGATTTTCCTGCGTGCGAGGCAAATTTATTAGAGTCCAAGTGAAATCGATCACTAATTGTTTAATTGACTTACTCCTCACGTCGTCAACTGATTTCTTAGTTATACAGGTTATGGCAGCAACTGATTAGCTGTCTAATTGTTTAAACGACAGACACAATTTCTAATTTATTGAATTTTTTTTATTTCCTACATACATTCTCTCGGTCACCCATCCAGGGGTGGGCCGGGTTTTTTCGCGTTCTGAGGGGGGTGGGGGTAGCCAGAAAAATCTCATCTTATCCCCTCCCCAGTCCGAAAAGTGGGAGGGTTGGGACAAGTTTCAGGTTTTAACCAAGGAAATTAGCTCAGAAATAGTATTTTTTCTTTGAAAAAAATCTCACAGCCAAATTTTTTTGAAAATGACTCTAAAATCTAGATTTTTAGTTTTTAAACCGGGTTTCGAGGTTGATTTTTTTCCAAAATTTCGACTGCGGGGAGGAGGTAGGGACCAAAATTTTTGTCTCGGGGAGGGGTGGTAGGCTACCCGTCCGCCCTGAGTAGTGGGGGTAACCCCCTGCCCCTCCCCCTACGGCCCACCCCTGCGGTCATCCCCTCACTCACTCAGCTGCCCATTTATTTATTTATTCATAATCAGTTGATCGATAATCAACATCTGCCCTACGATGATCTTCGACACTTCGATCCCTACTTCACACAACCGAAATCTGTGCAGGACGATTTATACGTTGGTTTTTCATTCGTTTTCAACAATTTGTCAAGAAAAATAACCTGCCGTGATTCCGCTCGTTGTTTTTCTTCCAGAAATGGATCAAAATGTTCCATAAAGAAGTTAGAAAAAATCTAATTGTAATCTAAATGTAGGCTCTTCGGCCATTATAGAGCCACACTGTATATAGGGTGTCCCATCCTTTTGTCCCGATGTTGACTGCTCTGCTCAGCATTTGAGTTGTACAGCACCAATATTGCTGATATTTTTTCTAAAATAGTTAAGACTTTGGCAATTTGTTTGATACCTTACCTACCAAAAGTTTATTCGACGTCCGTAGCTAATTTTTACGAACCATCGAAAAAATGTCGATTGTGACCAATATTTTTTCATTGTTTTTAGTTAATCGAGCTAGGCACATAACAAAATAGCATTAATCACAATGCACCGTGAACATAAAATCATATATAATAACCACATATGTAAAAAGAAAAAACCCGAATCGTTCAATTATCGACTTGGGTACCACCGAGATCTCGGCAGCGTTCACATCGACGAGGCACAGCTTTCAGGGCTGCATCGCGTGTCCACAGGAATCGCACCAATCTCTTCCGTGATAAAGTTGTCTAATTGGCCCGAAATCTTGGGCATTCTCGCGTACACGCACTCCTTTAAACAACCCACAGCCATAATTCATCAGGGCCAGTTCTGGCGACCACCTTTCCTGGCTCTCGAGCCAACAGAAGATGAACACTCCATTCCTGTTAGGTCATCAGAAGATCTGACCCTCATTATTTTTGGTGGTCGGATGATTTGAAGTAGTGCGTGGATTCCAGAGAATTTGGAACCGTTTAATCACTTTATCACTGACGTGATTGGTGCCATTTCTGTGGACACACGCCATGCAGCCCTGTAAGCTGTGCCTCATCGATGTAAACGATACCGAGATCTCGGTTGTACAGAAGTCGATGAGTTACCGAGTCAGGTTATTTTCTTTTCTATGTGGTTATTACCTAATATTTTCTGTTCACGCTGCCTTGTGATTAATGCTATTTTGTTGTGTGCCTTGCTCGATACATTAAAAATAATGAAAAAATACTGGCCAATTTTTTTTCGATGGCTCGTAAAATTAGTTATGGACGTCGAAGAAACTTCTGGTAGGAATCAAACAAATTGCCAAAGTCTCCTTCATTCCAGAAAAAAATTCAGTCATATTGGTGCAGTACAACTCAAATACGGAACCGTCAACATCTGTACAAAAGGATGGGACACCCTGTATATGTTTTATTCTTTACATCTGCAGATGCAACACGAACGACATCGCCCTGCGCGGCGTCACATGTCCAGCTGGCTACTCGTCTTGATACAGGGCAGGTCCGACCATGTCCCAAATCATGATGAGCTCTTTCTCACCTACGTCCCACCTGGCGTGATGGTTAGCTTTGGATTTCTAGTCAAGTGCGTAAGACGTCAGTCTCAAACACGTGTAGTACCGAGTTCGAAACCTGTTAGACCACAGAGTTCGATAATAAATGAGGTAAGTGTATAAATCAAAATGGTATGACAGTGGAGTTTGACGGTTTTGAAAGGTATGTTACTTCAAAATACCGCCTACGTTTTTTTTCAACTAAGTTTTTTTCAACTGCTCCGCATCAAGTTTTTTTGCGATGGCTCCGGATATAGTTTTTCTGCTGGCAATGCTTCGATTATGATTTTTCATGTTGCAGCGCCACATGACCCGTGTGAAAGCGGAGCACATGGTTCGTCAGGAGGATCATGGAGAAGTGGAGTGCTTCCGCTCCGTCTACGCATTTGATCCCCAACTGATGACGTTATCGCAACGTCACCGGTTGTCCCGATTCCACAAGTCATTCGACATTATGGTGGAAGGTTGATCCATGGTTTTATGATTTGATTTGCACGATTTCAGTTCTGATTAAGTGGATGAGTGATTGAGTGAATGAATGAGTCATTGGTTTCTTGATGGATTTGGATGCTGATTGATTGACTGAATTAAGAACTGACTGTTTGTTTGAGTTGAGGGAATGAATGATTGATTGACTAGTTGTTTGGCTGACTGGTTGAATGAATGAATGACTGATGGTCGACATGGTTACCAAATTGGTTACCAACCATGGCCGCAAATTTTTATTTACTGTTTTTTAGAATGTTTTTGGAAACTCATAAAGTATTCTAAAGAGGTTCCCCTGAGTACAGGGGTGGTCCGCTGGGGGGTAGGGGTGGTTACCCCTACTTTTCAGGGTCAGCGGGCAGCCTCACCCGAGACAAAAAATTTGGTTGCCTACCCCCTCCCCCCGACTCGAAATTTTCAAGAAAATCGGCTCCAAAACTCGGTTTTGAGACTCAAAACCTCGATTTTAAGGCTCATTTTTCGAAAAGTTTTGGCTGTGACAATTTTTTTTGAACAAACACTCTTTCTGGGTCAATTTTCTTGGTTAAAACCTGAAAAAAACCGGTTCATGTGATGTTTATACCTTATAATGGGTGATTTTTTAAGCAAAAACGGAGCTGTTTTGTGATTTTTTTCTCTCCCCCCCCTTTCTACCCAACCTTACACCCCCCCCCTAACTTTTCGGACTGGGCGGGTAGGATGGAAATTTCTGTTGGCTACCCCCCCCCCCCCCCCGAAACGCGAAAAAACCTGGCCCACCTCTGACTGAGTGTCAGTAAGGCGATAGTAAGGGCTAAAATGACGACATATAAAGGCTAAAATTCTGAATTTTCTCTTTTTGAAAACGAGGGCAAGTTTTTACAACCCGATTTTTTTCGAACTTTACTTATACCGTTTTTGGACATTTCCGACATTTTCAGAGTTTTGAAAATTCTAAATTAAATCGGGCGCAATTTTTTTAGTTGTTTTATTTGGTAACCATGATGGTCGATAGACTCTATGTTTGGCGGAGACTGTTTGAATAAACGAGTGTCTGAACCTGACTGACCGATTATGGGATTGAATGACTGACTTTCGGAATGCGATTATTATCGTATATAAGAAAAGATGTTTGGTTGACTGATTGATTGTCTGAAATATTAATTGACTGTCTGTCTAATTGAATTACGAACAGGCTAACCGAGCCGGTGTGAAAAAATCGGTTGGCAAAACTGGTAAATTTGAGTCTGAATGACTGATTGTCTGACAAGGTATGTTTATATAAAATTGAAAAAAAACTTCAGGGATCACTTCAATAAAGCTGAAGATGTCAGAGTGGCTGGTGAATAACGGAACGGCTCCGATTCACGAAAAACACGCCCAGTTATGTCGTCTGGCTGATGAGCATAATGCAAAAGGTAAGGTATAGCCATGGACAGGGGTGGGACGATTTTTTGGCGTTTTAGGGGGGTAGCAGACAAAAAATCCCATCCTACCCGCTCAGTCCAAGAAGCGGGGGGGGGGAGCAAGGACAGGTTAAGTGGGGGGAGCAAGGACAGGTTAAGCGGGGGGGGAGTAGAAAAAATTTGAAAATTTCCGATTATAAGGTATAAACATCATGTGAACCTGTTTTTTTTTCACGTTTGAACCAAGAAAATGGTCAAAAACGTATTTTTCTAAAAAAATTCACACAGCCAATTTTTTGAAAAAAATAAGCTTAAAAGCTAGTTTTTTTCAGTTAAAAACCGGGTTCTGAGGCTGATTGTTTAAAAATTCCGGGTGAGGGGAGGGGGTAGGCGACCTGATTTTTCTTCTCCGGGGAGGGAGGGGGTAGGCTACCCGCCGACCCTGAAAATGGGGGTAAACCCCCCTTCCCCATCCCCAGTGGCCCACCCCTGGTCATTGATTGGCAAAAAATGGGCCGTTTTTTCATTTCTTTTTATTTTTCAAGGAAGGATTTTCCCCTAAAACGCACACCCAACCCAACGCAACCAAACATAACCATCACCACACACCCCACGATACCAAATGCACAACAACTTCATGCCCAATACCCATGGGCATAATGTATGATTTTCTATTCCTCAGCCTTCTACTTACTGTCAACAGTTGTCGCCTGTTTAGTCTAGTGCATAGGTTACCGGCCTCGAAAACTGGTGGTCATCAGCGTGCCCTGTTGGCTTCACAGTGACTCAGTGAGAAATTCACTTTTTCACCGTAATTGAACAACACTTGAAAAACAACAACGACACTTACTCTCAGGTGGTATTTGGATGTCTACTTCACCACTCAACGACCGGTTCAAGAGTATACCTAAAACACAGGAGTACTGCGATAAAAAATGGCGTGCCTTACTCTATAGTTTTCTTTTCGGCCCACTACTCCGCAGTCCGGTGATGATGATCACCAAGATCAACTTCTCGGACAACACCATCGTCGCCGTTCGTTTTTTCAGTTTTTTTTTAATTTTTTCAAGTTTCTTCAATTTTTTGGTTTTGTTTTTAATTTTTTTTCATGTTTTTTTTGCGGTTTATCAGTAATCGCCAAGAACAACTTCCCGAACAACACCACGGTCTCTGTTCGTTTCGTAATATACTCTTAACTCGAAAAGTTCTGGGTGCTCAATTAAATTCAAAACTGATTTCTGGGCGCGTTACAACTTCAGGAGTTTAATGATGATTTGTTGTTGTTGTTGTCAACCTACTTCGTTTTGTAGGTGGAGAACTTACGCACGCTTGCCGTTGCGGTTGAGCCAACGTCATTCTACGATCAGGAGGTGTTTCTCATCGAAAAAGCCATCCGACTTTCCGGCTTTTTGGGCGTTCTGAAGTATAAAGGTTGAGTTGACGAGTGTGAGTAGTGAGTCTGAGTGAGTGAGTAAAAGATATAGTGGGTGAACAGAGTTTACTGTTGTTATAATTGTTGTGTTGTTGTTGTTATGGGTATTGCTTTTGCTATTGTTGTTGTTACGGGTATTGTTGTTGATGTTGTTGTTGTTGTTGTAAAAAATATTTTGTTTTTGCAGCACGCGCGTATACGGCGGCGTGTATTCGCAGGGATACGATGAATGTCCATTCGCCGGAGGGTGCACAGTTCCTCCGACCCACCATCTACGTCAGGTTCCAACATTTGTTATACTCAACGACGCAACTTAACAGCTGTGAGGGTTTAGTCGGCTAGCACGACAGGGAATAGAAGAACAAGTTTATTGGAGATGGAGAAAATGGTGGCAACTCAAACAATGCTCACAAAAAGGGGCTTCACACGCATATATATTACTGTGTTCAGCCAATCAGGATAGCATATCCTGACTTTATTATTTTTATTATTGTTATTATAATTATTTTTTCGTGGACACGGGGTCAGTTCCTTTAGCCCACAATCTAGGTTAGGTTTTTACTTTTCCATTCAGAACTTTGGTAAAAGGATTTTTATCTTCCTTCCCTTTGTTAGGCTAATGTCATGTGGAAATTTTTTTTCGAAAATGGCAACGTGCACCAATTCGCTGATTCAAATCGCGCGCCAAAACATGAGTAACAAGAGACTCTGGTTATTTATCTTGGTTCATTTTTATTTAAATTTTTTTATTTAATTTTCTATTTGAATTGTTTTTTTAGTACAATCGATCGCGATCAGATGTACTTGGCCAGCGAGATACAGACGGATTACGGTGGTTGTGAGCCGCCTTTCACCTTCGGTACGAATGCGGACGGCACCCGAGTCTCTTATTGGAATCGTTTTGAAGATGTTCGACTCACGTACAGACATGCTCAGGACATTTTCGATCGGTTTCAACGTCGACCCAGGAAGTTGACCACCAGGTTGTTGTTGGTTGTTGCTGCTGTTGTTGATGTTGTTGTTGATGCAGTTATATTTAGTGTTGCACCCTCAACCAGCGATGCCTCATCACGACTGCAACACGCTGCACAGGAAATACGGGGTCGACGGCGATTGAATGATGCCGTACTCACTGAAGTTGGTCTGCTTTCAGCTATTGGGATGATTCTTGTCATATATCAAATCAAAAAAATCCAACTTATTCAGTGGTTCTGCCATAATCGCAAATCAAGGCACAAATATAGTGAAATAACGATTCTTGAAATCTGATTTTACAAATGACAATCACTGAATCACTGATCATCAACAACGTTCTTGAATGCTCTGTCGGACGAGATAATCCTCCAAAGGGAGGGGAATATCGTCAGAGGGGGAAATTGAAGTTTTCGGGCCTTTTTACCTACATCTTAGGGACACAATTTGACCTTTTGAAAACGCTTAAGAGGGGGGATTCCGCTTTCCCCCACCCATTCTCGTCCGCTAGTGCGTCTGACTGAGGTTTCTGCCATTACCGGTCGGGGGTAGTTCACTCTTTCTAGCCAATACAAGATACTGATATGGTATCAGTGTGGCTTGTTGGCTTCAGTAGTGAAGAAGTTGCGGTAAAGAAGGATTATTTTCTTCATTTCAGCTAAGCAAAATGTATAACTTTGTGGACAGCACCGTGGACGCCCAACAACTGTTAACGTCATCAGCCGAGTTCTATCAAACGGACACACGACTACCGCCCTACACCATCCAGAAAGATAGTCAGGTTAGTGCAACCGTTTGTGTTTTCGATTTGGGATTACGTGGTGCGGCGTTCGATTCTCGAGCTACTTACCATGTTAAATATAAAGCTTATTTTTCAGGTAGTGGGTGGGTGGTATCAGTTAGATTTATTCCAACACAACACCCATCCGAGTGATGTTTCATCGTTCTAACAATCCTCTGTATGTTGGGAAAGTGGGTCGGGTTTGATGATAATGATGATGATGATAGTGATGATGATAATTATGATGTTGAAGATGAGATGATAAATAAGATGATGATGATGGATGGATGGATGGATGGATGGATGGATTGATGAATGAATGAATTAATGGATGATGATGATGATTGCAGGGCGCCAACCGAGTTGTGATCACGTGGCGTGTACTTGAGGGTATGTTCCAGGTGGTGGATGTGTTTCACAGACAGACGCCGCATCCGCTGCCGTTGTTGGTTGAACAGGTGAGTGGTTTTCGTTGTTGTTGTTGTTTTTTTGTTGTTGATAATGATGATGATGTTGTTTTTGATTTTGATGGTTTTCTTGTTGTTGATGACGATGATGATAATGATGTTTTTTTTGTTGATCATGACGTTGTTGTTAATGTTGACGAATGTGGTTGAGTGTTGACCATATGGTGGTGATAATATGCATAGTAGTAATACAAACTGCAGTAATACAAATAATTAAATTGATAAACCTTACGAGTCTAGGTAGAAACAATGAAACCATCTAAATCTACCCTTTTCCACCTTTAGATGGCCTTTGTCAAGTATGTTGTTGTGCTGAACGAGTACGTAATACCGTGGTAATAAAGAAGCTACTATAATTTGAGAAACCCGACGAATCTAGGTAGAAACAGGGAAACATGAAATATGCCTGACCTTTCGCGGAATCCGCTCGTCCAGCTGATCTTGTCTTAATTTTAGGCTGAGATGATGTTGTCTTTATTGAGTTTGATATTTTCTTTGTTGATTTGAGATTGAGTTCGATATATATTATCTTACTTTTAGACGCCGTTTGCCACATACGACTCGGTGCTGAACGATTACGTCTGTCCGCAGTACCAGCTCGTGCAGCGGGTCGTGTCCCATCCCAACTACCTTGATCAGGGTCCATTGGCGCGTCATCAAGCACGCATGGAAGAACGCGTCAAGCAAAAAGGCAGTAAAAAGTTGGTTGCTGTCGTCATTGATTCGAAAATCACAGGATTTCTCTAAATAAAAAATTATTTTACAAAAAAAATTGTGTTTACGTATGCAACTTTCGAATGCTGTCTCAATGTCATGTCCAAATGTCATGTCTAAATGTCATGTCTAAATGTCATGTCCAAATGTCATGTCTAAATGTCATGTCCAAATGTCATGTCCAAATGTCATGTCCAAATGTCATGTCTAAATGTCATGTCTAAATGTCATGTCTAAATGTCATGTCCAAATGTCATGTCTAAATGTCATGTCCAAATGTCATGTTCAAATGTCATGTCCAAATGTCATGTCTAAATGTCATGTCTAAATGTCATGTCTAAATGTCATGTCCAAATGTCATGTCTAAATGTCATGTCCAAATGTCATGTCCAAATGTCATGTCCAAATGTCATGTCCAAATGTCATGTCTAAATGTCATGTCCAAATGTCATGTCTAAATGTCATGTCTAAATGTCATGTCCAAATGTCATGTCTAAATGTCATGTCCCAATGTCATGTCTAAATGTCATGTCTAAATGGCATGTTCAAGTCTCCCATCCTACTGCAGATACTACATATCGCCGTCGATGGAACGTGCGTGCGAGTTTCTTCTCACCTACCGTACAAAGTCCGGCTCGGTTCAGGTGGAATTCATCACTGTCGGGTCAGTCAAAAATGGGTTACTTAAACTCACCGAAACTTATCTCCCCGGGAAAGTCAGCTCATGACCCGAGTTTTAACTGATCAGAAATTTTGTTCCTCGAAAGTCAACTCACCGATTATCATCGACCGAATTTGAATTGATTGATTCAACTGTTGTGTCTACGGATTATAACCTACCGAGACCGAAAATCAGCTCACTGAGTTCGAACTTATCAAAAATAAACTCATTTCAGCGTGCAAGGACTCGGTTATCGTGGTCGATTCTTTCGGGA
This sequence comes from Daptonema setosum, assembly GCA_964036265.1. Lineage (NCBI taxonomy): Eukaryota > Metazoa > Nematoda > Chromadorea > Monhysterida > Xyalidae > Daptonema > Daptonema setosum. The sequence goes on from OZ038445.1 coordinate 23,985,697, forward strand.
TATGGACGAATTACTGCATTACAATGCCAACGATTCATCTGCCATATCCGGGCTGAACAGACGTAGATAAATGTGCAACAACATACGCAACAACACTAGTTACAACAACAACATTCATATAAACAACACAACAACAACAGTTGCAGCAACAACAATCACATAGAAAACAACAGCAGAAACAACGCAACAACAACAGTTGCAGAAAAAAACAATAATCGTATGATTAGCTTCAGCAGCTCCTGCATTATCAATGATTTAACAAAAGTTGACAGTCTTTTATCAAATGTAACCAAATTTCGTCTGTTTTAAAAGACCATCATAATTTGTTATAATAACAAAACTAACAACATTTCAACAGAAGAGGTGTTATTAACAGTTGTCAGTTATACCTCCTAACAGGTTGTACATACGTGTAAATAGGGTTCGCCATCGCCGTCCAGTGCACTTATTACAGAATTTTATTCAGTTTTTGAAAGAATCTTTATTACTGATTTTATGAATTTCTATTTGTATCTCAAATTTGATTATTCGCATTAATTTGAATTTAGATTTTGATCATGCTGTATATGTTATTCTTGATATTTGGCCTGGTTAGATTTCGTTTACTTGAAGGATGAAAATTATTACACCTTGTTCAGGGTATCTTGTTACTCAAGATTTGTGTGTAAACCTTTTCTTTTCAGTCGTAAATTTTCTTCATTTATGTATATAAAATACTCAATATCTTACGTCTGATTTATTTCTCCTTTTTGATTGCATAAAATTCTTCATATTTCTCTGAGTCTGCTGAGTCAGTCTGTTTTATTCTTTTTATGACTGAAAATTTGATATTTAGCGCATTCAGGGTTTCTTGTTTTAAAAAGTTGTTTGTATTCAAAAATGGCATTCCATGTTCAGGGAAATTCTTTTCCATGGACTACATAAATCATTGTGAAGAATCCATTAAAGCAAAATAAAAAAACTGAGATGAAGCTCCATGAGGTTCTGTTTACCTTTATGTTGGTTTAATCGGGCAATGCAATACAATAAATATAATATATTATTCTAGAATAAATTGGGCTTGTTTTAATTTTGATGTTTTTACAATGTAATGAAAAATGAAACGAAAGCAAAAGCGCTTAGAACATTAAGTTCGAACTTGAGACAATGTCGAAGTTCTGACGTACAACTGTGGAAAATTAACGTCTTACGTTTTTTTGTTCCATAATAGACTTGGATAGGATAACAAATAAACAAACATTGTGTCAAACAGACTAGTAAATAGCGGACTAGAATAACAGACTAATAAAAAACAGCGAATTAGTAGTAAATTTTTTTAGTAACATGATACTCTAATCAAGCTATAATAGTGTGAAATCTTTAATCCAGCTATAATAGTGTGAAATCATTAATCCAGCTGTAATAGTGTGAAATCATTAATCAAGTTATATCACTAGCGGACGAGGGAAGAACGAAAAAGTGGAATTCCCCCCTTTTTGGCTATTTCAAAAAGTAGAATTTGTTCCCTAAGGTGTAGGTAAAATGACCTGAAAACTGCCGATTCCCCCCTCTTTGACGAAATTCCCCTCCCTTTGGGGATTTATCTCGTCCGCTAGTGAGTTATATTAATGTGAAATCATGCCGACAGTCAATCAGTCATCCAACATTCCAGTCTGTTACAAGTACAAATTCTATATAGCCAATCCAGGGTTCTTGTTACTTAACGTTTTAAGCGCGCAATTCAAATTCAAAACAAAATTTGGTGCGCATTCAATTTTTTCAAACTTACATCACGTCAATCCATCATGGCGACAGTCATTCAGTCGTGGAACCTATAGCTTGGTCAGGGTATCTTGTTACTAATTATTTTCTTGAAAATCTTATACTGAATGATTGATAAGTTGGGTATGTTTGATAATATGTTATACAAATGTGGTCTGAAAAGTTCAAAATTTCGAATAAATTTGAACGCGTGCCGAAATTTGAATGCGCGCCAGAAGGATTACGGTAAAAATTTCGGAGTAACGAGAAACTGTGACCAGACTTTACCAGTCTGTTCGTTCCAGGTACAAACGCTATTTAGCCAATCCAGTGTTCTCGTTAATTAGCAACGTTTTTAAGCGCGCAATTCAAAATTTTGCAAACTTACATCACGTCAATGCGTTATGCCGACAGTCATAACACAGTCGTCGAACCTTCAGCAGTCTGTTCCATGTACACTATAGCATAAAAAATTGTCCAGATCACTGGCGGACGAGTCAAACTTCAAAAGGGAGGGCAATTTCTCCAAAGCGGGGGGGAATCGCAGAAAATGGGCCATTTTACGTACACCTTAGGGAACAAATTCTACTTGTTGAGAACGCCAAAGAGGGGGAATTCCACTTTTCCCACCCCTTCTCGTCCGCTAGTGGTCCAGATGACTGGGTTTGGAACTGACGATCTTTGTCCATTTTTTTCAAGTTGGCCGTGGTAAATTCCCGAAGCTGATCACAAAATACATTGCAAACAATATCGGAAAACGTACATACATGTTTCCTGCCATGGTCTGCTGTATCTGACTGACTGACTGGGCATTCCGTCGTTTATGCAGCCAGACCGAAAGACCAGCATTTGAACGGAGTGGTATTATATATGTACATTCGATAGATCAAGGACCGAACACCACATAAAATATGTCAGTCATATGCTTTCTCAAACTCTGTACGCTATTTATAACCAGTCAGTCCATCAAGTATGTCCGTCAATCAGCCAGTCAATCAAGTATGTCCGTCAATTAAGTCTGTCCTTCAATCAGTCAGTCAATCAAGTCTGTCCGTCAATCATTCAGTCAATCAAATCTGTCCGTCAATCAATCAGTCAATCAATTCTGTCCGTCAATCAGTCAGGTCAGTCAATCAATTCTGTCCGTCAATCAGTCAGTCAAACAAGTCTGTTCGTCAATCAGTCAGTCAATGAAATCTGTCCGTTAATCCGTCAGTCAATCAAGTCTATCCGTCAATCAGTCAGTCAATCAAGTCTATCCGTCAATCAGTCAATCAATCAAGTCTGGCCGTCAGTCAGTTGATATATCGGTCATTTAATTTTGTTTATTCAGACCAGACCATGCGAAGGGTCTACTGTGAACATCTGGATTGTAGAGTCTAATCTTGCATGATTGACTAAGCATTCAGGTCAGTCAGTTTGTTCGTCAGTTTGTCAGTCATTTTGCCCTAAGACTTTCAGTTGGTTTGTCAGTTACTCTATGTCAGCCAGTGTGTCGGTTAGTCTGTCAGTAATTTCGCCCTAAGTCTGCCAGTAAGTTTGTCGAGTAACCAGTCTGTTTGTCCATTAGCCAGTTTGTCAGTCAGTCACTTTTTGGTCAGTTCGTCAGCCAGTCATACATTGTACATACTTATCTTACATACACTGTATATATGTAATGGTAATGGTAATGATTGTGCCCACTAGCGGACGAGAAGTGGAGTGGAAAAATTTAATACCCCCTTTTTGCCAAGTTTTTTTTAAAGTGCAGTTTGTTCCCTAAGGTGTAGGTGGTGAAATGACATAAAACTGCCAATTCACTCCTATTTGAAAAATTCCCTCCCTTTGGAGGTTAGGCTCATCCGCCAGTGATTTTGCCACCATGGAGAACAGGGTTGGGGCTGTGGGGTACCCCCCACTTTTCGGACCCCCCCTTCCTCAGCCAGCTTTATCACTGGTGAACGAGCCAAATCCCTAAAGGGAGCGGAGTTTTTTCAAAGAAAGGGGGATTTACAGGAGTTATTCCAATTTACCTACGTTTTAACTAACAAGATATACTTTTTGAAACCGCCAAAGAGGGGGGAATTCCACTTTCCCGTCCCTTCCCGTCCGCTAGTTAGCCGTATGTACAATACTTGGGCGCGGGCCCACGGACCCCATCTCCATTGTGTTCTCTTGTTGTATTTTTCTGGTATTTTCTATCTCTGCAATGTGTCGGTACCGATATATACTATACGTATGAACTGCGTAATTTTGAGTTTTTTTTATTTATGCCTGTTTTGAACTTGACCCATTCTTCACTTAACATTCAGGATAATTCCAATACGAATAGTGCATTTGGAAATAACGGAATAGATGTAAAATGCGTATGTCGTAGATCGTAAGCGCTCCATAGAAAGGAATATAATTTTTTTTGTAAAACCTCACATAATTCCACATTTGGGTGTATTTATATTACGATACTTATTTTGCGCCAGTAGAAGATATACTGGAAGCGTACATCTGGGTTTGTACTACATGATTCATCACATCACGGCATGACGTGGCACCCTGCTCGCACACGCCTTCAGATAAAATATGTAAAAGACGAAAATTAAGAAAATAATTTTGAAAAACCGCCATTTCTTTTTTTTTGTGAAAAAAAAGCAAGAATATTGTTCATTTCTACTCAATAGCATTATCAATTGATTACGAGATTAAATTTGAATGCGCGCGTTTGTTGTAAAACTTTTCTATGCATAGAAACATGCTGAATATCGGACAGAAATACATACATGCTGATATCCGGGATAATTCCTCATACGGTTTCACGATAATTTCGTCTTAGAAAGATGCATATCTGATTGGCCCAAGTTTGAATTTAGTGTCGTAATCATTTGAGAATGCTATACATACAATATTGATGCGAAAAAACGTAAGACGGTACGATGATGAAACGGATGTTCACCGAATCATCCATCATCCAACACGATTCATCCATTCATGTACGTGGCAATGGTACCAGTTGCACACGCATGCCTTCAGATATGCATACAATACAGTATTATGCAGTTGATAGCGGGTGATATTTTCAGATATCAGGAATACGTTTTCAAAATAAAGTCAGCATTTTCATAGACCTTTTCCTGAATTTCCTAAGAGAATAAAGAACAATTAAAGCATCGGAGCCTCCTATTTATGAACGATTTTTTTGAACCATAGGTTTGTTCCACACAGTTAATCTCTTCATGACGTGGCTAAGGGCTGCAGCCGCATGCCTTCAGATATGCATACCATGCAGCCGAGAAGTTGCGGGTGAGAAGTGATTAGAAAGTTTGTCTATTTGAAGTATCGGGAACATAAGTTTTGTTTTCTCAGATGAAAGCAGAACGATTTGAAAACTGGAATTTGTTGTAAAAGGGATAACCTTTTTCCATTCGACCAGTTTGACCGTCCGTCAAAGTACAGGCCTATCCTCCAAAAGGAGGGGAATTTCCCCGGAGAGGGGGATTGACCAGAGTTAGGCTATTTTACCTACACCTTCCAATCCATTTTCCATCAAGTTTCACTCTTTGGAACTGCCAAAGAGGGATAACTGTACTTTTCCGTTTCTTCCTCGTCCGCTCGTGGCACGCTGGCACGTTGCTTCACTTCAACCCACACACACAAACACACAACAGTGAATCATGCTCAAGCATGCGGCATGTTATTAGCTGATCCGGTTTTTACGGCACGGTTCATTGAACATCATCTCAGATTTTTTTCATATAAGAACTACATTTTGGTAAAGTCATATTGTCTAAAAAGTTTAAATTATCCGTACGTTTTATCCATCATTTTATAAATTACTCCATTGAGTGATTTTTCGCTGACATGCGGCATAGACGTGTCTGCTGATCCCATTTTTATACTTCTGCCGAGAATAAAAAAAACATCGCGATTCGCGATACCGCACCCTCAAAATCACCTAATCAGTTATGAATGACATGCCAATGAAGCGTTACGCTTCGATGATTTTTGCCATTGACATACAAACGCGCATACTTTATGTTGGTACTGTATATCTATGAATGGAATTTGAACGAAATGTACGAAATTTTTGTACGAATGTACGATTCAAGTGTACCATGTACTCCTCAGTACTGAGTGTCGGTTAGCACGAAACACCTGCTAGTTCATGGCAGATGATATTCCCGTGTATGTACGCTCTCTGTTTTTTCAATTTCCATTTTGTTACACTCACATTCTTGACGATTAATTTTTATCTCGACCATGTAAAAATTTCCATAAAAATTCACCAGTCATAAATAGAAAACTATGATAAATGGTAATTAGTTCATTTCTGAAACACAGAAAGGTAAGAAAAATTCATACCATACAGGCTGTCGGTGTATTTGTGTATACGGTCGTAGTTTAACGGAAATAACTAGCGGACGAGTAGGGGAGGGAAAAATAGACTTCCTCCCTCTTCGGCGGTTTAAAAATAATAATTTGTTCGCTAAAGAGTAGGTAAAATGGTCAAATTTTGGCCGATTCCCCCTCTTTGGAAATATTCCCCTCCCTTTGGAGGTTTGGATCGTCCGCCAGTGATGGAAATAGTCGATTTAATTAATAATTAGCGAGCAACATTTGGATGACGTACAGATTCAAGTTCATAACCGGTTATTATCTTCCTGTATTCACTGGCGGACGAGCTAAACCTCTAAAGGGAGGGGCGTTTTCTCAAAGAGGGGGGAATTGGCAGTTTGCAAGCCATTTTACCTACACCTTAGGAAACAAATTCTACTTTTTAAAACCGCCAAAGAGGGGGGAATTCCACTTTTCCCTCCCCTTCTCGTCCGCTAGTGCCTGTATTATTACTGTAAGTATTTATGTATACTGTAGTAAGATTTATCATCTACAATGTATTTTATGTATGTAAGTAACTTAGATAAATCGATTTGTTACTGAAGTAGATTAGATTATCCTGTTACCATTATGTGTAGCTTGGTCGGGGTTTGTTGGTATAAAAAACTACTTTTTATGGACACGTCACAACATAAACAATGACTCGGTAAATTTTTTTTTCTGATTAACAAGAAATCTTGAATATGCTATATCACACAACAGTTTCACTAGTGATGAGTTTCAGGAATGTACAAATACAGATTCTCACTGCTCAAAATCGGAAATGGATGCTATCAATTATTAAACAAATTTTTTTAACCCATCCGCTATAATGTGCCACTAATTTGTGAATCAGGCTCAACCCGCTTTTTACCAGAGTCCATTGTTCAATATACTGATCTCATGTGACACCACTGACGAAACAGCGGGGGATGAAAAATTCTTCTTAAAATAGCAATTTTGAATTGTGTTTTTTTAAAATTTTTCTCAATTATTTATTTCAGGTATAAATTCAACAAAATGGCTGCCAATCGAAAAACTTACTACTTTTTGAAAAATTTCCCTCTTTTTGATAATTTTTCCCGTCCGCTGCTCTGTAACTATAACATGGATAAAACTAGAATTCAAATTAGTAACCATGTGGGCTTACTGATTTATAAATAAACACGATACTTGCATATTAGGGAGACTTTCTGCATGGGACATGTTTGTTGTGGAGCTTTTTATAGTTTTTCGTAAAAATGGTTTTCTTATATTTTGTTGCGACACGAACTTGTGTATCTAATTTAGCAAAAAGTGGCTGGGACTGTTTTTCATCGAATCGCACCAGAATAATTTTCTAGTTTGAATCGAATAACCCGGGATAGGCTAAACACACGTGCTTTACTGTACGTCACTGGCGGACGAGTCAAAACTCCGAAGGGTGAAAAAAATTTCCAAAGAGGGAAGAATTGGCAGTTTTCAGGCTACTTTACCTACACCTTAAGGAACAAACTCAACTTTTTGAAACCGCCAAAGAGGGGGGGAATTTAAATTTTCCCTCTCCTTCTCGTTCGCTAGAGTGATGTACCTATCCCACGAGTTGGTTGCAAATCTACTTCTCCGTGGTTACCTTAGTTACCTGCTGCCCTAGCTGCTGAAAAAATGGCAGGTGGCACAAAAACTCGTTCCGTCAGCTTGGTTTCTTGATCTTTTTACTTGGAATTTTCCATTACTGAAGCCAGTATGGCACACTAATATCATATAAGAATGGTGTTCTGTAGTGGGCGGAGAGGTTGAACAAACTGACGGACAGAAACCCCGCAGCAACGCGTCAGGTTTTTCGTCTCAAGCCGAGTTTTCTTAAGAACGCATGAAAAAGTAATATAATATTTCATCCACCCTTTCTCGTCAACACTTTGTCTTTTTTGCTTTTTCTTAATCTACTTACTGTAGGCTCCTAATGAACTGAGATTGTTATTTTCTTCGAAGTAAACTCGAACAACCTGACCTGATTAGCCTCCCTTGCGATTCGTGAAACGCATGAAGCACTGGCGGCACTTGCGGACGATGGAATATTCCCAAAGAGGGGGGAATTGGCAAAAATTTAAGCATTTTACCTACACCTTGGTGAACAAACTTTACGGTTTGAATACGCCAAAGAGGGGGAATTCCACTTTTCCCTCCCATTCTCGTCCGCTAGTGACTGGCGGAGAGGGAAGAACGGAAACGTGGAATTCCCCCTTTCTTTGACAGTTCCCATAAATTGAATTTCTTCTTTAAGGTGCACCCAAAATGGACTAAAAACTGCCGATAACCCCTTCTTTGGGGAAATTCCCCTCACGTTGGAAGATTGGCTTGTCCGCCAGTGGCATGAAATGCTTGCAACGTGGGAGGTATTTTTTCGATGTTTACCATATCACGTGTACTGTACATATGTACCACATGGCGGACGAGCCAAAACTGCAATGCAAATGGAGGAGAATTTCGTCGAAAAAGGGGGAATTTGCCGTTTTAAGAGCATTTCACCTACACCTTAGAGAAGTATGTAGCTTTACTTTTTGAAACTGCCAAAGAGGGGAAATTCCTTTTTTCCCACCCTTTTTCGTCCGCTGGTGGTATGTACCAACTGAAGCCCACGCCCACGGCCGTAATCATTTGCCCATGCAGGCCCGTTCTATTGCATCTCATTTTGATTACAACATACTCATTGTTGTGCCAATATGTTTGTCCCCATAAATCTTTGAAAGTTCTCATTGATTTGAAATTAAATTTTCACTTTTCTTGGGTTACGATGCCGTGAAACATTATTGCATAGTGTTATATGAGAGGAACACTAGCGGACGTGAAAGAAATGGAAAAGTGGAGTTCCCCCTATTTGACGAGTTTGAAAAGTTCAGTTTGTTCCCTGAGGTGAAGGCAAAATGGCTTCAAAAATGTCAAATCCTCCCTCTACGATGAAATTCCCCTCCCTTTGGAGGTTTGATTCGTCATAGTGGATAGGATGTGATGACTGGCCAAGCAACTAAACTCAACTCAACTCATCAATTCAACTAACATACGCTGGTCATCATAGTCTTATTGGTTAATGACGAGAAAATGTTTCACAATAATAGAACCTCCAAATGGTCTTTCTTAATGCCGCATTCAATCTCTGACGTCAATCAAAGTGGTAAAACTTCGGATAGATGTATTACTTCCTCTCCGTATCTGAGTTCTTCCTGTTATACGAAACGTCTTCGGTCGTGGTTTTTGTCAGCTGACTTTTTCTAACCTTCTAAATTTTTCACGTTTATGCCCTACATTTGTCATTTTAGCGGTTTTCTTTATTTTTTCCTTTTTCCCGAGCATTCAATGAAATTATATGCTCGAGTTCCTGAGACACGAGAGTTAAAAGTAACAAAATGCTGCTAAACAGTAAAAAGCGTTAAGTTATTATGTATCTCTATTAAACTTTTAAATTAAATATATATAAAACAACAAGCAACCCTGAACTGACTCTAAACAGTATTACTCATCAATAATTTTCATATAATGTTTGTGTTTCTATTTTTACATGCTGCATGCATGCGTAAACAAATTCATAACTGAGCGATGGAGTATTGATGAAATCAAATAATTATTATAGCCTATCCAAGCTTTCTTGTTTCTCAGTTTTTCGGTGGGGAAAGTTTTTTTCTTCACATTCGGACAACTCACGAATCTTTCGCCTAATTCATGTGCGTAGAAATTTTCATAGATTTTTTTGAGAACAAGATTCCCTGACCAATGAATACGCTATGAGAAAAAGTTTTGCAAACCATAAAAAATGGCGCGCATTCAAATTTCAAATATACAAACCAATTGTGAACACTATATTTGCCCCTGATATTTGTCGGTAAAAGAAAAAAAACTTAACCGAGAAATCGGTGGCTCTTTTTGCTCGTCAAATATCGTTCATAGTTGGCCAGAGGATCGATAGTTAATGAAGACAATTAATCACTCGGTTGCTATAAGAAAATACCCGTTCACCGTTTGACGGCGTCAGTCAGTCATTCAGTCAGTCAGTCAGTCAGTCACTCAGTCAGTCAGTCAGTCAGTCACTCAGTCAGTCAGTCAGTCAGTCAGTCAGTCAGTCAGTCAGTCAGTCAGTCAGTCAGTCAGTCAGTCAGTCAGTCAGTCAGTCAGTCAGTCAGCCAGTCAATCAGCCAGCCAGTCAGTCAGTCAGTCAGTCAGTCAGTCAGTCAGTCAGTCAGTCAGTCAGTCAGTCAGTCAGTCAGTCAGTCAGTCAGTCAGTCAGCCAGTCAATCAGCCAGTCAGTCAGTCAATCAGCCAGTCAGTCAGTCAGTCAGTCAGTCAGTCTCTTTGTCTATCTGTCTGTCTGTCTGTCTGCCTGTTGTTCCAAAATATAACTTTCCATCCGTTCTTTTATCATATTTCACATAAATTAAAAGTGAGTTGAGTAATTTAGATTATAATATTTTTGCCAGAAGAGGCCATTTCCTTCCGACTTTACTCATACATGGGTAAAAGTTTACAGATTAATTAAATATCGGATAATGATGAATAAGCATTTATATTTCATGAGATGATAGCGGTATGGATACAAAAGTCGATCATATTCTGTACATAGCTGGCCAAAGATAAATGACCGATAACAAACGTAAACTGTTTGTTTAGTGCGTTCATTATTTTGTGAGAAAACAAATTAAAATCAGTAAAGTTGTAGGTTTTTTATTGTTTACACCTTTTTTTTATCAAGAAGTTTCTACTAAAAGTTCCTTCACTTTAAAATTTTTTATTGGACAGTTTTATGCATGAATGAAAATTAACTAATGAATTGAAAACAGTGAAAAAATAAATTTTTATAGTGGAATTTAACAATCTGATTATCTTTTTTTCATTTTTAATCCACACTCTGTATCTCTTCTGTAACCAGCAAAATTGACCTACGTAATATGTTTTGCGATCGGCTGCAGTTATCGTATTTTCTGATGTTTGAACTATGAACACAGTGGGATGAACTACATATTTGATACAATCTTGAGAAGAACTATGAACTGTGTAATATATAAACTGCGTAATATATAAACTGTGCAATATGTAATGATATATTCATGGTATTGTTAACTACATATTTTACATACCTGAATTGTAAACTAAAGCCTGTGAACTTGGAACAAAACTAGTGCATGACATGATTGAACATCGGAAACATTCGATTCAAATGAAAAATGATCAATCAGCCGGGAATTTGATTAGAAACATTTTGGCGCAAAATTTTGGCAAAAAGACAAAAATGTTGATAAAAACGAAAAAAGAACTCGTTTTGGCGAAAGGAACCAGCAATTTTTCGCCGATCGTGAAGTTTGTGAATACACGACACCGCATAATTAATGAGCCTCTACTTTATGCCCCGCTTTTTACCGAGAGATTCGGCGACTTGATACACCTAAATATTTTTAAACAATTATTTATGTATTTTTATGCGTTAGAGGATATGAACGAAGTAACCGAAAATATAGCTAGAGGAAAGAAGAGTCTCAAGATTTTTGTTTTTGATTTGAAACGATGTGATGGTCAGAAAATCCATTGTGAATGCTACGTTTACATATTTAGAAGTGAGAAAAAGATAGTAATCCGATCTCTTGGTCTGATGATATCGGATTTAACCGGTTTCGATTGTTCATTTTGGCAAGATTACATCTCACGTATTGGACTGATCGTGAAACGTGAAAATTGACATGCGGCTGAATATTATAGGGATTATTTTGGTAACTTATTGTAATATATATAATCACATTGCTGAATGTTTGATATTCTTTAAAATACAAAATACTTTATACCCTATATTACTTCTCGTTGTCTCGGACGCCCGAAGCGCCAAAGTCCCAAAACTTTCTAAAAACTCATAAAATCCTTTAAAAATGGTCTCGTGGTGTTTTCACCGATTCGCCTTTCCAGACGCCCAAAAACACCACATCTACGTAGCGCCAAAGTCCCAAGACTTTCTAAAAACTCATAAAATCCTGAAAAAAAAGAGTCTCGTGGTGTTTTCACCGATTCGCCTTTCCAGACACCCAAAACACCACATCAGACACCCAAAAAACACCTCATGTACGTAAGTTACCACCAACGCAAGTGTTCTGTATTAAACGAAGTTCCCGCGCGTGCTCTGGAAAGTAATGGCGTGTTTCTCGCAAATTGGGAGTGAGTACTCCTCGCCAAAATCTGATTACATACCATAAAAACATGAAAATTTTTTTTTAAATTTTTTTAGTGATTAAACAATTTCTCATGGTGATTTTTTTTCTTGCATGTGGGAATTGAACCACAGTTTCACCCGCTACATGCGATTATTACAACAGCTTTTACTAGGTGGCTAAGGGCGTCATCTTGACGCTTGGCCTCAGACACTGGTGGCACCATTTTCGTTGTTTATACCACAACAGCAAGTGTATATAGTCAACGCAGATTTTCTTGTCACTCACAAAACTTTTTGGCGCTCATTTTGAATTCAAACTTAATTTTGCAGTTAAATTTTTTGGAAAAGTTTTTATTCTCATAATATACTGGGATAACATACGAAAGTTGCACTTAGTTCATTGTATTCGTAGTAACGGGTTTAATAAAAAGATAATTTGGATAACCAATGTCACGTTAAAATAACCAATGTCTATGCATAAGCATATGGTATTGTAGAAATGAGTTTTCGTGTCAAGATACCTTGACCAAGCTATAAGCTGTAACATGACATTTCGTCAAAGAGGGGGGAACTGGCAGTTTTGAGGTAATTTTACCTACACCTCAAAAACAAATTCTTCAATTTGAAACAGCCAAAAAGAGGGAATTCCACTTTTCTGTTCTCAATCCTCCAGAGGGAGGGGAATTTCGTCAAAGAGGGGGGAATTGGCACTTTTGAGTCCATTTTACCTACACCTTACAGAACAAATTGTCAATTTTGAAAGAGCCGAAGAGGGGGAAATCATACTTTTCCCTCCGTCACTGGCGGACGAGCTAATCCTCCAAAGGGAGGGGAATTTCATCAAAGAGGGGGGAATCAGCCGTTTCGAGGCTTTTTTACCTACACCTTAAGAAACAAATTCCACTTTTTGGAACTGCCAAAGAGGGGGGAATTCCACTTTACCCTCCCCTTCTCGTCCGCTAGTGCCCTCCGTTACTCGTCCGCTAATGCCATGGGGCCACGGGACCAGTGACGCGAACGTAACGGGTATATAAGGGACATGCGCCCTGTCCTTCGCACATTAGCAATAGCACTTGCGGACGAGAAGGGGTGGGAAAAGTGGAGTTCCCCCATCTTTGGTGTTTTCAGAAAGTAGAGTTAGCTCCTCAACTCAAGGTAAAGGTAAAATGTCCTGAAAACTCCGGTTTCCCGCGTCTTGGACAAAATTCCCCTCCCTCTAGAGGGTTAGCTCGTCCGCCAGTGAGCAATAGCAACCGACACCTTTCTGGTTCCCACACATTTACAGACGGCCGAATACGCTATAGACTAGTCTAGTCTGATTTTTTTTGCAATCGTAGACTAGAAATGTCCAAAAGTTTTTTCGGACGATCATAAAACCACGGGGTGTCCAATTCAGTCTTCTTAGTCCCACTGACGGACGAGGAGCTGAATTCCCAAAGGGAGGGGAATTTCGTCAAAGAGGGGGGGAATCGGCAGTTTTCAGGCCACTTTACCTACACCTTAGGGAACAAATTCTACTTTTTGAAAACGACAAAAAGGGGAAAATCAACTTTTCAGTTCTTCCCTCGTCCGCTAGCGTAATCCATTGAGGATGCAATGTGTGTCATAATAATGCCATGTTGATTTTCCGGTAAGGCATCGTATGCCGGAAGTTCTGTAAGTATCCTACGTACGTATGTAAACATGTTTATTAATTAAGTAAATATTTCAGGTTATATATCATCACTAGTCATAACAATATTTGTTAACTTTCATATTCATGTACATATTTGTAACAAAACAATGTTTCCTGATGACATTTTTAATTCACGGTAAATCATGTCACGTTACATCGTTCACCTGACTTTTTCCCATCCCTGTTTTGTTATGAGTGACACATGTTGTTGTCATTTATTCTAAATACGATATATAATTCATTTTTTTCTTATTATTATGGCTGTAGGCGGTTGTGTGCGTATGAAGACTGAATCAAATACGCGTCTGTTTCTCTACATTTCGTAACACTTGCGGTAACTTATTAATACATAACTATGGAAATCACTTCTAGTCTGCATCTTGAAAAATAACAAACGTAAAATGGCATTTAATATCATTTTCCGGATCAAATGTGAAAAAAGTTCGCCAAATAAAAAATTCCACGAAAACACGTAATTTTACTGGATCTCAAAATTTAATGATTACATACTTGATTTTTTTTTGAAAATATTTTCATCTGTTTACGGGAGCAGGTGGTACATTTTATCTTGTTCGTTCTGTTACATACGTAGGCGAGTGCGATACCGCAAAATGGCACGCGTTCAAAATCAATAAATATAAATACAAAAAATTAATCAAATAAAAATAACTATATTATTTTGATAAAACACGGTTTTCATTGTATTTGTTAACTATTTGATGTTAAAATTTTTTTTAAATCTATTTACGGAGCCGATGGCGCGTTTTATGTCGTTCGTTTTGTATCGTAGGCGTGTGCGTAACCACTAAATGGCGGGTATTCAAATTCAATATCCTGCTCAATTTTGAATCCAAAAAAATTATAAATAAAAAAATACGATATTTTGATAAGATAATTTTTTTTTATTATCTGATATTTTTATCTATTCACGGGAACAGATGTCGCATTTCATTCTATGTCGTTCGTTTTGTGTCGTAGGCGTGGTGTACGTAACCGCAAAAATTGTTTGTATACGACTCTGCCGATTGCATCAGCAGAGTTGGGAACTTGAATCCATAATACCACGTGGTTGAATAAGATTTTCAATTTATTTTCCACTATTTGTTATGTAAATATGTTAGGAATATTTCTTTCTGCAGGTTTGCATGATTTTCGTTTTGAAACTTTTAACCATCATGATAGACCAAAACATAACATAGGTACATAGGACATGATAGATCAAAACGTATATAGAGAGACCTACATATGTACGCAAATTGAAAATAGTAATTCATAGCGACTGAGTCCAGTTGTAATATTTAGAAATGTCACTGTTTTAATCAGTGAATCGCCAATATTTCGAAAGTACAGTACTCTATTCATGGAAAATTCGCGAAAATCAGCAGGTTTATAAACATGTAATTGTAAAATTAATCCAAGTTTCCGTATTTTTAACCACAGGAAATGGCTTAGGTTTCTAAATTGCATCATCATCCAAATTGAGTGATTTATGGGTCTAGTTGTATAGCAATTAACAAAGTTTGCAACTTTTCGAAACGTTTCGTTTCGTCATTTTCTTTGGTTTTTTAGTTCCGACACATTTGACAACAGCTCCGCAACAAACGGCATGAAACGTTCCGAAGCAACTCACCTATGGAAGCTGCGACTTTGGTTGCCGTGTGTAGGTAGATATGTATCTATCAATGTGTTAACATGCACAGATTGTGAAAGGATAAAACTAATCTTATATTGATCTACCAACTAAAATCAATGTTTTGAGATCAAACATTCTTGTATCGTTGAGTGTTTATCGGCAGTTTCATAGCCTATCCAAGGTTTATTGTTACTCAGAAGATTTCGGTTGTGACCCTGAAGTTAAAAATTTGAATGAAATTTTGATGCTTATATTCATATTTCAGCTCATGGTCATTAATTTTTTTTTTTTTTATTGTTGGGTTGTCTCACTCGGATTGAGACTTCGCCGGGTCCCAATCACGAATGGTGCTTGCCATAAGGCATATCATGGAACAAGTTCCAAGTCACTCCATCTGATGTTCAAGGCATATTATTTCACGACCATCAGCCAGTAGGTCACACTTCTGTTTTGACTGCCATAAGGCTTGTTGGTGACGGCCCCGGGATTCGAACCCGTGTGCGGCCGGCCAGGCGGTTTCAGAGTCTAGCACCTTAACCACTTGACCAGCGAGCCGCCAATTATATTAATTATAATTCCTCCGTCTACTTTTCTATGATTAAGAAGCAAAATTCCAAAGGAATTCCAATGTCTCTGCCAAGGCCATGCCTGGATAATTATTATTTCCCCTGAACGTAAAAAAAAAAATTCAAAAGTTAATTGCACAAAAATATATTTTTGACCTAAATTTTTTTTGAAGGTTGTTGTTTTAAATTTCATATGGCGCTTGCCTTCATATCCGTGTATGGTAAAAATTTTACGAAAACTTTCGCACAATAAACTTTAAACAAACTATGCTTCCTTACATGCATAATACCTTTGGTCCATTATACCATGCCACTCGAAAAGGCGAGTATGTCGATGAATCCATTATAGGATGCGAAAGCAGACTGCAATTTTTGTGGAATTATGTGCCCCCATGAATTCATTAGAGCATGTTAGGCCAACTTCCTTCCATTACACCACCGTACTCCATTAAGCAAGCAGGTTCATGCATTCATTAAATATTGACGGTTGGATATCTTCGGAAAAAATATATTCAAGTTCGCCCGTGCACCGAATGTGGAATGCCAATCACCACATGCACAGAACATTTTTTATTACGAATTTATACAGGGAAAAAGTTGCGTCCGATATAAAGCTGGCTTGCAAACTTTAATGAATTCAGTATGTTTCAGTACGAAACAATGGTGTGTTCTTACTGGAAACCCTTGATAATCTCTGTAAAGTTTTTGTTTCAGAAGCGAAAATTTTTACGTGCTAAGCTATTTTTGTTGAAGAGCTTTGGAACTCCGTATATATTGTTTGTGGATCGCAAAAGTGGTAATGTCCACTAGCTTTTTCTAATACATTTGTTAGTTTTATGCTTAGCCTTTCATGCGTCATCATTCTTCATTTTATATTCATTGTTTTTTTATTCCTCGGTATGTAAACACTTGTTTTTTTACGGAAAGACAATCAGTCAGTTAGTTAGTCATTCAGTCAGTCAGTCAGTCAGTCAGTCAGTCAGTCAGTCAGACAGTCAGTCAGTCAGTTAGTCAGTCAGTCAGTCAGCCAGTCACATCACCCGATGGCCGACAGCTGTGTTTACCAAATACTGGACATTGGGATCCCAATATTGTGCATTTCATATGTTCAGTTGTGTTCTTCCTTATGTGCATGCGTAAATATTTTAATGGAAAATTATTTTGGGGCCTTAGTTAGTCAGTCAGTCAGTCAATCAGTCAGTCAATCAGTCCGTCAGTCAGTTATTCAGTTAGTCAGTCATTCAGTCTGTCATTCAGTCGGTCGTCAGTTGACCCAATCAATTATACCAACATACGCCTTTCCTTTGACGTCACACTTGAGTAAGTATCAATGGTATCTTATAAGATACATTAGATTCAGTCATAATCAGTCAGTCAACAGTTTCGTCAGTTATTAAGTCAGCCAATCAGTTATTCAGTTAAATCAGTCCGTCAGTTAGTCAGTCAATTATCACGTATCTTTTGGTACCAGTGCACGTACGACTATCCTTTGACGTCACAGCTCACGTGTCTATTTACCAATGGTATCTTGTGACACGCAGATTCAGTTAGTCAATAAATCATTTAGTCAGTCAGTGAATCACTTTGAATATCCAATTAACACGTACCATGAAACCAGTGTATGTACTGTACCTTTAGGTTTTTTTGATTGATTTAAAGCAATGATTGAAAAATGCAAAACTCTATGAAGTTTCATTTCACGTCACACCTCACGTGTCTCACAGCCTCGTTGGTATTGGTATTCAGGTCCAAGGGAAAGCGGCTATTTCCGGTTCCGAAAGTGTCCGCCGATACGAAGTTCCTTCCATACGAGTTGTTTCTGGTTACCTACCGTATTTCGGAATCAGTGGCATAAACGTATGAAGCTTATTTGGGTGGTACAAATGTTATCTGATGGTAATTTATTTGTGAAGACTTTCAGAACGAATGTTCAGATATAATCTGACGTTAAGCTATATAATAACTTACCATGTTAGGCCTTTCTTGGTCGATAGTCAATCATTGGAAGCCATATATCTTAAAAGCCATTGGAACGGACGCTTCTTCGAAGTCAGTTTCAAGACTTCTTTTGATTCAGCAAGAAACGTTTATCTCGACAGAAAAAACAAAATCCCTCATATTTCATCCATCCATCAATGGAACCGGTCATTTGCCGCTTTCCGCCGTCTGACTCTTTTGTTTACCGAACTGATTAACCGGATTCTTTCTGCTGCCCGATGGTGTGAAGCCACTAGCGGACGAGAATGTGAGGGAAAAGTGGAATTCCCTCCACTATGGCGAGTTAAAAAAATTCAATTTGGTTCACACCTGTCCCAGTAGTGCGTGCCCCGGCTCAGTCGTGGGGGGGTGACTGTGCCGGGGAGCCGACTGAGCCGGGGAACGGTCCCGATTGTGCCGGGGAGCCGACTGTGCCGGGGCCGACTGTGCCAGGGAACGGACCCGACTCAGTCGGCTCCCCGGCTCAGTCGGCTCCCCGGCACAGTCACCCTCCCCCGACTGAGCCGGGGAACGCACTACTGGGACAGGTGTGATTTGGTTCCTTAAGATGTAGATGAACCGACCTCAAAACTGCCAATTCCCCGTTCTTTGACGAAATTCCCCTTCCTTTGGAAGTTTAGCTCGTCCGCCAGTGTGTGAAGCTGATGTGAATGTCTCGTTGAGCCGGTCACGTTTCACACGAAATATATCTATTATATTCAACTGATAATGCAACTAAAGTTGCGGAAAATCAGGTTCGAGCTACTCCAAAAAAATTGCTGAGAAAAAGTTGCGCATTCAAGTTTCGTCAACTAAGTTAAGCCTGTAAGAAAAATTCTCAACTGATATGGAGACTTAATTCGAATATGCACCCTTTTTAATTCAACAACAATGGTATGTAACCGTTTTTCTGACAGAATTTCTACAGTATGCCTACCGTTTTCCTACAGAATTTCTACAGTATTTCCAAGAGCGACAATAAATCAGCTTAACGAACGCGTAATTGAGTTCTCGCTAAAGGCATTTGTGTTGGGATGGGATATAAAGCCGGATAAACTTGTTCTGAAGTTTCGACATCGTCTTGAAGAATATGGCGAAAACGTTTCCACGGGTTCTTTTTACTCAAAATCTGAAAAGAATCTGCTTTTGGCACGCTTTTGTGAATCCAAAAAAACATTTTTCAACATGTAATTCAGTCAAGTCAACATATGAACTTTTTTTCGTTTTGAACTGAAAACAATACAAAAGGTCGTTGATATTCTAACAAAGTTTAATAAATGGACTTGAATTATTATCTGTGACAGTAAATTTGAGATCATATATAGTTATCCAAATTATTATCCAGTTCTACCAACTTCCGATAATTAAGATCAAGCCTTTAGCGGACGAGAAGAGGATGGAAAAATGAAATTCCCTTTCTTCGGTGGCTTCAAAAAGTTGAGTTTGTTCCTATAGGTGTAAGTAAATTTACTCGTTGACTGCCGATTCATCCCCATTCTCCGCTCTTTGGAAGTTTGGGTGAAGCCGTATTGTATTACAGAGTTGTGGTATAAAAGTCGGTTACAGTAAGCCGATCTATACCGCAGCGTTCTTTGGAAAATCACGTAGGAGAAATCTGTACAAACAAACAGCAGTCACAGTTGATTCCGATTGTGGGACTGAATTTGAATGCGCGCCATTTTTTCTGTAATTTTCAAGAATATACCTTACAGCTTGATCAGGGTTTCTTGTTATCAAAAAACAAATTTTACGGTACGGTTGCGCACGTATGCAATGAAGTAAGCTCGATTCTCTAAGTTGTCCGATTGTTATGTGGAAATTATTTCATTTCTCGAAAATTTGAAAGCGCGCCAAAGTCAGATTTGAATTCAAACTGCTCGCCAAAAAGTTAATGGCTAAGCCTAAGCTATATCATAGTCTATCCAGAGTTTCCTGTTACTCAGAAAGTTTTTGGCGCGCAATTTGAATTCATTTCTGCTGCTGACACGCATACAAATTTTCGATAGCGTATTACATACATTGATCAAACTATAATGCAAGAGTATAATGCATGCAAGGAAAGTTCTTATAAAATATGAAAACATGGCGGGTTTTCAAATTTAGTCTTCTCTTCAATTGTGAATGCTACTATTTAGTATATTAACTGACTGTGGGATAGAAAACATACGGTGAATTGGGTTTCTAGGGAACAATATACATACAGCATAGTTGGTCAGAGTCCCTAGCGGACGAGAAGGGGTGGGAAAGTGGAATTTCCCACTCTTTGGCAGTTACAAAAAATAGATTTTGTTCCCTATGGTGTTAGTAAAATGGTCTGAAAACTGCCTATTTCCCCCTCTTCGGTGAAATTCCCCTCCCTTTGGAGGTTTGACTCGTCCGCCAGTGGGCAGGGTTTCTGGGTATAACACATTATATTATTATCGATCCGTTACGCACTTGGCACATAGCCGATCCAGGGATTCTTGTAAGCCAAAAAGTTTTTGGCGCGCAGTTTGAATTCAAATATAGTTTTGGCGCGCGTTCAAATTTCCGAGACTAATCCACAAATCGTATATCGTATTCAAAAAGCATAAAAACATTTTCTGCTTTGAATCACCCTTTATTATACACCACCAGAAAATATGCCATGTTTTGACTTTGAAAAGCCACTGAATGATTGTCCGCAGATTGAGCCGATTTACGGACCGTAATATTCGGTTTTTATAGTCCCAGAAAATTGGAATATCTGAACACTGATAACAGTTTTGGTAGCGGATGAACAGGACAAATTTAGTAACCATTTACAACAATTATTTGAAAGAATGAATTACCAATTAGTTTGGACCATTATTGTGCAAAGAAAACGTAATAAAAAATGATGCGTTGCTAAGATAAAAGATAAAAAACGAACGTTTTCTAAAAATTCTCCACTAAATCAGTTGGATAATCCGGTTACGGTTATCTTCGTTTATAGGTCGGTGGAATTTGTTAAAATTCTTACTGTTTTATTCCAGTTTGTTGCAAAAATAAATGATAGAGATTCAACATATTTTCGCAATGGAGATAAATTAATCCGGCAATTCAACATAAATTTCCAGTTAAATAGTCCTATGATGGAAAGACCATTGCAAATGTGAGCACAGCCTTCCTTTATTTTCCGATATTCCTTATAGTTTATACCATTAATTATATACTTTATTAGCCATTGTTAACATGTTTTTGTTAATTTCTGATTTCCAAATCCATTCTGAAAAAAAAGAATAATGTTTAAAATAATTAAATTCCTAACTTGTAATAGCTCTAATCTTAACATTACAGATTCTATTATTCAATCATCGAGCTTATTTGCCTGGGTTCGAAATATTTTTATCGCCGTTGATCTTTTGATAACTGACCGCCATAACCTCTAAATAATATCATCAGAACAAAAATGAAGTTTGACGAGCTATTATCGCATCATATTGGTGATTTCGGGCTATACCAACAGGTTAAACCTACTGTAGTAGTTATTTAGTTAGTTAGTTTAATAATTACTAATTACAGGATTACTTAGTCAGATAAACTTAAATAGTCAATCAGTTTTTCAGCCAGTTAATCAAAAGTTAGCGAGTTAATAACTTGACTTATATCGATATTATTTACTATTTTGCCATAAATTCAATATAAATCGATATTAATTTTGTTTTGAAGATTAGATAAATCTATATATTTATTTTAGGTGGTATATCTGATCACCTGTATTCCGCCCATTTGGTGTGCTATTACGATTTACTCGTGGACGTTTACTGGTACCGACGTGCCGCATCGGTGAGTCACTCACTCACTCACTCACTCACTCACTCACTCACTCACTCACTCACTCACTCACTCACTCACTCACTCACTCACTCACTCACTCGCTCACTCGCTCACTCACTCACTCACTCACTCACTCACTCACTCACTCACTCACTCACTCACTCACTCCCTCACTCACTCACTCACTCACTCACTCACTCCTCACTCACTCACTCACTCACTCACTCACTCACTCACTCATTTACTCACTCACTCATTCACTCACTCACTCACTCGCTGACTCTTTTACTCATTCATTCACAGATGCCGTCTGTCCAATGATGACGCTTTCATTGACGACACCACCCAGCTTGATTCACCATGGATGGTACCATCAGATCCTCTGAAAGCTAACTGCTATCGTGAGAGCAAGATCAATGGAAGCCTACAGGTTAGTCAGTCAGACAATCAGTCAGTCAGTCAGTCAGTCAGTCAGTCAGTCAGTCAGTCAGTCAGTCAGTCAGTCAGTCAGTCACTTGGCAAATTATTCCTTGCAGGCTTGCACGGATGGCGACGGCTATGTGTGGGACAACCGACAGTTTTATACCAGTGCCGTACAAGATGTTA
>OZ038445.1:24010877-24055877 GCA_964036265.1 Daptonema setosum
CTATATCACTAATCACTAATCTACATACATGTGATTTGTTCACACATAAAAAAGTTATAGACAAGCAACTAAAAATGCCCTGAAGGCATGGGGAGTAACGAATATGGTTCGATCCTGGCAAGTCCAATCGTGAAAAAGTATGAAACAAGAAAGTTTTATTCTTATATTTTAGATAGTCTGATCGTGAAAAAGCAGGAAACAAGATTAGCGATGAATCACGAAAAAGCTTGTACTTGATTAAATCAAGAATCAAACCAAATTACACGAAACATATTTGGGACTTTTGGGTGAAAACGAAATCCTCTGTATTTCGTTTAGCTAGTTCTGAGCTTAAATATAATTGTGTGGCCAGTCTGCCACGACCTTTTTTATTTAAGTTTTATATAGAAAAACATGAATTTTTTTATGACAATAACAAGATATGTTTTTACTGGATAACAGCATTTTCATTAATAATAAATTTCATTTCTAATGATTACCACGCCACTCGTGAAAAGTCCCAAATATTTCGTTTCGTGTAATTTGGTTTGATTCTTGATTTAATCAAGTACAAGCTTTTTCGTGATTCATCGCTAATCTTGTTTCCTGCTTTTTCACGATCAGACTATCTAAAATATAAGAATAAAACTTTCTTGTCTCATACTTTTTCACGATTGGACTTGCCAGGATCGAACCATATTCGTTACTCCCCATGCCTTCAGGGCATTTTTAGTTGCTTGTTATATTTATACTCACCGTGAAACGTGAACGTCAAATTATAAACTTTCACACTGTGGTTGTTCGTTGGGTGAACAGACGGAAGGAATATAAATTGGCCATTCGTGTTTTTTATACCTTGACCGATATTTGATGAAGTTTTTTTGATTTAATGAAATGTAAATGTAGATTTTGAAAAGATTTCATTCATTCACTCACTCACTCACTCACTCACTCACTCACTCACTCACTCACTCACTCACTCACTCACTCACTCACTCACTCACTCACTCACTCACTCACTCACTCACTCACTCACTCACTCACTCACTCACTCACTCACTCACTCACTCACTCACTCACTCACTCACTCACTCACTCACTCACTCACTCACTCACTCACTCACTCACTCACTCACTCACTCACTCACTTACTGCCTCACTCACTCACTCACTCACTCACTCACTCACTCACTCACTCACTCACTCACTCACTCACTCACTCACTCACTCACCTACTCACTCACTCACTCACTCACTCACTCACTCACTCACTCACTCACTCACTCACTCACTCACTCACTCACTCACTCACTCACTCACTCACTCACTCACTCACTCACTCACTCACTCACTCACTCACTCACTCACTCACTCACTCACTCACTCACTCACTCACTCACTCACTCACTCACTCACTCACTCACTCACTCACTCACTCACTCACTCACTCACTCACTCACTCACTCACTCACTCACTCACTCACTCACTCACTCACTCACTCACTCACTCACTCACTCACTCACTCACTCACTCACTCACTCACTGAGTGAACAGAAACTCACTCAAAATTACACTAACCCATTCACGGGGCTCCCTCATCCGCTCTCACTACGTTTACTAAACTCAACGACTTGGCTCAATCGACAGTTGCTGTGTTGAAGAATTAATTTTTATTTAGCAACTATAAAACATTGCATTAAAATATTGGGCTGGATTGCACTTTTTGGGTCCGAACCCCTATTTGACCGACCCCTGATTGACCGACCCCTATTTGACCAGACCCCTATTTGACCCGGTCAATCAGGGGTCTAGACCCCTATTTGACCACGGTCAAATAGGGGTCTGTTGTCCTCATGGACCCCTATTTGACCGGGTCAAATAGGGGTCTGGTCAAATAGGGGTCTGGTCAAATAGGGGTTCGGACCCAAAATATGCAATCCAGCCAAATATTGAAAACAAAAGGAAATAATTGAAATAAATTAAAGAAAGTGGTGGAATAAAATTTGAATCAGCTCCGAAAAGGAAGGCCCAGCCATGCTTGAAGGCCTGGTGGCTTGGGTGCTGAATACGTACATCGGGGAGTACTTGGAGAATCTAAACACTGATCAACTATCGGTGGCGCTTCTGCAAGGTTGGATGGTTCATTGGTTACTCATATTTCATTGTTGTTCAGATTATTGAAGAATCAAGCGTTAGGATATGTCCCGTTTCTGTTCCATTCTTGATTGTGGGGCTGATTTTTGGGAATAATATTACTGCCGAAATGACTGGTCATTCTGTGTGAGTCACCAATCTAAATCAAATGAAGCACCGATCGTTAATTTGTCTAACCCACACATAGTAAACCGATTATTCCAGGTCAAGTTGAGCTCGAAAATGTGCCGTTGAAGAAGAATGCTCTGCGGAAATTCGACGTTCCGTTGACGGTCAAATCGGGTGTACTGGGCAAGCTCACGTTGAAAGTTGGATTTGTTTTTTATCTCTATTTTATTCGGTTAAATTATCGGTCGGGTCGGGCATATATTACAAATGATGTACTGATTACCGATCAACTTTTCTTGGTAAAAAAACGATTAACAATGTATGTAAACATTCAAATCAATTGACAATGAACATATACATTGATTATTATTGTAATTTGCATTGCATTACGTATATTTTGTTTTAATAAGCATTACGTAGATTTTCGTTGTAATACGCATTACATAGATTTTCGTTGTAATACGCATTACATAGATTTTCGTTGTAATAAGCATTACGTAGATTTTCGTTGTAATAAGCATTACATAGATTTTCGTTGTAATAAGCATTACGTAGATTTTTGCTTAATAATGAATAAATTCCAGGTGCCGCTGACGGGCATCCGTAGTTCTCCGTGGGTAATCGAGATCAGTGACGTTTACGTGCTACTCGAACCTTCAAAACGAAAGGTTTGTCGCCTCGTCCGTCAGCCTATCTATAGCTGAATGAATATATCTTGTTGTCATGTCTTTCTTCTCCCTCCTGAATAACAGGAGGTTACCTCAGGTTTATTGCTAATATACATATTCTGGTCAAACCATCAAATTTTTATAATGTTCATTGATCCATCAGATAACCTTGAATAAAATTAAATTAAAAAATAAAATGTCAACGAGTAATATTACGAACTCATTACCTAAATATACAATGAAGTAAGTTCGTATTTCGTCCACATATCATTTGATTCAAGTCCAGTATTACTCATTTTTTTGTCTTCCACAAGTTACTGCAAACAAAATTATAAAAAAATGACAAATAATTGTATACACATTTTCAGTATGATGTCGAGATCGATGAGCAGTTGCAGCAGACGCGTAAGGATCAACAGCTGGAAGCGTTGGAGACGTTTCACAAAGTTGGAAAGATTGACTGATTCTATGACTGACTGATTGACTTGACTGGTTAACTGACTGATTCAATCAGTGTGTGTGAGACTGACAACTAAGTGACTGGCCGACTTTTTGATGGGTTAATTGGTTCATCGATCGATTGATCGACCTGTTCTAAATGATTGACAGAACGGAGCAGACTGACATTGACTAACTTTTTTAATGACTAACTGATCTGGTTGACTGGATGAATCGACCCCATACTCTTGTGGGAGGCGCCGGCCGACGTAATCGCAAAACGATGAAACGACAACATGGGGTGAAGTCTTCGCCTACTACAACAACAACTGATTGAATGGATGAACAAATGATTATTTCAAAGGCGAATAATATATTGACTGAGTAAATGTCTTGCCTGACTAGCCGATCTGACTGACTGAAAAAAAGACCAATTGATAGACTTGGTGACTGACTGTCTGATTGATAAAAGGAAGTCTTACTTCTTGATCATTGACTTTCAGCAACAACTGTGCACGGCGGCCGGAATCGAATGCGACTCATTGAATGCTTTCCTGACGAATTCTGGTAAGTTTTGTTAGTGTTAAGCTGTAACTGTTGTGGTAAGAGTTGGTTAAGAAAAAAACGTATCATGGTAAAACAACTTTTACGACCACCGTTTATATTGCAATCTACGTTTTTAAGGTTTGTGAAACAAATGGATATATTTCTGTAAGTCGATCGAGTTTGATCGACCACAACGTGTTTCTTGACACAACAGTTAATCCAACTTTTTATTGCGATCGGAAGAAAATTCGTTGCGATTTTCAGGCACCACACAAGCGAATTCGTCCACTGCGGCCGCGAATACGGGCGGCGGATGGTTCAGCTTTGGCGGGGCCGGACTCGTATCGATGGTCGTAGAGAATATACAGGTTATCAGATGATCTTGTGATGCGTCAGTGGTCATGTGGTTAACGTGGTGACTTGTCGATCGAGTGGTCCGGGTTCGCCACCCATGGCCCGTATTTTAGTATTCAATTATCCCCTGTTTCTGTTCGAATATTTCGTTGATGGTCAGGTTGTCGTGGAATAAATATAGACTTTGTTTTTTCTCGCTATTTTTAACTTAATGATACCTTTTTTCGCCAATCTAACTAACACAATACAATTTTATTTGGATGTAAAAAATTTCGTTGATTATGTGTTTGTTTTGACGTACAAATTTTTATTTCAGTTGATTCTATCCAACGTGCACGTGCGTTTTGAAGACGCGATCACGCTCGACAATGGGAAATCATTTTCGGCCGGTCTGAGAATTCATCGGCTGAGTGTGCAGACCACGAATAAACATTGGGTTTGGGGAATTGTTTAAGTATTTTTTTTCCATTTAATCATTTAATTTAATACCAACTTAAGTTACTAAACCACTTTGATCATCGTCTGCTATTGGTTGGTGAAAGGATACATTGAAGTATGCGATTTCTAGTTTCTATCAAAATAAATGAAGCCTATTTTTCGCTGATTTTGCGATTGCTAAGCATAATCTTGTAGTATATATTTATTCAGTTTTAACTCCACTTGCCCATAATTGTACTAGAAGGTTAGTTTTGCTTTTTTCAGGAACCGAGTTTTGTGAATCGACGAGATGCGGATAATCTGTTCAAAGTACTGGAGATTGAGGACTTTTCGTTCTACTGGAATAGTGATGACGTGGGCAGTAATGCTGTGTCAGACAGCGTCAGTACTGTGAGGGAGCTCAGGGTTGGTCAGTGGGCGTGAGTGAGTGAGTGAGTGAGTGAGTGAGTGAGTGAGTGAGTGAGTGAGTTAGTTAGTGAGTGAGTGAGTAAGTGAGTGAGTTAATAAGTGAGTGCGTGCATGGAGCGACAATCAAGCGAAGTAAGCGAGTGAATTACTAAGTGTGTAAGTGCGAGAATGCTTGAGACAATGTGTGATGAAATAATAAATGATTGAGTGAGCTAATAAGTGATATGAAAATAATAAGTGAGTGAAAAGTGGAATGATTGAAAGCATGAGTAAATATGTGATAAAAACTGGATCGATTGAGTTAATGACTGAGTGAGTAGGTAGGTAAAAGAGAATGGCTCAGTATGTAAATGGGAGAATGAGGCAGTGAGTGTGTATATTTAACTTCATTCTTTATGGTTTTGCCGATATTTAACATTCTAATTAAATGTTGCAATTATTCCAGAACATTCTCGGCGTAGACATGCAGGGCAACGACAGCAACGCTTATATACTTTGGCCAACGAATGCTCGCATTCGTATGGAGAAGAATGCCTCCAAGTTTCCACTGAAATCTCGGCCGGCCATACCGCGCTTTCAGGTTATTTATAATGGTCATAGTTCGGATCAGGGAGGTTCCGGGGGTTGGTATACCCCACTTTTGGTATCTGAAATCAGAATCTTAACTCTGACCTTCTCCGATTCGAAGCCCCATTTTTAATTGATTTTCTTTATTGTTTGGCTGAAAATAACTAGGCTCAAAAATCGACTTGTTTTATGCTGCATTCTTACAGATTTTCAGCTCAAACTCAAAATATCCCATTTTACGGTTCAAAGGTTTTCATCATCGAGAACCCCAATTTTTTGCATATAGTGATTTTTTGGAAATTATTTTATTAATTTCTTTTTTGTAATTTGTAGTTTGAACTGGAGCCGGACAACGTGGCGATCGAGATGACGAAACGTCAGTTGGATGAGATTCGACTGCTGATGCGCGAGTGGGCCAGATTCGATCGGGCCAGAAGCCATCGGAAATGGCGACCCGAGCAACCCGTTCATGCCAAGTTGGTCGTGCTTTATAACCTATCTGGGGTTTCGTTTGGCCGGGAATGTTTTTGGCGCTGCTTTTCTCATATGTGAGTATTTGATATATTTTTTTTCTTACTTGGCATAGTAACGGTGCACTGAGTTTACATTGCACATTTACCTAACAAGCACTGGCGGACGAGCCAAACCTCCAAAGGGAGGGGAATTTTGGCAAAGAGAGGGGAACT
Source organism: Daptonema setosum (assembly GCA_964036265.1). Classification (NCBI taxonomy): domain Eukaryota; kingdom Metazoa; phylum Nematoda; class Chromadorea; order Monhysterida; family Xyalidae; genus Daptonema; species Daptonema setosum. Next base: position 24,017,225 of record OZ038445.1, read on the forward strand.
GTCAATTTTAGGCCATTTTACCTACACCTAAGGAACAAATTATACTTTTCGAAAACGCCAAAGAGAGGGGAGTTCCACTTTCCCACCACTTCTCGTCCGCTAGTGCTAACATGATACTTCAGCCAATCCAAGCTGTATTACACCACATACATATAAACTGTGCATGCAAGCAGGATCCTGATTTCGACATGGTTCTTGATCTAAGTTTTCTTCTAAAAATGACTTGTATGCATCTAACGCCTATCTAAATATTCACAACAAAAATTAGGTCGACATTTATTTTCCTAATTCTTTCCCAACCCACCAACAAATCTGCTATTCTAATATTTGTTTCAGCGCCGGGCGATGGTGGCGTTTCGCCCATCGCTGTCAGATTGAGCGAATTCGCCGACGCAATGAACGTCGCTCGTGGAAGTTTGTGTTGCAAAGGGTGAACGAACTCACCAGGTACGTGAGGGCGTACGAATCAAGATTGAAGGTGGTCATCACTTATGCCATCGAGTTGAAGACGTATAAACGTAAAATGGTTGGTAAATGTGTCAGAGAAACGTTTTGAAAATCTGCACATTGTGATTTACTGAAAAGTTTATCAGAAAAGACAATGAATTCATATTGGAGTAAATAATTTTTCGGGATCCAGGGGAATCCAAATTTACGAGTACGAATGCAAATCTGCTTCATTTTAGAGCAAGTTACGGCTGCCAGTCAAAGAGGTCAGTCTGGTTTTCAGACTTGCTTTATACTAACAGTAACAACAAAAAATGTGTGTGTGGGTTTTTAATTCGATTCGTAATTTTTTTTTATTTAACTTGGTTTTTGTTTGGACTGAGGAATACATTCAAACACATAAATGGATACTTGACAATTCAGACTCAGTCTGAATGCGGTGTCTGGAACAGTGTCTAATCCTGTAGCTGCCTGTAACTAATTGGCATCTTTCAATGCTAAAAATATTTGTAACATGATAGGAGACCGATACAATCACTGGTGTCTATCGCTCTTAAACGATTGCCTGGCGTGTGATGTGTAGACGCAGACTAGTACTAATAATAGATTCATACTTTTAATATAACAACGTAACCCATAAAACAGCGGAGAATTACACATAACGCATATTACTGTACTGTAACATGCAAATACTAACGCAGCTTTCAAGTTGATATTCTAAACCATGCAAGCCATTTTTATCAGTCGTACTTCTTGATCAAAAGAAGGCGTTTCAAACAGGGGTGGGCCGGGTTTTTTGGCGTTTTGCAGGGGGTGGGGGGGGGGTAGCCGACAGGAAAACCCATTTTACCCGACCTGTCCGAAAAGTGGAAGGGGGGGGGGGGGTAAGATCGGGTAGGGGGGGGGGTAGAAAAAAAAATTTCATATAAAACGCTTATTTTTTGCTTGTTTTTGCCAAAAAATCTTCTATTATAAGGTATAAACATCACATATACCGGTTTTTTCAGGTTTTAACCAAGAAAATCGACCCAGAAAACGTGTTTCTTCGAAAAAAAATTTTCACAGCCAGAAAATTTTGAAAAATGAGCTTCAAAATCGAGGTTTTGAGGCCGATTTTCTCAAAAATTTCGAGTAGGGGGGAGGGGGTAGGCGACCTAAATTTTCGTCTAGGGGGGAGGGGTAGGCTACCCGCCGACCCTGAAAAGTGGTGGGGGTAACCCCCCCCCCCCTACCCCCCCCCCCCCCCCCTGCGGCCCACCTCTGGTTTCAAAAAACTCAATTCAGTTTCCTTATCAAAGTTGAGTATTGAAACCGGTTTTTGATTCTCTACCTAATGTTTCAGAGTCGTCGATCATCGGCGGATTCGGGTCAATCCGGTTCCGATCCGGATTTGGTGCCGCCCGCTCTTAATGAACATGAATTGTCGAAGACGGGTGCTTTGATTAAACAGATTGAACATGTCAGCACATGGACATATGAGGTTGTTGTTGATGTTGTTGTTGTTTTTGTTGATGTTGTTGTTGTTGTGGTAGTTGTTGTTGATGTTGTGGTTGTTGTTTTTGTGGTAGTTATTGTTGTTTTTGTTGTTGTTGTTGTTGCGGTAGTTGTTGTTGTTGTTATTGGGGTTGTTGTTGTGGTAGTTGTTGTTATTGTGCAAGTGCATGCAAACAAATTTTTTTCTCATGGGTATGTATAGGATAGGTTAACAGCTGAAAAGTGGGCGAAATTCACAATTTGTCTATATGAAACAAACACCATGATTCTATGTGTATGTGACGGTCGTATGTGCATGGGAAGAGAAGACGTGTCGCGTTGTTTGTTTTAGATACTTGGCCGTCTCATGTTCGGAAAGCAAAAGAAATGAACATGCACACACACATGAAGGGGTGGTATAAGAATTATATACACGACATCTATTCGTAACGTAGAGAAAATGGGAAATTTTCTAACTTTGAATATCACCATATAAATTACCAATAAATTTTTTATTCCAGGATTTACATCTACTGCGAGACGCAACCTTCCGTCGTTTACACGCGAGCTATGCCAAAGAACGAGATGAAAGGTCACCACCGAAAGGTCAGTCAATGAAACGTTCATTGGTTACCGTATTATACTTGAAAACATGTTATAATGAAACGGTCGATCAATATTTTGAACTTTATTGCTTAAAATTATCAAAACGATATCATTTTATTGCCCGCTCACTCACTCACTCACTCACTCATTCACTCCAAGAATATCTGCCTCATTACGATTCTTATAGTAATTATCGACGAGTCCGACTCGGAAGCCACCTTTGAACAGCTGGGGCCACCAGCTTCACCATTGGAGTCGCCGCGGTCCGAGTTCGATGGCGGCCTGCCATCGGACAACAGGGCGCAGGGCGCCGGATTTTACGGCTGGTTGAGCTCGTGGTGGTCGGCGCCGCCCGGCCAGGAAACCGGTATTGCTGAGAAGAATGGTTGGGGAATCTTGAAAAAACTATAATACATGCCAAAATCAGTTTTGTTTTCAAAGTGTGCGCCAAAGATTCAACTGTTTATTAAACTTTGAAGGCGGCTATCCAGCTGATTTCTTCGGAACCAGTGTCGATAGTGAGAATCCGGGTAAGCCAGTATTACTGTGAGCCTTATTTCTTGTTTGTGGCTAAAAAATTCATCAGAATTTTTTTCATAAGCTTTCTGTGGACTGTGTTGTGCGCGTTTTAGTTGGCAACGTGAACGTGATTCGTTGGAAGTATCCTATCAGTTAACTGCGGCGTGACTGTCGATGTAATTTGGGACTATCCGTTCATTCAAATGTCAATTCAATTCAAATGTCAGGTTTCTTGTTACTACTGACAAAGCTGGAAAAAGTTGTAGTTGACAGTTCACAAGCTTTCCAAAAACAAAACAACAAATATACGTTCTTTATCAAAGTGTCATACATTTTGTGAACGTCGAAAAAACTCATAATATTTCGTCACCGAAGTGTATGTGTTTTTCCCGAATTGAAATATTTATTTTCAGACGTGGATGCGGCACTGCGCTCCGCACTCACACCGCAGTCCGACACGCAGTCGTGGCATTCGTTTGCGTCCAGTCATACGTTGCCCGAACATCTGCGATCAGTGGAGAAGAATCTGGAGGAGGAGATCATTGACGTGCTGCATGAGACGTGGGACGATTCGAATTTGCTGCGACGTGACAGCATGCTGGCTAAGGTGAGTTTTTGTTGTCGTTGTTGTTGTTGTTGTTGTTGTTGTTGTTGTTGTTGTTGTTGTTGTTGTTGTTGTTGTTGTTGTTGTTGATGTTGTTGTTGTTTTTGTTGTTGTTGTTGTTGTTGTTGTTGTTGTTGTTGTTGTTGTTGTTGTTGTTGTAGTTGTTGTTGTTGTTTTATATGGGGGTTAAGATATTTTTGCGGTATCCTTCTCTTTCGATATTGTCGTGACTGAACTGAGCTGTGGATTGATTTAGTTTTTATATTAAGTAAAATATTCGACTAATTTTATTAAATGGTTCAAGTTAATTCCAGGTAATAATGCGGATCAAATCGTTAACGTGGCGTTTTGTAAACCAAGTGGATCCGCCACTCGAAACACCCGGCCTGGATGTAACTAAGGTGCTGGCCTTCGAGCTCAGTCAAACCAGCGCTGAACTGAGGTAACACATAATGTTTCATGTTATGTTCATATAATTATTTGATAGAGCTTGTTTTTTTCGACTGAAAACTGCGCGCTTTGGTGGACTAGCTTTTCGGGCTCGTGAGTTGTGGTTATAAAAAATCACGATTTTTTCCTTTTCGTATTTCTGACCAGTTTTGTGTATTTTGAAATCGCGGGATTTTACTGATTGTTTTTGTTTTCAAAAATATTTTGTTGAGTTTTAAATAATAAATTTGTTTTTTACTTTTTACTTTATTATCGACAATTGTGTTATTCATGATATGTATTCGGGCAAGAAAATTAACCCAGAAAACGTTTTTCTTCGAAAAAAAAATTCTTACAGCCAGAAAATTTTGAAAAATGAGCATCAAAATCGAGGTTTTGAGGCCGATTTTCTCAAAAATTTCGAGTAGGGGGGGGAGGGGGTAGGCGACCTAAATTTTTGTCTAGGGGGGAGGGGTAGGCTACCCGCCGACCCTGAAAAGTGGGGGGGGGTAAACCCCCCCTACCCCCCCCCCCCCCCTGCGGCCCACCTCTGGTCATCACTCATCAGTCAAGCAATCATTCAATCAATCAGTCATCAGTCAATCAATCAATCAATCAATTGTATGTTATGTCAGTCAGTCAATCATTCCGTCAATTAAATTCAGATGCGGATGCATCGCTGCTCTGGAGCAAGGGTGTCGTCTCAATGTTCGCTTTGGGCAAGTCTCCCTCCATTGACTGCAATGGTGATCCGCTCAAACAACTACCCGAGGCTTTGCCGAATCCATTGCTTAGATGCGTCTATGAACGGCGGGCGCCTGCTCTGATTGGTTGGTGGTGGTTGTTTATTTGTTGTTGTTGTTGTTGTTCATGTTGTTGTTCATGTTGTTGTTGTTGTTGTTTATTTCTTGTTGTTGTTGTCGTTGTTGTTGTTGTTGTTGTTGTTGTTGTTGTTGTTGTTGTTATTGTTGTTGTTGTGATGTTGTTGTTGTTGTTATTGTTGTTGTGATTGTTGTAACCACATAATTTTTTTCAGCCAAACACACGCTGTGCGCCGACTTTGCCCCGGTCAGCATTATGTACCATGAGCGGGCGATGGCCGCCGTGGCTGAGTTTTTCGAGATGGAGATCGGCGATACCGCCGACGGATCGGGGGTAGAACCGGCCGTGCAGACACCGGAGGAAGATACGATCGATGGAAAGGTTTGTTGATGATAATTGATTGATTGGTGAACTTACTTAGTTATATGAGAATTAATTTGCTCTTCCTCATTGATTTTCTAGATTATTCCGTAGGCTGTGTGCAGGTTAGAAAAACTAAGGAACTTGATGAAGTCGAATATCGTGTGCGTGTCGCACCGATCTGCATGGTACAGGTAAAAATGACGGGCTTTTAAATTTAGTTTCCTAATCAATCGATTTGGTTTACTGAAGTTGGAAGGTTTGTTCAGCCACCAAATCACACATTCACTCAGTCATCTCATCTTTCAATTTCCCCTTTCTGCAGGCCAAAACCACTAGTACAACTGGCGGTGACATGGTTTCAACACAGGCGTCGATCACACTAAACATGCCTCACATGGACGTGGAACTACGCAATGACATCACCACTGAGTTCTCTTCCGCCACTGCTTCTACTGGGACCTCGAGCTCAACCAATGCAGATGACATTATCGGTGGTGGCGGAAGGGCTTTCGCGTGTGCCCACTTTGACGGCGTGAAGGTGAGTGAGTGAGTGCGTGAGTGGGGTCTACATGTGAGTGAGTGAGTGAGTGAGTAAGTGAGGAGTAATGCAGGTCTCGATCGACAAGAAGGAGGAGCACGCGCAGACGCTCAGTCTGGACATGCAGTCAATGTGGATCGAAGATCTGCTACCCGCCGACGAGTCTATGGATCCCGAGTCAAGGTATCTTTTCAAGACATCCGGTGTGCCAGTGAAGTTGCCCACCTCTGCCGGCAGTCGGGTGAGTTTTTTCAATTCAATATTTATTTTAATATCAGTGAAACAGTCAGTCAGTCAGTCCGAGTCAGTCAGTCAGTCAGAGTCAATCAGTCAGTCAGAGTCAGTCAGTCGGTCAGTCTTTTTTGATTCAGTCAGTCACTCTTTCAGGTGCACTTCTCGTCCTCATGTCCCGACCTGTCAACCATGGAAGATGATCAGGAAGATGTGGATACATCGATCGATGCCATGAACCTGCCATCCACGTCCTCATCCAGTCATCTGGCCACGAATCGTACGCAGTACTCGCCCAGCAAGTCCCGGAGAGTCAGAGCCGAATCCATCGAACCTGGTTGGGGGTTTCGGGATGTTTTCTTTTGAAATATGATCATGTTTTTTACGTATCAATTTTATTCACAACATCCAGGTTCACTATGGCACCATTCGAACTCACTGGCCGAAGGTCTGCAATTCGGCGCACCCGTTTATGGTCGTGTCAACTCGTTACTGGACGTGAGCCAGCCGAGCACGAGCCAGATCCGGGAAGAGGACGAGATCGGTGACGATAGCTCGGTGGTCAAGGGTCGGCTGCAGGTCGGTACTATTTGTTTATAGTCATTGATTGACAAAATATTACAGTTCCTGGTTCCTGCCTGACATGACAAAAACTAACTGCTTCAGTGACTTCAGACCAGACTTTTTGTACAGAGATCCCCATCGGCGTACCATCGATTTCAAAGCAGTTCAGATTACTATTTTGACAAGAAATGTAACACTATTTACCTCCTAATATTCAGTGGTCATCAGGTTGACTTGCATATAATCGGTCTTACACATTACAATTTACTACTTGCACTAAGTTAATGAGAACGCAATAGAACTAGAATAAAAAAATTCATTTCAGCGCCGAGCCTCGGCCAGTCACGAACCCACGGCATCGTCCACTGCGCATGGACGACGCATCGGCGGCGGTGGTGGTCACGGTGGATTCGGTGGTGGGTCGACGACGGCCAACGAGGGCACGTGTCGCATCCACATCGTCACCGTCGATCACCATCATCCCGAGTTCGCATCCACGTATAATCAGGTTTTTAGCTTTTTTACATTTATAATCAGGTTCAGGTACAGATAATAAGATTTTCCCACAATCAGGTAATCTGTTTTTTGTTCATGTAAATCACGGACAAGTACTGTTCAGTTGACTATTCGCCCCCGTTCACAACATGCGTAATCGTTATATTTTACTGTTATCATGGCTTTTGACGTTGCGTTACAAAGTGACCAAGGTAAAAACTTTTTTCTCCGTTAAAGCCTGTAGAAGGGAGTGAGGGTCCAAATAAATCCAAAATCTGAAAAATTGCGTCCCGAAAGGAGCATTTTGTTTGAAAAACATATCATTAGTTTTTTTGCTCGGTGTGGGTATCTGACCCGACCTGACCCTGCCCGGGAAGGAGTGATCCCAGCAGGCCAGTCGGGGAGGAGTGACCCTAGCAGGCCACGATTGTGATTTACATAATTTGAAATAACTAAAAACAATATCATACGGGTTAGACATAGTTCAACACCATGAGTTCGATGCCTTTTAGTTTATAATGGCCATTTGGTTAGCGTCCTCGCGCCAAGTGATAAGTCGTTATAAGTTCCCTGATTACGAAAACCAACGAGCGGAAATATTTCATTTATCATTTCGTATCGATTGATCTTATAATTAATCATACGATAATAATGAAGAAAATGATTGCATGTGTCACGTGTAAAGTGTATGGAAACGGGTATCTTGGGTATATGGGTTGAAATTAACGCAAATCAAACAACAACAATGTGAACAACTAAATAATCTTCGTGGATCTCAAGTTCAGCGCTCTTCAATTTGTGTATAAATAAAGTGTAATAATGCCGTTTCCGGTGGCTGTCATTGGTGTTTTCGGTGAGACTGTATTTCGTCGATAACCATTTCACCTAGATTATCATTTGCTGTGAAACTGAATGGTCGACGAAGTCAGCCGTGTTGTCGGATTCCAATGGGTGGTGGCAATGTGAAAGTTCAGATTAATTATATGGGGCTTGTGGATGATTGGCTTAACGGTAGTTTGAATATTGAATGGTGATTGGTTGTCGGATTCATCGCCAACTCATCAGCACGTAGCGCCTAATAGTTGTAGTAGTAGTTGGACTGTGCTAGGAATCTGTAAGGTTTCTTACTAAGGTACTAGTACTCCTTCAGTTTTTATGTGTAGTAAGTTCAGAGGTATAAAAAAATCATGTGTGCGGTATCATCACTGACTAAATGTCTATGCCGTTGTTAGTGGCAAACCATGATTTCTCTTAAAAGTAAATGAGGTTGGGTAGGTTGTACAAGAAAAATTCCCCTTCTTGTGCGTTTACGATCAAGCTCACTGATTTATAATACTAACCTCTATGATTAGCCTACTTAGTACAAATGTGCCAAAGACCGAACAAGCGTTGGCCGCTCAAGCAAGTCTTGCCCATACGCGTGTGCGGATCGATGCTAGAAAGTTATACACAATACCAAAGATCCTAACCTGAGTCGCGCCGGATAATCGTAGTCTTTCAAATAGTGATATTTCGACATAGGCAGCATGCGCTTGCCGAATCTGTAAAACAATTCAGAACAGTTCGTCAGTGGGATGAGATTCGAGAAAACTCTGATGTACCGACTCACAGAATTCTCTTAACTTAAGCAAAAACTGGGTGTAAACAAAAGATACAGAAAAGATACGTCACTTTTCCATCGAAACATCTAATAAACCAGGCGATTTACACTGTAGATACATTTTTGAACCAATTTTTTGTAACTCAAGCGGCAACGACTCCTAAACAAAAAAAACACCTCAACCATCTTCAACGTCATGTGAATTACCTCATGCGTCTGCCGTCGGACTTTTTGAGGTTCGTCATGAATGCCGTCACATCGCCACGCTTGCCGAATCTTAATTGCATTTCTGATTGAATTTATGAAATGATCATCAACTTATTAGCCTGATACAGTTAAGGCCTTGCGTTGCTTACAATGAGGCGATCACTGTCATCGATAGTAATGATAACAGAAAAATCGAATAGTAGTTATACTGGTGTTCGAATAGAATCGAAACGAAAGTATGCCTAACTAAGATACATTAAAATATATCAGCCGATGATCATCTGTTTGAGCCATCATTGTGTCTACTATGTATGAGATTCGAAGTTTGGACTTTAACGTAAAGCAATCCACAGTACCTCAGTCTATGACCGTCTGCCTGACCCTTCAAGTTATCCATAAATTCTAACATGTCGCCACGTTTACCAAATCTGTAAGAAAAGACTTGTGTATCACGATGCTTATAGGTTGATAAGACGGAAAACTCGTACCTCAGTGGGCCTTCTTGCATTTTTTCATGCTAGATGATAAAAGGACTACTTTTGGAATTGTATAATGGATAATTATCAAATTTCGTTACAATACCTGAGCCGGTCTGCCTGCGACTTCAAACTGTCCATAAATTCCGACATGTCTCCACGTTTGCCAAATCTGGAATATTTAAGAGTGAAAATAAATGTTTCATAATGCACCTTGCTGTCTTTAAATAAATTCGAGTTTGAAGGGCGTGTTTGATCAAAAATGTTTATCGTTAATTAAATACCTCAAACGGCCGTCTTTCGAATTCAGCTGATCCATATAATTAAGTGGTTTTCGTGAATAGCTTCTTTAAACTGATAAACCTCATTCGATTTCCGTCATCCTTCATTGCGTCCATGAACTCCGACATATCTCCGGATCGCTTACCGAATCTGTAATAAATTTTGTGATAATGACCGTCGGTATCTAAACTTGCAGGCTCCATTATCTGTCAAATGTTCGAGTGGTCTTCGCTGGTGTAATTCTCTACGGTTGCCACGTCGAACCCCATAAGGTATCTTTTAAAAGCTTTGTACCACCTCATTCGGTCACTGTTGGGCTTCAGATTATCCATAAACTCCGCCATGCCGACACTGCTGCGTTTGCCGAATCTGAAGTTATAATAGTTAGATTTTTAATTCCCTACGCGGTGCCAGTTCCTGAAAATTTTTCTTACTTCCGATGATTGCATCCCGTAAATGAGCATCAAAGATTCTGATCAAGGTCATCCTGAATTATTTACTTTGACCAAAGCCTGTAAAAAACACAAATTTTGTTCATTTGAATGTTTCAATTTTTGTGCCATCGACTTTATCGAACCTCAAAATATGCGAATATGTATCTTCGTAGTTATTTTTCCTCAAGCTCCTGAATGCGATACCGCGCTTGCCAAATCTGAGTATAAATCCTAGATTATAAAACATTGACCAATCAATCGGCCAAGGTAGCCCGGAAACATTTTTCAGTTTTTCGCTCACCTCATTCCGCGTACTCCGTTTTCCGATGCCTTCAGCTCATCCATAAAGTCCGACATAACCCGTTTCATTGCGTCGCGTTTGCCAAAGCTGTAATTTTCACCAAGTATTTATAGTGTTTAACACGAAAGTTTCATTTCTAACAACACTCAATCCCACAATTTTGTGAAAATACCGTAATCGACGTCCATCGTCTTTGAGCTGGTCCGTAAAAGTGCTCAGATACTTGGCGCGACGTGAAACTCGGAAATTTGTTCCACATGTAATAATGATTTATTTTTCATAAGTCAACTTGTCACTCTGGAACTATGTCAACATCAGAATGGTGTGCTCATAGACAGTAGCCCCATAGACAGTTCCATTGCAATGGTTGAGTCAATTCACATACAAAAACAGCTGACCATTAATGCTGTTATGCTGTGATGAACCAAAAACAATGCTAACCATTAAACTGAGCAGCCTTCAAGCTGTCTATTATTAAAAATTTATGAAATAAAATTGGCATTCCGAGATATACAATAGTTGGTTTTCCTAACTTTCCATTGCTAGCGTATGCACATGCCACCAGCCCTAGGACGGCTAATATCAAGAAGCCAATGTTCATTCCGAATTGATTGACCCAAACCTGAAATTTACGATTATGAATGTCATTATTTTTCAATAAATAGTGTCTCAGTGATGTTATCAGGGAAAAGTGATAAATCGGCTGTTCAATATCGCCTTCACTCTTCAATCCTCACTGAGATAGGATCACTGCAGAAATCTGCCAATGAATCATGATACGGTAGGCATATTTCCAAACCCCTAAAGTTTTCCTATAATTTTTCCCGAACACGAAATTTTATGTGCGCATACAAAGGTGAGTAACCACTGAAATACCACCGCTGTGCGGGCCTAACGCGCAGCCTAACAATGGGTAATGAGGGGTTAACAGACAGTAAAACTTCATATAGAATTTTTGTGGCAGAAAATTTTGGCGTTTAGAAAAATTCTAGGAAAATTTTTGGGGTTTGGAAATTTGCATACAGGTTGTAAGTTTACATAAACTAGTTTGCATAATTCTAGTAAACAAACTACATATGTTCCATAAGAACCAAAACTTTTAAAATGTTCTTTAAGGTATGTGTGGATGGAAATTTGTTTGCTCCTCATACTTACGTATTCTGTGTCAGGCTGTTATTTCATGATGTCACACATACCGTACACCATAGTGCAAGTTGATTAGTGCGTGGTATAACATTTCAATGGTGGTCATCACGGGCTTGTAAGACAATTCATTCTCTCCGATGTCAATGCCCTCATGGTCATGCGGCGGGCTGTAAAATATTTACAACCTGTTTATTGCTGTTAATTGACTATTGCATATTACAATACGTTGGGGGAGGCTACTTGGCTCTAGTCATTCATCGTATGTTTTGCTGCTCATCGGGATCTGTAATAAACTTCTGAATAGTTTTATAGTGGAATAAATTTTGCGTAACCGCAAAAGATGAAATTAAAATATTGTGTGGGTTACGTAGTGTAAGTTACGTCAAGGGGTAATTGGAAGACATTATCTGATATTCATCATGAAAACGATTTACGATCTGTATTATTACAAGCTCATGGAAACACCAAATGAACGACCAAACAAACAATCAAACAAAATATAAAGTGTAAAACAGAGGAAAATATTTATGATTATTCAAAATAGATGAAAATATAAATACAAGATTTTTTTAAAAAGGATAATTATTCAAGTACTTCAACTGCTGCAGGTATCGCAAGTGATAACGGCTAACTTTGGCGAGCTGCTTTTGGGGATGAATCGTGAGACCTGGACGTTGCTGCTCGACTTCTTCGGTCTGATCGCGCCCTCTCAGCCGTCTACGTCGTCAGAAAACACGGGTACAAAGTGACTCACTCACTCACTCACTCACTCACTCACTCACTCACTCACTCACTCACTCACTCACTCACTCACTCACCCACTCATTCACTCGCTCACTCATTCACTCATTCACTCACTCACTTACTCACTCACTCACTCACTCACTCACTCACTCACTCACTCACTCATTCACTCAGTCACGACGACAACGACAGCCACCGGCCAGCGAGCACAACGACTGATCGAGTTCGGTGCTAGAAAATTATGTGTTCGAATGAATGATGTTAATCGAAGAGAAGCACCTTTGTTGGGTCTGATAACGATTACGGATACAGCGGCAGTCATTACGCTCGATCAGGTAAGTTGTTGTTGTTGTTGTTGTTGTTGTTGTTGTTGTTGTTGTTGTTGTTGTTGTTGTTGTTTTTGTTATTGTTGTTATTGAAACATGTACCCCACACATTAGACTTGTTCAAATAGGCTAAATTTGTTCTGATTGTTATCCTTATTGTCTTTTCAGGAAGGTTTCTGTCTATCCGGGTCGGGCAGCAGCATCCTACTGGAAGATCGTACGCCGGTTCATTCATATCTGTACCCTCAACGTCTATGGGCCGTCGCTGATCCCATGCAACCGGCCCGATTTGAACTTTATAAGTTTGTTGGAGTTTTTTTGTTTGTTGTAAAAATTCGATATTTCTCTCAATATCATTTAACTCTACTCTCCCAATAGGTGGTTGAAACACTTCTATTTACCTTTGCCTGTTGTGAATCGAGAGCTGAAAGCGGTAACATCAACCTTCTCCTGATGCACACTGCCCACCTGCTGTTTCTTGGAACAAAAATATTCTACAAAATTGGTGTTAATATATTGTCATTAGCTTCCAAACTTAGCTTTATATAACACATTTGGATAACACATGCTGAAATATAACACATACCATATGATATATAACATAATTCCGTTCCAGATACAGCCAAGATGATCCGAATCTGCAGCGACCGTTCGACATGAGTCTGAAGCTGCACATCACCGCCGTCCTGACCACCTACGTGCACACGCAACGCTATCTGATGGATCTGATCAACTACTGGATGCACTTTATGCAGCTCCAGGATGTCCTCGTTCGCACCCGCGCTATCATGGCTGGCATACCGGTTGGGTATGAGAGGATGATACATTAGGTTTCATTTTTAATATATAGCATTTTCATTCAATTTACGTCGTCTTTAACGGTCTTCAACGTAAGAAATTTCACAAAATGACTTGTTTGAATATTTCACTACCTTGCTGAATTGCTGATGGTCACGGAGGTGAGATGACCGAAATCCACCCCTCACCTGCGGGACCAAAATACAGTCCCATCCGTGGAATCATAATTTTTTTGTCATCATCAAAAATACCGTGAAATCATACATGCATGTGCAATTTCCCTATAATCGATCCAACTTGACAGTTCCAAACCGGCAGCCCTCAGGAAATCATTATTATTTGAATTAAATATTTGTTACCAGATGTCCGAACTGACCGGTCACGGCACCCGACTCAGCATCGACATCGCCATCGCACCTACCGTAACCCGATCGCCGATCGCGCCATCGGATCCGTCGAGTCTGTGTATCGTACTGCCGCTGTCGTCGCTGTCCGATCGAGCGTTGGTGTTGGATACGAGGAAACTGGCCGTTACGACCACCTTTGATTGGGCCAGCAAACATGCCGTTGCGGTCGACTTTAATCCCGGTTGGATATATGTTGTTGTTATTGTTGTTTGGGGACAGCAGGATGGAAGGGTTTCCATTTTTCATTTCGGGTTCCGGTCGCGTCTGAAGGGATTGAACGTTGAACAAGACTCATGTGGGTGGTTATGGGGTTGGTGGAAATATTTGTAAAATAAAGTTAGTTCGGCTCGCTGGTCAAGTGGTTGTGGGTAAGGTGCCACACTCAGAAGTGTGACCTACTGGCTGATGGTCATGTTGTTGTTGTAGTAGGCGAAGACTTCACCCCTTGTTGTCGTTTCACCATTTTGCGATTACGTCGGCCGGCGCCTCCCATAGGAGAATGAGGTCGATGCCTCGGCATTCCAATGCGTGTATCGTTGTCTCTTCTTCCTTCTTGCATCTGGGGCACGTTGGGTCATTTGATAGGCCCACGCGCGTTCTGTACTGTTTGAGGGATGAACAGTAATTGGAACGAAGTTGTGCCAGCAGTACTCGATCTGCTCTGCTGAGGCCCCTCTCGAGTATGTCGACTTTATCGGGAGGTTTAGGTGGTGGTTTGTTGATCAGCTTGTTAGGATGGTATTGGCTGATTGTAGATTTGACGATGTTGGTGTGCAGCTGTTTGGATTGGATGGTGGCTGGTTGTTCTTCATCGATATCGAATGCTTGGAAGCAGTTAAGTCGTGTGCTCTCGATGGTGTTCTTGATGCCTCTGCAGTTTGTTCTTTTGTAGTCGATGTTGTTTGGGTGATGAATTTCGGTTGCTTTGGCCCCGAACTGCGCTGTTTTGAGGGTTTCCTGATGCAGATGATCGATTGCAGTCATTTTCAGGCAGCCAGTAGCTATTCTTAGTCCCTCGTTTGGACTTGTAGTGTCTTCCAGCTGGTTTCGCTGAGTGTGGGGGTTCAGGCTGGGGCAGCATATTCGATCACCGATCGAGTGATGGCTTTGTATACTCGAACCAGTTCTTCTTTTTGTAGACCAGCTTGGCGAGATGTCAGTACGCGTGTGATGTTGTTGCGCTTCCGTGCTTGATCTGATGTTTGCTGAACATGGGTTTTGAATGTCATGAATGGCTGATGGTCATTAAAGAATATGCTTTGAACATCGGACGGAGTGACTTGGAACATGATTCCATGATCTGCAATCGTGATTGGGACCCGGCGAAGTCTTGATGCGAGTGAGACCACCCAACAAAAAAAAATATATCATACTTTCCTACAGAGTCGCCCGACGTGCTGCTCGAACAACTCCGAGTCCATCTGTCCGCCTGCGCACTGTATCGCGTGGAACGGATCGACGATCAGTCAAGTCCGGCCGCCCTCCAATCGTCGGCGAAACTGGCCGTCTGTCGATCGTTTGCGTTTGCGCGGAGAACGGATAATGTACTGGATGATCGGGTGGAGTTGGTCGTGGAGACCAACAGGAACTTGGATGGACATGTGCATAAGAGCGGTTGGGTGGCTGCGTGAGTGAGTGAGTGAGTGAGTGAGTGAGTGAGTGAGTGAGTGAGTGAGTGAGTGAGTGAGTGAGTGAGTGAGTGAGTGAGTGAGTGAGTGAGTGAGTGAGTGAGTGAGTGAGTGAGTGAGTGAGTGAGTGAGTGAGTGAGTGAGTGAGTGAGTGAGTGAGTGAGTGAGTGAGTGAGTGAGTGAAAGAGTGAGTGAGTGAGTGAGTGAGTGAGTGAGTGAGTGAGTGAGTGAGTGAGTGAGTGAGTGAGTGAGTGAGTGAGTGAGTGAGTGAGTGAGTGAGTGAGTGAGTGAGTGAGTGAGGGAGTGAGTGAGTGAGTGAGTGAGTCAGTGAGTGAGTGAGTGAGTGAGTGAGTGAGTGAGTGAGTGAGTGAGTGAGTGAGTGAGTGAGTGAGTGAGTGAGTGAGTGAGTGAGTGAGTGAGTGAGTGAGTGAGTGAGTGAGTGAGTGAGTGAGTGAGTGAGTGAGTCGAGTTAGTGAGTGAGTGAGTGAGTGAGTGAGTGAGTGAGTGAGTGAGTGAGTGAGTGAGTGAGTGAGTGAGTGAGTGAGTGAGTGAGCTGAGTGAGCTGAGTGAGCTGAGCTGAGTGAGTGAGTGAGTGAGTGAGTGAGTGAGTGAGTGAGTGAGTGAGTGAGTGAGTGAGTGAGTGAGTGAGTGAGTGAGTGATTCCTCTTCCGTCTATGCTCCATTTTGGGTTCGACAACTTGTTATTATTCTTATTCAAGTTGTCTGAATGTTCGCTCACAAAATGTAGAATCTCTCGACAGTTGTGAAATGTAATTGCAGTGGCCGACTGCTCGTCTTTCGTCTGTGTCTCGTCCGCGTGACGATCAATCGGCCTCTGTTATCTGTGATTCGTGGAATGTTGGAGAAGAATCTCGGAGAAGACTGCGGACCGCCTC
Organism: Daptonema setosum; assembly: GCA_964036265.1. Taxonomy (NCBI): domain Eukaryota; kingdom Metazoa; phylum Nematoda; class Chromadorea; order Monhysterida; family Xyalidae; genus Daptonema; species Daptonema setosum. Next base: position 24,033,561 of record OZ038445.1, read on the forward strand.
CGACTCCGCCACGGATGCTGGCCGTGGAGACCATGACTCCGGTGGGCATGGATGTTAGTGAGAATGAGTGAGTGAGTGAGTGAGTGAGTGAGTGAGTGAGTGAGTGAGTGAGTGAGTGAGTGAGTGAGTGAGTGAGTGAGTGAGTGAGTGAGTGAGTGAGTGAGTGAGTGAGTGAGTGAGTGAGTGAGTGAGTGAGTGAATGAGTGAGTGAGTGAGTGAGTGAGTGAGTGAGTGAGTGAGTGAGTGAGTGAGTGAGTGAGTGAGTGAGTGAGTGAGTGAGTGGGCGTGTCAGCCAATCCAATAGTGAGGTCAGGTGATGATGGTGATTGAACGAGTAGCTTGAAAAATGAATGGTCAAGAAAGAGTGATTAAGTTATGTTATCGTTAATAAATGTTTTTCCAGTCCAACTTCGGCGCCAACTGGACGACGTTCTCACTACGGGTTGATCTGGTTGACGTGGTTCTGGACTGTACCGATGTGACGCATGCCACTTCGTTGGACGCTGATACCAGGTAGGGAGGGTTGTCGCTTGTCTAGTCGAGGGCGTTGGGGGCCCGCCTTGGAAACTAGGTGGTCCTGGTTCGAAACCTGACTTGAGTAAGACATAGACGCTGGACGTTGCTCTTGTGGTTTCTGCCATCGTCAGTCAATTTATACAACCTCTCTGCGACACTACGAAAACACCATTTTGATATGGTATGGTATTAGTGTGCATTGAGGGCTTGAGTAATGAGAAAAAAACATGCTGGGATCTACTGGCGGACGAGCCAATCTACCAATTGAGAGGAATTTTGTCAAAGATCGGGGAATTGTCAGTTTTAGTATTAGTCTATTTTACCTACACCTTAAGGAACAAACTCTACTTTTTGGAACTGCAAAAGAGAAGGAATTCCACTTTTCCCTCGCCTTCACGTCCGCTAGTGCTGGGATCGTTCCCGTATTTTTGCAGATATCCCTCATTAACGTCATCGGTGCATCGACCGGCCGTCCGAGTCGACCTGCAACGGGCCAGTCTCAGCTACGATTCGTTTGCCGATGCCTCGTCCGAGCTGGATCTGATCGCACATCAGTTGATACTGGCCGATTCCAGATATGATGGTCAGTCGGGCCATCTCGTCATGACCATTTTGTTGACGTATTACTATTTTTTTCAGACGTGCCGATGAACAAACGTGCCAACTGCTATCCGCATTGTCTATCGGCGGCCGATCATCGTCGTGCGACGCCGTCGGTGTCCGGTAGCACCAGCGATACGGCCATCGGTCAGGTCGAAACCGAGGCCGATAAATGCCGACTTATGGGCGAGGTAGGACATTTTTTTTTATCTTTCTTCGAAATTCTGAAGCATTGGCGGACGAGCTGATCCTCCAAAGGGAGGGGAATTTCGTCAAAGAGGGGGGAATGGGCGTCTTTTAGGCCGTTTTACCTACACCTTAGGGCAGGGGTGGGCCGGGTTTTTTGGCGTTTTGCAGGGGGTGGGGATGGGGGGGGGTAGAATTTTGAAATCTCAGTTTACCCCCACCTCGAAAAGTGGGGGGTAAGGCCGGGTAGGGGGGGGGGGTAGAAAAAAAAATTTCACAAAAAAACCTTGTTTTTTGCTTGTTTTTGCTAAAAAATCTCCTATTATAAGGTATAAACATCACATGTAACGGTTTTTTCAGGTTTTAACCAAGAAAATTGACCCAGAAAACGTGTTTGTTCGAAAAAAAATTCTCACAACCAAAATTTTTTGAAAAATGAGCCTCAAAATCCAGGTTTTGAGGCCGATTTTCTCAAAAATTTCGAGTAGGGGGGGGGGAGGGGGTAGGCGACCTAAATTTTTGTCTAGGGGGGTGCTAGCCGCCGACCCTGAAAAGTGGGGGGGCCCCCAGCGGCCCACCGAAAACGCCAAAGAGGGGGAATTTCACTTTTCCCACCCCGTCTCGTCCGCTAGCGTCCTGAAGGATTGCATGAGACCGAAACAGAGACCGAAAGAAACCATACTGATTCACTCGGTCGAGGCATTGTATGTTTTCATGCATACAAAAATCTTTTGAGGTTTTTACTTCAAATCGAGAGACATTTTCGCGTTTTTCTGATTTCATCAGCTATTTCGATCTGGTCGCTAGCTAGCACGACAAAGTTGTTGAGCTCAGCTCAGGTCTAAAGTCGCATGCTCTCTTATGAAAATCTAGTTTTTATCGGCCCTTTAACATCAAAATTTTAGAATACGATGTTTATTACGGTAGGTAAGACAAGATTCTGATTTCAATTCACGTAATGTTCTGTTTTCTGAAAACACAATACTGCGCTGGGTTGACCTATCGCTGATTCTGTTTTGTTGTTCTGAATGTGGGATACTCATGATTATACCATTATACCCTGCCCCTTATTTTTGACTGTATAATAATAATTCGGTCGTTCTCATTATTCTGCTGTGAGTGCACTCGTCAAATAATACGTTTAAAATGGAGTTCACCACTCTACTTCATAGGGTCTGTGCTTCATCGTCACGTTAAAATTGTAATTTTTCGGGTTTCATTTAATTTTATTCCAGGTATAAAAATTTATTTCATTTATTTTTCAGCTGCATATCCTCAGCACGGCTAAACAGCCGTCGAAACAGACGATTGTGCTCAGCGAGTGCGAGATACTGCTGATTATTGAGTGGTGGAAGAAAGTCACGGTTGGTTGTCGTTTGGTGTTCAAGCACTTAATGACTCATGGACTATCTAGAATCACTCACTCACTCACTAGATAAATTACTCACTAACTCACTCACTCACTCACTCAAGTCTCCCTGATTCACTCACCAGCTACTTCACTCATTCCTTTGCTCACGTACTTGTTCGATAGTTCAAGCTTACTCACACTCATTCACTCACTCTTTCCTTCATTCACTCATCTATCAATCCAAACTTGACTTTTTACAGGCACTGCTGGCAGTCTCTCATGAGTATCCGTTGTCCAACGTGGAGAAAAGTTGGTATTTTTATTGTTCCTGTATTTTGTAGTTATGTCTAATTTATGAAAATATTATCAATGAAATGATCATAAATAATCATCTTTGTCAGCGTACTCAAAATGGCTGAATCGAAATGGTGAGCGTGCAAAAATGTTTAAATTTAATGTCTCGTATTTGTAAAAGTGCTTTCAGAGCCCGAAGGAAAAGAAAATAGGCAACTTGGAAATTTTTTTGACTGAATAAGTCTTCATCTTAGAATAAAATTACAAAATTTTCCGATCGAAAATGAGAAAATAGCCTATTTTCCTTTACTTTGGACTCTGAAAACACGTTCATGTAGTTATTGTGTCGTGGTGGTTCCGTGATTTATTGGTTGCACTTTATGAATGGATATTATTGTAATGTTTTGTGATTGTGATTTTTATACTTGTTTGTTTTTTATTGTTTGTTTTTATATTCGTTGTTCGTTATATGCACATTGTATTTTCTCTGCACCCCTGCACACTCAAATCTTCTCCGTACTTGTTTTCTGCTCTCTTAAAGCTGTCAATGGGATTCATTCCAAAAATCAATTAACGATCACTCCTATAATTTACTCAAAATTATATCGCGCACTATGTTGACTAAAACGATTGATTCATGATGACCATGGTTGATAAATCAGAATTGTGAATGTGGTATATATGTCGGATATAGGCTTTAAAATTTTTCTGAAACATCCTTCTCGAATCGAAAAAAGATAAATCCGACCTGTTTACAAGAAGAAACTCAATAATAAAGAAGTCCCGGTAAAAACGCAATTCCTACATTCAGGTTGTGGCCAACTACGTCCCGTGTACCACCGAGGTCGTGTCACCGGCGTTCATATGGCACCGCCCGGAGTCATCGAGCGATCGCGGGCATCGGACGTCGATTCCACCGATCCACCTCCAAAACCGATAACCTCCGAGCTCAAATTCAATCTGCGGGACTGTAATCTGGTTTTCATTGAAGACTTGACCGTGCGGAATAGTCTGGCGATGATTGTCAGGGTTGGTGCAGTGAGTGAGAGAGTGAGTGAGTGAGTGAGTGAGTGAGTGAGTGAGTGAGTGAGTGAGTGAGTGAGTGAGTGAGTGAGTGAGTGAGTGAGTGAGTGAGTGAGTGAGTGAGTGAGTGAGTGAGTGAGTGAGTGAGTGAGTGAGTGAGTGAGTGAATGAGTGAGTTAATGAATGAGTGAGTGAGTGAGTGAGTGAGTGAGTGAGTGAGTGAGTGAGTGAGTGAGTGAGTGAATGATTGATTCATGCTGATACCTAATGTTTCAGTGTACCACAGTACTGCATATGCGACCGGATGATCATGGTGATCTGCAATACTCACTGGATGCCCAGTCCATTCTGGTCACCAGCTGTCAGATGGGGGCGCACGGGGAAAATGGCAACTGCACGTTAACGAACAGGTTGCGAAAGGGTGTGGAATTATTATGAAAAACATGCGAGGTACCATCAGGACAGATCAAGCTTAACAAAAAAATTATTTGAAAATATACGGTTACTAGAGAGGCAAATGGGGGCATGGAGCGAAAAAAACTGAAGTTCAGATGGCACTCTGGCCCTCCGACATAAATTTATTGGTGCTTGTCGTTGTTATACATTTGTTACGATCGTAACCGTTATACGCGTAACAAGTGTAACGAGGTCTGGGAGGGCCTTTAATGGTTTGATGTTAGTTTCATGGATTGACCTTTGTTAGTTTTATGAAATTCTTCTCCAGATTCGGCGCTTCATTGGAGATGTCGGTGGAGCGCAAGAAGCCATCGGCGCCCGCTACCACCGGCGGATTGACGGCCGCCGTCGATGACGGTCTGAACACGGTGACGGCCGTGAAACATCGAGTTGAGGTTTGAAATATTATCTCACTTTCTGAAAAGTTTAAATAATACCGTTCAAATTCAAATTGATATATCGCTGACAGCTGCAATCTCTGGTAATAAACCCGGGGAAAAAGGATTCTGTTATGTAACATAATTTCGACTTCCTTCCAGTTCGACATTCGCAATCTGATCGGCCGACTGTCGTATCGGGATTATCTCCTCTGTGATGCGGTGATTCGTGGGTTTCTGGCCAACATGGGCGACTCCGCCCATATGGAGGATAATCAGAGCACCGACGGGGATGGATCGCTGGTTTTGTCCAAGCTTCTGGTTAGTACAAGATTTGGTTTTTTTTCTTGGTTTCGCATCCTAATGGTGCACTGGCGGATGAGATAATCCTCCAAAGAGAGGGAACTTCCGTCACATAAGGGGAATCGGAGGTGTTTAGGCCATTTTACCTACACCTCAGGAAACAAATTCTTTTTTTTGAAAACGCCAAAGAGGGGGAATGTCATTTTTTTCACCCCTTCTCGTCCCGTCCGCTATTGTAATGATGCCATTTAAATACTAGAATTTCATCACCAGGATCTAGATGACTATCTGGAGGATTTTTTGATTTCACAAGTACTGGTTAGACAAGCTTGATTGACTATTTCGTGCAATGTAAATACCCCGAATTGACGTGATGATGATTTTAATCTTTGTTTTCATGCTTACATAATTTGAAATATTTTGAGTGGTTGATGCCAAATCAACGTTAGCGTCCACAATAAAACAATAAAAAATTCTTGACTGATGAAGTTTTTCGATTTCAGATCAAGAGCAACGCGATCTCGCTGTGGATGCTTGACGATTTTCAGGATACCCGATTTCCGCTCATCAAATTCGGCATGAAAAGTTGGTTCTTTTGGGATGGGAGTGAATTATGAAACGTGTACGAAACGTGTCTTATTACGGAACAGTTATAAAGTGAGATAAAACTATAGCTATCAATGTGTTTAGAAGAAACACATGGTATTCACTGTAAACACACATTGAAAAAAAATTTCATACTTTCTCTGACCTGAAGGTAAAACGACCGGTATTCCTATGTTTGAAGAAGTTCCCCCTATCCTTCGAAGGTTGTATCGTCCGCCATTATTACATACATAACACTGGCGGACGAGCTAACCCCCAAAAGGGAGGGAAATCTGTTCAAAAAAGGGGGGGGGATTGGCAGAAATTTAGCCATTTTATCTACACCTTGAGGAACAAATTCTACTTTTTGAAACTGCCAAAGAGGGTGGGGGAATTCCACTTTTCCCACCCCTTCTTGTCCGATAGTGATACATCACATGAGTCCTCATTTTAAGACATCGACATCGAACAACTGTACGATCTCGACACTTCGTTCGGCACAGCCCAACTAACGATCTACGCCGACTTCTTCAACCAGCGTATCTACGGCTGGGAGCCGCTGATCGAATCGTGTTTCATCGATCATGTGGCCTGGAAGTACGACTCGTCGATCCGGGCGTTTTCGGTGGCCACACAGGCGACCAGTTGGTGAAAGTTATAGAGTATTAAACATGAAATACATAATAATACATAGATACAAAATCATAATATTAATACTAGCTAACTTAAATGAGAACTAAGTAAAAAACTATTTCTGTGGCGTGTCGTCCTGAAACATCCGACACCGACGCCAATCCTAACGATGTCAGGACTGGTCAAGTGCATCGTACTATCTAATAAAAACAGTAAAAAAATTTGATGAGTTTACAGCTATTGTGTTTCTTGTATTTTTGCTGTATGGAAATAGTCTGATAGTACGGGGCTGTTGATGATGTTATTCTGACTGGCCGGCTACTTCAATTTACCATGCAATGCAACGCAGTGGCTTTGTAGCGTTACCAACGATCAAAAAATTCTCAGATGTTTCATTCGTGTGTTTTCAGCATCCGTTCTCAATCTAAATCTGACGCAGACGGTCATCCAGCAGTTTATGCAGTTCAACGAACGCTGGTCATCTGTGCAGAAGGCTATGCAAACTGAGTTCAGGTTTGGTGTTTTTGTTGTTTTGTTGTTGTTGTTTTTGTGGTTGTTTTTGTGGTCTTTGTTGTTGTTGTTGTTTTGTTTCGATTGAATGCCAAATGGAATGTTTATCATCGAACGTAACGGTTGAGCACACTTGAAGCGTTTGTGAAACGTGAACTGTTTTGCCGCGACTCCGTAGCAGTGTTGAGCGGTGAAGTTCTTTTTTCTATGCGGGTGATCGCTGTTTTTATTGTTATTTTGTGGCTAGCTTAAGTTTTTGAATTTAGGTCCTTGTGCGGTCGCGAGCGTAGTGAACACCTGCCCTATGTGCTACAGAATGATACTGGCAGTACGCTGCAGTTCACCACTGAAACATCAGGTTGGACCACAACTTTATCTACACTTGACCGTTTCTACTCTTCAAGTTTCAGTTTCTATCAGTCGGTAAAGATCCACTGTATATCGATTCGCTATAGATTAGTTAACGATGATGATCCGAAATTTCCAAACTTTTCGGCTGGGAACAATCATTGTTTTCACGTGTTCGAAAAAAAAACAAGTTTTACAAATTCAAGAATGTCTCGTTTTCAGACATATTGAGTCGATTTTTTTTCTCTTAACGCGCCTTAATGGGTTCACTTTTAGCTGTTCACCGTACTGCCGCCAAATGGAAGACTGTCGGCGCTGACCAAGCCGAATCGTTCGAGTTTCCACGATCGCTGTTCTATCATGTTGGTTGTTGTTGTTGTTGTTGTTGTTGTTGTTGTTGTTGTTGTTGTTGTTGTTGTTGTTGTTGTTGTTGTTGATGTTGTTGTTGTTGGTGTTGGTGTTTGTCTGTAATTTGTCTTGTTGTTGTTGTTGTTGTTGGTGTTGGTGTTTGTCTGTAATTTGTCTTGTTGTTGTTGTTGTTGTTGTTGTTGTTGTTGTTGTTGTTGTTGTTGTTGTTGTTGTTGTTGTTGTTGTTGTTGTTGTTGTTGTTGATGTGGTTGTTGTTGTTGTTGCTGTTGTTGTTGTTGTTGTTGGTGGTGGTTGTTGTTGTTGTTGTTGTTGTTGTCAACGACTGTAATATTTAAAACTAAGTGTTGTTGTTGGTTGTTGTTGTTGTCAGCGACTGTAAAATTTAAAATTAATAAAATTTTTTGCTTTACCGCTACTAGTTGAGAAATAATCTAATTATCTTTTATTTCAGGAGGCATCGTTGACCGGTGGTCAACTATCGACGAATCAGCTGGTGATTCGAGTGGACGGTTGGACGGATGTATCGCCGGTGGCCGTGGATTCAGTGGGCACCTACTTCAGACTGGTGAGGAGAGCCACGACGACCCAGCAGAGTGCTGTCATGGTGAGTGAGTGAGTGAGTGAGTGAGTGAGTGAGTGAGTGAGTGAGTGAGTGAGTGAGTGAGTGAGTGGGTAAGTGAGTGAGTGAGTGAGTGAGTGAGTGAGTGAGTGAGTGAGTGAGTGAGTGAGTGAGTGAGTGAGTGAGTGAGTGAGTGAGTGAGTGAGTGAGTGAGTGAGTGAGTGAGTGAGTTTGTTAGAGCCGATAACACAGTGACAGATGTTTCTCATTCTCGTTATCTAGGCCACCGATAACGCCGTTGCCCGGATCGTGATTGTGGTGTCAATGGATGCCGAAGGGCGCAAGATCGTCACGGTCCGATCGGCTCTGCTCCTCGTCAACGCACTGCCCGACGTGCTCGAGATACATCTGGATAACGCCAGTAATACGGCCGGCATGTCAAGTTGATTTCGTTTATTGTATTTGATTTAATTCGATTCACTTATGTGCATCTAAGAATCTCTCATCATTATCGTAGCTTTAATAGTCAAATATCAGCCTGAATACATGTGAGCACAAGAATAATTACGATGAATTCAAGCACATCTTTTTTTGATGGTTGAGCTAAATTTGGCGTCCGCTGTTTTGATGAAATTAGCAAAACAAGGGGGTCAGGTACTGTCATGGAAAACAATATCAGTTTCGTATCGTCTCTGAACCGGCATATGAGCAACTAATAGACGTATAATACAACTTGGCACTATTCACTGCGTTTTATCGTTGCACATTCATATTCGTCAACGGCTACGTTTTAGTCATTTGGTGTGTCCCATTCATTTTGTCTAAGTTTTTGAAGAAAATTAACTAAACTTTCATTTTGTAAATATCCGGCTTTTGTTGCAGGTGTGTACAGCCTGCAGATCCAACCGGGCGCCTTTGTGCCAGTGCCACTGCAATACGCCATGTCCCGTATCAGAGCCCGACCCATCCAGGGATGGTCCGTACATTTCTGCAATGCCATCAGCTGGCAACAGGTTACAATACTATAGTAGGGTATGATAAACCTTTCCGAATTTGTCATGGAATAATGTACAACCACACAAAAAATTGGAATTTTTGTCGTGTTTAATTTATGTGGCCTAAAGGTTTACAAGGAAATTTCTGGAGAAAAAAAGGAATTTTTTACATTGAAACTTTAAACCTAGTATGGGAAGCATTTTAAATACGATGAAACAGAGGTAAAATACCATTTCTCTATTTGTCCGTACACAAAATAATGTACACCTTATCGGAAAGGTTTATCAAAACCGACTATATAGACTTGGTTGATTGAATATTGGAACAGCCATCAGAATAGATTGTGAAAAATCATCTCAGCCCTTGGAAATTGATTCGATTTTACGTGTATTCTTCGATGTTCCGCTTCAACAAGTATTCTGTAAAAAATCGTATTGTACTTGAAGTAGAAGCTTTTGTCAAAAATCTGATATTCTTTAATTTTTCATGATTTTAGGCGCAACACAAGGGACAAACGATCAGTCTACAACGGGTGTGCGAAGCAGCCTCGTCGGGCCGTGGACACAGCTGTTATCGGTTACTTCACTCACTCACTCATTCACTCATTCATTCACTCACTCACTCACTCACTCACTCACTCACTCACTCACCAGAGTTTACCGTCCAGTTCAAACTTATCAAGCAAGATTGTTTTTCAAAATAAAATTAAGCTTCCTGTTAATATTTTTACGTGTGTACGCCGCTCCCATTTGCTATGATGACGTTCTTTGTCGCTAGTCTGGTCTAGTGGTCAGGGCCCCAGACACGCAACCCGGCGATCCTAGGCTCAAAATTGGCATGAGACACAGCACCTTTTTCGAAACGTTGCTCTGGGGTGTCTGAAATTGCCCGTCAGTTTTTTTCAACCTCTGGCCATAATAGAATCACCCAGACATGAGAAGGGAGAATTTTCTAGCGGTGATTTTGCAACCAATTTCAACCCCTTTTTTGCAAGTTGACTGAACCTAGAGACCTTTTTTACATGTTTTTCTGGGTCACTGAAAAGGTTTCTAATAATCATGTCTGGTGTTTTCTTAGTGTTAAAAGCGCGTAGAACAGTTATTATGTGTTCTAATCGTCATAATAGCGTAAAATTCAAAGTTTTGTTCCCACTTTTTGTGTGAGTTACGTTTTTTAAGTCCAAAAATGGATGGCTCAGCGCCGAAAATTAGACATTTCCAGACCTACTAAGTTGTATTAAAGACGTATCTTGGAAGCGCATAAACAAGAGGCGCATAGCGCCGAAACTCCAACGTTTTCAGTTCTATTTCCTCGTATTAGATGCTCCCCAGGAACTCATTTCAAATGAAGCTGAAAGTCTGACGTTTTTTAGCGATAGCGTCACAGCTTTGTCCTTGAATCATGCTTAAACAAAAGGCCGAGAATGGATGGCGCGCAGCGCCAAAATTTTGACGTTTCCAGCTTTGCTTCTTTGTATTGCAGACGTGTCTTGAAGTTCCGAAAACTGATTGATAGTGGCGCCGAAATTTTTTTTCAGCATTACTGCTTTGTTTTTGCCTCATGATTTGAAAGCCTGAATATCGATTTCACTTGGCGCCAAAAATTTGTTATTTCCAGCCTTACTTCTTTGCATTGAGGACGTACATATCTGTGAAGCGCATGAAATGATGGCGCGTAGCGCCGAAATTTTTATGCTTTCAGTACAATTGCTCTGTATATGTTACGTGTCTTGAACACTCAAGAACTGATTTAAGTGGCGCCGAAACGTTTTTCAGCATTACATCTCGATCTTATAATCATGATTTGAAAGCGCGAGGATCGATGGCGCGCAGCGCTAAAATTTTTGTTTTCAGTACTTCAGCTTTGTTTTGTTACGTATCTCGGAAGACCGACATTAGATTGCAAATTTAATTGGAAAAAAGTGCGAAAATGGATGGCGCGTAGCGCCAAAAATTTGATCTGTCCACTCCCAGTTGTTTGTATTGGAAACGTATTGGAAGCTCGTGACGTAGCGCAGAAATTTTGACGTTTTCAAAACTAATTTTTATTGGATACGTTTTATTAAATCCCGGGTTTTGCTGATTGCAAGTGGCGCCGAAAATGAGGCGTACAGTATCATCACCAGAGCGTGAAAACATATTTCGAGCCAATTTTTGAAAATTGGTATACTCTTCTTAATTAATTTGGCAAACTTGCAAAAAAGGTGTTATTTCTTGACCCAACTTGCAAAAAGGCTTAATTTTTTTAACCAACTTGCAAGAAAGGTATAATTTTCAGAGACGACTCGCAATAAAGGCATGATTTTTTCCACTTACAAAAGTTGTCATTCCTCGGGCCAACTTGCAAAAATGGTATCATTTCTGGATCCTACTTGCAAAAAAGGTATCATTTCTCAGGCAACTTGCAAAAGGTATTTTTCGAGCCAACTTGAAAAAAGGTATTATTTCTCGTCCCAGCTTGCAAAAAAACGGTATCATTTCTGGACCCTACTCGCAAAAAAGGTATCATTTCTTGACCCAACTTGCAAAAAAGGAATCATTTCTCGATCCAACTTGCAAAAAGGTATCATTTCACGGGCAACTTTAAAAAAGGTGTTTTTTAAGCCAACTTGAAAAAGGTAATATTTTTTTAGCCAATTTGCAAAAGGGTATCATTTCTTGACCCTACTTGCAAAAAAGTTATAATTTCTCTACCCAACTTGCAAAAAAGGTATCACTCCATGACCCAACTTGCAAAAAAAGCATAAATTTTAGAGCCAACTTGCAAAAAAGGTTCCGTTTCTTGACCCTACTTGCAAAAAAAGGTATCATTTCTCAATCCAAATTGCAAAAAAGGTATCATTTCTTGACCCTAGTGGCAAAAAAGGTATCATTTCTCTACCCAACTTGCAAAAAAGGTATAATTTTTAGAGCCAACTTGCAAAAAATGTATCATTTCTTGACCCTACTTGCAAAAAAGGTATCATTTCTTAATTCGACTTGTAAAAAAGGTATCATTTCTTGACCCTCTTTGCAAAAAAGGTATCACTTCTTGACCCAACTTGCAAAAAATGGTATAATTTTTAGAGCCAACTTGCAAAAAAAGGTATCATTTCTTGACCCTACTTGCAAAAAAGGTATCATTTCTCAATTCGACTTGTAAAAAAGGAATCATTTCTTGACCCTATTTGCAAAAAAGGTATCACTTCTTGACCCAACTTGCAAAAAAGGTATAATTTTTAGAGCCAACTTGCAAAAAAGGTATCATTTCTTGACCCAACTTGCAAAAAAGGTATAAATTTCCGAGCCAACTTGCAAAAAAGGTATCATTTCTTGACCCTACTTACAAAAAAGGTATCATTTCTCAACCCAACTTGCAAAAAATTTATAATTTTTAGAGCCAACTTGCAAAAAAGGTATCATTTATTGACCCTACTTGCAAAAAATGGTATCATTTCTCAACCCAACTTGCAAAAAAGGTACCATTTCTTGACCCTACTTGCAAAAAAAGGTATCATTTCTTGACCCAACTTGCAAAAATGTTTAATTTTTATAGCAAACTTGCAAAAAAGGTATCATACCTCGAGCCAACTTGCAAAAATGGTATCATTTCTGGATCCTACTTGCAAAAAAGGTATCATTTCTCAGGCAACTTGCAAAAGGTATTTTTCGAGCCAACTTGAAAAAAGGTATTATTTCTCGTCCCAGCTTGCAAAAAACGGTATCATTTCTGGACCCTACTTGCAAAAAAGGTATCATTTCTCGACCTAACTTGCAAAAAAGGTATCATTACCCGACCCAACTTGCAAAAAAGGTATCGTTTTATGACCATTGTATATTACTCACACCAATGAAAAAGGTAGTTTTTAACGTTTTATCGTGAATAAATTTTAGCCACTCGGAAACCACCTTTTTTACATTTCAACGTATTATTTTTTTCTGTCACCGCTAGACCATTTCTAGCGGTGATTCAGGATGCCTAGCGGTGACAAAATCACCGCTACACCGCTAGCTTCTCATGTCTGGAATCACCTATCTGTTATGATATTAGGGTGCCTTGACGGCTTCATAATAAAAAATTCACAGTAGAAAACGAAAAAAAACAAGTCTTATTTGTCTAATAATTACAGAATGTGCGTGAGCGTGAAACGTGAGCACTACCCGGCGCAAACCCACTTTGATCGACGAGACCGGCAGGCCGGTCCTGTGGGTTGGTTGTCGTTGTACATGAATATTTAAAAAAGAGACATAAATAGAATAATATTTAATTAATTATGTATGTATGTTTTATATTGGTTTTACCTTTTCTCTGTCACGTGAAGAACATATTTTGCTATTGTTGAACTAAATGGTTGGCTTGATCAAATTGGTGACTGGAAACTTGATTCCATGATATGCCTATTGAAAGCAACATTTCATGCAACCCAACAATGAAAAAAAAATCAAGTCTGAATTTGAATGCGCAGATCTACTCGGTGGTGCCGCGTCTCATTATCCCGGTCACACGATCACGTTTATTCCGCCATTAACTGTAGTTAATCTGTTACCGGTCGACCTGAGCGTGAAATTCCCACGCTACAATCGTGAGGAACGCGTGCCATTGGGCAAGTACGTGTCGTTGAGCATGGTGAGTGAGTGCGTGAGTGAGTGAGTGAGTGAGTGAGTGAGTGAGTGAGTGAGTGAGTGAGTGAGTGAGTGAGTGAGTGAGTGCAGTGCAGTGCAGTGAGTGAGTGAGTGAGTGATTGATTGATTGAGTGAGTGAGTGAGTGCAGTGAGTGAGTGAGTGAGTGAGTGCAGTGAGTGAGTGAGTGAGTGAGTGCAGTGCAGTGCAGTGCAGTGAGTGAGCGAGTGAGTGATTGAGTGAGTGAGTGAGTTGAGTGAGCGAGTGCAGTGAGTGAGTGAGTGCAGTGAGTGAGTGAGTGCAGTGAGTGAGTGAGTGAGTGAGTGAGTGAGTGAGTGAGTGAGTGAGTAAGTGAGTGAGTGAGTGCAGTGCAGTGAGTGAGTGAGTGAGTGATTGATTGATTGAGTGAGTGAGTGCAGTGAGTGAGTGAGTGCAGTGAGTGAGTGAGTGAGTGAGTGAGTGCAGTGCAGTGAGTGAGTGAGCGAGTGAGTGATTGATTGAGTGAGTGAGTTGAGTGAGTGAGTGAGTGCAGTGAGTGAGTGAGTGCAGTGAGTGAGTGAGTGAGTGAGTGAGTGAGTGAGTGAGTGAGTGAGTGAGTGAGTGAGTGAGTGAATGAGTGAGTGACTTACCGGCTGACTGACTGACTGACTAACAGATCGACGTGAGCACGCCAACCGAGTTCAGCATCGCCACCGAATCATTTAACAGTCGAGTATCGGGCGGTCGATCGTACACGATGCCTGAGCAGGTTGGGATTGCCCTTCTAGGGAAAAGTCTTACAAAGTGCAAAAATATTGCGCGTATCTGAAATCAAGCCCATAGTTATTTGTCATGTATGTATCCTTTGGTAATGTTGTTTTGTTTTTTTACAGTAATATTGTATTTGTTTTTTTACAGTAATATTGTAAATAAGTACAATAGCATAATTTTATTAATGTTTGGTTAAAGCCCGTAAGTTGTTTCTGGAAGCAAAAATATTGCCGAAAACGTCTGATAATGAAACATCACTAGCCTCAACTCAACTCGCTTGACACCATAGTTGAACACATTATAGCAGGGTGATGATGATTGATGTGTGTGTTATCACTGATTGTCTGATGTTTCATTATCAGAAGTTTGGGACAAAACTTTTGCTTGCAGAAAAAACATACGGGCTTTATCATTAGTGCAAATTACAGAAAAATGGCGCGCATTCAAAATCAGTCGCCTAAATCTGTTATATCTTGTTAACAGGTATCCGAGGATTATTACATGGAGTTGAGGATGTTCGATCTGCATCAACGGGTACTGAATCTGCTGGCCACCGTGTCACCCGTTAAGGGCGGCGCCCTCAAGGTTATTACAAAAGTTCAAAATTCGAAATTCAGACGAAAAACAGACGACATTAACATGGGCTATGTGACATATCGTGGCATGTTACATGGCACACTTAATGACTAACAGTTTTAAGCCGCAGAGTAGAATGCAGAAGAAAATAATAGAATGTTGAGGTGAGGTAGAATAATAATAGAGTTTGAATAAAAAGTTATTCGAGGAGAGACGAGGCACAAGTAAAACAGATTTTGATCAACATTTTACTTTGGTACTTTGATTTTTTATTATAGCTGACCATCTCCTCGCCATACTGGGTGGTCAATAAAACCGGCATTCCGTTGGTTTTCAAACAGGAATCAAGTGCCGATATCGCTGCCGGTCAGTACGATGAACATGAGCAGGGTCGGAATAAAACGCCGTTGATGTTCTGCTTCGCCGATCCGGACGCTCCGCCACAGTAAGTTGTTGTTTTTGTTGTTGTTGGTGTTGTTGTTGTTGCTGTGACTTCGAATCTATTAATTACAGGCTCAACATTCGCATCGGTCGTAAGTTCGCCGAGGGTCAGTTGTGTCGGCCACTATGGACGAGAAAGTTCCCATTGCATCCGGGCGTTTGTGACAGGAAACTGGTGCTGGAAAATGATGATGCCTACAAAACTGACTTGTTGGTTGTTGTTGTTGTTATTGTCGTTGTTGGTTGTTGTTGTTGTTGAAGTTTTTGTTGTTGTTGTTGTTTGCTACTGTTGTCAACGTTGTTAATTTTGCTGTTGTTGTTTCTCGTTGTTGTTTATGTTGTTCATGATGTTGTTGTTGCTCTTGTTAAAGTTGTTGTTGTTGTTGCAGAGTGTACAGTATTGGTATCGAGGTGCGACCGGGTGTCGGTCTGTACAAGAATACGACGGCCGTCATTGTCACCGCTCGTCATGTGCTTGATAATCGATCTCGATATCGATTGGTTGTCGCTCAACATCTCAATGAGGATGTTAGTTGTCCGGCCCAGTGCGTTGGCCAGTGAGGGATTTTCTTGTTATATTATTAATTTTAATAATTAGGTTTTTATTAATTCTCAGTTTTATTATTATATTGAGTAATTTTCATCAGTCCGTCGATTGCTCATGCAAAGCAAAATAGTGGTCACGTAACCAATCTTTTAGTTCACTCACTCACGTATTCGCTACTTGTGTCAGTCTAATAGCCCACTTACTCGCTCACTAAATCACTCACTAACTCACACCCTCACTCACCCACTCCCTCACTCATTCACTCATTGACTTACTCACTCACTAACTCACTCAATCACTCACTCGATTACAGGACGCCTCCGAGCACTCGACCGTCTCACCGGACTGCAGTTTCGTCTGGCACTGGTCCCGCGCTGAAAAAGACCAACTTTTGGCTGTGAAACGATCTGACCTGCCGCATTGGGCGCTGCCGTTTCGGATAGACAGAACCGCATCGTTTCATCTGAATATACGGTGAGTGAGTGAGTGAGTGAGTGGGTGAGTGAGTGAGTGAGTGAGTGAGTGAGTGAGTGAGTGAGTGAGTGAGTGAGTGAGTGAGTGAGTGAGTGAGTGAGTGAGTGAGTGAGTGAGTGAGTGAGTGAGTGAGTGAGTGAGTGAGTGAGTGTGTATGTGTGTGAGTGAGTGAGTGAGTGAGTGAGTGAGTGAGTGAGTGAGTGAGTTGGTGAGTGAGTGATCGAGTGAGTGATCGAGTGAGTGATCGAGTGAGTGATCGAGTGAGTGAGTGAGTGAGTGAGTGAGTGAGTGAGTGAGTGAGTGAGTGAGTGAGTGAGTGAGTGAGTGAGTGAGTGAGTGAGTGAGTGAGTGAGTGAGTGAGTGAGTGAGTGAGTGAGTGAGTGAGTGAGTAAGTGAGTGAGTGAGTGAGTGAGTGAGTGAGTGAGTGAGTGAGTGAGTGAGTGAGTGAGTGAGTGAGTGAGTGAGTGAATCATGAAATTTCCAGTGACTCCAACGGCCGTCCGCAGTTCCTGCGCGTCGAAGTCTCCCAGGTCGGCTCCATCTACTACGTGACGTTCTCCGACGCTGACACGTTCCCGCCGCCGATCCGGATAGAGAACGAAAGCGAAGTGCCGATCATGTACAGACAGGAGAGCTGTGATGCGTCACACCATCGACATATTGTGCCAAGACATGAGAAAAGTTGGTGCGACAAAATAAAAGCTTTTATTTCGTTATTATACCGCAATATCAAAATTGAATACCAAATCACTGGCGAACGAGCCAAACCTCCAAACGGAGTGGAATGTCTCTTAATAAAATGTCGAAAGAGTTGCCCTATTTATCCTACGTGTGAAGATTATCAGGTGTTGTTACCGTGGTTATTTTATCAAGCTTTCTGTTGGTGTTGTTGTTGTTGTTGTTGTTGTTGAGCTCAACATCAAAGCTCAATAACAGTTTCACAAGATTGTTTGCTGTATTATTTCAGTCGACTACGCCTGGGACAACCCGGCTGGTCCGCAGGTGATGTGCCTGACGGTCTACCGTAACCGCACCCAACTCTACGATCTGACGCAACCCTTCGGGGTCTGCGAACCACTGGTGTACGAAAACTACAATTTCATCGCATTCGCTGCCACATTTGATCCAATGTTGGTGGAATACTGTTTTGCAGTTAGAAATTGAAAAATATTGGCAGACAGTTGTTAGAATTAGGTGGAAATAATTAATGTTTTTTTAGATAGTGGGTTTTTCATGACTTACGATACGATGGAATCGGTGGAGTGAGCTTTGAAGAACCAAAAAATAAAACAAGTTCATATGAATTGGTAGTATGCGTGTGCACTGAACAGTTTGTGCTTGGGAAATATTCAAAGTTCTAACAGATTTTCAGTGTTTTTTTCAGATATTTGATAATAGCACGTTTTTTTGTATTCCCAAACAACATTCGCATTTCCAGGTACATGGCTAAAACCGTACCCGAAGCACAGGAGCTCGTGTTCGACGTACTGCAGGGTGGCAAAGTGATACTAAATAAAATGGTTAGTTAATTTTTTGATGATTCTGCTATGAAATCACGTACACACTCTACCAACTCAATCGCATTAACTCATTCTATTAAACACTCTCTGATTCACTCACTCTCCTCTCCTTCGCTCTCAATCATTCACTCACTCACTCACTCACTCACTCACTCACTCACTCACTCACTCACTCACTCACTTACTTCAGGATCACAAACGGCCCACGCAACTCTGGCGCATCACCGCCGAAGGCATGCTCGAGAACATTGGACTGTCGCAGTCGGCAACTGGTTAGATCTCGATTGTTATCATTGTCGATAATCGAATCAAGTTTTGATGTAACCGAATTTTGATCGTCGATTTTAATAAATATTTTCAGATTAGGACTATAGTCTATAAATATCCCAATCTACAATAAATCTACAATCACGTCAAGTTGCCCATTGGACATTAGTTTTTTGATTTGTCCAAGAACAGTATTCTCAATTCGTCTGTTTTTTGTGTTGTCCAAATAAAATGTGAAAAAAATATTTTCTTTTCAAAAATCACGCAGGAAATTGTATTATTTTTTCCCAACATAAAACTACGATATTCGCAAATTGCAGAAGACGACGACTCTCTCACCAGTCATCCAGGTATTTGTGTTTTCAGTTGGTGTTTTATTATCGTCGCTCTCACTGTGGATTTGCGATCTGATCTGCCATTTATAATCTCCTTTATATAATGTTATTGGTACATTAGTAGGATTTTTGGTTTTTTTAGCGTAATTTACCTTTAAAATCAAAATAACACCATTTAATAGTTTGTAATGTTGATTTTGTGTGTTCCAAAATATTTCTTTACCCCTGTTTTCACTTATCACACCAAAACACCATTTTCGTTCACGTACATCAGTTGTTGCTGAGTGGCGCAGCGAAGAAAGTTGTTTAGGTTTCTGTGCTCCTCGAAAATCTCCGGATTTTTGTAGTAGAACGGTGTAGTCGAAAATGAATTTCTGTTACAAAAAAATTCGTTATTAATTTTTGATCAATGATTTCTTACTATAGATTACGGTATTTTCTCTCTATCGTAGGCATCGCCTACGTACTGGATGTGTTCGCCGAATCACTGGATGGTACGGCCGATGCCCCGTTGATGCTGCAGCGGATCGACTCACGACGACATGCCACACAGACGTGGCACTTTGATAATGTTGGTCACGACACGACATGTTTTGGACATGTCTTGACATGACATGACATTTTAACATAACATTAATGTACGCGAAATTTTGACTTTAGATGTCACGGATGCACTGCCATGTGCCCAAAATGTTCGTGCAATCATCGGTCATGCAAATCGTTGTCTTACTCAAAGACATTAATTTTAGAATGGCAGTTCGACATTTTCTTGACCTGACTTCTTGACATAATAACATAACATCTTGACGTGTTATCCCAACATTTTCTTTACATGACATGTTCAGATGTCACGGATGCCTTGCAATGTGCCCAAAATATTCCTGCAATCATCGGTCATGCATCAAATCGTTGTCTTACTCGAAGATAATAATTTTAGAATGACAATTCGACATTTTCTTGACCTGACTTCTTGACATAATAAGCATGACATCTTGACATGTTATCCCAACATTTTCTTGACATAATAACATGACATCTTGACATTTTATCCCAACATTTTCTTGACATGATAAGCATGACATCTTGACATGTTATCCCAGCATTTTCTTGACATAACATGTTCAGATGTCGCGGATGCACTGCAACGTGTCCAACATGTTCGTGCAGTCGTCGGCCCAACGCCAACTCGTCGCCGGTCAGTCGGTGGTGCTGGCGGCTTCGAAATCACCATCGGCCAATCTGCAGCAGATCCCCGTGGAACAGTTTATCGAACGCAAAAAAGAGAAGCCGGGCAGCGGTCATCTGGATGTGTGCATTTTGCATGAGGTTGGAATTTGGAGATTATTTTGTTTGTTGATGATTTGTGGAGATTCTTTATCATCGCTTCATGACTCAAGTGTCAGACTGGCTACATGTAAGCACAGAATGAATTGCGATGAGTACGTGCAACCTCATTCATTCATCAATTTGTTCATTCATACATTCATTCGTCCATCGATTCTTTCATTTGGGCTACCTTGACAACATGCACTATACAATATGTGAATAAACGTAATAGAAATGTAAACATGTATAGAATTTTGGATAATAGACAGTAGTAGAATACCGTATTTATAACGTATTCTTACTGTAACCATGTGTTTACAAACCTGCACATTTCAGGGTCCGACGCGAATCGTGCGAATCCGTGACATGTCCGCACTGGGTCCACCGCCGAAGCGTACCATCTCGGCCATCGCACTCAGTCGGTCAGCCAGAGCCACGTCGGCCAGTCGGTTTGTGATCTTGAAGTCAGACAGTTTTTAGTCTATTTGAATTGAGTTTCGTTTAACTCATCCAAGTTCGTAGATCTTTATGAATAGTATCAGATCAGCAAAACATGTGTTGAGGAAATAAAGAGCTCCTTGAAAGTATGTTTTTTTTGGTTGGCACGTTTGCTTTTTCAACACGGGTACGTTTGATCTATTGTATACGACTCGGGCTCAACGAGCTTTCTAACTTTGTCAAATTTGTGTTTATGATTGCATTATTTATTATTTTATAGGGAAATTTACGGGCAGTCACGGAGTCGGTCGGTCAGTCAGATGCCGGCACTCGACTTGAAGCCGATTGATATGGAGGTGGTTACGAAGATTACTCACTCATTCACTCGTCGACGCGCTCACTTAATCACCCATTCATTCACTCACTCACTCACTCACTCACTCTCTCACCCACTCACTCACTCACGCAATCACCCACTCACTTACCCACTCACTCACTCACTCCCTCACTCACTCACTAACTCACTCACTAACTCACTCACCCACTCATTCAGTCACTCACTCACTAACTCACTCACTCACCCACCCACTCACTCACTCACTCACTTTCTCATTCACTCACTCACTCACTTACTCTTTCACTCACTCACTCACTCACAGATCGGCGTCACACTGAACGCGGGTATCGGCATTTCGCTGGTCACGGCACCTCCGGCCATGGAAGAGCTCGTCTACTGTCGGCTGTCTGGCAGTTTCCTGCGCATGTCGCGGATCGGCAACGCCTACCAGGCAGCCATCGATGTCATCGAGATTCAGGTGAATTAGAATTGCGGTGGTTATAGTCCGTTGTTGGCAAAGCTTGTTTCGAAAATTATAATGAAATCAGATTGAACGCTTTCGATCGCTTCGGTTTTCAGAAAGCTAAATTTGAGTTACCGTATGCTTATCTCACCGTTCACCACATCCCATCCCATCTAAGGGTTACCTCATGTTAAACCGAGCGAGGGACTTGAAAACAAAAATCGAATTCGAATGTTTTATCAATGGCGTCATTACTGTGGAAGGGACCTAAAATGGTTAGATAAACTAAAATTTTATGAGTTAAAATATTTCCAGGCTGATAATCAAATACTGGCGGCCGAGAACTGGCATTTGCTGTATGCTCGTGGTGTCGAAGAGGAGGTGATCGATGAGAACAATCAGACCCAGTACCCGACTTGTATTCCGGCATTGAAGATGGAGATGCAGTGGGTGGCGTCGTCCACTTTTGATGCCTTTGAGGTTGGAATCAGTCAGTGAGAATGAGTCAATCAGTTAGGAAACTAGTGAGACAGTCAATATGTTAAGCTGACCAGTTATTCAGCTAGTCAGTCAATCAGTCAATGAGTTGTTTTTTTTTGTTATCGGATACGCCTCTCATCATGTTGTCGTGTCACCATTTTGCTATTACTTCTGTCGTCGCGATCCATGGCAGTCAAGGAAACTGTCAGTCAGCTCAGCAACAACAGCAACAGAAACAGCAACAACAACTTGTAAACGTTTTATTTGCAGACGTTCGTGGTGCACATGCGTCGTCTGTCCGTACATCTGGACGAACAGCTGCTCTGGAAGCTGATGTTGTACCTGTCCAACGCCTTGTCTGTATCGGTGGTCGACGTCAACGCCATCCTCCTGCCCGACGCCGACCCGATCCGGCCGGATCGGGTGAACGCCCGACGATGCTACTTCGGCCATCTGCTGATACAGCTTGAACAGGTCGGCATTTTTATCAACACTTTTACAACCTCTCCCTCACCGTATGTGGTTCACCGATGTTGTGAATTGAGGGCCAAACAAACAAACAAAAAAAAATTCTTTCTCTTTGACAGTTCCAAGATGAGTTTTTACTTCAAGAGGTACTAGGTACATAAGTAAAGAGGCCTGGAAAACCTCTTCCCAT
>OZ038445.1:24060877-24063377 GCA_964036265.1 Daptonema setosum
GAGGAACACATTTTGTCCCCATTTCATAAATGGGGACAAAATGCCGTCCCAGTCAATATGCTAAGCCGCCAAATGAATTAATTTTTATATTCAGTCATGGCCAGCGCTCACACGTGTCACACCTACACGTGTCAGACATGATGGTGCAAGCCTACGGTGATCTGCTCAATCGCCAGCCCGAGCTAAAGAGCTTCTTGAGATTCAAGTGAAAAAATGACACGTTAACTTGTCCAACCCGGGTAACACCCACTGAACATGATGATTGCATGTTATAGCATACAGCTGTTGGGTTGAGTTGAGTCGCACAGTCGACTACTGTGCATCACCTTCTCTTACATTTGATGCAGCTATGTAACGATTCACAAGTTGGAGTAGTTAACACTACAACTTTTCACTTGAATTCCAGGCAGTTCTTTACCTTACTTTAATCAATTATTCCTTACGAGTTTGGGCTCAAAACTGTTATCTAAGTCATCAGAATCATTAAATAAATCTAAATGAGTACCCTACTGATGATTTGGGACATGTATGGTCGATCCTGAATGAATACCAAAAATTTGAAAAAAAAAAAAAAAAATGAATAAAAAAAAAAAAAAAAAAAAAAAAAAAAAAAAAAATGTGTGAATTTTTTTTTGGCAATCCATGGAACTGTGTTACAATTGGAATGTGAAACAATCCAGACGAAATGTGCTTGTGAATCCGCTAAGTTTAGTTAAGATTTATCGCGTTCTTGTAAAGCCCGTATGTTATTTCTGCAAGCAAACGTACTGCCCAAACATCTGATAATGAAACATCAGTAGCCTCATCTCAACACGGTTGACACCATAGCTTAACACTAGAGCATGGGGGTGATGATGATTGATGTGCGTTTTAAAACTGATTGTCTGATGTTTCATTATCAAAAGTTTTGGGCACGATTTTTGTTTGCAGAAACAACATACGGGCTTTATATTTTATAGTTCGGTTAAGGTATCTTGTTATCAAAAAAAAACTATTTCTTTGGCCCCGTTGCAACATAAGCGTCATTTTCTTAACTTATCCAAATTTCATGTTTTTTTCTTGAAGCGTTTGCGTTTGAACGCGCTCAAAAACAGATTTTGTATTCAAACTGTGTGCCCCAAAAATTCTCTGACTAACAAGAACCCCTGGGTGGAGTATATTGGATTTTTTCTCCGAGAAGGATGCAGAAGTTGAGAAAGGGTTGTTTCTGTAGCTTGTATTAGCAAAGTTTTCCAATATCAGTTTAGAGAAATCAATTACCATATAGTTATATGCATTGGTTGTAGTAAATTATTGCCAAACCATTCACCTATAATCACTGGTTGTATTTTGGAATGCACATAATTTTTGTTTTGAATTTATTCTGTTATTTATTTATTTACTTTCCCAATATTGATGATTCCCGCATGTTATTGTTGTTTTGCATTTTCTGGTTGCCTTCGATAGATATATTTGCCCAAACTACAATTTTATCGGTCGAGTTTTTTTACAAATACAGATTCCGAAAACGTGAAGTGTATTTATACAAAAATATATATAATAAATAAAACAAAATAATTTGTAAAAAAATTGGCCGTGACTTGTTATCATGAATCAAACAATATTTATGTTATCCGGTTTGCTCATCGCGAAAGTGTCAGAACAATTGTTCACTGGAATTTCAGCTAATCAATTGATTGTCCATAGATTATTTTCTCTGATTATTTGTTAATCGCAGTACATTTGACTTGTTTGCTAAACAATTACCTTTTCCTAAACCTTTAAGCAGAATAAAATAAACATACATAATGATAAAACCAATGAAACAAGTCAGTATGTTCCGGAACTGAAATTCTTTACTTGAATTCCCCAAAAACTGAATTACCGTTTTTGTTTTACTGATATG
Organism: Daptonema setosum; assembly: GCA_964036265.1. NCBI lineage: Eukaryota > Metazoa > Nematoda > Chromadorea > Monhysterida > Xyalidae > Daptonema > Daptonema setosum. Next base: position 24,062,763 of record OZ038445.1, read on the forward strand.
AGTTTTTCTCTCTCACGCGCTCGCTAGTGAAATTTCCGATGCTCACACACTTTTGTGAAAATTATTATTTTTACTCTGAATCAATTTTTTTCCTAATTGGGCGTTTATCTCGTTCATCGGTGTTTTGATTAGTTTCAAAAGGTAAAAAACCAATTTGATTTGTAAAAATCGTTATTTTTCTTATTCATATTGATTCTGGTTTACCCTACAATAAATACATGACGTACATACGTTTGAGGTGTTGTATACTTGTAATTACATTGGTTGCTGTTCATTCCCCGCTCGCTTAGTAGTAGTATCATAACTTTTCAATATTTTTTTAATGATTTCTATAAAACGGTTATTGAATGTCCCACCCCACTTCAACAATGTTGTGAAACCTCGAGCCGTGTTGTTTTATTTTGAATCAATTGTTTTGTCATTTGTTCTACATGACAGTAAAATTGCAATCTTGCATTTGGTTTTTTTTATATTGTTCTTATTTGTTGCTGCTGTATAAAAATGGTAAAAACAATTTCGGTGAAACATGACGCCTGCACTGCAGTATTTGCCAAAATGGAACTGAATGAAATCGATGAATGGTAATTTATGATTGGCTATCGTTTTACGATGAAT
>OZ038445.1:24068377-24093377 GCA_964036265.1 Daptonema setosum
AACACAAATAGCTGATATACAATATGGGAGAAATTGTTTGATGAATTAACGAGAAAAAGACAACAGTTATAAAAAATAGAATACACAACGTTTGTATGAATACTTTTCGAAGAACTTCCATTCAGCACTATTCAATTTCGTGTTTTTGCTGCATAGGGATATTCGGAGTTGTTACAATTCCAAGATGTTTTAATCATCAATGAATTAATGATTTTAAAAAAGAAAACTAAAAATTTAACTTGATTAAAATAATGAAACTTAGAAAACTTATCATGTGCTCAAAGCCGCAACCGACTTTAGTGGTGTGGTGGTAAAAGGATAATTTATTTTTGAGAATAAAAATAAAATAAATTAGTTGTTTTTCGAAATGAATATTTAGTGCCAATTCTTATAATATCAACAGCAGCAAGAGCTGGCCAAAAACAAAAAGATTTGGCGCTTTTTTGGCATTGGCTTACTGGTGTGTTGGCAACACGTAATGCTATAAATTCATCCACTGCTGCTTTTGTCCCTTAGCATAATTAGTCAGACATTTATACAGTCAGGCATTTGTGGTCAGTCAGTCAGTCAGAGAGACAGTCAAATCATAGCCTCTGCTCCTGACTCATCTGTTAATCTGTCATTCGATCAGTCTATTAGCCGTTGGTCAGTCAGTCAATCAGTCAGTCAGTCAGTCAGTTAGTCAGTCAGTCAGTCAGTCAGTCAATAAGTCACCCAGTCAGTCAGTTAGTTAGTCAGTCAGTCAGTCAGTCCGTAAGTCAGTCAGTAAGTCAGCCAGTACGTTAGTCAGTTAGTCATTCAGTCAGTCAGTCTGATGAACAAAGAATCAACCAACAGTCTGTTGTCAGTAGTCAGTCAAACATTCAGTTATAATATCAGTTAAAACGATTTGAATCAATCAATAAATCATTGAATGAATGAATGAATCTCCAGCGGGCGAGCTAAACCCCCAAAGGGAGGGGAATTTCGTCAATGAGGGGAAAATGACAGTTTTCAGGTGATTACCTACACCTTAGGGAGCAAAGTCAACTTTTTTAAAACGCCAAAGAGGGGGGAATTCCACTTTTCCCACCCTTCTCGTCTGCTACTGCTAGTGAAATGAATGAATGAATGAATGAATGAATGAATGAATGAATGAATGAACGAATGAATGAACGAATGAATGAATGAATGAATGAATGAATGAATAAATGAATGAATGAATGAATGAATGAATGAATGAATGAATGAATGAATTAGTCACTCAGACGAAAAGTGCATCGACAGCTTATTTCACCTTCACGTGCAATGCAATTGGCTATTCCAAGAATCGACGTTTTTTTATTTATTTTATTCATTCCAGGTGAAGAAAATCTTTTATTTTAATGTGAATAATTATTTCTGCTTTGTTTTGATGATATCGTAACAATTCAGTGTCAGAAGTAATGAGAAAAGAACGCGGAAAACGGTGTACTGTCTGATCCACTTGGTCAGTTCCCTTTTATATTTTCTGTTTTTCATTCAAGTAATGTATTTGCAGCTTTCATATTTGTGTCTTCTTTATTGACTTCTCCATTTCATTCTCACTCTACCTCATACCAATTAGAATTTTTGTTCCAGACACCACAACAAAGAAGAAGCGTAGCAGAACTCCATCGCTTTCTCCTTCTCTCGTCATTTCAATAGTTTATTGTCAAAGCAAATAATGCATGAAGAAAGTCCTCCTCAACCGCCATGATTGAAGTAAACATCGCCCCGTCTTCCTTAGCCAACAACAACAGCATTTTGCTCAACAACAACAACAACAACAGCTCTGTCGCAACAACAACAACTACTACAACAACAACAACAACAACAGTTGAAAAAGAAAGTGCCAAATTCAACGGAAACCCGAAGAAAGAACGAATGTCTCCCTTGAAGAATGGCAAGTCGGTTCAGCCGGTTCATCAGATTTCGGTCGGCTCGTCCTCCACTTCGGAAAGCGAAGAAACGGCTGAAGAAATCGGTGAACCGTCCTTGGATAGTTTCGGAAACCACCTGCTGAATTGCCATCAAAATGAACCGATTAGCAATGGAAATAACCACAATAATAATCTTATTTATGATTTGGATGCCTTTTCGGGTTGCGGTAGTGGGGAAGATCAGATGGATTCCACGGCTGAACAACCGATACTTCTCGGTCGCAACGGGAATGGTGATGTTGAGTTAAGGGTGGATAATGAAGAAGTAGTGAAGGTGGGTTTGATCGGTGTTTGGTCAGACAAAATGTGTTGTACAATTTGATGGCGTTGATTGATTGTTTCATTCCTGGTTTCTCACAACTTTGCTTTGTAAAAAATACCGTACCTATTAAGGTAAGATGTTATCTTATTATATTATTATTAAATTTTTTTACACATGATGCCATCACTGCACGCAGAAGTAGTCGTACCCAATTAGGGGTACCAGCAGACTGAAAAATAAAGTAAATCGTAAGAGTCAAAAGAATCATGCATGCAATTCTGAAAAATTTCTCCATGACCATCACTGTTCGCAAGCCAGGCAAATAATTCAAAGCTTTTTATTCTCCTTGTTTTCTGGCAGATTGTCATCTGAATCTTCTCTGTGTTATGATACATCATGCGTAAGAACCTCACCTCAAAACTCCATAATTACAGCCAAAGCCAACCAACGGTCACCAACACACAAACTCGTCCCAACCTGGTCTGAATCGCCGTACCTCTTCCACGTTTCGCCAGTCGACCGGCGCCGATTCGTATGTGACATCGCCGGTTACCTCCGAATCGTCGTGTATATCCGAGTCCAGTGGCGGTGATTCGCCCGTCAATGAAGATTGCGGTCAACATGAAAAACCGACGGAATTATCCAATAATCGGGTTGGTTATCTATTGTTTCAACAAAAGCTTTTTAGTGCACTGGAAAACCACTAGCGGATGAGAAGAAATGGAAAAAGTGGAACTCCCCTTTCTTTTGTGTTTTCAAAAAGGGAGTTTGTTCCTTACGGTGTAGGTAAAATAGCTCCAGAACTGCCGATTCCCTCTCTTTGACAAAGTTCTCATCCCTGTGGTGGATTGGCTCGTCCGCAAGTGTGATAAACTGTTCAGTGCTTTTCAACTGTTCATGATATTTTTGACACTTGACGAAATATACCGTTGTTTGGTAAACAAAATCTGTTCTACTAAAACTAACTACCTTAAATGTATGACAAACGTGGAATTTAGATGAAATCAGTGATTTGCACGTGTATGTGATGATATGAATGAAGTGAATCAAGTTGTTGATATTTTTCTTATTCCCAAAAATAACACCTGAAAACATTTTTAGTCACACCTCAACCGTTCTTCCACCAATTCGCGTTATCCCAAGGCATCGACATCGGCCGAAATTACCATCGAGGAACATGATGACAGAATTCCGTCCAGTTCGTGTCTGGCCATCAAGAACTCGGTGGTACAACTTTACAATGATGATGACTTTGAACGTGTGGAATTCCTCGGCGAAGGATTCTTCTCCGACGTGTATAAGGTGGGTGGACGTGGAAATCAAGAAGGAGTTTGAGTTTATTCGTCGGGCTCGGGCGACTATCGATATAATATTTCATAATTATAAATTACATAAGGTAGACGTGCATATGATTGCATTGCAATTCATTAGGATTTTTTGTTACGGGGAAGTAAAGAAGAAAAAAACGAAAAGCTGTGTAGAATTATGTAATAATTTTTGTTTTGCAGGTGCGCCATCGCCTAACTGGCGATATATTGGTGCTGAAGATCTACAAGAACGAGCCGAGCACGAGCTACTGTACTGGCAGACCCGATCAGGAACAATCTGTGAATTTGGGTAAGTTAAGTCCAGAAGTTGGAAATGAGAGGTCTCGGACGCGGGACGAAAACATGAAGTTTTAGTTCAGTTATCATATCAGAGTGTCAGATCAGAACGAAAAATATGGCTTAGTTTCACCAGGTTTCGAACCTGGGACCTGCTTTTACGGTTGAAGACACGAAGTGATTATTATCGAGACAAGAATAGGTGTTTCAGTAGCCTTTATACATATATTTTTTACTGCATAATACAACAACTAGTTTTGCATGTTGTTTTATACTGCGTTCACGATGATTTTACGCTCAAATCCGTAGCTTTTCACAGTAAATCGGACGTTTTACCAAAATTTTTTACTACTTTTCGGGCAAGTTCAGATTTTCGGCAGCAAGGCCCAACCTGCGGATTCGCAATTATTATATTATTTCAGCCGATCTCTCGCCGGAAGCACAACTGCAGCATGAATTCAATCGACGTTTGATGCACAAACGCAATATACTGCGCGAGATACAGCTGATCAATCGGTTTACACATCCCAATGTGTTGCGGTTCAAAGGTTCGGGTTCAGTGAGTAGATGGTATCACTAGCGAACGACAGCTAGAAAGCGAACATTTGGTATTGGGGTGAGGTGAACAACCAGAGTTGAAACATGAAAAAAACATGTAAAAAAAGCAAGGAATGAGGAATTGGAATTCCCTCTCTGACAGCTCTAAAAAGTAGCTTTCGTTCTTCATGGCGTAGGGAAAATTGCTTTAAAAACCGTTATTCCACTTTGCTTGAAGAAATTCGGCTTCCTTTGGTGGATTGGCTCGTTCGGCAGTGAATGACATTTGTAGCATGGCTTTGTCGTAAAACGGGAACTATGAATTATTGATTATGTGATTGTGATACAAAATCACTAGAGGACGAGAAGGGGTGGGAAAATGGAATTCCCCCCCACCCCTTTGGCTCTTTCAAAAGTATAATTTGTTCTCTAAGGTGTAGATAAAATGGCTTGAAAACTGCCAATTCCTCCTCTCTGATGAAATTCCCCTCCCTCTGGAAGTTCGGCTGTACAAAATAATAAATGGTGAAATGAAATCAAAAATTGTTCAGGCGTAAGCGTGAATCTTCTGTGCTCGGCGTGGAGTGTGCACGCGCTCACCGAGTTCTGCAACGAGGGCAACCTGAATCGGCTGATTCTCGATCAGACTCGCACGTTCGGCTGGAAGATGCGAACGTCGCTGGCGGCGGATGTGGCGCGGGGCATGGAGTACGTGCACAATAGAGGATACATACATCGCGATCTCACTAGTATGGTCGGTGAACATGCTGTTTATTTTAAATGTATACAGGGTTTTGATGAAGAAAAACAAGATTTTTCGGTTGCAACTAGGTTTCAGTCAAAAATGCCGAACTTTTGTGGTCATAAAGAAGATTGTAAACATGAACGCGGGTTCTTGTGTTATCACCAAGTGCGCAGATGAATTCTGAGCTCAATCAATAATTTCCCGTAATTAAAGGACATTTTTAAGAATGGTTATCCTTTTGCTCTGAAAGTTTCAATGGCTTTTGTACCTTGGCTGATGTGAAGGTAAAATTCTTCCTCTTGGAGAAATTTCCTTCGGTTTTTTTCAATGATTTCTTAAGAAATTGTTTTATTTTTATTTTCAGAACGTAACATTCTATAAATTTTCTTGTATCTCCTAGGAAAAATACTGATTTCCACCATCAATTTTCCAGAACGTGTTACTGAAGCGCACCGGCAACTATCTGCGTGCCGTGGTAGCTGATTTCGGTCTGGCGTGTCGCAAACCGTCCGAGGGCGATGCCCAACTGCCGCAGGTCGGCACGCCCTACTGGATGGCACCTGAGTGTTTGAAGGAAGAGGAGTACGATGAAAAGGTTAGTTAGATTTTGAATCATGATTACAAAAGAAATGTTTACAGATATTTTCTCAAACTTCCAAAAGTGGAGAGTAAGTTCAGATCAAAATTTGTACCCATGGGTTTGCGGTGAAAAATGTCAAATGGCTTGATAACTTGAAAATTCATGCGTTTAATGGCCGTTTTTGGTTCACCAACTTTTGAATAACAGCCGTGTTAAAGGTAAAAGTTCCGTAGGGATTTCACAGCTTTGACGAGGAAATTGCTGTTCTCAATAGAAAAATTCGGGTGCCCTGCACTGCACACTATCCATTTAAGCCACCCTGACAACATGCTGAATACATCCTCAGTGTATTGCGATAAAATTTGACTAGAAATATCAACATGTAGTGTTAAATTTTGTGTTTTAAATTAATATTCATAAATAAGCCTCTAATATTTTAAATAAGTTATATGATTAAAATCGTTTTTAGGTGGACATCTTCTCGTTCGGTGTGATTCTGTGCCAGATGATCGCACGAATCGACGCCGATCCGGAGGAGGGTTTCCCACGAACGCCCGTGTTCGGGCTTGATTATGTGCTGTTCGCCAGTTTGGTGCCGGAGAACACACCGTTTGATATGCTCAAATTGGCATTCCGATCCGTGCTGGTTGGTAAATGTTTTATTGGCATAAGCCATTCAATTCATAATAATTCATTAAGTTGGCATGAGCCATTCATTAATTTGAAAGTTTAACGCTTTACTGATATCCAGAATGTTTTAGTAAGTTGTGGTATTTTGACAGAAATTTACGAAAAACCACATTTCATAAGAGCTAGGTTTCGTCATTTAATCATAATTGTGAAAGAGACAATTTTCAGCCCATATAGCTATCTCGTTTAAATATAAATGTGCATAATAATTAAATAGCTGAATACTGAATGAATTTCAAGTTTTACATAATCTCTATATTTTCAGATGGACCCGTCAAAACGACCAAATTTCCACCAGATCTTGACAACCATGATGGCTATCAGTCTCTCCTTGCAGCGGTACACCACCACGGGCGGCCTGCAAAATGGTGCCATTAATGGTTGGTTGTTGTTTTTAGTTTATAGATTTCTTGAATTTCATCTATCGCAGTGTTGTATTTTATTTTCTATTGAAAACTGGTGCGATGTACAACTTGAACGCATTTCTCAATGACTCTTACCATCCGTCACAATATCTCTTATCATCAATCTTCGATCTCAAGAAAAAATTGTGGTTATACAACTCATTAAATGTATCCTCCATAGTTTTATTCATTCATGTTTTTTGTTTTTCCAAAAAACTGACTGTGACCGTTTCTGTATCCACAGGTGCCACCGCCTCACCGTCACTCAACCACGGTCCCACCACCACAGCCACGACCACCACTTCCCTGCACCACCACAACACGTCACTATCGCGCAGTCACTCGGACGCTGGCCGACTCTGCCATCAGCCGATTCAGTCGCCGAGTGCTCAGCTATTCGCCGAAATGACCGTTTCGCCACCGAGTCGGCAACTGAGAATCGCCGAAATCGGCTGGACGGTTGGTAGTGGATCATCGCCGACCAAATCGGGCTACTCGACGCCGGCGGAGATGGCGGCTGGATTGGAGGCAGCCGTGGTCACGGCGGAGTCATCGGAACGGCTGACCACGCCACAGGTGGGGGTGGTTTTGGTCTTTATTTCTGATGAAACTTTGATTTGTGGAAATTAGGGAATGGAGTTCTCTATTCTATTTACAATTTGCAAATAAATCGCAAAAAAACCGTTGATGAATGGAAGAACTTTAATAGGTGTAAATTTTGTTTTTGTAAATGGTGGTTCAATAAGTGTTCATTGGTTTATTTTTTCAATGTTGGAGATATAAAATATTTGTTTGGGGTTGTATGCAGGCAGCCACTGGCTGTAAAAGCGATTGAGAACGAATATTGTTTCGATGAAGAATTGAAGATGGTAAATAAAAAACAGCTTCCGGACCCACCTTACCTATTCTACTTTTAAACATGAACTTGCATATGCTAGTGTTTTGATCTTTTTATTCATCAAATATTTTACCTTTTTATTCTTTTCAGCGCAAGAACTCGGCTCCGTCGCGTGTGGTACTCGATGGCGGTCAAGCACGACGACCACCTGCTGAATCTGAATCCGAAGTTCTGCCACCACCTCTATGTTCAACTTCATCGGATGGCACTTCGATGGTACCGGATCCGATGCTGGATTACTGTCCCATTGACATCAAGACCTATACCATGTTGGCGTCAAGTGTGGCCGCCGAGGATCCCTTTTATGAGGTTGGTTATAAGTTGTGAAATATTCACTGTTCTGGCTGATTGGTTGAACATCTGAATCAGCTAAAAGGAAACTACTCGTCACAATGAATAATCATTATCAACAGCGATTATATCACAAATGGAGCATTTTTCTGTCTCTAAGTTAGAAAGCTCGCTCTCTTTATATACTCTTGTGTTTTTTCTTAGCTTTTATAATATTTGATTTATGTACTTATAATAAGCTAACACATATAATGATATAAGAAGTCGAATCCACTAAAATTAGTTTAATGATTCTGCAGCCGCTGTCGGCCAATCCGTTTCTCGAGCACGAAAAGTACCGCGACGGCCGCAAGATCACGGTGCAGAGCGGCACGATCAAGATGCGATCCACCTCCGTGCCGCAGGATGGCATCGTCAGAGATTCCGTGGATGGAGTGGCGGGTTGGTGCAAGTTTTTTTATATTGTAGTATCCTCTTGTAATCATGAATTGTGCGAAGTTATGATGTCCCTCTGAAGGATTCCGGTACTGGGGCTTTTGTTTTATTTACTGGAGATTTTTAGAGTGTGCCAATGCCCGTGAGTTTATTTAACCTCTCCTCAGACCACTGGCGGACGAGAAGAGGAGGGAGAAGCGGAATTCCTCCTTCTCAAAAAACTCAAGGGGCTCCAAAAAGTATAGTTTGTTCCTTATGGTGTAGTTAAAATGGCCCGATTTCACTACCAAAAACACCATTCTGATAATATTAGTGTGCCCTGTTGGCTCCAGTAAATGAAGAATTTATAGTTAGCTGTCAATTCCAGATGTACCACCCGAGCTGAGTCTATCGGCTATCAGTAATCTGCTATCGTCTACGCCATCCGGCACCCGTGGCTCACCGGCCAATCTGGACGACAGTGTCTTCAAACCGGGTTTGTTATTTTGGCTTTTCATTTCATCATTTTAATTTAGCAACTAGATATAATTTGAGGAAGTTGACACTTTCAAGGGAATTTATTCGACGTTTTCTTCATCAAAGATAAATCTGACATATTGAATCATCAGGACGTTTATCAATAATTCACGTATCTTCTTGGAACAGTAGTTCGTTTGTGACTATAGATAAGCACATAAAATCAACCAACGTTACTTCATTATTCAGGCAGTCAGTCCACACCGCTGCGTCGCCAACAGCTGTACATGAAGACGTTACCACGGAAACATTTAGCGTCACCCTGTACCGAGAACACGACCAAACTGCGTCGATGCACGTCGCTGCCGACCTGGAATGAACTCAGCAAGTACAGGGTGGCCGATAAATCGGCGACCGCCGACAACGAAGAAGAGGATCCTCCAGTTACTAGTGGTTAATTTTATGATTGCTTTTGTCGCTGTCGCCTGTCTAGTCTAGTGCGTTGGTTGCCAGCCTCGAGAACCGGGGGTCCTGGTTCGGACACTGACTTGCGACACAGATGTAAATTTTTTTATAATTTGAATTTTTTCATAATTTTTTTGTTTGGGTTATATTACTTAAAGTACAAAAATATCAAATTAATTTTTTTAATATAAAGTACAAATTAAATTTGCAGTCACTCCCGCCGCCACGACCACGCGACGGCGGACGGAAAGGCGGCTGGCGCATGTATTCGCCGATTCGGATCAACAGTTCGCCGCCAAACGTTACGCCGGTCGACGGCATGCCAGTCTGGCCACGTACGGTGGTGGTAATGATGTGGGCGAAGGCGGTTGCAACAAGTCACCACCGCTCAAGAAGATGACCACCGTTGATATACCGTTTTATGACGAACATCCACCGTCCACGAGCAGGTTGGGGAGTTTATTTGTTTTATTAATTTTTTTCAAGTTAAAATTATGGCCCTCACAAATTTTCGTGCGATTTGTCGTAAACCGGAAGAGTCTTGTTTTGTTTCATATAGTTACATTAAAAGCAGTCAGTCAGTCAGATAGTCCATCAGTGAATCATTCATTAAGGCAAACAATAAGTGAGTCAGTAAAGGAACGAAAACGAAGTGTGAATTCTTTTGGAAAAACGCTTACAAGAACAGTTTATCTCCTAACATGAATCATCTCTTAATTAATAATAAACTACATCGTATCTTGATTCTGTTGCAGGTCTGACGACACGACATGCGATGGTACCTGTGATGTCGTTGACATTGACCATGCAGGTGCAGTACCTGCACTCTCGATGGTACTGAATCGGACGGCACCTGGTCAGTTGACGAATTTGGCTGAATCACGGAAACTTTCGTTGGTCAGAGATGTTAATGAAGAGGAGTTGTTGACAACGGACATCAGTTGTGATGATGGTGATGTTGTTGTTGATAATGAGAGGACAACAACAACAGCAACATTGGATGAGGTGGCAACAACAACTGCAGAGTTGCATGAGATGGCAGCAACCGTGTCAACAAACGATAGGTTCGGTAATGAAACAACAACAACAACTAAGCCAGCTTCAACAACAGCAACAACAACAACAGGGCCAGCTTCAACAACAGTTGATGGCTGTGTTGTGATTAGTGACGAACCGGTGGTGTGTCATCAACCGGTCAGTAGATCTGCCTCGTTGTTGCAACAAGATTTACCACAACAACAACCGCAGCAACAACAACAACAACAACAACAACAACAACAACAACAACAACACATGTATGAAGAATTTCCCGATATCGAGAAATCGGATACGATGGTGAAATCGTTGGAATCGCCGGTGAGTCCACAGCGATGCTCGCCCAATTCAAAATGTTGTATTCTGTGATCCATAATTGATTGAAGTTATCTTGCAATTTATAGCAAAAAATTTATACATCATATTCCAGTAACAACCGTATAATATAGGCTGTACATTTACATTGTATAATTACACATTTTCTTGTTCGTTGTAGATATATTCCTCGATGAATAGAAATATTGTTTCATTACTTACAAATATAAATGTTCTACCTACATAAATACCACCCAATCTACGATCCTGGTGCCCCGTCCCGATAATGAATCAAAAAATCAAAAATATATGCTGTAATTTTGTTTCCCCTTTTTTTTATTGCAATTTCTTTTTTTTTTGTAAATTTCATCTTAAAAAGTGCTTGTTTGTGTTTGCGCCAAAATTCCCCCATTTGAATGTCTTTTTCATAATGAACTCGTTTTTATGTTGTTGCTCCCATACGTTATGCAATATGACTATTGATCTTCTTATAATTTTGGTTTTATGTTAAAATCAATATCAGTGAACCTGAAGCTGGTTCTCCCCCACACAGGATTCACAATATTCACATGATTCGTTCCAGTTTTTTGTGAAACTTATCTGCTCGTATAATTTTCAACATGCAAAATATTGCGGGTTTTCTTTTTATGCTATTATGAGGGTGACTCAATGGTCTACTTTAGATATTCCGCTTATTTTAGTAACCAACTAGATCTCTGATCTACATGAAAGTTGCGTCAATATATTTCGTAAGAATTTGCCCACAGCTAGAGATGTTCAAGTTTTTTTCCGATTTGAGCGGGAACTGTTTTGAAGTAGAAGTAGAACAACGAGCCACCCGAACAAAAAAGATGGCCACTTTCATACACTCCACTCATTACTTCTGTAGTAAAACACAGTGATTCTACTATGAAGATATGGACATAAAACAAAAAAAAACACATGAAAACTGGCCAAACTTTATCAGTGAACTGATTGTGTCAGTATTGTATTTTTTCGTCTTGCAATATTCGTTAACTTTAAAAATGTAAGTTATTCCACTCACATGCCAACACACAAAAACCCTCGCATTTGATCCTCACGTCTTGTTTCACGTGTTTTTAGTGGTTGAATACGATCAAATCATTTCGCTCTTGTCAAAATTTTGTTCCGAATAAAATCGTATTTCTTCCAAAACAAGCAAACTACAGTGTAGTCCGAAGTTTAGTTATAGCGGAATTATTTGGTCGCGTCTCGCGATTCAACCTGTAAACGTTCCCCTCACATCATTCACGTGCAATTCAAGCGTTCAGCATACTCTCCTGTTTTGTTCAGTGTTTTTATGGCAGGAGAATTTTTCATAAAAAATAAAAATTTTGATAAAAATTACAAGATTTTGAACACGCGCAGACTGTACTAAATTATAAGTCTTTGATTCTTGACGCATTTCGCTTGCTGCCTAGCTTTTGTCCGGCTGCCTAAACTCATTCTCTACTCAAGTAAATTTTATAAAAGTCCAACTCCAGTTCTGTTGGGTATTGAAAATTGCATTTTCTACTCATATATTCCACTTTTTCCTATTTTACATTCGTTTTTCCTCATCACCATAAACAGTACATTTTGCCTGAACTTTTGTGTGATTCTCTGATGTAAAGATATTTTTTAGATAAATCGCGTTCGTTCATTCCAGCTGAATTCTGCTTTTTCGTTCTTCAGTTATGATTTGTTTTTTTATAACTGGAGGAACTGAAAACGCTATTTATGTAGTTTGTATTATAGTAATTATGATCAATCACTAGCACTACATTTCTACTCGTGCATTGTGACCACCCAATATGTAGTGCTCTACATTCCCCGCGCGCCCCGCCCAATTTGTGATTCTGAATTTTAGTTTTTTTATTGATAACTTTTTTGTATATGAAAATCACTGTGCTTACTTTGTATTTATGCGTTTTTCTTGATGAAAATGCCAAATGTTTGGGTTTATAATACAGTATGTACTCGACTGCTGTTTTCTATGCTACCGATACATTTGGTTCTGTTACATAATTTGATTATTATATTTTATCTTGTGTACCACTTTTAAAAATGATAAAGTTGAAAAATGAAAATGAAATTATGCAATTGATTACTTTGTGTTGTGGTAATGTTTGCTCATCTCTATAGTACGCTGACTGAGTTATGATCTCAGCGAGCCAGATACTGGGGCTTACCGTAATTATTACGTTTTATTTTTACACAAGTTTTTCTTTGTACACAAGTAGAAATTCATGTTGTTTGATTTCGAAATTTTTAATGGGTTTTAGCAGCGTTTTTTTACTTGACTTGCGTAGTTCATAATTTTTCGTTAAAACCAGAAAGCCATAAGAAAACTGCGTTTAGTTAATTAATAAAGTTATCTTTTGAATGTTCGAATTTCAATTTCATTGCCGTTTTTAGTTATAGTAGCTGCAGCTTTTGGTTCTGTATTTTGTAACTGAATATTATTACTGTCTGTTGTGGTATTGGCTCAGCAGCCGCTATGTTACACAAAAATCTTAATAGTATTTGAATAGGTTTAGGACAAAAAAATAACTATTGTATCGCGTGGGGTTCAAATTACACAGAAGTTTCGTCTGGATAAACATAACTTATTAAAACAATTTCCTGCGTTTTGTTAACTGTACCCATCCGCCTGTACAACAAACAATCAATCTAATGGTATTTTTTTTTATCTACAACCATCTTCCATTATTTTCCTTTCTGCCACATCTCTGCACATAGTTTGTTTCCCAAGCCAATTTATTTGCTTACTAAATTGAAACGAGATGATTGCTAAGAAAAATCTATGGACGTCCCGTTCTGTTTTTTTTTCTGGAGTTTTAGAAATAAAAGTCATTCCTACATGTTCCTAGGCATAATCTAAATGAGGTGACTTGATTTTTCTCTGTTGTCATCCTGTTCCTTCGAACTTCGGCAGTTTTAGTAAAGTACAGCTGTTTGTCGGTGACTTATGAAGTCCTTCCAGAACTTACTCATTTCGTAATGGTTTCAGAATCTCCTCAGTTCGGAATACTCCCAGAACTCTCATTTCGAGACTTCCAGAACTTTCTTAGTTCGCAATAATTCCGGAACTTTCATCATCGCGACTGTTGCTTAATGTTACGTCATCTTAAATTTTTCGCAGAACTGTGTTTTATCAGTTTTCCGTTGTCTCTACATCGTGCAACAGCGGATTAAAACGGGGAAGGGGTAAAGTAAACATTGGAAGCTGGAAGGTAATTTCAAATGTGGAGTTTTCCCTTCTACAAGACAACATTCGTTTTCGTCAAATTCACGTGGAAGTCTAATTGAACGGATTTCTAAAATTGTTTGCAACTGGAGGAGATTTTTTAGGATTTTTCACAGATGTTTTTTGATAAGTGACTCAATCGCTAGTTGTAAGCGCTGATAGTAAATATTATATATATATTAAAACAATATGTATGTAGTAGTAACCATAAACCATTCACTCAGACGACGAAGAGAAGAGAATAATTTATTTGTTCATTGGTATAAACTTTGTCTATAAGAACTATAAATGTCTATAAAATTGAAAATTGAGTATTTATAATGTTGCACTGCTCAAACTTCATATAGCTTATTCAGCGTGTCTTGTTAAGGTGCCTTCATAGTCAGTTGCAAAAATTTTTTTACAGAGTTTTTGCAATTTTTCCGTAATCTTTTTTCATACGGAAAACTTGCAAAAACTTTTTCCATACGGAAAACTTGACTATGAAGGCACACTAACTCAAAAATTTAATTGACGCGAAGTTAAAGTTAGAGTTCGATTCTGCTTTCGGCGCGCCTTCAAATTTTCAAATGAACAATCTTCGTTTCACATGACATTTAGACAACATACGGGGAAGGGCGCTTAATTCATTGCATACGTGCGTAACGGGCTAATTGGAATAACTTTCCAAAAAATAAAACTTTCATTTCCCACTGTTATCCAGGAAGACTGACTGAAAATAACATTTGGTTTGGGACTGGTGATTTATGTATCATTTACAGCTTTATTAAGAAAAATCCCAGAATTTCTTTATAATAGCACCCGATGCAAGTTTTGGATCCGCTAAACGCTATTTCTGTACAATCGAAGGTATTTATAATGTAGGTCTGGGTTTCGTCTGTTTCACGGTCTGGCTCTGGGCTGGCTGGCTTCCAATACTGACGCAGACGCCACTAATTTTTCGTTCATAGAGCAGGATAGTTAAATTCAGGATTTCTTGTTAATCTGAATGTTTTCGCGAATTTTTCTCAAATAAAATCTTGGCGCGCATAATTTTTTTGATAAAAATAGCTTGTTTTTTTTTGTATTTGTTTGAAGCTTTAGATAACATTGATTAATCACTACTACATACGAAAGTACGTCTTTGATTTAGGTAGTCAATTATCTGTGCTGGGCGATATCCGATTTCATGATTTTTGCCACCACAAACCTCTTTTGAGAAGAAACTCCGGCCGGCCAGCCGTCTGTATGTTCATTGTATTGATTTCCCATGCGTAGAAGTCAAAACAGTACCACATACAGATGATGACAGGGACAGCTAATACTATGACAACTGACTGAACATTTTTCTTTGTAAACAGGTCGGAAAGCCCGTGAATTATACATTCTATGTTTCAAAATTACGTTATCTAAAAAGTTTTGACTGACAAGAAACTCGGCTCCGGCTATAATGTGAAATAAACACGCACGAGGTCACAACTTCATCCACATGCAGTGTGAACCACTAGCGGACGAGGGAGAAACGAAAAAGTGGAATCCGTGCTCTTTGGAATTTCCAAAGAAATGATTTGTTTTCTTAAGTGTATCGTGTATGTAAAAGAAAAATGGCCTCAAAGTTGCCATTGCCTCCTTCAAGAAGTTCCAGAGGAAGAACCTTTAGAGGTTTACCTCGTTTTTCACCATTCAAAAATTTGAACGCGCGCCAAAAACGTGTAAATTTACTTGCGTAACAAGATATGTACTATGAATGGGCACTTGTACTGTTTACAGTTTCGTAATTCGTGTTGGATATGGACTCAAAAAAATTTGTTCGCCTATGTTAGATAACTATAGATTCAAAAATCTCCTCAAATGCTTCACTCTCAATCTCAACTATTTTCAGCGAATTACTCCCTGACGACCGAATAGTTAATTACGTTCACAGTGCTTTTTCGCGTTGGTTTGAACTAATGAAATATTTGTTCGGAATTGGATTGAATAGAAACGTAGTTATTTTCCTGCTGTACTATCGCTATCGGCATCGCTGTATTTCGAGTTGTGTTGTTGGTTTGGTTGGTAGGTGAGTCATCGTTTTTGCATTGTCATATCTCACTATTTGTATGTACGTATCGTTCGGAAACTCGAAGCGAATTTCACAATGTTTAGCAACGAAATATACCTATTTCCTCGTTTTTCTGTTTACCAACATTTCTTGAAAATTCACATCTAAAAACGATTTTTCTAGCTTTCTTAACTTTGTATTTAGTTCTGTAGTTTCTATTATGCGAAACAAATACGGTTTACGGATTTTTATTGCGAATTTTAACTCACAAACGCTACGTTTGTGAAATCGAAACATCAGTTTTGTTTTGTCACCATACCGCAAATACCATAATTTTTACCGCCCAGGCTCGATGTATGTTGCTATGTTTTTTTGTTATTTACTCTGGTTTATCAATTTTGCGGACGTTTTGAAAGCAATTGACTGGCTGGTCCGTTTTTCTATGCATTCTTGTTTGTTGATAAAGTTGTAGTGTACTTTATTATCTGTGACTGTACGATTAATTCTGCATCGTCATTGTTTTGCTGGAATTTATTCTTTCCGTTTCTGTATGCGTCATATTCAGCATTGGTATTAGAACTTGCACTGCACTGCTCTGTTCTTTTCCCATTCAATATGTTTGTGCAATAATACAAGTGCTGGCGTGGAAAAATATTGGGAATGCCAAAAAAGCAGAGGTATTTTAGTTCAAAATTAGTCTTCAAATAAAACGAAACTGCAGAAAATCAACGAACCGGGCGTTAAAATTTTATTGGAATGTTATTTCATTCAAGTTACTGCCTTTCACACTTAACTTTATTTATTAAAATCTTGATTCTTGCTTACTAATTAGAATATCGCATCATTTTCATGACGCATTCTAGAATTTTTTTTCCTTCATATCACCTTCCGCACCCATTCCTGTCAACCTGCTCATTTCATTATTTTTTATGATTTCCTTTTATATATCAAATACATTTATAATCGAGAAAAATTCAAATAAAAAACAATCAACCAGAAATCTCGCTTTCATTTCAGTGTATATCCATTCTACAAAAATCTCATCCGCTTATCAAAATGGCCGATCTGTTTGCCAACATCAAACTGCACAAGCGTGAGGCGGATGAGTACAAAGAGGTGAACGCCGCCGAGCACCTCAAGGGCAAGTTGGTCGTGCTCTACTTCTCCGCGCACTGGTGCCCACCCTGTCGGCAGTTTACGCCCATGCTGAAGGTTGGAGATTTTTGAGGTGGGGGCCTTATCGGTCAGTCGTCAGTCAGTCGATCAGTCAGTCACTCAGTCGATTAGTCAGTGACTCAGTCAGTCGATCAGTCAGTCACCCAGTCGTCGGTCATTAGTCAGTCGGTTGCTTAGTCTGTCACTCAGTCGATCAGTCAGTCAGTTGACTCAGTCAATCATCCAGTCGATTAGTCACTCAGTCCGTCACCCACTTAATCAGTCAATCATTCAGTCGATCAGTCAGTAACTCAGTCGATCAGTCAGTCACAATGTTGATCAGTCGATCAGTCTCAGTCATAAAGATCGTCAATCAGTCGTCGGTCAGTCACCCAGTCACTCAGCCAGTCACTATGTCAGTCGATCAGTCACTCAGTCGATCACTCAGTCAGTCAGTCATTCATTGTTTTCAGGATTTCTACGAAACACTCGTCGAAGAGGACAAGCCGATCGAGATCATCTTCGTGTCGTTCGACCGCACGGAGGCCGACCTCAAGTCCTACATGACCGAGGCTCATGGCAACTGGTGTGTGGTGCCGTTCGGTGATAGTGCCATCAAGTTGGTGTTTTCTGCTATTTGAATTTGGCGCCAAAATTATTAATTTTGTCTTTTTGGTTTTTTTAATTTTGTGTCAGAGGGAGGGAATTCTATCCAAAGAGAGGAGAATCGGCCGCTCTCTGAGGCCAGCTTGCCTACACCTCTAAGATGAGAGAATAAAAAGTGGAGTTACATCCTTTTTGGCAGTTTTAAAAGGTAGAATTTGTTCCCTAAGGTGTAAGTAAAATGGCCTGAATACTGCCATTTCCCCCCTCTTTGACTAAATTCTTCTCCCTTTGGAGGTTTGGCTCGTCCGCCAGTGTTTGACTGAGTACTCTCTGGACATTATCTCTGTCTGAACGGAACTCACGTCTTTTACATTATTGCGTTCCTCAAACAAACCCAGAATTTTATGTTTTCTAAATTTTTTGGTAAAAAAAACTTCTGTTTTTTAGAGAGCTGGCGGAGAAGTTTAGCGTTTCGGGCATCCCGGCTCTGATCGTACTGGATGGATCGGGCAAAGCCGTGGTCACCAACGGACGGGGAGACGTTACCGTTGGTGCAGTCACTCACTTACCTACTCACTCATACATTCATTTACTTATTCACTCGCTCAATCATTCACTCACTTACTCACTTACTCATGCACTTACTCGTCCACTCACTCACTCACTCACTCATGCGCTCACTCACTCACTCACTCACTCATTCACTCACTCATTCACTCACTCACTCACTCGCTCACTCACTCACTCACTCACTCACTCACTTCAGGCCAACCCACCCGCGAAAACGTTCGACACCTGGAAGGCCGCCGCCGGTCTGTGATTATCCAATATTATTCAAATAAAATGTTAAACCATTATAATATACGTACTTCTTTTCATTTATTTTTTATTATTCAATTGAATTGTAATAATAAATAAAGCACTGCGTCGGATGTGCTCGATTGTAAAACCTGATTGAAATTTTTGAAAAAAATTCAAAGAATGAGTTGAATTATAATTATATTTCAAGTAATAAATAATGATATTTAAGTCGGCCATTCTTCTCTGCGCATCCGCCAGGCACTTCCAATTTCCACTCAGTCTTCAACGTTTTTAATGATTAATGTTCGTTATCTCTCGATGCAAGTTTTTGTGGCTGATATTGAGCTCCATGTGTAATTGTACATTGTAACAGTTGACGGTCATATACAATTTCGACGGTTAAGTATACCACAACGTTCTGATATATCTGTTGTGATTTGTGTCCGAATCAGAAGTGTATCGGGTTTGAGATCCATTTGTTGGCTTATTATAGCCTACTCACAGTTTTTCGTTGCTCGTGAAATTATTAGCGCGCAGCTTGAATTCAAACCTGCTGTTGGCGATTGTTTCAATCTTTGAGAAGATCAACTTAATGAATGTAAAAAAATTCACATGGTTATTTTGGGAGCACCAATAAACTTTGATTCTTCACGAAGAACAACAAAAAAATCCAGGCACGATATTTTATGTAGTTTAGTAACGTAATCCGGTTAATATATCTCACTTTTAATTAGTAATCAGTGTGAAATGTTTGCGTGACTTTTTCGATCTATGATCGTTCATTTTGACTTGTCACAAGTCCTCTTCAAACGATTTGATATTTCAAATAGTCCACGTTTGGCATTATAATATGTATCTGTTTTGGTTAAATTCTTTTGCAAGAATGTAATAAAAATATATCAATAAACCATCGAGCTCGTTCATCCAACCAATCAATTTTACTACCAGTGTATTTTTCATAGGTACATAGCAAGGAATCACACGGCACGGTGACCCACGAAACAACTTGAATGTGGGCTTACATTTTAAATGAGAGAATTTTTCAGCGGACTAAATTTGACAGTGCGCCAGTTTTATTGATGATTTATAAGACTAATCCGTGTATGTTTTCTTTGCAAGCTTACCTAGAATAGCAGAATTGTCAACTGATCTGTTTACATCTGAATGTGCATACGGGGAGAAGTCTTACAAAACGTACATAAACGGGCGGGTTTACCTAAAGGATAATACCTAATATACTAGAATATCTGCAGTACAGGGCAGAAAAGATGTGGCCGGCTGCGCAGAGCTTGCGGCGAATTCGCTGATATTTCAGCTAGTCTGTACTCGGCGCTAATTGGTTGACCACCCAAGCTTAGGATAAAAGGCGTGGCCAACCAATAGCCATCGAGTATGGCCTAGCTGTAATTTCTTGTGAACTCGCCGAAGCTCCGCATAGCCGGCCGCACATCTTTCTGTCCTGTACTTCAACTTGTAATGTATAGCTTGGTCAAGATATTTTGTTACTCAATCACCAAATCATTAAAATTAAATGGGTTTATTCCTCAAAATGTTGTCCACATGTGATGTGAACAGCTGAAAATCATTTCTCAGGTTTGAATGCGCGCCCATTTTAGTAGAGGTTTCCGGAAAAAATTTCAAAGTAACAAGAAACTTTGACCAAGCTATAATCAAGACTTAATCAGCGTTGTAATTGCCAAATCTGGGTTTCAAGCCGTACGCCTTCCGTTCTCGCTCGACCTCCTCCCTGATCTCGCGCAGGGACTTGATGCGCAGATCATCGGGATGTTTCACGTGTTTCGAGTTCTGGTAGGCCATGAAGATGATGAAGGTGAGGCCAGCGACGACCACGATCGAGGCGAGCACACTCTGCACGGCAAGCACCCACGGTGTGATCGGACGGGCTATCTTGACCTGCAGTGAGATGCAAGAAATCAGTGGTCGATAGCGAAACGCAATTTTGCTAAGCTTGCATATTTTTGTTTCGCAATAATTCCTCGAATTCAGTTGGGCAAGCTTGGCGAAACGAGTTATTTCTGTAAGGATTTCGCTAGGGGCGCTTAACGAAATTTCGCAATCGAGCTTTAACTTAACTTTAAGCGTAAAAAATCAATAAAACGAACTTCAAGGATTTTGTTTTGCAAGAAAGCCTGGAATTTCGTTTCGCATGTTGTCGATCATTGCCGAAAATCTTTCCGGAAATTAACTAACCGAATTTCAACTACCCGAAAATCAATTCACCGAATTAGATTTTACTGGAGATGATTTCATTGAATTTGGTCTTCCCGAACAGCAACTTACCGAAGACTTGCGCTCACCAAACTTGATTTCTACGAAAACTGACTCACTCACCGAATTTGATTTTCCGGAAACGAACTCCCCGAAAACAGAATCGTTAGTCATTGACACCAACCGGAATATCGATTCTCTTTCCATCGCCATAGGGGTCGTTAGGGTCGATCGGTTCGGTGGTCGTTGTTGGAGCTTCGGTGGTCGTGGGCGCCAACGTCGTACCCCGCTCATAATTGCCAGTTTTGTCGTTACACTTGTCTACAAACCGACACAAATTTTCGCATTTATACCATTGCGCAAGTACATACATATATAATTGGTCAAATGTGTTCAATTCAACTATATTTTTTGTATATGGTGTCTTGTTACTGAGTTTTATCATAGAAGTCTGGTATTCGGGATAAGGTGCAATCGGTAAGACTCGGTGAGTTATATCTGATAAAAAATTAAACCGAAACACGCTAAGCTACAGGGTGGTCCAAAAAAATAACAACACTTTTGTGCGGAATAACGTGTGACACAAATGTCTGATTAAGCTGAAATTTTCAGGGATTAACATCAACATCTTAACTTAGGTAGATCTATAACAACAGAGAGATCGGCCGATAACAGCGGCCGTCACGCCTCATTGCGTGGAAAACTGCGCATGGAGGAAAAACCGAGGTCTAACATAACTTGTTGTATATACTATTATTTTCACTTGTCAGGGTAAACCTTAGCTGGTTGAGCAAATAGTTCGATGGGTGTCAGCTTTTGTTCTAAAGCATTTTTGAATCTCAAATTTGCTTTTTTTCGTATAAAAAATTATTTGTTCAATATTTTTTTTGCAGATGCAATAAAATAACATTTTTTAGCCTGTAAGGAAAATTTTACATTCTTAAGCAGAAAAATTCTGAAAAACCATTTAAAATTTACTAAAATGAAAGGTGAGACATATAAATATGTTTTATTCAATTAATGGCTTTCTTTCAATTCATGTTTCATTTAAAATGTCTGTACCATGCTCCGTGTCAGCACGCGCATATGCCATGTTTTTCCTCCACACGCAGTTTTTCACGCAATCAGGCGTGATGGCCGCTGTGATTGACCGATTTCTCTGATATTGTAGAGTTCGCTGAGATAATATGTTGGTGTTAATCTCTAGAAAGCGCAATAAAATCGGTGCTTTGTGTCAAAAGATATTCACTGCCAAACTGTTGGCATTTTTTTGGACCACCCTGTATGTAGTTAAAAGTTAGCTTACTTGTGAAATCGTTTTCACTCACAGTGGAAAGGTTTTCAGTTAAAAGAAACCCGGAACACTTACAGCATACTTTCACAAACTTTTCACATTTGCAACGAACCCGTGTCGCAGCACATGAAATCCTCTTTGTTAGCCATGTCGACTGTGTACAGCTTCAGCATCTCCATATGTACCCCCGGGTACTCACCTTCTTTTTTTACCATACACAGCGTAGTCTGCAGAGGAACTAAGTTTATTAATCAGAAAATAGTCGTATAATAACGAGACTACACGGTGACCCAAGAAGAGGTTTACCTTTGGTTTTTCAAATAACTTAAGTGTCCATTGTCCTGTCCTTTGGTGATGAAAGTAATTTTTAGGGACATAGGACAAAATAAAATGGTAGTTTGCAAAAAAACAAGAGTTGAACCCCTCGCTGGGACACCTTGTATAACTGTATTTGTTTACATACAATTCCGTTTAACAAACCAACCGTACAACCATACGTCGAGATTGTTCCAGCTGCCCATTGTATGAAACAGTGACCAGAACAACTGATTTCTTGATCGACGGCTGCCATAGGGTCCGGCGCCGTACATTTGAGGCTAGTAGAGCCAGTGGGAAGCAGAAGCATTGTGAACCACCAGATCAGTGCTGAAAAACACAACTATGAGTTGTCCGGAAAGTGAGTTATGATGGGCTCTTGACTGACAGACGAATGGAATGAACCCAAAGTATTCTCGAAACCACTGGCGGACGAACCAAACCTTCAAAGGGAGATCTTTCCAAAGAAACCCCCTTTCAAAAGAAATTAGACCCTGTAACCCAAATCATAACAAACTCTACTTTTTGAAACCACAAGTGGGCGGGGGGAATTCCACTTCTCCTCTATCGTGATGATTCAATAATTGACTCTGTTACCTGGCAATACTGTGCGTGAGGGACTTGGTGGGTGCATGATGACTGAAGCCACAGCAGCTGTTGAGGTGATGAAATAGCTAATAATGTTGATGATGATGATTATAAAAATGCAAGTGTAAGGAAAAGGCTAATTCCCAAATAATAAGTAGTGCCATTTTGCTTCTTGATTGAAGATCAATCGAGTTATGGTGAGCTGCTCTTTACACTTAAGGGTACCAATCAGTAGAATTTTTTTAAGATGTCAGTGAGGGAGTGAGTAAGTGAGTGAGTGAGTGATTAAGTGAGTGCGTGTTGAGTGAGTGCGTGAGTGAGTGAGTGAGTGAGTGAGTGAGTGAGTGAGTGAGTGAGTGAGTGAGTGAGTGAGTGAGTGAGTGAGTGAGTGAGTGAGTGAGTGAGTGAGTGAGTGAGTGAGTGAGTGAGTGAGTGAGTGAGTGAGTGAGTGAAAACGAGTGAGTGAGTGAGTAAGCGAATGAAAGAGTAATATATGAAGCTTTTCTCTCGATTCACCACTATTTTATTCATAAAGTCGGTAATTGGATCAACCGTTTTGAAATGACAGACGTGAAATGGTGGAAAAGTGGAATTCCTATGTATTTTCTAGGGCGTTTTCAAAAAAGATTTGTTTCCGAAGGTGTAGGTAAAACGGTCTGTTAACTGCGAATTCTTCCTTCTCTGACGGAAATACCCTCCCTTCATTGAATTAGTTTGTCCGCCAGTGATTTCAACTGAACTTGATTCTTGATACCCATGGCTCATAGTCTGATTTTGCCAAAAATCGATCTGTATACGGCAGAGAACATCTTACAAAATCAGGTAAACCGTACATTCAAATTCAGACTCCTTAACCGATGTGTATGGTAAAATAATGTTTGCATAGTTCAGTTATCAGAACTTTTTCTTGATAGTTCATTTTTACGTTTTTATTTGTAGAGCTCTTCTTTCGGACAAAAGAAAGATGTTTCAGGGAAAATGGTCATGTAATTAATTTTGAAGTATTTTGCTATCCTAGTTTCAGTTTTCAATGTTTCGGAATTAGATAAAAATGTCAGAAAGTCTCTCAACAAGTTGAGTATTTAATCTGTATTTCATTTCACCGACAGGAAATTGGTAACGCACAGATTTTCTATGGGTGAATTTTTTTCTTTTCAGGAAGAAGCATAATAATCGTAAGTATGACAAAACTGACTATAATCTCTTTTTGGTCCCTGCATCTGCTAGGTGAATAATAAAAGGACATGAATTATATAAAATAAAAATTGACAGGAGAATTCAAGCGTAGTTAATCTGCTGTTCACTGACGTTTATTCGTGGTCAGTTGGTTGGTCATCATGAACGCATTCAACGACGTCCCAATTTACATCACTCACTCAATTACTCACTCACCCACTCACTCACTCACTCACTCACTCACTCACTCACTCACTCACTCACTCACTCACTCACTCACTCACTCACTCACTCACTCACTCACTCACTCACTCACTCACTCACTCACTCACTCACTCACTCACTCACTCACTCACTCACTCACTCACTCACTCACTCACTCACTCACTCACTCACTCACTCACTCACTCACTCACTCACTCACTCACTCACTCACTCACTCACTCACTCACTCACTCACTCACTCACTCACTCACTCACTCACTCACTCACTCACTCACTCACTCACTCACTCACTCACTCACTCACTCACTCACTCACTCACTCACTCACTCACTCACTCACTCACTCACTCACTCACTCACTCACTCACTCACTCACTCACTCACTTACTCACTCACTCACTCACTCACTCACTCACTCACTCACTCACTCACTCACTCACTCACTCACTCACTCACTCACTCACTCACTCACTCACTCACTCACTCACTCACTCACTCACTCACTCACTCACTCACTCACTCACTCACTCACTCACTCACTCACTCACTCACTCACTCACTCACTCACTCACTCACTCAGTTTGTCTGTCGTTCAGTCAGTCTGTTAATCAGTCAGTCAGGGAGTCAATCAGGGTCCCCCATCTGTTTTCCCGTCTAATTTCCGGTCAGAACGCGTCTTCTGGGT
>OZ038445.1:24108377-24118377 GCA_964036265.1 Daptonema setosum
ATAAACTTCAGCGAAAGACGGCTAACAATGGTAAAAATAAACTACTGTTTGTTGAATGGATGCGAAGGAGCGCAGCGACTGAGTGCTCACCTTCCCCGGCTGGGGCTCTCGCCCAATAGGATGTAGTTTGAAAATCGTATTTATCATCCATTGACCCCTTTGAAACATAAACGTAATTTTGGAACTTTTCGAAAAAATTAAATGGGTGGTTGTCGTTGGTGTTGAAAAATGACGATAGCTTCGCTGCCTTAAAATAGGAGTCTTTGTTCGTATAAGTCAACAATATGAAACGTGAACGAGTTTTTCACCAAATGGTTTAGTGAACAGCGTGTACGAACGGCCTGGCCTGACTGGAATGAGCCTGATCCGGGACATTTTCGCGGTAATAACGTGTTATTTTTAAGTAATTTTTTAATTACAAGCAATCGAAAAAAGGTTATTTTTGGACCATATTCTTCCTTTTCCATGGAAATTGCACGATATCTTCATAGATAAAGAAACTTGACTGGATTCTGGCAACTTCTCGAATATACTCGTTCATTCAAATCACCTAAGAGCCATAAATCCAGAGGAGTTACGTCTGGCGACTTGGCAGGCCACAGAAGTTGCCCATCTCTGCCAATCCAACAATCAGGAAAGATTTCATTGAGCCGATCTCGGGTGATACTGACATAATGAGCCGGAGCATCGTATTGTTGAAACAACAAGTCACCTTCTCAAATTCTTATACCTGCGGTAGACAAGGCAACAGCCATTTTTAAAATATAGCCAGGTCGGTTTCGGTATGTCAGCATCACCCGTCAGAGTACATATGTTTGCGCATCAGCGTAACATTCATATTCAAACATTGCTATAAGAGCCCCAGTCTGTAAGAATCGACAGGTCCGGGAAGAAAAAATGTTTTCGTTCAACCATCACCGTTCCCGGTGGAAATAAGTTTCTATAGTAAATCGATATCACTGAACACGAAAATCGTAGTGGTTTTTCTAAAAAAATCGGTTAACAAAAGTTATGTATTGAAACTAGGCTCAGAGCACCTCATGAAAATATCAATTCACCTGCATCCCGTGTTAAGCTTTCTGGAGGGCGGAATTTTCTAGTTTGATGCCCGATATTAAATACAGTTATTTGTTCGAGTCTTACGAATATTCTGTGAAATTTTCAACAAAATTTATCGGCCACAACTTTTTATACATTGGGTTGAGTGTTCTCGATTGAGCCTGCTTTTTAGCATTTTTTACTCTTTTTCACATTCATATTGATAGAAAAAGTTATGTTTTGTAATTTGGAGAAAAGGCGAGCGTGAGTTGTGTTTGCAAGGTTCTTATAAACATCTGGATGAAAGGAATCTATGCCCAAGTTCCATTTGAACAGTTTCCGGAACCGTTTTCAAACAACGCGCGCACCAACCAGCCAGTAGTACGGCAGTGAGCGGATGAAATAAGAAAGTCATTTCCCGTGGTTGAGAGTGGTCCGAAAAAACAGAAATAATGGCTTTTTCTTGTTTATACTATGATTTGGAGACAGAATATATATATTTATCGCCGAAAATCCGTTAATATCGTTATTTTTCTCGTCCGCTACTGATTAAAATTGTTGTTTACATTTTTTCGAACTGATGTTTCAAGTAACAACAAGTGGCCGTTTGGTTGACGCGCGCGTTGTTTGAAAACGGACCCGGAAACTGTTCAAATGGAACTTGGGCACAGATTCCTTTCATTCAGATGTTTATAAGAACCTTGCAAACACAACTCACGCTCTCCTTTTCTCCAAATTACAAAACATAACTTTTTCTATCAATATGAATGTGAAAAAGAGTAAAAAATGCTAAAAAGCAGGCTAAATCGAGAACACTCAACCCAATGTATAAAAAGTTGTGGCCGATAAATTTTGTTGAAAATTTCACAGAATATTCGTAAGACTCGAACAGATAACTGTATTTAATATCGGGCATCAAACTAGAAAATTCCGCCCTCCAGAAAGCTTAACACGGGATGCAGGTTAATTGATATTTTCATGAGGTGCTCTGAGCCTAGTTTCAATACATAACTTTTGTTAACCGATTTTTTCAGAAAAACCACTACGATTTTCGTGTTCAGTGATATCGATTTACTATAGAAACTTATTTCCACCGGGAACGGTGATGGTTGAACGAAAACATTTTTTCTTCCCGGACCTGTCGATTCTTACAGACTGGGGCTCATAAATATTCAATTCCAATAACAAATACGTTCACATACATAACTCGCCAATCATCTGTCACTGTCAGTCATTCAGCCGGCATTCTTATTGCATTTGTATCACTTGTCTATCAGTAAAACCCACGATATTCATGCCCCATTTAACATGACAGACTGGACTAAATGTTACATTCTACTTGAAATTAATTCATTTGAACGATACCATTCATCTGTCAGTCAGTCTGCATTCTTATTGCATTCGGTATACATTTCAGAATCTGTCACGTACTGACATAGGCGGACGAGGTAATCCTCCAAATGGAGGGGAATTTCGTCAAAAAAGGGAATGGGCAGTTTTCAGGTATTCATCTTTTGTACACCTTAAGGAACAAATTCAACTTTTTTGAAAATGCCAAAAAGAGAGAAATTTCACTTTTCCTTACCTTCTTGTGCGTATTTAAAAAAAAACATAGATGGGTCATGACTGTTGGACTAAAATTTTGGACTTTGAACGATTGAAGTACATACTTGTTGGTCAAATGTTCGGGGATGACCTGACCATGAAAGGATGTTATGTATGATGGGTATGAGATGAGTGTACCTCCTTTGAGGAGTCCAGCTATATTTATACACCTGAACATAACCAAACCACTCATCCAGTCAATCCAGTCCGCACACTTATTGCATTCCGTATACTTTATAGAGTCTGTCACGTATTGAAAACATAGTGGGATCATGACTGTAAGACTAATACTGCGGAATTGAGATGATTTTTGAAAGAGGTATTTGTCTGTCAAATGTTTGTGGGTGACCTGACCATGAAAGGATGTCTTGTATTATGGGTATGATGAGATGAGTGTACATACCTCCTTTGAGGAGTCCAGCTGAATTTATACACCTGAACGTAACCACTCATCTGTCAGTCAATCCAGTGCGCATTTTTATTACATTCCTTATACTTTAAGAGTCTGTCACGTATTGAAAACATAGTGGGTCATGATGACTGTAGGACTAAAATTGCGGACTGTGAACGATTGAAGTACTGGTCAAGAGTTCGTGGGTGACCTGACGATGAAAGGATGTTATGTATGATGGGTATGAAATGAGTGTATCTTCTTTGAGGAGTCCAGCTAAACAAATACACCTGAACATAACCACTCATCTGTCAGTCAATCCAGTCCGCACACTTATTGCACTCCGTAGACTTTATAGAGTCTGTCACGTTAGGAGTTTGACACAGTCAGAATCGATTGTAGTACGTCCGACATTAGGCGAGAAATTAAAAAGTCTGTCACCAAGTCCTAATTTCGGATGATTAAAACTTTTGCCAGTCATAAATCCGTTGTGCAATTATTGTCGAATTTTCAGATTCAGACTTTCAAACTCACTGAAGCTTCATTTTTTTCCCGTAAAACCCTTCCATCACCGCAATTTGCATTGTTTGCAAGTTTCAATTGCCAGTATATGTAGTATATGTATGTTTAAGTTAGTTGGTTCTTTAATCTTCACTGGCTAATGTATTTGTAATTGAACTACGGTAATAAAACCACGATGTGTTCGCTGTTTTCCAATATATGTAGGCATGTAGTTTTCGGTTCATCTTAGATTTCAGCTGCCACAGAAAAGATGCTGCAATGAGATCAGTGCGACTCTCCCATCCCAAGTCTCTGCAAACAATCATACGGAATCATTGGCGGACGAGCCAATCCTCCAAACGGAGGGGAATCTCCCCAAAGAGAGGGGCTTATGACAGAAATTATGCCATTTTATCTACACCTTAAAGAACAAACTCTACTTTTTGAAACCGCCAAAGAGGGTGGAACTCCACTTTTTCCTCTCCTTCTCGTCCGCTAATGTACGGAATAATAGTCTTCTGAGTACTTGCCACTGAAAAGCACATCTGCCAACCCTAATCTAGATTCTATTTCAAATCACGGATTTGACTGGGATCTACTAACATCGGCTCGGTTAGGTTCGGTTCGTCATATTGATGAAAAATCAGGTCATTGGAACATGTGCGAAACTTTATGCTATTCCCAGATATACTATTTTAATACTCGCTGAGAAAAATGGCGCGCATTCAAATTCTGTCTCCTGATTAACCGACAAGGCTATAATCGAATATCCGAATTTCCTGACGGAAATTCCATTCCGATTCGTATTACGGCACGCCGAACTGGAATCAAATGGACATACCAAACATGGAGCTCTGTAGTCTGTACCATGAATCGAATCATGTATACCATCAGTCATGATGTGTCTTATAATGGCAGAACCAAATGTGGAACCTTACGTTGCCTGTCTAGTCTAGTGCGTAGGGCGCCAGCCTCGAAAGCTCATGGTCCTGGAACGAAACCTGACTTGAGACACGAGCCCAAGTAATGAAGAAGTTCCAGAAGTTCCAGTTCCAGCTTTCTCAATTGATTACGACATTCAAGTTGAATGCAAGAAGCTTTTTTTGGTCATTGGATCGGTTATTTTGCGGGCATAAGGGTTCTGAAGCTTTCGCAGTTTTATTTTGCTTCGTGTAGCCATACTTCTTGATTATGTAAGTTTACTAATAAATCGTTTCTATTAAGTTTACTAATAAATCGTTTCTACATAGAAGAGGAGAGACCACTGATCGAATTACGTATGTCTGTGCTTTTGTTAATGCTGAAAATACTAATAAAGCCCATACAGGGTTTCTTGTTACTAAGAAGGTTTTTGGCGCGCTATTTGAATTCGAATCTAATTTTACCGCAATTTCAAATTTGCTAGAAAAATCTTCTTTTTCACTTTTAAGTTGAAATACAAACATTGTGTTCAATTCTTTACACATGTGCTTAACTAGTTGATAGAAATAACTTTTGATAACAAGATACCTTGATCAAGCTATAATTCTGAAAAGCAGCTTTTTGGCAATGGTACTCTATCTAGATTATCTGGTTACGGTAACGGCTGGAATAAATTGAACATGAGTTAGAGAGGTATCGCTATATATTATGACACGTCAAAATTCGATTACTGTACACCGCATCGTTCTCGTTCGTGTCAATAATGTTGTTGCTGTTGTTGTTGTTGTTGTTGTTGTTGTTGTTGTTGTTGTTGTTGTTGTTGTTGTTGTTGTTGTTGTTGTTGTTGTTGTTGTTGTTGTTGTTGTTGTTGTTGTTGTTGTTGTTGTTGTTGTTGTTGTTGTTGTTGTTGTTGTTGTTGTTGTTGTTGTTGTTGTTGTTGTTGTTGTTGTTGTTGTTGTTGTTGTTGTTGTTGTTGTTGTTGTTGTTGTTGTTGTTGTTGTTGTTGTTGTTGTTGTTGTTGTTGTTGTTGTTGTTGTTGTTGTTGTTGTTGTTGTTGTTGTTGTTGTTGTTGTTGTTGTTGTTGTTGTCGTTGTTGTTGTTGTTGTTGTTGTTGTTGTTTGTTTTGTTCAACCAGTCAGTCAGTCAGTCAGTCAGTCAATCAGTCAGTCAGTCAGTCAGTCAGTCAGTCAGTCAGTCAGTCAGTCAGTCAGTCAGTCAGTCAGTCAGTCAGTCAGTCAGTCAGTCAGTCAGTCAGTCAGTCAGTCAGTCAGTCAGTCAGTCAGTCAGTCAGTCAGTCAGTCAGTCAGTCAGTCAGTCAGTCAGTCAGTCAGTCAGTCAGTCAGTCAGTCAGTCAGTCAGTCAGTCAGTCAGTCAGTCAGTCAGTCAGTCAGTCAGTCAAGTTAAGTTCAGTTTCGTTACGCACATATGTCGCTATGATTTTCAATAAAGCTTTTCTCCACAAAATACTGTTATTCAACAAGAGTTGCTCCTAACCAAGTTCAGAATCTGTTTCCATTGTTGTGTCCCCGTTTCCGTAAGTGTGAAACCTTCTAACCAAACCTGTTATTTCCGGTTTACCACGAATAAATCGCATAAATGACAACTAACATTGGCACGAGATGGAAAGGGAAATTGGCGATTGAATGCAACTCTTTCAGTATTTTCTTGATCACGTAACAACGTTCGTGGTTCACGTACAGTAACCGTAATCGGTATAAAGTAGGTGTACATGTTTTCCCAGGCAACCTACGCTCACTTTTCTGCCGAAATGCTTGACTTTCGCTGCCAACCACGTTAAAACACCTTTCCTTGCATTGAAAATGCCTTTTACTTTAATAGACAACTCTTACGTACATATGTTATTCATCGCAATTTCAGTAATCAGCTTTTGAGAACAAAATTTTCAGTCAGACAGTCTGCTAGCCACTAGCCAGTCACTCACTCACTCACTCACTCACTCACTCACTCACTCACTCACTCACTCACTCACTCACTCACTCAGTCAGTAAGTCTGGTGGAACCCGCTTATCTCCGTTCCGGTTCAATTTCATCCCCCGTCAACGGAACAACTGATTCTGACATCATAACAAACTGAAAATGACAGACTGAGGGTATTCTATAGCATAACCAGAATTTCTTGTTAGCCAAAAGTCTATTGGCGGGCCGTTTGAGTTTGAATTTGCTTTTGGCTCTTCTTTACATGACATTGGCACAAATACATTTACGAAAATTGTGCTAAAATCATGCAATACGTGCGCAACAGGTCCATGAACCAAGTTTTCAATATTCCTGTATTCCTGATCAAGTTATGAATGTAAAAACTGAGGTTCGAATATTTCACGAGAAAGGCGACAAATTCACGGGTTTTTTCATAAAACTCTTGTCACACACTCTAAACTGAAAATTCGAAATGAATATGCCTGGCAAAAATGTTACAAAAAAATAGTGTGCTTGAATTTTTTTTACAAGAAAACTATCCCGACAATGTCCTGGAAAACTGTCGCGAAATATTCGAACCTCAGTTATATATAATAGGGTTCCATTCAACTCGACCGTGGCGCTAACGTTCCTTTCATATGTCATTCATTCCAACCTGACCAAAATAAATGTAGCCTGATCGAAAACGCACCAGACGTGATTATTTTCTCCTTGTACAACGATTTTCATTTTTTATTTTGTTATCAAGAAAAAAATATAAAAATCCTCAAACGTCTTCACACGGCTTCTGTCAGATTATTGGAACCATAAAATCGCACTTTTCGATTCCTCGCGCAATGTTAGATCGAAGATTGCGTGTACTTGGTCTAAAGCCCACTCTGGTGGGCGTGTACCGTGGGTGGAAGAAGAATAAACATGATTGACAGACCAGGATTATCTCCCATTTGAATCTTCCGTGAGTCCAATGGTCAAACCCGAAAGTAATCTTCCATGTTCAAGTCGGTTTACTAACGGTGCTTTCATAATCGTCGGGTTATTACTGGTTTTTGGAACTTTTCGTAACTTTGATTTTTTTCCAAATGTTTCGGAAATTAGAAACAAACAGAAGAAAATATCGAAAAAAAAACGTATCAGAAAGTTAGGAGTATGTAGTTCCGAAAAGGTTGCCATCTGCACTATGTAGTTTATATGATTGACAGGCCCGGAATATCTTCAATATGGAATCTTCCGTGAGGTCAACGGTCTAATCAAACAGTAACCTCTAATGTTTAGGTCAGTTAACTCAAGGTGCCTTCATACTTGGGTTGCAACTGTTTTCGGAACATTTATTTTTATGTTCTGAAATGTTTCGTTGGCAACAGAAGAAAATGTCGAAACGAAAAGTTTTACAACTGGATTATAAAGGCACCTTCAATTTGGTAGTTTATAAACAAGTTTGCTGGCACATCGCTAGCGGACGAAGAGGAAAAACTGGAATTTCCCCCTCTTTCAAAAATTATAATTTTATCCCTAAGGTGTAGGTAAAGTGGTCTGATAACTGCCGATTCCCCCCTCTTTGACAAAATTCCAACCCCTTTGGAGGATCAGGTCGTCCGCCAGTGTGGCACATCGAGGTAGAAGTTATGTACTTTTGTTTAACTCGACCAAAAAGACAGAATTCTGCTAATTTTTTCCCTTAATTTCAGCCTTTTAGTGGAATTTCATTGTACTTCTTCTATCCTCCCTTCCTATCGTCTGCTTATGGATCAAAGTTGATTACCCCAAGGTTCATTCATACTGTTTACTTGGTTTGTATCATTTTGGTTAATTACCCGGGGCATTGTTATGAAACTGAAAGATGGTACAGTCAGCGCAGGGTTTGATTGGGTTTCAAATTGCCCTACTAAAGGCATGTGTATCTTGTTTATGAGCCATCCCGCTGGCGGACGAGCTAATCCTTCAAAGGGAGGGGAATTTTGTCAAAGAGGGGGAATGGGCAGTTTTCAGGCCATTTTACCTACACCTTAGGGAACAAATTCCATTTTTTGAAAACGCCAAAGAGGGGGAATTTCACTTTTCCTACCCCTTTCGTCCGCTAGGGAGCCATCCATATAAAGTTGAAGCCTATCCACGGTTTCTTGTTGCTCAGAAGGTTTTGGCATGTAGTTTTGGATATAAATCTGTTGTTATGGCGCTAGTTTAAAGATCCGAGTTCTCTTCTTTTTAATAATTATGAACAACGCTCATCTAACTGATTACATGCGCACGTAAACGGTTCAGGAAGATATAATCGAGTATTATGATACTTTGACCAACCACAGACATACTGTAGGTGTCTGTGTCACATGACCGAAATGCCATTACGTCGTGTTAGATCTAAGTTAGCGGAGTTTTTATAACACTTATTGCAGGGTAACGCTCAGACTAACTCATATTTGTTTTCTTATTATGTATTTATTCATTTTGAGAGAGTCAGTGACGGGCGTACGTCGCAACCGCCGATTTTTTTATTTTCTTCTGTTGAATATCTGTATAGTTTCTTATTTTAAGGCTTAGGTTTGGGCTTAGAGGCTCAGTTTCCATAGTGAATACATACATTCCTTCTAAATTCCTTTGAATTGTTTCCTTCCGTGAAACCTTTCGATATGTAGTTCATCCTCTTTATATGATTCATGTAGTCAGTTAAATTAACTGTCGAGACTCTAAAGAATAACATTCATATTAGCTTTTTCCACCCATCAAACATCACATTATAGTGTTATGAAATAGAAAAGGTGATGATTGGCCAAACATCTAAACAACTCAACTCATCAACTGTATGTCATAACACTGGCCGCGCATCATCTTCTATAACGCTTCTCAGAAGGTGATGTTCCTGGAGCTAGAAAAACTGCAATGTAAGTTACTCACCATACCTCAAAACGGTCTTTTACTGAATGGATTGAAGGACGTAAATATTCATGGTTTCGTGGTCTCAACCCACTGGCGGACGAGCTAATCCTCCAAAGAGAGGGGAATTTCGTCAAAAACAGGGGGATCGGCAGTTTTCAGGTCATTTTACCTACATCTTATGTAACAACTTCTACTTTTCAAAAATTCCAAAGAAAGGGGAATTCCGCTTTTCCCACCCGCTGGTGTCTAAACCTGACACCCTATTTACGGCATCGCTGAATCATGTGCCATGATTCAATATAACGGTCTTTTCTCATACTTGAAGGAGGAGATGAGAAACGTATCACCATTCATCTGGATTCGATTATAAGAAAATATGGGTTGGTTATTATAGGAGTGGTTAACTGGCGGACGACCAAAATTACTAAAGGGAGGGGAATCTCTCCAAAGAGGGGGGAATTGACTGAAATTAGGCTATTTCACCTACACCTTGAGGAACAAATTCAACTTTTTGAAAATGTCAAAGAGGGGGAATTCCACTTTTCCCATCCTTTCTCGTCCACTAGTGCAGTGGTTGAGTGGGCTAGTGAATGATTCATTCATTCAGGAATGAATCAGTCCACCGTCATTCTATTACGTTAACCAAGTTCCGCATGTCACTCCTAATTAGCAACTAGTCTAATTGAGACTTTCCGTATCATCTATCTAGGGGTTTTAGTGTTATTCTAAGAATGT
>OZ038445.1:24123377-24153377 GCA_964036265.1 Daptonema setosum
CACTCACTCACTCACTCACTCACTCACTCACTCACTCACTCACTCACTCACTCACTCACTCACTCACTCACTCACTCACTCACTCACCTACTCACTCACTCACTCACTAACATAGTCACTCACTCACTCACTCACTCACTCACTCACTCACTCACTCGCTCGCTCGCTCGCTCGCTCGCAAAATATGCGAGTCCCAATGTTTTCGACCACTAATGTTAGTTGCCATTAATCAAACTCGTATGGGTCGAGTTAATTGTAACAAACTAAGTGCACCACGGACTCCATGTATGTTCGCTGTGATTAATGTGATGGTGGTGCCACTGATTGGGATGGCACAGAATATTTGTGTTGTTTCGATTAAGTTGAAAAAGATACTTTTAGTAATTGTATGTAGATACATGAGTTGAACACTTACATAGGAATAATATGCACTCAGTCACTCACTCACTCACTCACTCACTAACTCAGTCACTCATTCATTCACTCACTCACTCACTCTCTCACTCACTTACTTCCCTCACTCACTCACTCACTCACTCACTCACTCACTCACTCACTCACTCACTCACTCACTCACTCACTCACTCACTCACTCACTCACTCACTCACTCACTCACTCACTCATCTACTCACTCACTCACTCACTCACTCACTCACTCACTCACTCACTCGCTCGCTCGCTCGCTCGCAAATTATGCGAGACCCGTTTCAAATACAGTACATATGTCTCTGTTTTCGACCACCAATGATAGTTGCCATTAATCAAACTCTTATGGGTCGAGTTAATCGGGAAAAATTTAATGCACCACGGACTCGATGTACGAAAACTGCGATTAATGGGATTGTGGCACTAGCGGACAAAAAGGGATGGGAAAAGTTTTTTTGGCGTTTACAAAAAGTTGAATTTGTATGTGTAAGGAAAATGACCTCGAAACCACCGATTCCCCCCCCCCCCCTGTTTGACGAAGTTTCCCTCTTTTTGGATGATTGGCTCGTCCGCCAGTGGGTTGTGGTGCCACTGAATGGGATTCCACAGAATTTTTTTGACATGAGATGTGACAGAATTTTTTAACATTGTAACCGCTGACATAACGATGTAACATTGTCCCTAGCAAGCTGGAGGAATGAGGGACTTGCTTAATGTTTTTTTCGGAACGTTCTAGTCATCGCTGAACATCGAGAATGTTGTTTTCGTTATGCCTGACTAACTATGTAACGTAGTGAATGACGGATTGACTGACTGACTGACTGACTGACTGACTGACTGACTGACTGACCGACTGACTGTCTGACTGACTGACTGACTGACTGACTGACTGACTGACTGACTGACTGACTGACTGACTGACTGACTGACTGACTGACTGACTGACTGACTGACTGACTGACTGACTGACTGACTGACTGACTGACTGACTGACTGACTGACTGACTGACTGGAATTCTGGCGATTTCAAAGAGTGGATTTTGTTTTTTGACACCGCTTTTACCGATTCCCCTCTCTCTGGATAGTTTCCCCTCCCTTTCGAGGTTTGGCTCGTCCGCCAGTGACTGTATGGTATCTCATACCATTACTACTTAATACCTCGCCAACCAATTCAAAGCTGAAAAAGAGCCGAGAAAGCTGAAAACTGATCAATTCACATTGATTAAGATTTTTAGAAGAATGAGATTTGTTTTATAGTACCTTGATGGGGAATGTCATCAAAGAGAGGGGGAATTAGCAGTTTTCAGGTCATTTTATTTAACCCTTAGGGAACAGATTATACTCTTTTCGAAACGCCAGTTCAGTGAGTGGGTTAGTGAGTGAGTGCTTGAGTTTGGCCTACACAATGATGATATAATTACAATACAGGCTGCGAATAGCTAATGAATCAATGAAGTTATGAATGAGTTATTGACAAAATAAACAAAATACATTTTTGTATATATGGGTACATAAGGGTGAAAAGATGCATTATGTGCACTGGTTCGCCAGTATGTTACGTTCTTCAATTACGTGCGTTACAAGGGGGGGGGAGGTTTTTTAATAAGGAAAAATAGTGGTATGGTAAAATTCGATGGGGTAAAATAGTGGTATAGTAAAATTCGATGGGGTAAAATAGTGGTATCGTAAAATTCGATGTGGTAAAATAGTGGTACAGTAAAATTCGATGGGGTAAAATAGTGGTACGGTAAAATAGTGGTATGGTAAAATTGCGGTAAAATAGTGGTAGGGTAAAATAGTGGTCCGCGCCCGTTATTTCCCTGCTTCCAGGCACTAGCGGACGAGAAGGTGTCTTAGCACTAGCGGACAAGAAGGGGTGGGGAAAGTGAAATTTCCCCCTCTTTGGCGTTTTCGAGAAACTTAATTTGTTCCTTGAGGTGTAGGTAAATGGCCTGAAAACTGCCAATTCCCCCCTCTTTGAGGAAATTCTCCTCATTTTGGAGGATTAGCTCGTCCGCCAGTGTGTCTTAGAATGGTCAATGAACCGTGGCATGGGGAGGGAGGGTTTGTAAGGGGATTACCCTTTCACGTGGAGAGCAAAGTGTGTCTCTCTAACTACCCAAAAAGGGAAAATCCCACACCTCCCCCCCCCCTTCCCCGCTACTAAGGTGTGAAACGGGGGGAACCGCCAGTGGTTCCGGGGAAAGGGGGTTATGCAATACCTACATGACCTACATGACCTACATGAGCCTAATGGCGGGTGAGAAACCTTGTTAAATGGGGAATGAATATGTCCAAGAAAGATGATATATAGATTTTAATCAATAAACATACACATATCCGAATTTTAGACATGGAAATTAAGAAGGGATCATCCTATATTCTCTCATATCCTCATCCGCCCGCAGATGTACCTATGTAGGTTACGTAGGGTAAGCTCCGCCTACCCCGGCCTGATCTCAGCCTATAAATAGGAGATGATTTCCTGTGATTCTCATTGTTTGCTCTTCTTCAATCATCAATCAGCTTCACCAACTCGTCATTAATCTTCGTCGGCAGAGAAATTTCGTCGTCATCCTACTACAACATTATCAATATATCCGTAAAACACTTTTTATAAAAATTTGTGAGAAAAATGATGCCGGTTAGTGTTTACTTTTCTATTATACATATTTACGTTACGGTTCATTAAATTATTTTAATTTCAGCTCGCCAGCCAGAGGAAGTTTGCCAAGGAGCCAGTTTTTTATTATACCCATTCTACCAGATTATCAATAACATGACATAGTATGAGGTACCATATGTTTTGGAACATTTTACATGATGCTGTACATGACGCCTGTGTTATGGACCCTGGTTATTAACCCTTTGGGTCACCCGCCTCTCCTTCTTGATATGTATGATGTTTTCATATCACTCGTTTATTGTAATGTAGTATTACGTAATTTACTTTACTTTCATTGTAACGTAATGATTATATATTCACTTTCATTACCTATTGGTAACACATTATTTTTTATTGAACACCTAAATGCCTTACTGTATTTGTATTACATGGCTATACTTCATAATAGTCTCTCCATCACATCATCTCTCAGTCTTATTAAAGTCTAATGGGGACGGTGCGCAACAGATAGTGACCTCAATTACATACGTAACACACAATGTCACGGATGAAGGATCAACACACCAGTCGGTAGGCCCGGGTTCAGGAGCCGCCCACGACACCAGGTCGGATGAGGTGCCGTTCCTGGTCATAGATAATGCTATACCACTCTGCTCAGTGCAGGAACGGATGCCAAGAGCCCTCAATTCCAATCGTCATCGCGAGGCTATTTGTATTGGCCGACATGGCTGTACACGGGGTCCGATTCCGGTATCCCTCACACTGCTCGTTCTGGTTCGATCGACACCCAGACTGGATTCAGCTCAATGAGGACAAAAAACGTGGTGCCCACATTGTTTACGGTAATTTCAATCCAGTTGCCGTCGTGAAGGAGTCCTCAGCCTGGTGGTGGCCAACACTGTGCCCGCCAATCTGACCGGCCCAACCCTGGTTACGCCCTGTGACACACAATGTCATGGGTGAAGGGCCAACACAAAATGCGGTTTCAAGAGGCGCCCATGACACCTGGTCGGATGAGGTGCCGTTCCTGGTCATGAATAATAACGCTCAAAAATAGGTCAGCGTACACAACCAAGGTGCTGGCTGACCGAGGTGCGACACTTCGACTGACCTTCGGAAAGCCCTGATTCGAACTGTATCGAAACTGTGGGGCAACCTGAAACACTGGGTCGACATGGCTGAACTGGAAGCAGCCTTAAGCACGTAGTGGCGTACATACGTCACAGTTGATCAATGCCGTACCTACCTTGGACATGTTAAGCACGTGGCACCACTGGTTATCGCTTCGAACGGTGGTCCGACGGCCGATAAATGAATATAAACTACCGTTATGCTGCGAAAATGTCCAACCAAGCCCCAGTTGTGATTCAAGAAATAAATATAAACTTTTTTATGATTGTGAAAGTGCACATGATTTTGCTGCTTCAGTCTCTGCTACACTGATATTACTTCTGCCAACCAATCAGAGTCCGGCTTGACGAATGGATGCCTCGGAACAAAAGGTAAAGACTTACCGGACGCACACCGGCTATTTGGGCTGGCATCAGTTTCGACGGCAAGGGTAGGATTGATTCAAGAAATAAATACAAACTGTCATTACTTATTTTAAATGGCCCCAGTTTTTTTATACTGTTTTAGGTTTCAGGAAGTGATTTTTGATGGCAACAGTAAAATTGAAACCACGAGGAACATGACATTAGGTGCCGTACCTGTTCATGGACAATGATCCAAAACACATTTTGAAGAAATTTCTGTCTTAATTTATATTGCTTATCATAATGTTATTCATTTTTATTACGTTTAGAATTTTCGTTCTTTAACGTAATATATACCGTTAACGTTTTAACTTGGCGAAGTCGCCGCCACCACATCCTCCAGCTCCGGAGCAGCGGCTTAGAATGCCCGCAAAGGATGAAATAGTACGGAATCCTGAACCAATACGTACATTACGACGACAAAAGCACGGCTATGCT
Source organism: Daptonema setosum (assembly GCA_964036265.1). NCBI lineage: Eukaryota > Metazoa > Nematoda > Chromadorea > Monhysterida > Xyalidae > Daptonema > Daptonema setosum. The sequence goes on from OZ038445.1 coordinate 24,128,404, forward strand.
AATCAAACAGAAGCCAAAGCACCCTGGTGACCGTGACTGGGTTGTATTGTTTTCATCATTCGAAGCCGAAATGCTCTTCCGCACAATTGGATCCGTTGAAGAACTCAACAATGAGTTGACATGTTACTTTGTTAATATATAATATATTATATTAATATATAATAAGTAACATGTCAACTCATTGTTGAGTTCTACTCCTCTTTATACATTACAGTAACTATTTGTAATAATGTTGAGTTCAAATTCGTTGAATATAAATAGTATGTTAAATTTGTTAATAAAACATTTGTTTATGAAATTTTTGTTAAAATTATTCGTTCTATGCATTATGCAATACCTACGTGACCTACACGAGCCTAATGGCGGGTGAGAAACCTGGTTAAATGGGGAATTAATATATTATATTGTAAATTCGAGCCTTCCTCGTCTGTTCTTTGTTGATAAATTTTGTCAATACCGTTCTTGTCAAATCAACAACTACCACCGCAGGTCGCGTGTGTTCACAGATGAGACAACAGTTCAGGTGAGCCCGAACCAGTACAAAGGCAAAAACACGGCTATGCTCATCAAATAAAGAGCCAAACACCCTGGTGAGGAAGTGACATCAAACACTCGTTGCCGGCTGCCTATTCTTCGTGGCTACTCAGGTCGTGCATTTCATTGGTGGTCGTGGAAAGGTCAAAGTACTCGATCAAAATCGTCAAAATACTATACATATTTTGTTTTCGAAAGTGTATTTCCAACATCGCTCTGGCGATGAGTACACCCCAGCGTTCACCAATCCCAAGCATAATGAAGGCAACATCATGGTCTGGGCAGCGATGTCATCGGCTGGCATTGGTCCGATCCGTCTTGTCAATTTCATCATGGAATACAGTCAATACATCACCAGTAGCTGTGAATTCTATATATGTCTTTTTGTAGTAATAACTATTTGATACCGTGTATTCTTTACTTATTTTCTTGTTTTTGTGTTTCAAACATGTTTCTACATTTATATAATTCTGTAATGTTTTCTTAAACAATTATAATGTTTGTTGGACCAATCATTCAATTAGGGTGCAGTTCGCCGAGTGGATACCTCGAATGACGAATTAACAAGGTAAAGACTTACCAGATGCTCACTTCATGTATGGGCTGGATTCAGCTGGCACAGTGCAACCAATATCGTCATTTTCAATTGAATCCAAGGCCCGGAACGCTGCAGTTCCCGGTGATTCCGAGTGCAGGTGCGTTCGTAAACTGCATGCTCGAGATGTACGGCGCCAGCATCAAAGTATAAACCATCAACATTCCTGCTCAATCTGATTCCGGATGTGATGGTTTAACTGCTGGCACCGTTCGTTGGCCACGTGATGCCGCCGCTGGTGATGCCGCCTCCAATAATCCGGATGACTGGACAAGGCTTATGGATGGCGACTACCATATGCTGGTGCGCTCCGCCGGTGGTGTTAATTTGTTGCTTTAAGTATTTTCGCTTTGTTCTGATTTCAGCAGCAAAACTGTACTATCAGTACTGTGTCTCATCATGATGCCACCGGCCATCAACAACAATGAAGACGATTCCGCGTCGTCGGCATCAGTTTGTGTAACGGTCGAACAGCCACAGCTTATAACCGAAGAAACAGAATCTGCATCTGGTACTCGTCGTCTGTACTACCAGGACGAGTCGTCCATTTTTTTTAAAGTTGTGCACTATATTGTAAAAACTGAAAACGGCCAATTCCCCCTCTTTGATGAAATTCCCCTCCCTTTGAAGGTTTTAGCTCGTCCGCCAATGCTGTGCTCGTGATGTCTGTCAATATGTGTATCATGTATATATTTTATGTACAGTGGTATGTACACTCCACTCCACTGTTATCGGTCGGCAGTTCATCGGCAATAAATGAAATGATAACGCGTGATGTGAGGTGTGGACGTGGTAATCTTAGAGCCAGAGGCGTATAACTCTTCAAAATCATCTAATCTAACCAAAACCAAGCAACATAGAAAAGAATTAAGCAAGCCCACGCAACGCAACAAATAGAATACGTTTTTTTCATTATCTTCATCTGATCACCAGCCCAGCCATAACATAGAATAGAACGGTGGTAACATAAACATATAATAACATAATCATTAATCATAATTCATAAATAAAGCAGCATCGCACACACACAGGGACACAATCACATTAAACATTCAAATTTCACATATTACATATACATACGCACGTGATTTGGCTGATTCAGTATCGATTACACTTTTGCCAACCATCAATCTTGAGTCCAGCTTTACGAATGGATGCATCGGAACAAAAGGTAAAGACTTACCGGACGCACACTTCGGCTATTTGGGCTGGCATCAGTTGGCACGGTGCACCCAACTTCGTCTGTTTCGACGGCAAGGGTAGAATTGATTCAAGAAATAAATACAAACTGTCATTACTTATGCATATTTTTTGACTTTTTGTCTTTTTAATACTGTTTTAGGTTTTTCGGGCACTTATTGTAAGTGGCTTCAGTCTTTTTGATACTGTTTTAGGTTTCAGGCAGTGATTTTTGATGGCAAGAGCAAAATTGAACCCATGAGGCCCAATGAGGAACATGACATTACGTGCCGTTCCTGGGATGACGTCGATGTGTACTTGATACCGTCAGTACTATTCTTTAATTCATTTGTTATTTTCATATGCTTTTGTCAATATCACCTCAGCAGTTACCGTCTAATGATACGTACTTCCTGTTTGTATTCTCGTTGCAATTCCATAACAACTGCAATTTTGTTTATTTCTTGACATCTTATGAAAAATAAAAATCTTCATTCATTGAAGTCGTGTTGTTTCATTCGTCAGCGTTTCTGTGAAGAAGGTACGTCATCAAGTAAATAAGTTGACGTACATGATGCTCCTGAAGATTTACCAATTCACCCTCACACACTCACTCACTCACTCACTCACTCACTCATTCATTCACTCACTCACTCACTCACTCACTCACTCACTCACTCACTCACTCATTAGAAAATCACTCACTCTGTCAGTAATTCACTCACTCACACATTCACTCAGTCACTCAATCAATCACTCACTCACTCATTAGAAAATCACTGACTCACAGTCACTTTGTCAGTAATTCACTGACTCACACATTCACTCACTCAATCACTCGTTCGTCTGTCTATTAAAGTTGTTGACCCAATCACGTTCCGTGATCAAATTTCTTTTCTCACTTGAATTGAGTGAGTGACTGACTGACTGACTGAATACTGAATGAAACATTAAGTATGTACAGACATAAGTAGATAGCTGAATAGCCTTGAGGTTGTTTATAATCTTATAGTTTGCCGTTCATTCAATGGTAAAAATTTACGACCACAACAACAACAACAACAACAACAACAACAACAACAACAACAACAACAATACGGGAACAACAATTAATGTCATTCTTTAGAAATCGGGATTAACAATTTTCAACTAAAAAATGCTTCAATCAGTCAATTCGATAAACAAGACAGTCTATCAATTTTGAGTGAGTCAGTTAATCAAGCAATTAGTCTGTCAATTATTCATTAATTCAGTCAATCAGTCAGTAATTCATTAATTCAATATGTCAGTCAGGCAGTCAGTATTAATCAAACTCTTATGAGTCCAGTTAGTTGAAAAAAATTTAGTGCACCATGGGCTCAATGTGCTATGTGTCGACATTGATGATTTTAGGAATTTTGTATGAATAGTGAGCAAAAAATAATATTTAAAATTTATGTATGGAGAGAGCGAAGCGAACGACTGCTCCCCTACAGCTACGGCTGACGCCAAATATGGTTGCAATATAAAGAATACTTTTTTATAAAACAGACCCATAAGAAACGTGAATGAAAAATAACCACTTCATTCAGGGTGGTTGTCGTTACCCCAACAATTGTCGATAATTCACCCACCTCCGGTACGAATACGCAAAAATGATCGCTGTTTCTCATGGTTTGTATAGTTTCAAACAAATATACAAAATTGGTGACACCTGAACTGCTGACTATAAGACGACCCATACGAACGATAGCCAGGTTTCAGTATATCAAAAAAGTACGCTCCGCTTTTTTTGCGAGTAACTCACTATGCACATAAATGTACTGACTGACTGACTGACTGACTGACTCACTGACTCACTCACTCACTCACTCACTCACTCACTCACTCACTCACTCACTCACTCACTCACTCACTCACTCACTCACACGTGGCCAGTCGACCATCTTGAAGCGATAACTTGCCTCGATTCGGTCCGTAATAATTGGATCCGCATGTCTGAAATTCACTCACTTCCTCACTCACTCACTCACTCACTCACTCACTCACTCACTCACTCACTCACTCACTCACTCACTCATTTATATACTACCTTGTTCGTTCGCTGACTCACTATCTCACTCATTCACTAGCGGATGAGAAGGGAAGGGGAAAGCGGAATTACACCCTCTTTGACGGTTTCAATGAGTGGATTTTGTTCCCTAAGATGTAGGTTAAATAGTTTAATTTCTGCCGATACCCACTCTTTGGAAAGATTCCCCTTCCTTTGGTGGTTTGGCTCGTCCGCCAGTGGGTAAAATGGCCTAATCCCCCCCCCCCCTCTTTGTATATTTCTCTTCCCTTTGGAGGTTTGGCTAGTGCGCCAGTGACTGTACGTTATTATCATATGCAAAAACGTTATTATGCAAAAGTTATCAATAAAGCCAAGCAGCGTAGGTAATAAAATTCTATTGTAACTCAGAACTTAGTAAGCAAACAAACACACTCGTAAAAGCAGCAAACTGATAGCGTACTCGTAAAACGGTAACAAAATACATTAAGAAAAGATTTACTTTCCTGATAACACGCAGAAAAACAGAATCAATTATTTCTTGAATCAAAGACATCCGCAAAACAATCAACCGCAAATTAATCAACCGCAAAATAATCAACCGCAAAACCATCTACCGCAAAACAATCAACCGCAAAACCAACAACAGCAACAACCACAACAGCAACAACAACAACAACAACAACAACAACAACAACAACAACAACAACAACAACAACAACAACAACAACAACAACAACAACAACAACAACAACAACAACAACAACAACAACAACAACAACCACAACCACAACAACCACAACAACAACAACAACAGCAACAACCACAACAGCCACAAGAGCAACAACAGCCAAGTACATCAAATGCACTGTTCAGAAACGCGATGCGTATCGTGGTAAACGTCCAATATCACCACTAACCAGCACATCATCAAGTGAAACAGGTTTAAGGTGCATTAAAAAAATTTTATCGCAAAACTTATTGTATTTATGCAAACGTTTCAGTTACGTAAGTATGTAAAATTATGTTAATTGACCATGCAAAAGTTTTATAAACTTAAAGAAAAATTACAAACTTTGTATAAAATATATATACTGACTACTTATATTGTTACAGCCCCATCCCCAAAACCGAAGAATATCAAGAAGCAAGCAAACGAGAAACGATCCAATCGTGGATCGAAAGTATCAAAATCGAAGAAAAAAGCATCAAACAATAAGGTAAACTATAATTCAGAAAGAAATAGTATTATCAGCAAAAGTAGTAGTAGCACATCGTATAGCACTGAGACTGAGCAAACAGATGGTCAAGGAAACTTATTGATATATAATGAGTAATAAGAAATAAATTGCAGGCAAACGCGGATGAAAAAAATAAATGAAAACGAATAAAAAAACTTTATGAAAAAAAATATTATAAAAAAAAATTCAAGAAAAACAAAATGTGATATTCATTTCAGACTTGATTATTATTGGTGTGATAAAAATTGTGATTTGTTATTGAATTGATTATTATTGAATTTTAGTATGAATTAATATTGATGTGTTACAAACGTATTGATTATTATTGATTCGTAGTATTGAATATTATTGATGTGTTTAAAATATACGTATTGATTATTATTGATTTTCAGTATTGATTATTTACCGATATGTGTGATTCATAACTTGTGTGATTATATAGAATAAAATGGGTTTATAAAAAATGCAAATGCCTGAGACGGACTCAAAAAACGAACGAATTTTTTTTCAGGGGGAAAAGAATATCATATGCAAAAACTTTATTATGCAAAAGTTATCAATAAAGCCAAGCAGCGTAGGTAATAAAATTCTATTGTAACTCAGAACTTAGTAAGCAAACAAACACACTCGTAAAAGCAGCAAACTGATAGCGTACTCGTAAAACGGTAACAAAATACATTAAGAAAAACTTCTACTGCTTTTGTACTTTATGCTTTGATAACTGATAAACTTTACAATGTTTTTGTTTTTATGTATTTTATGTTCACAACGATACTATACTGTATAAGCGAGCGATTAACATCAATAAAATTAGTCCAGAAAGGTTGTTTGAAAATAGTAGTCTACAACAGTATCTCATACCATTACTACTTACTACAAAATATCTCGCCGACCAATTCAAGGTGAGACAGCTGACAACTGATAAACTCACTAGCGGACGAGAAGGGAAGAGTAAAGCGAAATTCCCCCTATTTTGCTGTTTCAAAAAGTACAACTTCATCCTTAAGGTGTAGGTAATAGGGTCTGGAAAATGCTTATCCCCTCCTCTTTGGAGAGATTCTTCTCACTTTGGAGGTTTGGTCAGTGGATAAACCACTGGCGGACGAGCTAATTTCCCAAAGGGAGGGAAATTTAGCCAAAGAGGGGGGAATCACCAGTTTTCAGGTCATTTTACCTACACCTTAAGGAACAAATTCTACCTCTTGAAAACGCCAAAGAGAGGGAATTCCACTTTTCCCACCCCTTCTCGTCCGCTAGTGGGATAAACTCACATTGATTACGCTTTTTGAAGAACGAGACTGGTTTTATAGTACCGTGATGTGATAGGAACACCGAAATAACCGGACATTTCCGGGCTTCCAGGGAAAGTGAAAGGTTGAGAGAGGAGAAGTTCCCCTCCGCCACTTAGGTGTGATGTGATGTTCCTCCAGACGGGGTTGATGAGGAAGGGGAAAGTGGGGGAATACGTAACACCTACATGACCTACATAAACCCATTGGCCTACATATGAGCTACATACAGGGTGTCCCATTTAAAAGTCACGTTTTGTTTTTACTGTAATTTTTGTGTGGGTGAACCGATTTTAAAGTTTTATACGGCATATGATGGACAATTTATGACAAATTCTTTTGTCGCATAAAAATTTTGAATCGCATGATTATACTAATTTTTATGTTAAATCTGCGAAAGTACCTTATTTTCACTAAAAATCGTCGATTTATTCCAGTTTTGTCACACAAAAATAGCAGTTTATTAGAATCTCCTGGTTAATGTTCTCACAATCAGGTAACCACTACTTGAAATGCAATGTGAAACATACCAGAATAAGCTTTTTAAATTCTCAACATGATCACCACCCCTTCAAAGGCCAGTTTTCAACCAAGCGCATGCTTTGGATGTGATTCCTCACATTTCCCCTCACTTGAATTGAATTGATGATGAGTTTGTCAAAATTCTTCATAATCTGCAAGGATATAAGACCGTTCAGTTCCTTTTAAGATGAATTTTAATTTTTTTAAACAATGGATATCGGAATTTTGATTCTCGACACGCTTCGAGCTGAGGTGAGAGCAAATGTGAGGAATCACATCCAGAGCACGCGCATCGTTGGGAACTGTGCATCTGAACGGATGGTGATCATGATAAGGATTTAATGGGCGTATTCTGGTATGTTTCACCTTTATTTCAAGCGGTTACCTGATTGTGATAACCTTAATCAGGGATTCCAATAAACTTGCATTTATCTGCAAAAAACACGAATAAATTGATGATTTTTGGCGAAAATAAGGGACTTTCGTAGCTTTAGCATAAAAAGTGATATAAACATGCAATTTTAAAATTTTATGCGCCAAAAAAATTTGTTATAAATTTTCCTTCATATGCCGCTTGAAAATTTGAAATTGGGTAATTTTCACAGAAAATAGAGCAAAAACAAAACGTGACTTTTAAATGGGACACCCTGTACATACGTGTGTCTTACTTACCTGACCTACCTGCCGGCAAACGAAAAAGGGAGGACTGATGAAGAAAAAACTGTTAAGCCAACTTTGGCTGCTTGAAAAGGTGATTTTCTTGTTTAAAAGTGTAGGTAAAATTACCTGATAACTGCCGATTCCCCTCTCTTTGAAGAATTCTCCCTTCCGACTCTCTTCAAAAGGTAGGGTTTGCTCGTCCATAGGGTTTGCTCGAGAGTGGAATTCCCCCTCTTTCTGACGGCTGCAAAAACATGAGTTCGTTTCATAAGATAAAATAAAACTACTGCGATGTCATACTGCGAAGGGGAGAGTAATTACGGCAACAATTGCGAATTGATAGTTTTTATCTTAAAAAAGCATTTCACCTACACATTGATGAACAAAGAGTTTTTCTTTAATTCGTCAGAAAGGGGGTTCAAATTTTCTCCACCCTGCTCGTCCGCTAGTACAAGAAATGACCCCGACTCAATTGGCCTGTGTCACTGACACAAGATCAGTCGCGGATGAAATTACTATAGAAACAAATGAAAAACTTTTGTGAGAAACTTCAGAAACAACTTGGATCAGGTTTCGGTGGGTTCAGTATGTGTTATGGTTATAAGTGGTCTTTCGTTTCTGGAGGTGGGAAAAATGCCATCTCCCCGCTCACTAGTGGACGAAAAGGGGAGGAAAAGTGGAATTCCCCCTCTTTGGCGGTTTCATAAAATAGAAGGTTTGTTCCCTAAGGCACTAGCTGACGAGACGGGGTGGGAAAAGTGCAATTCCCCTCTCTTTGACGAATTTCCCCTCCCTTTGGAGGATTAGCTCGTCCGCCAGTGCCCTAAGGTGTAGGTAAAATGACCTGAAAACTTTCAGTTCCCCCTCCCTTTTTGACGAAATTCCCATCCCTTTTTAGGAGTAGTCCGTCCGCCAGTGCTCCCCGCTACTAAGGTGTAAAACGGTACCGCCAGTGGTTTCGGAACGGGGGGGGGGGGTTATGTAATACCTGCGTGACCTACATGAACCTACTGGCGGAAGAGAATTAGAGTTAGTAGGGAAAGGAATTCCCCCAAAAAGGGGAATTAATAGATTTTATACCAATAACAAACACATTGAGGGTTAAATTTCAATTTTAGACGTTGATAATATGGAGGTATTATCTCATTTTTTCTCACACTCCCATCCGCCTGCTGATGAGCATAGGAAGGTTACGTAGGTTAAGCTCCGCCCACCCCTGCATGATCCCAGCCTATAAATAAGAGATGATTTCCTGTGATGCTCATTGTTTGTTCTTCTTCAATCATCATCCGGCTTCTTCGCCTCGTCATAAATATTCGTCGGCAAAAAAATTCTTCGTCATCATTTTACAACATCATCATCATCAATAATACCGTAAAACGTATTTTTTTATAAAAAGTAACATAAAATGTAGGCTAATGTTGTACGTGATGCCGGTTAGTGTTCACTGTTTTTTTTTATTATAAACGTTTTACGTACATTTGTGCTTTAATTTCAGCCCGCCACCCACTGGACGTACGTCGAGGAGCCAAGTTTCTCCTGTCTTTCATTGTACAAGAACGATGTAGAAATTTGTAATATAATGCAAATTAGTAATAAAATATTTTTATGTATGTATGAATTTTAAGGGCGGCCATAAATTACCATGTCATTGAGTATTATGTTACATTTTTATAGACACGTTATTCGTTCCAACCAACAAAAGCCGTCTCATATTCGACGGCAAGATCCGGATGGACTGTTTTTAATTGATACTTTAATACTTTATTTTAATACTTGCCCTCGAAAAAACTGTTCGTACACGTTAGACAGCGTGCCCAGCCTCATCGAACATCTGGCAGTGAAACATGGCCGACCAGAACTCATGCAGTGCTACAAATGCAAAGTGATCGGTGTTGGACAACATCGCCCCATGTTCAAATCGGTGTATTTGTACGAACTGTTAGCTGCGTATTTACTGATAAATGCTAAGTTCTGTAATTTTATATTATACGTCAAATATTCTGTAATGCGTAACACGTTGTATAACGAATTATTATTATATTATACAAAATACAAGTGAACCATCAATATTTTACTTTACTGTTCTTCTAGTTGACAAAAGATTTTCAGCCACCAAGCGAATGTACACGAGGCTAAATCGGCTAAGGAGATGTGGAACGAGGCTGTCAAGATGTGTGGAGCAGAATTACCGGTTGAACCATTATACGATCACGCTGGCGGCAGAACCACTGCAGAGTACATGTCTGATGGGCACTACTGATTCTGGACTGTTATTGGTGCTGTATATTGTTTCGCTCATTGGTTCTAATTTGCCGTTTTCACAATAATTATGGTTGAGCATCCAAAAACATTGCGAACTGTCAATGGGTAGAACATTGTATTCAGTTTTTTGCTGTTTTTTCCCTGTCATAGAAAACCTAGTTTGAACGATTGTTTCGATTTTTTGACAAAGTGTTGCACGTACAGTATATTTCAGACTATGCTTTTTATACGTCAGTATCGTTGTTGCTTGATTATTTACGAAAGGTGTTTTATCTTCGTCATAATCATTTGCGCAATCAAAGTTCGTTTCTGGTAGTGACATTTGATACTGTCTGTATTTTTGCGGTGTGCATATCATCGGTGCTGTGTCTTCCTGATTGTACTGTTCAGTGGCTTGGAAAACAGAAATAGCGTTTTTCGGTATTGTGGCTCCATGTACTTGGTGAGTGTTGAGAAGCAAAATGCATGTTATTGCCATAACCAACATTGTACTCATGCTGGATCGCATGTTTTGAAGTTCAGCCTGTAAATTGTGATACTTAGTTACAGTGTTGCCGATTTCATTTTCCAATTGTTCTTCACTGACTAAATTATCTTGATTTTCAGGAATTACTGCAAAACTTGTTCGTTTTTGCATGCCACGGTTTGTTCGGTTTGTGTTGTACCTTTGTTGATTTATTGGTGCCCTATATAGATCTTTGAATATCTGGAATGATCTCAGGAGTTGGTTGAAATACGATGTTCTGCTGTTTTTAGAACCCTTTACCTTTACCGTTATCACACATTCCATCATCAAGCTGAAACAGCTAACATACCAAAAATTCAATTCATAACCGCTTATTTGCATAACTTATTTTACTGCACTGCAACCTTATTCGGGTTTATACCATAATTATGTTTATTTTCCTTATAATGCAAACGTAACAGGCATAATTTTTTCCAATGTAATTTACTTTGCAAATTCAGTATTCAATCGTCATCAATAAATTTTATAGGAAAGTGTGACAACCGTATGATTGAAAACAATTATTCAGATATTAAAAATCAATTTTATATTCGCTCGCAGCAAGTGAAATGAACACAAATGGAGATTTTCATTGAGATTTTTATTTTTGGGATCTTGCATACTTAACAGCAGACTGCGGTGTGTGTTAAAAATGTTTAAATAAATGACAGCAGCTTACCAAGCGCGACACCGCCACAGACAACATCTGCTTTTGATCGTCTGGCACGTGCTTTATGTTTGCGGGTGACAGAAACGCACTCGTTAACAACGTCAGATCCGAGTCCGCATTGACGTTGAAGATAGAGTCGCCGTATCGCTTGTCCAACTGCCCAACAATGCGCTTCGCCACAGCAACGGACATGGGATGATCGTTTCGGTCGATGATCTGCAAAACCGGTATCCGTGAGTAACTGAGTACCTGTTTTCAGAGGCGGGGGGTTACCCCCCACTTTTTTGATGCCCAGGTAGCCTCCCCCGCCAAAATTTTTTTACCTCCTACCCCCTCCCCCGCAACGTTTTTTTGTGGCAAAAATTTTTTTAACCTCTACTTACCCCCCCCCCCCCATGTTTGAGACCGTGCGGGTAAATTGAGGTTTTCAGCCGCTACCCCCCCCCCCCCCCCAAAACGCCAAAAAACGGCGTCGGCACGGCACAATTGTTTCCGCTTGATTTTCCGCGCACACCAGCGCACATCCATAACGAGGCTGCGAATGGCCAAAATCGTCTCGTCTTTGATATCTTTCTTGAACAGCGCGTTGCCGATGCACTGCAACTTGAAAACCGTTAGTATCAAGCAGTGGTATCGCCATTTGGGAAACTATTATACATGTGTCATGTTTTAAGCCAAAAAGAAAATACGTTATATAAAAAAATTTAAGTTACCAACCAAATTAAACTGATGAGAGCTGCACAGTTGCAGCATTGGGTAATTGCACTCATTAGATTGCTGTAATGCAGCTGACAGTTGTTCAGTGACTTCTTCGGACCAGCCAAGGATCTGAAATTAAAGTATTCATTGATTCGTGCACGAAAAAATTCACAACATTTTATAAATGAATCAAGCTAAATAAATAAATCGGGCAAACATAACGTTTCAAACGTGGACAAGAACATAAAATTCCAAACACAGAATAATCGGAATGCTATACCGTGTCTGCCGTTGCTGATTCTTCGTCGCCGTCATCCACCTCGTCGTCGTCCTCGTCCGCAACAAACTCACTGCCCTCCGGCTCCATGGCGTCGACGCGGCTCATCTTCAGAAATGCCTTGACGTTCGTTTTAGCAGCGGTTTTGATGTAAACCGATACGTCTCTCGCCTCATCCAACCCAAACTCTGAAATACTTAATGGCACACGTCAAGGCCCACTACAAACCATATGAATATGCATTAGATAAAATTTCTGTTGAAAGTGTGGTTGAAAAATAAGTTTTTAAAACAAGTGTAAGTGGACAGCAAAAACACGACACAATTATATGACAGATACAAAATAGCAGCAGGACGCTCAAAGAATTCTAACCGGCCATTACGTCAAGTGATGTTGATCTGATCAATTCCCCTGTATGGCTGCCACGTAAGGCTCTGAGCGCAACACCACGTGAAATGCAGGTCTGCAACGTGTACACCAAGTGCACTGAGAGGTAACTTTTGTTACCGTATTGCGGTGCCCATCCGTCCGTCAACACTGCAAAAACATATCATTATTACAATATTAGTATAAAGTACACATTCCAAGGTGTGCATACACGTCCACATATAACACTGAACATTACCTATTTAACCTCACCTGCCACACGTCCCACGCGATTCTGCAGCTCGGACACAATCAGCTGTTTGACTCCTTCTGCTTTGCTGACAACCATGTGCGATACTTCGTGACGATTTGGCAACGTTGCATACGGATTCAACGTGTGCACCGCGCTCAACAACCACCGGTTTTGGATTTGTGAGTATGTAGCTGTGGGCGTCGTAATGAAGTAGTTGATCAGATCATGGAACCCGTCGTCACTATAAAAGTTAAACATGCTATGCTTGCTATGCATAGTTAAAAGCGACATTTTCAAGTATCTAACTAATTTCTGAATAAACTGCACGAAAAAACATATGTTTAAAGAGTTGAACTGACAACGAGGCAAGCACAAATTATCAAACAGTTGTAACAACGTACAGGAATTCCTGCGCCTTTTTACGGAACACGTCTTCGACAGCGGCATGGGTCTTCATCACCTTTATACGTGCTGGCGTGGTCGTTTGCGTAGCTGCCTTCACTTCCTCAACTTCTTGACAGATTTTTGCGTATTCCGTCTTGTGAGCACGAGAAACATGCAACTGGAAATAGGATAAAAGGTCATAAAACCGCCTTCCATATTACAGTACACCCATAAAGTACAGGTTTTCTTAAAAGCTGAGCGCTATTGATTACCTTGAAGTGAGTTATGGACTTTTTCAAGTCATCAGGATCATACTGGAAGCGCGAACGACCGCTACACAGAGCACAGCACTTCGATTCTTCATCAACAAGTCGCAAAAACATCTCGGTATCAGGCGCCCTCTTACGGCCTCGGCGAGAATCAGCAGGCTGCAAATATAGGGTGTCCCACGTAACTTGCAATATTCTGCGAGGCCACAAAAAAATTTGTGGTGGAGCTATTTTAAAAATTAAAAAAGGGAATGATAGCCCAGTTTGTAAAGTTTTGTTTGCCACCTACCAGAGGTTTATTGTACAAACAGTTCTCTAGTTATGGCTACTTTTCCAGAAGTAGTCATTTTAAGTTTTTGATGACTCATCGGGTGCTCTAAAAAATTTTGGATAATAACTTCTAATATTAATTTCTAACATAATGATACTAAAACAAACAAACCTCATCTACAACTGCAACATGTCGACGGTTGTCAATGACTGGAGTTACCGCCTGACTCGTACGATCACTCGTGTCGCCTTCAAACGATGAATTGGCGTTTTGACCAGCAGTCTCCAAATTTATGTCGTCCATTTGAAAAGGTAAAATTCCGTAATATCTAAGATGATGTATATGAAGCAAAAACCGCTCATTTGAGCGAATTTTGTGGTGGAGCTATTTTAAAAATTAAAAAAGGGAATGATAGCCCAGTTTGTAAAGTTTTGTTTGCCACCTACCAGAGGTTTATTGTACAAACAGTTCTCTAGTTATGGCTACTTTTCCAGAAGTAGTCATTTTAAGTTTTTGATCACTCATCGGGTGCTCTAAAAAATTTTGGATAATAACTTCTAATATTAATTTCTAACATAATGATACTAAAACAAACAAACCTCATCTACAACTGCAACATGTCGACGGTTGTCAATGACTGGAGTTACCGCCTGACTCGTACGATCACTCGTGTCGCCTTCCAACGATGAATTGGCGTTTTGACCAGCAGTCTCCAAATTTATGTCGTCCATTTGAAAAGGTAAAATTCCGTAATATCTATAATGATGTATATGAAGCAAAAACCGCTCATTTGAGCGATTTTTTTGAGAAAATTAGAGCTATTTTGAGTCTTTTTGGACCATTTTTAGACTACTTTTGTTGGGTCAGAGGTCTCTGCAGGTCGCAGGTCGTTTTTGAGATGTCTCATGCAGGTCGCAAGTCGCAGGTCGATCACCTGGTCCCCCAAAAAATCCCCCAAAAGACCCCCCCCTCTGCCCACCCCTGCAATGACGTAACATAATGATACTAAAACAAACAAACCTCCTCTGCAACTGCAACATGATGAAGGTTGTCATGGACTGGAGATACCGCCTGATTCGGACGATCAATTGTGTCGCCTTCCAACGTTGAAATTCCGTCTTGACCGGCAGTCTGCAAATTTATGTCGTCCATTTGAAAAGGTAAAATTCCGTAAAATCTATCTGATACGCTCAATAGGATAAGTCACTCCTGTAGATATGATTTAGAAAATATTGAACTGTATGTCATCATATCAGCAAACAAACATCATTGTCCTGCACCTGGTCATTTCGTTCTGGAAAATGACGCCAACTGACCATCATCGATTTGACGGGTGAATTTCCCGGGTGACGTCTCGTTGTGTTTCTAACGAGAGAAATTCTAACAAATTCTACTTTTGGAAACACCAAAGAGGGGAGAATTCCACTTTTCCCATTCCTTCTCGTCCGTTAGTGCGTTAACGTTTTTAATTTAATATTATTAACCGTAATCCTCCTCTCATAATCATGGTCTACACCAACGTCTCTGGCATCGTTTAAAACATGCAGTACCACTCATGGGTGACCTTATATCATATCCGTTTTGATTACCATATGTGCAGAGTGGCCAGGATAGTGCACTTCTCACGTTGAATTCGATCAGCACTGACGCTCTTTTTGATAAGGAGGCCCGCTTCCCCATCGTCCCATACGCTAACGTCTTCATGCTCAATTGGCCGCATGAGATACAACAGCTTCGCGGCACCTTGATGTTCAAGGATGGCCATGGCGAGAACGCCGCCACCACATCCTCCAGCTCTGGAGCATCGCGTCAGAACGCCAACGACGCTGTTCAGAGTGCAATCAATACTTCCTAGCGAATCCACCAACAGCTAATCCGCCAACAGTATATCATTTGTATTCTTTTACTTCTTATAACATTACATTTCCGTCCTTTCCTATACATTACAGTAACTATTTGTAATAATATTGAGTTCAAATTCGTTGAATATAAATAGTATGTTTATAATTGTTAATAAAACAGTTGTTACGACCATCAACTGGCCGGCGCAGTCCCCAGATTTGAACCCGATTGAGCACCTGTGGGATGACGTCGATGTGTACGTGATACCGTCAGTACTATTCTTTCATTCATTTGTTATTTTCATATGCTTTTTTCATTATCACCTCAGCAGTTACCATCTAATGATACGTACTTCCTGTTTGTATTCTCGTTGCATTTCCACATCAACTGCGGTTTTGTTTATTTTTTGACATCGTTTGGATAATAAAAATTTCAATTCATTGAAGTCGAGTTGTTTCATTCGTCAGTGTTTTCTGTAAAGAGGATACGTCATCAAGTAAATAAGTTGACGTACATGATGCTCCTGAAGATTCACCGATTCACCCTCATACACTCACTCACTCATTAGAAAATCACTCACTCTTAGTCACTCTGTCAGTAATTCACTCACTCACACATTCACTCACTCAGTCACTCAATCGTCAGTCCATTAAAGTTGTTGACCCAAGCACGTTCCGTGATCAAATTTCTTTTCTCACTTGAATTGAATAACTGATTGACTGACTGAATACTGAATGAAACATTAAGTATGTACAGACATAAGTAGATAGCTGATTAGCCTTGAGGTTGTTTATAATCATTTATACTACTTCTATCCTACTATTTTTTCATTGATTATTTATAATCATATAGTTTGCCGTTCATTCAATGGTAAAAATTTACGACCACAACAACAACAACAATTTGGGAACAACAATTAATGTCATTCTTTAGAAATCGGGATTAACAATTTTCAAAAAAAAAAACTTCAGCCAGTCAATTCGATAAACAAGACAGTCTATCAACTAGTTATTCCGTCATTTATTCATTAATTCAGTCAATCAGTCAATAATTCATTAATTCAGCATGTTAGTCAGGCAGTCAGTATTAATCAAACTCTTTTGAGTCGAGTTAGTTAGAAAAAATTCATTCCACCATGGACTCGATGTGCTATGTGTCGACATTGATGATTTTAGGAATTTTGTATGAATAGTGAGCAAAAAATATTATTAATTTATTTATGGATGGAGAGAGCGAAGCGAACGACTGCTCCCCTAGCCCAGCTACGGCTGACGCCCAATAGGATGCAATATAAAGAATACTTTTATATAAAACAGACCCATAAGAAACGTGAATGAAAAATAACCACTTCATTCAAGGTGGCTGTCGTTACCCCAACAATTGCCGAGGATTCACACACCTCCGGCACGAATGCGCAAAAATGATCGCTGTTTCTCATGGTTTGAATAGTTTCAAACAAATATATAAAATTGGTGAAACCTGAACTGCTGACTATAAGACGAACCATACGAACGATAGCCAGGTTTCAGTATATTAAAAAAGTACGCTCCGCTTTTGTTGCGAGTAACTCACTATTCACATAAATGTACTGACTGACTTACTCACTCACTCACTCACTCACTCACTCACTCACTCACTCACTTACTCCCTCACTCACTCACTCACTCACTCGCTCACTACCTCACTCACTCACTCACTCACTCACTCACTCACTCACTCACTCACTCACTCACTCACTCACTCACTCACTCACTCACTCACTCACTCACTCACCCACTCACTCACTCACTCACTCACTAGCGGATGAGAAGGGAAGGGGAAAGCGGAATTACACCCTCTTTGACGGTTTCAAAGAGTGAATTTTGTTCCCAAGGTGTAGGTAAAATGGCCTAATGTTGCCGATACTCCCTCTTTGGAAGGAGTCCCCTTCCTTTGGAGGTTTGGCTCGTCCGCCAGTGGGTAAAATGGCGTAATTCCCACCCCCCCCCCTCTTTGGATATTTCTCTTCCCTTTAGAGGTTTGGCTAGTCCGCCAGTGACTGTATGATATCTCATACCATCATTTCTTACTACAAAATATCTCGAGACAGCTGACAACTGATAAATTCACTAGCGGACGAGAACTGAAGGGTAAAGCGAAATTCCCCTTATTTTGCTGTTTCAAAAAGTACAACTTCATCCTTAAGGTGTAGGTAATAAGGTCTGAAAAATGCTTATTCCCCCCTCTTTGGAGAGATTCCCCTCACTTTGGAGGTTTGGCCAGTGGATAAACTCATATTGATTACGCGTTTTTGAAGGACGAGATTGATTTTATAGTACCGTGATGTGATAGGAACACTAGCGGACGAGAAGGGGTGGGGTAAAGTGGAATTCCCCCCTCTTTGGCATTTTCAAGACTATAATTTGTTCCCTAAGGTGTAGGTAAAATGGTCTGGAAACTGCAAATTCCCCCCCTCTTTGACGAAATTCCCCTCCCTTTGGAGGTCTGGCTTGTGCGCCAGTGGATAGGAACACCGAAAAAAAGGAAATTTCCCGGCTTCCAGGGAAAGTGGGTTGAGAGAGGAGAAGTTCCCCTCCGCCACTTAGGTGTGATGTGATGTTCCTCCAGACGGGGTTGATGAGGAAGGGGGGGATGTACGTAACACCTACATGACCTACATAAACCTATTGGCCTACATACACTAGCGGACGAGGGAAGAATAAAAAAGTGGAATTCCCCCCTCTTTGTAATTTACAAAAACCATAATTTGTTCCCGAAGGTATAGGTAAAATGACCTGGAAATTGCCAATTCCTCCCTCTTTGACGAAATTCCCCTCCCTTTGGAGGTTTGGCTCGTCCGCCAGTGCCTACATATGACCTACATACATACATGTGTCTTACGTGAGTTACCTACCGGCAAATGAAAAAGGAAGGTAATAGTGGAATCACTGGCGGACCGCGGACGAGATGGGGAAGGGCAACAGAAACTCCCCTGCACTAGCGGACGAGGGAAGAACGAAAAAGTGGAGTTCCCCACTCTTTGGTAGTTCCAAGGAGCATATTTTATCCTTAAGGTGTTGGTAAAATGGCATAAAAACTGCAAATTCCCCCCTCTTTGAAGAAATTACCCTCCCTACGGAGGTTTGGCTCGTCCGCCAGTGCCTGCGTGACTGTGGCCACCAGCAAAACGAAAAAGGGAGGAATCACTAACTGACTGAAGAAGAAAAAACTGTTAAGCCAACTTTGGCTGCTTGAAAAGGTGATTTTCTTGTAAAGGTGTAGGTAAATCACCTGATAACTGTCGATTACCCCTCTTTGACGAAATTCCCCTCCCTCTTGAGATTTTGCTCGTCCGCCAGTGCTTCCCGCTACTAAGGTGTAAAACGGTACCGCCAGTGGTTTCGGAACGGGAGGGGGGGGGGGTTATGTAATACCTGCGTGACCTACATTAACCTACTGGCGGAAGAGAATAATAATTAGAAGGGAAAGGAATTCCCCCAAAAGGGGAAATATTCGATTTTGGACCAATAACACAAACACTGAGGGTTTAATTTCAATTTTCGACATTGATAATAGAGAGGAATTATCTCATTTTTCCTCATACTCTCATCCGCCTGCTGATGAGCATAGGTAGGTTACGTAGGTTAAGCTCCGCCCACCCCTGCATGATCCCAGCCTATAAATAGGAGATGATTTCCTGTGATGCTCATTGTTTGTTCTTCTTCAATCATCATCCGGCTTCTTCACCTCGTCATGAGTCTTCGTCGGCAAAAAAAAATTCTTCGTCATCATTCTACAACATCATTATCATCATCATCATCAATAATACCGTAAAACGTTTTTTTATAAAAAGTAACATAAAATGTAGGCTAATGTTATACGTGATGCCGGTTAGTGTTCACTGTTTTTTTATTATAAACGTTTTACGTACATTTGTGCTTCAATTCTCGTAATTTCAGCCCGCCACCCACTGGACGTACGTCAAGGAGCCAAGTTAAGTTTGGTTTTCCTGTTTGTACAATAACGACGTAATAATTTGTAATATAATGCAGTTCAGTATTATAGTTATTTCATAAAAGTAAAATATAGTATTATAGTATTCATTATGCATAGTTAGTATCCATTAGGTTAGGTATAGTGCACATACGCCCGTTTCTGGTCATGGACAATGACCCCAAGCACCGGTCTGCCTACACGACTAGAGTGAGGGCTGAAATACCTGATGTGAGGCAGTTCGACTGGCCGTCCGAGTCCCCGGACCTTAACTGTATCGAAACCCTGTGGGGCAACCTCAAACACGCAGGTTCCCGCTAATGGCCGCCATCAATAATCCACCGAACGCCTGTAACCGGTCCGGTATCATCAAGGTGCTGCTGAATTGTTGTGCTCCGGATCACCAAACCGACGCCAACGGTGTGTCGGTGTTGACACTGGCGGCCCAGGCTAAGAAGGCAGTGGATGAAGCGTACGGCCTGCTTCCAACGTTTCTCACCAGTTACGGGCAAAGTCAGCGAGGTAGCAAAACGGGTATTGGCGCCTGTGGGCAAGCAAATCCAAGTGGAAACGTGCATGAGTACGATGTGAGTAAGCTGTCGTTCATGGGTATGTCGGATGCGAGTCAACAACGAGCGATCAGAAACTCAATGAAATACACAGTCACACCCATCAAGGTTCTTACTAAACGGTACGATACATCCGGCACTGAAAAAACAACGACCATGGTTCACCTTCATGGTTCAATTTGGCTGCAATGGGAGAACGGGTGCTGGTCGTGGCTCAATCCAACTTGGCGGTCATGACCATAGCAACCAAATTGGCCGCAGCTTTCAAGACCTATCCACAAACAAGGTCTATTATGGTTATTTCCGTTCTTACTGTTTAATTAATGTCTAAATTAGTGTCTAACGATTTAGACATTAATTATAGATAGATTTTCATTGCATGCTTGTGCAATATGTGCTTCATAGATGTCGTTTTTACAAAACTACGTTTAGTATTATAATATTTTTATGTATGTATGAATTTTAAGGGCGGCCATAAATTATCATGTCATTGAGTTTTATGTTATTATTACGTATTGAAGAGCTCTAGAAGCACTGAGGAGTACATTGAGGGACATGTATCATGATTTATGATTTTGTAGGTTTTAATTGGTTTTAGTTGTAATTCTATTGGTAGACGGAGTGCGCAAGTGGGACATGTATGGTCCCTTCTACGATGGCGGTAAAATCACGGCTATGTGATCAAACAGAAGCCAAAGCACCCTGATGCGCCGATACATGATAACCGTGACTGGGTTGTATTGTTTTCATTATTCGAAGCCGAATTGCTGGTCCGCACAATTGGATCCGTTGAAGAACTCATCAATGAATTGACATGCTACATATTATATATTAACATATTATATACTACATTTTCTTCTTTATATATTACAGTAACTATTTGTTATACGAAGTTCGTTGAATACAAATCACCGTCACCGCTGGTGCAAACTTGCCGGCGCTCGCATTTGTCGGCACCCGCTGGTGTGCGAGTTTCGCCCATGTTGCCAACCGTGCTGCTCGCTCACTGGGGGTGGCCGAGTTTGAAATAACTGTTTTGGCTGCGTGTTGACCGAATCCCACGACAGTCAGACAGTGTTGGATAACATCACATAGCCTCGTACCATGCGCTCGTGCTTATATTACCGTAATTATCTGCAGGTCTACTGGTCATCTACTCTGTTCTGCAGCCGGATTGCATTATCTATCGGCTTTGCCTCGAAGCTCCACGCGCATTCGGTCCGTTTGTCACCCCGCGTGGTTCAGCGCATGACGGTAGGACGATCCTCGACAACATCACCCTATGTCAATATCTCCACGCTGGATTGTCCTTATTTTTTGTGACAATTATTTGTCGTAAAAATCTTGTCAATGCAGTCCATTCCGGTGAACCCGAAACAATCCAAGGACAAAAACACGGCTATGCTCATCAAACAAAAAGCCAAGCACCCTGATGTGGAAGTGAAATTAAACACTCGTTGCCAAACACGGCTATTCGAGTTATGCATTTCAGTTACAAAGGATTCATATCTTTTTATATACATTGGTGGTCATGGAAAAATAGGAATACCCACATATTTTGGTTTTCCAACGTCGCACGGTAGAGGCAACATCATGGTCTGGGCAGCGATGTCATCGGCTGACGTTGGTCCGCTCCGTCATGTCGATGGCATCATGGACAATGACTAGTACCTGTGGCGATGGCGACCCCAAACACTCGGATCATCAAAACTTGGTTGGATGGACTTCATCGACTGGCCGGCGCAGTCGCCAGATCTGAACCCGATCGTCGTCGTCGTCGAATTGAACGTAATTGCCATACCTCGTCATGGACAACGAATCGACGCATATATAAATAGGTTAAATAGCACGTATATATAATATATATAGTCGAAATTCAAATACAAATCTACCTTTTCTAGATTTACCACCATTATTATATATCATGTTTTCAATATAATTAACAGGTCGGTCGGCAGTAAGGTCCGCTAAGGAACTGTACTCAGTATGTACCTCGTGATGGACAATGATTCAAAGCACAGAACAGCACCCGGTTTATATATGTTGCGTGTGGGCAACGATCCGAGCTGCTACGTTATGACCGCCAGACTTAATGGAAGAGTTTTGGAAAGATGCTTCGGTAGACGAAATAGTTGACGTGTTTTGTAATAATATAAGTTATTGAGTAACTAAATTCGAGGCATATTGTGATTCATATTATTGAAAACATCTGATATACAAATTTTTATTAATATTCATCTATTTATCTTACGTTTAACATTTATCAGTATATTACATTTTGTACTATTATTGAATATTTTTCTGATCAAGTTGAATAATCGGGACATATTTTATACGTGCCAATATAGAATGCAAAATAATGCAATAAAAAATCTTGTTCGCTACATCGATCATCAGTTTTGTTTCGTTTGCATTTTATTTTGTTTGTTTCAAATTCAAAATATTTGTAATCGTGGTTATCATTTGTATACCCAATGTACAAAGTTGTTGTGCCACATAATAAATGGAAAATAACTAAAAAAGATAATCGATGATTGTCGTTATTCCTTTTAATAAAATTACAATAGTAATAACAATATTTATATGAATTATTCATTTTGACGTTGTGTTCGTACTCTCCATTGTAGTCCTTACTTTATTTCACGATTAAACAAATCATAGCATGAAGAAACGTCAATGATTCCCGAAAAAACAATATTCAAGATCACTTGAAGGGTATTTTCATTCAGTTATCAATATAGAAAATTTCAATTTTGAGGAGTTCTATACTGACTGACAGGACGGCAGTAATTGTTGGACGGAAATTAAGTACCGGGAAAAGTGGTCGTTAATTAGAAATAGTACAATATATAAACAATAGAGCAACACCGCAAGATATATATGCAGAAGTAAAACGTATATAATCATTGCTAATTAATCAGGGTTGAGAATTCTCAAAAATTCCTCACGCAGAAATGTTTTCTCAGAGCTTGAAGGTATAACCGCATGTCAGGGTTAAGCCCAACGGATTCTCAGCCATGCTTACTTAGATGTGCTTTGATAATCATTCAGTGTACAAGAAGTTTCAACCGCAACAAAAATTTTTTCCAACCAGGATTTGAATCATACCAGCTTTTTGCCGAAAAAGCTACTGAACGCCCCAAGGTGGAAACTGGTATCTGGACAAATAATTATTGTAAGTCAGATAGTTCAGATTTCGTGTTCAAAATATTTAGACTTTTTGTGCAAACCAGACGCACACGAATATTTTTTTATAGTGGGATAACATCACAATTATCCGCCGTTATTCCCGCAGTAACAGCGTTTCCCAAATAACTCGCCATGAAATGGATGGATCAGTTTCACATATCAGCTTGTATATCCAATTTAGTATAGGATTTCTTGTTACATGCGGAATTAGGTTTTTGTCATGAAGTATGTTGTCAAAGTGTCATGAGAATAAATTCTTGAAAGTTTGGAACTGCGCACCAAAAACTTTCGGAGAAACAAGAAACCCTGAATAGGCTATATGCACGTGAGAAACACGGAGATGTACAGCAGACTGATTAAGTTTGCAACACTGTCAAGCAGTTGAGACGATAGTCCGCGTGGATTTCGAATTTCTTTTCATAGAAAAAATCATAGATCTTTAAAAAGTTGAACGTAAATCGTAAAAACTTGATAATGTTCTATAAAATAAAGCAAAAATAATTTAAAAGGGTTATTTATTAATTCACATTTGAGGGACGCATCAGGTTATGCGGGTATTCGCCTTTGGTCTTGGGTGAGTAGAGCAGGTTGGAGCGATGCGGGATTGGATCGTGCGGGCCGGGCGTTGGGACGTGTCCCGCGCAGTAGACCTGAGACAGCGAGTGAGTGAATGAGTTGTTTCATTTCATTTCATTTCATTCGTTCGGCATTTCTGCCTTGGTTAAATACAAGCATGTATAAACATGATAGCGAGTGTAAATAACCAACAGTTGTGGGTGAGTTGAATAAATGACAAGTTATAAATCTATTTTCCTGACAATATGAGATGATGTTGGAATGTGAGTCAGCAAGTGAGGGAGTGAGTGAGTGAATGAGTGAGTGAGTGAAAGTCATTCAATCAGAACATCAGTGAATAGAGTAATTTGGAACGAAATGAGATCGGATCGTGCGGGCCGGGCGCTGGCATGTGTCCCGTACAGTATACCGGAGTGCGTGAGCAAGTGAGTCAGTGGATCAGTCAGTCAGTCAGACAGTTAACGAATGAGTCAATGATTGTGTGAGTCAGGAAGCAGCCAGAATGAAGAGAAAATATGGAAGAATGGAAAATATAGTAAGATGGATTGAGTAAGCGACTTAAGAGAGAGTAAAACAGTGAGTTAGTGAATGAGTAAGTACAGGAATGAGTGAACCATGAATCAGTCAAACAGATGTAGGGTGGGTGAGTGAATGAGCGAGTACAGGAAAGGTGTTGCGCGGTGAGTGACAACATATCTAAGACATTGAGTGAGTAAGTTTCGTGGCATCAGCGGATTGTCAACAGCGTACTGAGTGATTTAGCTATTGAGAGAGTAGGTGAGTCAGTTATGTTATTCTATAATTCAATGCATAAGGAA
>OZ038445.1:24155877-24160089 GCA_964036265.1 Daptonema setosum
CAACAACAACAACAACAACAACAACGACAACAACAACAACAACAACAACAACAACAACAACAACAACAACAACAACAACAACAACAACAACAACAACAACAACAACAACAACAACAACAACAACAACAACAACAACAACAACAACAACAACAACAACAACAGCAACAACAACAACAACAACAACAACAACAACAACAACAACAACAACAACAACAACATTGTTCCGTTTGTTACTCGTCTTGCGTTGAACGAGATACAAAACTCAACGATCAGGCCACTGTAGTTTCACAGAAAACTTGAATTTCTCAAGCTCAGTCTAGCCGACGGCTCAATCATCCTCAGGAGAAGGATCACCACGAAAAATTTATAAACGCCAACTTCGAGAAATTCGCTCTCACTATAGAAGTTGAATTCCGCTTTATTAATTTGCCAGAAGAGGGGGATTTCAAAGTTTTTCTCTCCTTCTCGTCCGCTAGTGTGTTGAGCCAACAATGAGTAAGGGAGGCAACGTAGTGGGTCCGCGCAGTACCTGTGTCTATAGGTACAGGGTGGGCCGATATTGACTTACTGAATGACTGAAGGAATGACTGACCGACTGACCGACTGACTGTCAGTCTGAATGTCAGAAAGTTACATAGTGAGTTAGGCAATGAACTCACTGGAAAAATATTTCATCCCTAGAAGAAAAGCTTTGGTCACCGAAGTTCACTTTATAAATTTTTATACCAGATACATAGTTGCTTGATTGTTTTTGACTGGTTGACAAAAGGACTGGTAGACTGACAAAGTAACTGACTGACCAATTGATTAATTTTTATGACGCTTCATATGAGAAAAATAATGGCACAATGTATTTACATATGTGGTGCAAAAAAGTTAGATTCACGGGGCTTTCAGACTTTCAGGTTTTCCCTTGTTTTCTTAGTTGCAGTTATAAAACCGTACGAGTGATACACATGTTCATTATCTGACAATTTACTTAGAAACCCCTACTAAAGGCAAGATGAGCTCAAAGGTGCGTCAAAAAATACTAACCTAACGGACAACTGTCTATACGTCTAGTTTCTAACCGCGAGTTACATTATCAGCAGCAAATGTAATTTTCTTGATGACTTCCAACATGCAGCTCAACTTCACGACCACCCTGTAATGTATTGTGGAGCTATATAACCCGAACTGTGGTATGCGATGGATAAAGAGTACTGAGGCCCCGAAGCGATATGGAAAAGAAAAGAAAATTATCTACCTTTCGGAAACGAAGCAGACATATGTATACTGTATGACTTCATCTCAAAGATATGCATAAAAAGTGGTATAAAATTTAAAACTATTTCAGCTATGTATTTGTCCAACTTTTGGCCGGTTTGTCCAACCGCCAGTACTGAGGTTGTCGGAGGAGAAGGGGGGAGGACGGTTGACTGGATCCCAGCAAAGGTTGGAGCTGTAACAAAACACAGTGCGCACAACTATACCCGTTCACAATTAGGCTATATATGTAGGAGATACTACCAGTCAAGTTACGAATAAGAAACTACTTTACTTCTAGGTGCTTTGATCCACTTTAACTTGATGGAATTGGAGTAAACCTTCAGTTAAATTAACAAATTGACGGACAAATTGACCCACTGAGAAGCCGACGAAGTGAAAATAACTAATTGACTGACTGACTGCCTGACAGACTGACTGACTAAGTCACATACTGACTGACTGACTGAGCGACTGCGTGACATAAATGTTGACCGACCGACTGACTGATTGACTGACTAACTAACTGACTGACTGATTTAGTGACTGACTAACTGACTGACTGACTGACTGACTGACTGACTGACTGACTGACTGACTGATTGACTGACTAACTAACTGACTGACTGATTTAGTGACTGACTAACTGACTGACTGACTGACTGACTGACTGACTGACTGACTGACTGACTGACTGACTGACTGACTGACTGACTGTGACTGCACACGGTGACGCGCCCATCCCGAGTCGCGGCGGCTGAGTGAACAACAACAGAGGGATTGGGGATTTGCGCGTTTTTCTATGCCAGCTGGCTGAACTAAAACTGCTAGAACTTTGCGATGGACAATGCAATCGTTCTTGGAATGCGAATTAATAGCATTTTTTATAAATTATTTGCTGATAAATAACTAATTAGATTTTTTGTAACTATAAATTGTTCTAAAATTTTAATGAATTTGCTTAATGCTGAGTCCGGGAGTTGATTTTACCTTTTAAGAACGTTAATAGAATATGTTTTAATTATGTATATTGTAAAGTAGTGGAGAACGCATTTCAATGCGTTTCTGGACCATTCTATACTAGCTGATTCAATATTCGCACTCAAAAAAATACAAAATCTGGGTAATTAAATCGTGATTCGGTTTGTTTTAATTTAGACTAAGATCATAACATAAAACTAAAATGTCATAACTAAAAGTCATAAAAAGCTGTTTTATCTAACAGATTTAGAAAGCAGTAAGTTTAACGTATTATATGACATATAGAGTTGCTTGATATTCGCGACATTTTATGTAAACTATGTGAATTCGCAAGTGATTTTCTATGCGGTCTCAAATACAAAAATATCAAGTCTTCTAGATAAGCAACATGATTACACAAAATTAGGAATACAAATCAATATGAAAAGTTTCCAATAAAAGCAAAATTATCTCGTGTTTCCGACCGAACAAATAAATAAGTAATTTTTTCCCAAGTTCTGTAAATTTTCTTTAGCCCAAATAAAATTGTAAATCGGCCAGAAGAAGCATCAACTCAACGAATCGAGATGGGTTGAACGACTGACGAATAATGTACTGACTGTAGGAGTAGGACTCACCAGCGGACGAAAAGGGGTGAAAAAAATGCAATTCCCCCCTCATTGGCATTAAAAAAAAATTTTCCCCTAAGGTGTAGGTAAAAAGGGCTGAAAACTGCCCATTTCCCCTCTTTGACGAAATTCCCCTCCCTTTGGAAGATCGGCTCGTCCGCCGGTGGTAGGACTGGTTCCAGTTCGATGTCGGTCAGTCGGGCTACGAGTTGGGTGGTGTCGCTTAAAGTTCTGTTGTTGTTGATGCGTGAGTGAGTAACTGAGTGAGCGAGTGAGTGAGTAACTGAGTGAGTGAGTAACTGAGTGAGCGAGTAACTGAGTGAGTGAGTAACTGAGTGAGTGAGTAACTGAGTGAGTGAGCGAGTAACTGCGCGAGGGAGCGAGTGAGTGAGTACTGAGTGAGTGAGTAACCGAGTGAGTGAGCGAGTGAGTGAGTAACTGAGTGAGTACTGTAAGTGAGTGAGTGAATGAGTGAGTGAATGAAAGAGTGAGATAGTGAGTGGGTGAGTGAGTGAGTAACTGAGTGAGCGAGTGAGTGAGTAACTGAGTGAGTGAGTGAGTAACTGAGTGAGTGTGTAACCCACATTTTGCTGCCTCCTAACATTGCCGGAGTGATAGGATAATAACAGTTGTGCACCAAAGGTTCACCTTTTCATTCAGTTGTTGTTGCTGTTTGTGGTTGATTTTGTTCATGATGTTGTCGTTGAGGCTGTTTCTGTTGTTATTGAAGCTGTTTGGCCAAATTAGGAAATCGACGGAACGCTAGTTTTAATTTGTTCTATCTAATTTTATGCAAAAAAACTGTGAGTCTATTTTTAACCTATTTCTTTAGTGTCAAAAGTATACTCGCGTTTTTTTCGAGAATTGCAAAGCATTGTCGTTGCAACAGGAAAAAATCCAATAATAAAAAAAATTATCTCATACATTCATTTTTTTACCAAGCTGAGACACAGCATAAACTTTATTGACTTGCAGTAAAAAACGGAAATCAAATTCAACGGAAATTCAACAATTAATTTAACAGATATGCGGCAAATTTTATCAATATGGTTTTTAAACGGCAGTGAAAGTAGTATGTACATGAGGATCACCATATAATGACTCAAAAAAATTAGAACATAATATTCTCAATAGATTGCTATACTAAATTTGAAAGCACGCAAATTTTCATCTTTGGTGAGAATTTCTCGTGTGTTCACAGACATAAGCGACTGGATTATGAGATGTAAGTAGAAGCCAGAATATACTTTAATTCAGATTTTTTTAGCGCGAGTTCAAATTTTCGAATTTTTTTAAACATACAAGTAGAAACAAGCCCATCGGCTTTGAAACATTGTATTGCATGTTGGCAATGGCAAACCGTAATGTTTCAAGATCG
>OZ038445.1:24162789-24187789 GCA_964036265.1 Daptonema setosum
AAAAAATTTATCTTTATTTCACTCAAACTGGTGTGTGGTTAGATATTTAGTCACTTAAATTGCTAACATCATTGAAAACTAACTAACTTTACCTAAAATAATCTAGATATTTATTTATATTGTTTAATAATTTCATTTTTTGCAATCTTTAATCTTCAGAGGCTAGATGGCACGCGCTGAGTTTCTTATCAGTTTTGTTTATTGTATCCTATTCACAAATTATTAAGGGGCTAAACTTGAATTGGCGCTTTTTCTGATCGTTTAAATATTTGTAATTTATAATTATTAAAGTTTTTCATAGCTGATGATGGTTAATCGTGATTTGAGAAGTTTTAGTCTGTGCTTTAGCAAAAAATTAGTTTTATTACTAATATAAGAAAGAGAAAATAAGAAAATAAAGAAATTCTGTCTTTTATTCCGTTATGAATGCTTGTTTCTGGTATTCCGAAGATAGGGTAATATGGTGTTTTTTTCTTTAAAAGTATGCATTTTTCTTCCTTCCGTTATGTTTTTTGTTGAAGCAGTTGACTCGATAAACTTTTCCCATTGAAACGAGTTGGCTCACTAGCATTATAGCATGCACATTGCACAACGGTTTGGGAAACAGAATTTGAATGCGCGCTTTTTCCGATTGGGTTTTCTGATTGTTTCGCGTGCCTTTATCGCAAACGCACACTTCCTAGGCTTCTTCAGCAAAAACTTTTCGGCACGCAGTTGGAATTCAAATCTTTTTTTTTGGCGCGCTTTCAAATTTTTGAGAATTAAACTGTTGAGAATTTTTGATAACATGAAACCCTGATAACATGAAACTATATAACTGCTGGAATTGTTTCTAGTTTTTTTTTATTTAGTTCTCACATATTCGTTGTTGACACGTTTATTGCTTGAGTGTCAAATAAATTACCCATAAAAATTAGGCGTTGTTTCATATCAGTGTCTTCACGTCAAGAATAAACGGATTGGAACTGATCGATATACTGATAAGAAAAGAAGTAGAATATGAAACAATTATCACTAGGGATGGGCACCGGGACAAAAAAACCGGGACTGGGACAACCGGGACCGGGACCGAGACCGGTCCCGGTCCCGTCCCGGTCCCGGTTTTTCTCAAAAATCAAAGTCCCGGTCTCGTCCCGGTCCCGGTTTTTCTCAAAAATAAAATTCCCGGTCCCGTCCGCTTATTTACAGAAACTATAAAGTTCTGGCTCGCCCGTGCTAATATATAGCGTGTGTACGCACACCCTACTATCAGCCGGCGTGGCCTAGTGGTTTAGCGCGTCAATTTTTTGAACGAAAGGGTTCGGGTTCGAGTCTCACTAAATTATTTTTGGCTTATTTTGATCATACACTGTTCCTTTGAAGTTTTACTGTTCGTTAACCCCCGATAACCTATCGTGAGGCTTGCTTGTCCGAGCGATAGCGAGGACAAGCGCGTTAGCTACTAATTTCCGTTAGCCCCTCTCTAGGAGCCATATATGGACATGTAAAAAAATAACGAAACTTAATAAAAAATTGAGGGCACCTATTGAAATATGTTTTCTATATCCTGAACTTTATGAAGGAACAAAAAAAATTTAAATTGATCAGATTTTCCAGAAATGGGAAACAAATAAAAAACTTTATAGTTTCTGGAAATATGCGTCCCGTCCCGGTCCCGGTTTTTTCAAAAATCAAAGTCCCGGTCCCGTCCCGGTCCCGGTTTTTCAAAAGTCCCGAAGTCCCCGGGACTTCAAACCGGGACTTTCTTTTCGTTTTTTAGGTAAGTAGTTAAATTTTTTTTTGTTTTTTATTTGTTTTTAGTATTATCCAAACAAAAAAACCGGGACTGGGACAACCGGGACCGGGACCGAGACCGGTCCCGGTCCCGTCCCGGTCCCGGTTTTTCCTAAAAATCAAAGTCCCGGTCCCGTCCCGGTCCCGGTTTTTTCTGAAAATCAAAGACCCGGTCCCTTCCCGGTCCCGGTTTTTTTCAAAAATCAAAGTCCCGGTCCCGTCCCGGTCCCGGTTTTCATCAAAAATCAAAGTCCCGGTCCCGTCCCGGTCCCGGTTTTTCTGTCCCGGTGCCCATCCCTAATTATCACTTGTTAGGAGACTGAATTTGAACTCGCGCCACTGTTTTGGCAGATATATAATATTATAGAAGTTTACGGTGATCGCATCGTAACGCGCTGTTCATACATACTTACGTATTTGCGACGCGTCTGTCACAAAAGCGTGGTTTCTGTCCCATCCAACTGTGTTATACGCCATAGCAAATGCTACTAAATAGAGCTTGGTCGTAAATGCACCACACGAAAAAATCATGTTAAACCGCCGCCCATTCCACTGTTTGTAAAGAAGTCATGGTATCAGAAAAAAAACAGTTTATATGATGATTAGGCTATACACAAAAATTATGTTCGGTTTCCACGGTTTTTATTGACTTTAACAGTGTTTCAATGACCAAATTCTCAGGTCCGTTAACGATCCAACTATTTTATTTGTTTAAATCATAAAATGAAATGGAACGCTCTAACGGTGGGTAACAGTCAATTAAAATTGTGTTTTCACTTTTAACAGAAGTTAACTTGTTTGGAAACACAGATAAAGTAACTTTAATTGATTCAATTTGTTTTTGTGAAGCAAGGGGTGATGTGATGAGTGATGCTTGGCTGAGTCAGTGACTACTGTACTGACTGACTGACTAAATGACTGACTGACTGACTGACTGACTGACTGACTGACTGACTGACTGACTGACGGACTGACTGACTGACCGACTGACAGACTGACTGACTGACTTACTGACTGACTGACTGACTGACTGACTGACTGACTGACTGACTAACTGACTGACTGACTGACTGACTGACTGACTGACTGACTGACTGACTGACTGACTGACTGACTGACTGATTAACTCACTGGCTGACTGGGGTATTATAATAACCGATTGATTGAATGATTAACTGATTGACTATTGGACTGATTGACTGAATGATTAACTGACTGACTGACGGACTGACTGACGGACTGACTGACTGTTGACTGACGGACTGGCTGACAATGTAAGTGACTTACCGACTGACCGATTGATTGATACAAATGAATTGCATGGTATTGACTGATTAACGGACCAATTGATTTAAAGATCAGTTGAACGATAACAAACGAGTTGATCGAGAATTTTGCAAAAATTTAGTTTCATGATGATGTTTTTTATTCGAGCAAATCACCATTCCAAGGTGTGTGATAAAAATAACCCCGCTAACCCCATTAACCCCTAACCCCAAAGTGATAAAAATAACCCCGTGGCCGGTTAACCCCGTTTTGATAAAAAATAACCCCACGATTTTTAACCCCAATTTTTGTTATAAAAATAACCCCGGGATTCCTAACCCCGGGGTTAGGAGTTAAAAAAAGGTAGTCTTTGAACTCGTGCTTGAACGGTGGGTGAGAGAGAGTGAGTAGAAGAGTCAGTGAGTGGAAGAGTAAGTAAATAGATGTCGAAGTTGATATATTACAGCGTCTTTGCCTATTTGGCCCCCGATTCGACACCTGACCCATAAATTCATATTTAGTCTAGAGGCTAGAGGCATTTCCGCATGGACAAACGTACGAGCACCTCCGCTGCGCGGTGCTAACGGTCCAAGGCGGGGGCATAAAACTTAGGTTTCAGTGTAGGCTTAGGCTTAGGCTGTGTATTTGGCAAAGGCTTGAGCGCTGCGCGCCCAAGCCCATCCCAAATACAGAGCCTAAGCCTAAGCCTAAACTGAAAACTAACTCTTAGCCTCATATTTTACTAGGCGATCTCCTTTACTAACGTACAGTCTATTTTCGGAACTAAGCCGAAGCCGTACAAACAATCAAATGGTTCAAACTGCATCAGAATTCGAGATTTTGGCAAGCAGGCAACACCCTCCTTTGCGATTGCCGTTCGTGCAAATAGTAATAATAACCGATTACTGATTAACTTTCATTCTTAAATGTCTTGTCTTGGGGTTATTTTTATCGTATTGGGGTTAGGATCTGGGGTTATTTTTATCAATCTGGGGTTAACCTTTGGGGTCATTTTTATCAATCTGGGGTTAGGAGCATGGGGTTATTTTTATCACTTTGGGGTTAGGGGTTAACGGGGTTAGCGGGGTTATTTTTATCACAGACCCCATTCCAACAAATGAAATTTCGGTAAAACACACATGAATTTTAATATTCGCACAAGTGACCTCGTAAGTTTAAAATCGATTTTAATTAATTTTTAATTAAATGAATGTGGTTAATAACTTAATATATGTATAATTCTTATATTCCAGTACACTATCATGATATAGCTCAACTGAAAATGATGAAAAAATCCGACTCATACCTCGTCAGAGCTTTGCGAGGGTCGTTTTGTGGAGTTGCTGCCGAACTTATGGCCAGTTAAAAAACGAAACTATTTCAAAATAAAACAGAAATAATTCCCAAGAGTTGAAGAACCATGGCTCATGGCTTTCCGCTGTCCGGTCGCCCTTTGTATTCGATTCTGACGGCCTTGATTCTGTTTGTGTCCACCCAGTATCTGCTCGTTTACAGGGAGGTCAGCATGCTCGATAGTCAGAAGATGGATATGCAGGTTGGAAGAGGCCGATTCTGCAGGGTTTTGTTTTTCAGTTGCTGTTTTCATTATTGGTTTCTTGTGTGTCATAATGAATACTGGTGGGGCTCGCATCCCATGCTTAAATGAAACCATTTTGCTGGTGGGGTGTTGAATGATTCATTCAACCTTTGGGTGACGTAACTGGGAATAGGTGGCGGTCCACTGACAAAACCTTTTTGTCCTAATCTAGGCTGGAATGTACTTTTGGGATCCGACCCCTGGGCCCTGATTGACCAGACCCCTAATTGACCCGGTCAACCAGGGGTCTAGACCCTTGGTCAATTAGGGATCTATTACCCTCTTGGACCCCTGATTGACCGACTCCTAATTTACCAGACCCCTAATTGACCACGGTCAGATAGGGGTCCGACACATTATTGACCGACCCCTGATTGACCGACCCTTTTTTTGACCGGGACCGAGAATAGGGGTTCGGATCCCAAAAGTGCATTTCACAGCCCTGCTTAATTTATTTGAAATTTCGAATTGGTGTAATTTTTCGCTTCTTCCAGGATACGATGCTCGAGAAGGAACGGGAACTCAGTGAACTGCGTATGAATCTGCAGACGCGCGATCGTGAACTGTATCGGACCGTGGTCAGAGTAAAGGTCAGTTTAAAGTCGCATGCTATGTCTTATATTAAGCCACGCCCACTATTATTATCTATTCACATATATAATGAATGGGCCATTTATGATAATGTCATTCATCGGTCGACCTTAACTTATATGCTACAATAAAGCGTTTGGCGACCACGACAAAACCAGTCATCAACACCCCACCAGTCATCTTCAGTAGCTAAATTGCGCACTATGCAAACAGCTAACCTCAACTCATCAGCTTTTATGCATGAGAGTGAGGGTTGTACGGTGAATCAAATGTTTCAAGTCATGATCAGCATGCAAAGCGAATGGCGTGAAGAACGCAAAATGTTACAACAAGAACGACTACAATGGCAACGTGAACGTACTGGCTTCATGAAACACATGGAAAAGATGTCGCAGCGCAGTGAAGGAATGAAGATGAAGCTCATCGAAGCGTTGAAGGGACTGCAGAAGAGAAGCGCCCGAGTCGAGAAGAAGTTCTGCCCGTTGCATGGCCTGGGATCGCATGGAGAGGCCGAATGTCATCATTTGCGGAGGAAGAGAGAAGAAGGTCAGTGTTCGGGTGGAAGTCAGAAAGGATCAGATAAAGTTCTCGCGGTTACTAAAGATGAACCAGTAAAAAGCCATCAGAAAGACGTACCAGATCAGAAGCAGTCAGTGAAGAAAGAGAAGAGACGTGAGATTAGACGTCAAACAGAGGAGGATTCACAGCAGAAAGATCAGCTGAAGAAACTTGAGTTAACGATCAGCGCACAGAAAGTTCAGGCAGAGAACCAGACAGCCCGTATAAACAGCTATAAAGAAGAACTTTCTAAAACATCC
Organism: Daptonema setosum; assembly: GCA_964036265.1. Classification (NCBI taxonomy): domain Eukaryota; kingdom Metazoa; phylum Nematoda; class Chromadorea; order Monhysterida; family Xyalidae; genus Daptonema; species Daptonema setosum. The sequence goes on from OZ038445.1 coordinate 24,168,835, forward strand.
ATTGAGGTACGTCGTCTCGAGAAGATCGTTCAGCAGTCCAAGGATCTGGCGGAAAAGAACTTTGCGTTGGGGAAGGAGTTGGCCGAAGCGAACAACAGTCTGGCTGAGAAGAATGCGATGATCGACCAGCATCTTGAAGAGTTATCGGATCAACACATGGAGATCGGACAAAGCATCAACAACAACCGAGCCAGCTGCACCATCATCAGGCAACTCATGGACAAGATTGAACTGTGCGAGTGCAAGTGCCAGCGTCGACGTAAACTGCAGGCACTGTTGTGGAAGAGTTATGATTTCACTCAAGTAATTCCGACCGATTTTACGCCTGGCTACTAAATGATCTATTTTATGATACAAAACCGTATTCTCAGTCTATAATATTCTCGTAAATACCCTCAATTCTGTCTAAATGGGGGAGGAGTCGCATGCTATGTCTTATATTAAGCCACGCCCACTATTATTATCTATTCACATATATAATGAATGGGCCATTTATGATAATGTCATTCATCGGTCGACCTTAACTTATATGCTACAATAAAGCGTTTTTAACTCTTTATCTTGCCTTTTTGTTCGTTTTATTCAGGTTTACCTTTACCTTTATAACAGCTTGTCTACAGTTTACTTCAGGCGTTCCTATTCAACTCATTATTGCTTTTAAGTTTTAACTATGTGCTTTGTAAGTTTAATTACGATCCATTACTTTTTTACTGTTTGTTTCAGGAGTTGGAAAAGCGATGCGCTCAACGGATCAAAGTGACCGCACGTGCTTCACAGCAAATTTCGAATGACAGGAGGTTTGTTGTAAAGTCGAGTTCAGCGTATTCATATTAACATGATGTTTCTAATAGTAATTCGTGTAACATGTTTATTGGTTAACATTCATAATAGTCATATTGTGATTGGCTGTGACTTGTAAAATGGTGATTGGCTGAGTGTTTTCTATATAAGGAGTTTACATTGTGATTTTGAGGCATTCGTATGAGACGTGGATTGGAGATGAAAGTTTGACATAGACTGACAAGTGGATGTTATAATATACCGGCAAGCATAGGCAATTCAGAAGTATCCGTAAAAGCTGACTGTAATCCTCTAGATCAATAGGTTCTATAAATTGATAGTTTCAAGTTCTTCCTCCTAACTCACTTGTCTTACTTACAGGATAATCTTCGTCACGCCCACCTACGCCCGACCGACGCAGAAAGCGGATTTGATCAGATTATCCCACACGTTGATGTTGGTGGCCAATGTATTCTGGATTATCGTCAGCGATGCCGAACAGCCGTCGGATGTGGTTGGTTGTACAGCTTTATCAATCAATTAGGAGAATGATTTTGAAAGTGCGCTATTCTTTTTACTCGAGTAATGGTATGTTGCGCGAAATCTTTTTTATCTTTTAAAATGTTCGGAAATTCATCATGTTTCTGAGGAACAAGTGCGATGATTTGAGAAACCATAACTGGCTGGTTTACGGTTTATGTTTTGACTTCCCGGTAGTAGGTATAAGAAACGATCAAAAATTCTTCATCCAATCCGATATAAAAAGTAGCAATATTTTGATGGTTCAATATGAAAGCTATTCTGGGGCGTAGTGAAATTCCTTCAATGTTCAGGCGTAGGAGTTGAATTGAGCGAAGAATTCATCATGCATTCAGTTTTATACAGAAAAGGCAACTACAGAGATGTCAACGTTTTTCTCATTGTAGGTGAAAGACATTCTGGCGCGTAGCAGTATTGCCTCCGTACAACTGCATGTGGCCACGCCAGCCAAGTACAAAATGAGGCCCAATGACCCCAGCTGGCTGATGCCAAAGGGCGTCGCACAACGCAATCTGGCTTTGGATTGGTTAAGGTGGGTTTAATTTAAATGATCATTTACGTTTCTTTCTTTTTCAAAGTTAGTTATTTTCCACAAGTTTTACATTCTGCCCCATGGTTTTAAATTCATCGAATAACAATATAGTCAAAGTCGATGCGTTTTTGCAGAGTAAAATTTCTCTGAGCTGTTTTCTGTGACAGGACCAACAGTACAGTGGACTATTCCAGAGTTGGGTAACTCCTCGTTCCTTGTTTTCCATTATTTCTGTCCAGCCTGTTCTATATCATTATCAAATCAAACATGTTTCTTGATGTCCAACTTTCCTATTATATTCTAAATGAATTTGAGTTCCAATTTCCACATTTTGCAGAAACACGAATCCACAGCAGTTGTCGGGCGTCGTGTACTTTGGCGACGATGATAACGTTTACGACTTGAGGCTGTTCAACGAGTTAAATGAGTTTATGGATGCCAATGTGTCGACCGTGGGCGTGATGCCGGTTGGATTGGCCGGCGGGCTGATCGTGGAACGACCGATCGTCGATTTACAGACGGGTTGGTTCAATAGCGGACGAGAAGGGGGTGGGAAAAGGGGAATTCCCCCTTTTTTGGTGGGTTCAAAAAGTAGAATTTGTTTTTTAAGGTGCAGGTGAAATGGTTTCAAAACCACCGATTCCCCCCGCTTTGATGAAGTTCCCCTCCATTTGAAGGGTTAGCTCGTCCGCCAGTGGGTTGGTTGAGTAGGGATTGAATTTTTATCCATATCACGTAGCTTTGGCGTAAAGGGAGTTTTTTCGTTAAGGGGAAGAGGGAAACTATCAGTTCTGAGGCACTTTTACCCCCATTCTGAAACCAAATTTTAATTTTTGGACCTGTCAAGAGGGAGAATTCCGTTTTCCGTTCCTCTCTCGTAAAGGTGATATCCAAAAAAATTATCTCATAATCTATCCTCGAATTTTCGCTGCTGAAATTACCGCTGATATTTTTACTTGCATTTCTTCATTGACTGACGCCATCAAGGCACACTAATACCATATCAGAATAGTGTTTTCGTAGTGGCCGGAGAGTTGAATAAACTGACGGGCAATGGTGAAAACCCCAGAACAACACGTCAGGATCTGTGTCTCAAGTCACGTTTTTTTACTTAGGACCGCCTGTTTTCGAGACCGGCGTCCTACGCACAAAACTACACAGACGAAAAAACTTTATTTCAAATTTCAGGCAAAGTGACGAGTTGGATCACGGGCTGGAAGCCGGAACGACCGTTCCCGTGTGATATGGCCGGCTTTGCGATCAGCTCGCGATTATTAACTGTCGATCATCCGGTTGGTAAATCTTTGTTCATCAGATAACGTTTATGCAAAGGCGTGGTTTTGTTCATGCTAACCAAGTGGAAAAGAGAAAGAAAATAACACCAAATGTACGGAAACATAATATTTTGTTCAAAAAAGTGATAAAAATGTCATCCAGAGTCGTAGGTTGGGCCAGAGTGTCAATTTCTAAATTGTTTTTTACCGCCCTTATGATGAAATAATGACGGCTTATTTCGGGTATTAAGCATGGTTTTCCTCAAGCCCTTTTTATCTTGTTTAGTTCGGTTTCGGTTTATTGCCTTTAAAGTTATTTATTACTCACGTGTGTTTATTGTTTCCGGAAACGTTGTCAGTTTCGTTCATTATTTTTAAAAATATTGTCATATTTGCCCATTGTTCTTGGAATCGTTGTCACGCGATATGTCATATTACATTAAATTTTCAGACGGCCAACTTCTCATTCGAAGTGCCGCGCGGGTATCTGGAGTCGCATCTGCTCGAACAGCTCGACATCACACTCGACAAGCTGGTGCCACTGGCTGATAAATGCCGACGGGTTCGTTTTCAGATTTCGGTTGCAACATGCAGCATTTTGGTTGTAACACGCAACATTTTTGCATTTTTGGTTTGCAACATGTAACATTTTTGCATTTTTGGTTTGCAACGTGTAACATTTTTGCATTTTTGGTTGCAACATGTAACATTTTTGTTTGCAACATTTTGGTTGCAACATGCAACATTTTCGGTTGCAACATGCAAATTTTTTGGTTGCAATGCAACATGTAACATTTTTTGTTGCAGCATGCAACATTTTGCAACTTGGGTTGCAACATGTAACATTTTTGCATTTTTGGTTGCAACATTTTGGCATTTTTGGTTGCAACATGCAATATTTTCGGTTGCATCTGCTCGAACAGCTCGACATCACCCTCGACAAGCTGGTGCCACTGGCTGATAAATGCCGACGGGTTATTTGTGTGGCCGTCTTGGTATCAATTAGGTGTGATGATTGAATTAATAGCTCTATAACGGCTGAAAACGTTTGAATTACTCGTTGTTGCCATATTTAAAATTTTAGAAAGTCTGGCTAGATATCTTTGCCAATTATGCTTGAAATTTCTGCTTTGAATCGTCGATCCGTTCCTCAGATAGATTACCTGGTGTTCCCATACAATCAGAAACCACGATTAGAAAATGAAAGTAATGAAAATATGTTCTCTTAAGGACCTAATCTCCTATGAATAAATATGGTACTTTTGTAGGTTTTCGTCTGGCACACTCGCACCGAACCGGCTAAACTAAAAGGCGAGGCGTACCTGCAGAATCAGGGCACATCATCACATGGTGGCATGATTGAGCTATAAAATACTATGTAATTGATTTTTTTACAAATTCCATCTTTTTGCTCATAAAATTGAATAGCCAAGAAAATGAAAAAATCATCTCAAAATAACCCTGACTTTCGACTCGACTTTATAAGTACTCCGATTTGTGTTACTATCGTTTAAGCGATTGTTTGTGTTAACAAAAGCCCTTTGATTCTAGTCATAAAGTTCCGTTGTCACAATTTCATTTATCCTCATTGTTGGGTGGAAATTTCAATGCTTCATAGTGTTGTTATTTTTGGTTAATCTTCTTTCCATCCTCCCTTTGTTGTGCAATTCGTGCTGCTGTGCATTTCAGTTTTTACTATATTTATGTACATACACAATGAATATTGAATAAATATCAAATCCTCATCACAATGCTGCATATTAAACTTTTTTCCACATATTCGCCAGTTTTTTATTCGATATTTGTGATAATTGGTGCTCGTGATGGCTTGCACAATATTTTTTTGTTTTTTATTACTGTTTATAATGTAATTTTTTTCTGTATTGACAGCGATATGTTCACTCCAAAACGTCTTTTCATCATTTTGTTGACATTGTGGTATGTTTTCTACTTATTATTTACAGCTTGTATTTACGAATTTATATGCAACGTAAAATCAACAGGTCTGTCTGACCGTTTGAGCGGGAATTTGATATGTAATATATAATTATTGATATCTAACATTTATGGAGTCAAGTTTTTACCTTGCTGGAAAAGAGTGTTTCTGCCAAAGAGTGTTCAGAAAATAGGAAAAAAACAGAGTTCATGTCCGAACTTGATGAATGGGAAAGCTTGATTCAATTTTCTATATATAAAAATTGTTTATTTATTTATTTAGTAATTTCAAAATGAAAAATACGAAAATATTGGCGGGTATTTCGTAATTCCTCTATTGAGTCATTCCGGTTGTGGTCGACCAGAAGGTCACCTTGCGCAGGCGCGTTCCAATACTTTTTTCTCTGTTTATATTATTTATTGACAATAATTAAATTGTTGTAGGTAATATTTTTATTATGATTATGATATTGTAATAATGTTGTTATTTGTAATATAGTTTTTGAATGTCCCAAGTTTCACAGACGTTTTCTGATAGCTTTTTTACTGAATTGCATTGTATTGGAAAGCATCTGATGCTCAGCGCATACGATAATATCGTGAGCAAGATCGCTTTCAGACTGACTCACTGCTCCTCGGAATACTCCGCACCCGTGGCTCTAGTTTTTGGTTCGGCCGGGTAGTAAGAAATCATTCGCCATACCGCACCCCAACTCGCGCGTGCACCCCGCGATGACGGAGGGTACGATGCCCACCTCCTCGTCCGAGCAGTCGTTGCCGCCAAAGAACACACCACAGTGGCATCTGCAGGTTAGTCGGGTGGGTTGGATGGTCGACTGGGAAGCGAGAGGTACCGGGTTCGACTCTCGGGCTGGTTCGGTCGGTTTCATCAACTGCTTAAAGATCGAGAAACATTAAACTAGTATGTAACTCTAAAAAGTTGTCTTTACACAGAACTAGCTTGACGTTAAAAATTAATTTAGTGATGTTCGAAATAAGGTTATATCATTCAAGCTTGAAACAAAGTATATCGTCTGTTAGGTTTCACATCTTGCTTGAACGATGAAGTCATATTTTATTGGACTGACTCGCATATAATCGGTTTTACACTATATTAACAAGAAATACGAGAGTGAATAAGATTTATGGAAAAAAACGAATGATAAAGGAATAATTTCCGCCTGAGTTTTTGTGTTTATTCTGCATAATTTTTTCAGGAGGCCGAACGACTCAAAGATGCCGGCAACACGCACTACGGCGATAAGAGCTATCCGTCCGCCATCAAGCAATACCATTTATGCCTGTTGCAGGTTGATAACATATTTAAAAATACAATACAACAGTTCAGTAGCTCACCCATTCTCTCAGTCATGGACTCACTGATAATCGCTTAACTCATCGAGTGACTCAATCAATTACTCATCACTCATCCCGTAACTCAATTAGTCACTCATTCATTTAGTAACTCAATCACTAACTATCTCAGTTAGTCAGTAATTCGGAAAGTAACTCAATCAGTCGCTGATTCAGCAACTCAATCAGTCACTCATTTCATTAACTCATTGAGGAAGTAACGCAATCAGTCAACCATTCAGTCAGTAATTCAATCAGTTTTTAATTCCAGGTTCGAGCCGTTCAGAACCAGATGAAAATGTCCGGCTCGAGTCAATCCCTTTCCGGCCTGTTGAACGGGCCTGAAAATAACAACGATCAACAGGTTTGTTGTGGTTGTGTCTGTTGCTAATAGTGTTGTTGTTGATGGTGAATATGGTTGTGTGTGGTTTTGTTGTTGTTGTTGTTGTTGTTGTTGTTGCTGCTTGCTGTTCTTGTTGATCTTGTTGTTACTTTAACTTGTTTCAATTTCAGATGTCTCCGGATGAGAAAGTACGCGTTCGAAAAGAAGCCGACACACTGGCGGTCAAGTGTTACAACAATCTGGCTGGTTGGTGTTGTTGCTGTTGGTTTTGTTATTGTTGTTGTTGTTGTTTTTGTTGGTGCTAATGTTGTTTGTTGTTGTTGATTGTGGTATCATAATTGTTATGGCCTGTCAAAGGCAACCGAACTAAATTATGCGTGGTATTTTCGGGTCTTTGTCGCTCTCTGAAACATGAACGGATTACTAGAGATTCACTGGAACATCTTCACGATGGTAATCAAGAGGAAAAACTTGTGCTGATTGAGTTAAAAGCAAACTGTCATTGTTGTTGTTAAATTTATTGACGCTGTTGTAAAAAAATCTTTGAAAACTTTTAAGACACTTCACAATTTCAGCCTGCATTTTGAACGGTGAGAAAAAGCGGAAGCAAGAAGACTACTTACGGGCGGTCGGATATTGCGACAAGGTGGGTTGTTGTTGTTGTTGTTATCACTGTTGTTGTTGTTGTTGTTGTCGTTCTTGTTGTTGTTGTTTTTGCTGGTGGGTGGTGGTGTTGTTGTTGTAATTAATGATGTTGTTGTTGTTTGTGAGTTCTGGTGTTGTTGTTATCAGTTGTGCGATTGTTTGCAGGTCCTTGAAATCGAGCCCGACAACGAAAAGGCGCACTTTCGCAAGGGCAAGGCGCTTTGTGAGGCTGGCGAACAGGAAAAGGCGGTCGAAGCTTTCAAAGAGACCCTGAAATTGAAACCAGAAAGTTGGTAGAAATTTTTTTTGTTTCTTTTCCATCTGGAAATGCATGTAAGTGTAGTGTAATTATTAAAAAGGTCTATGTCGTCTACATTCTTGGATGGATAGATCTGCTGATTGATTGATGCGTTATTGGTCTACTGACTGAAAGTCTGAATTACTATCTGACGGCAGTGACTCTAGTCGACTAAGTAATTGACTGACTAACTTATTATTGACTAACCGACTTGACTGAATTGCTAACTTATTGACTTAATAAACACACTTTCTGATTAAAATAAAGTAAAATGGTTTGGAAACTGGAGTAATTAGTAATAAAATATTTTAGCCGTACCTGATTCAGTCAATTTCTTCAGTCATTCATACGTGTTTTTTTCGTACGTTCTCTTGACTGACTTTCGGAATCGTACTGATTGACTGTGGTACATACACAGTCACCTAAACCCATTGACTAACTAAAATATTTTTTATTAATTAATTAAATATTTAATTAATTACTTGATTATTCATACCTTTAGACCAGGAAGCGAAAGCGTGGATCGCTCGATGTCAACGCGAGATCGACCTGGACCGCAAGCAACGCGACGAGATCATCAAACAGAACTTCCAGCGGGCGCAGGCACGTGAGGCCAGTCGGCAGGCCAACGCCGAACATGTTGGTGTTGTTGTTGTTGTTGTTGTTGTTGTTGGTGTTGTTGTTGTTGGTGTTGTTGGTGGTGTTGTTGTTGTTGTTGTTGTTGGTGGTGTTGTTGTTGGTGTTGGTGTTGGTGGTGGTGTTGTTGTTGTTATTGTTGTTGTTGTGGTTTGATGGTGTTGTTGTTGGTGTTGTTAATGTTGTTGTGGGTGTTGTTCTTGTTCTTGTTCTTGTTATTGTTGTTGTTTATGTTGTTGTTGTTGTTGCTGCTGCTGCTGTTGTTGTTGTTGTTGTTGTTGTTGTTGTTGTTGTTGTTGTTGTTGTTGTTGGTTTTTGGTGTTCGTGTTGGCGATGTTGTTGTGGGTGTTGTTGTTGTTGTTGTTGTTGTTGTTGTTGTTTTTGTTGTTGTTGCTGTTGTTGTTGGTGTTTTTATTGAATCTTTTTGCAGGCGGCCACTTCCAACGGTGATATGGCTCACCCGTCCAACGGCGATGAGAGTGCCGAACGTTTGCTGCCGAAATAAGTGCCGAATGCCGAAACACCGAAAACTTGATGCCGAAAGTCTTGGTATTTTATTTTGGGAACCGGCATTTCAATTGCGATTAAACATCAAGTTTTTTTTTAATTTTGGCGGAAGAAGTTGATTGATTATTTCGTGAAAAAGCAGTCACCGGAGATATGATCCAAAACTATATTTCAAATTCAAATATCTATTAATTTTGTGAGACTTGATGCATTTTATCGAGCAAAAATTGCCGATTTTTCATTTTGCCGGAGGACTATTTGGTATTCAGGAAATCTACCGATGATAGTTTTATGTTTGGTCAGAAAGTATGACGGTTTCATCTTTGATTGTTGCCTGAAACGGGATTACCTTGTTCGTTACGATCACTGCTGTGAGTTTTTGTTGTCGTAGTTATGTTTTCGTTTGAGAAGAATATGATGCAAGTGTTTTGTTTAAATGTGTATGTTTGAATATGGGTGAATTTTTTGTCCTTCGTTCAATCACTGAGTTGCTGCTCTGCGCCTGTAGTTATTTAAGTATTAATCTAAAGATATAATTATGATTACGCTTTTCTTCCCCGTCATTAACAAATATTACAATCTTATTGCTCTATACACTATCGAACCATTTTTTCTGTAGTTGCTAGCTATTTTATTCTGTAGCAAAATAGTTTCAATATATTTTTCTTGTGTTTTGCTGGTTCAGTGAATGGCCAAATAAATTGACTCAGTTTGTGAAATCAAACTTTGCCAGTATTTCACAACAACTCCCTACTTTGGTAATGCAAGTCCACGTATTTCTGACTGTGGAATCGAAGCATTTCTGACTGTGGAATCGAAGCAAACTGGTCCATTTGTTAAGCCGTTCTATACTGAACTCTGGCAAGTTAGGTCTACAAATAATAAATCTACTATTTTTTGTGCAAAACCATCTAGTTTTATGCGTCCCGCCGGCTTCCCTCTCACGCGGTATATTCACCTGCCTCGCTACGAAAATTCTTTATTATAGTTGATGTCTACCATAATCTATTAGTTTGTAGTTTGTTCAAATGGTTTATTCCGCTTATTGGGCTTGTTTTCACCTAAACTGCGTAATGCTTACTTATGATAACATTTAGCAAACTTTTTTCCCGTTTTAGAAAGCTACCGTAATGATAACTTTTTTTTCTGGAATCGAAATATATTATACTGTAGAAAATAATACGGTTTCTCGCAGAATTTTTTCCTCTTTCAAGTCCGTCCCCAATTATGGTTAAATAAGTATCTCAAAATTTAACACGACTACAGCCCAAGATTTCTGGCATGTCATCTTTTCACTCAAATGCGTTTTTCCAGAAAGTTATATTTAAATTTTTTTCTTAAATTTCATTGGGATGAGTTGAGCTGAGCCCGGTCGTTTTGTACTTATGATGTTTCAACAGTTCAGAGGAAAGGAAAAAAGGCAATTTGTGTAACTTTCGACCAGAAAATATGCAAATTTTGGTCAAAAGTTGGACCGTTTGCCCTTGTTCGTTATTTTTAGGCTCTGAAAGCTCTCGAAGTAGAAACATTTCTTTATTTAACGAGTCAAATTATGAACTGTTCTCTGGAGAATGGCGCATAGCTGGTTCATCCACTAGCGGACGAGAAGGGGTGGGGAAGTGGAATTCCCCTCTCTTTGGCGGTTTCAGAAAGTAGAGTTTGTTCCTAAAATGACTTGATTTCTGCCAATTTCCCCCTCTTTGGAGAGATTCCACTCTTTTGGGGTTTGGCTCGTCTGCCAGTGGGTTCATGTGTTTTTGTTTTGTTTTTCGCGCATGAAGATAAGGTTTTTAAAAAAGTTAGTTACATGGAACTCTGAATCATATAGTTTGAGTAAATAGAATGTTATTACTATCATGGTATCGGTGATGTTGCAATGCAATGCAGAGTTTTCAGTGCACGAGTTCAAACTATTATACTTCTATTTCGTTGTTATTGTATTTTTTCGTCTGCAATCCATTATTCGGGAGTTTTCAATAATCTCGTGAATGCGATTGATTATTTACCCGTTATAATTTGTTTCCTATGTGTGAAAGTGCTCGCATTTTCATTATTATAAAAAATGGTTTCCTTTCAATTCACTAGCTGACAGAAGGGGTGGGTGGAAAAAGTGGAATCCCCCTTCTTTGGCGATTTCAAAAAGTAGCATTTGTTCCTTTAGGAATGGCCTGAAAACTGCCGATTCCTCTTTTGACGAAATTCCCCTCCCTTTAGAGAATTAGCTCGTCCGCCAATGGTTAAATGATAAATATGGAGAGAATCTGATACACTGGCGGACGAGCCAAACCTCCAAAGGGGAATTTACCCGAAAAGAGGGGGTTGTCTGAAATTGGATATTTTGGGAAATTCCACTCTTCCTCCCCTCTCGCCAGTGATCTGATGAAATTGTGAGCATTTTTCATTACATTTTTATGCATTCTATGTGAACTTAACGTCATCTGTAATCGATCTATGACCGGTGAAACATTATATTCCATATTATTGTTATTATATGCTTATAGATTTTATTTTATTTTTATGCTGTAAAGTTGCACAAGGTTATCTTTCTCGAGAGAAGAATAAAATGCGTTTTATTAGAGATTTTAAATTTTGGGTATTTTCGGCGACTGTTTGACTGTCTGGCTTCTTCCCGTCCTATCCATGATGGCTAGAGAATATCGAAATATTGTAAATGAGCTTTCATAATTGCTGATTTAAAATTATTATAATTCATAATAATTGTCAACAATGAAGAAAATTGCTTAATAAAAAAACTTTGTTTTAACTTTCGATCATTATTGTAGTTCAATGTGAATTGTCCCGAAAATCCATAGTTAAACTGGAAAACAATATCGTGAACAAAAGGGTTATATTAATGAATAAAAGCCAGGGGGAATTAAGTCAGAAGTCCTAAGTTAGAAGGTTCTAAGTCAGAAAGCTCTCGTGTTATTTTATTAGCTTTTATTATTATTATTATTTTAACATGCATAATAAATGTTCAGTTATGCTAGACATGTCTCAATCACCTACATTAATTCTTGATTGCGGTGGATCTACGGTTAAATACGGTTATGCCAGCGATGAAAAACCCAGGTTGGCTGTTAATGAAAGAGATAATAAGATTGGTTACCGTTGGTATTAGTAAGTACTAGCGGACGAGCCAATCCTCCAAAGGATGGAATTTATCAAACAAGCAAATTTACCTAAATTCTTCAATAGCCCAATTTACCCAAACCTTAAGCAATAAAAAACACGTTGGATCTGAGAAAGAACGGGAATTCCACTTTCTCAATTGGTTAAGAGACTGAATTCCACTGTTCTCTGAGCTTTTACAATTCTGCGTATGATTCACGTACACGAAAAAATTTATGTTTATTGGAAACATTAACTGATTAATAGATAAATCGATTGATTTCAGTATCGCGATCAACGCCATTTTAAAGTCGAAGAAGGAGAGAAAACGGGTGTTTGTGGCCGATGAATTGACCGAGTGCCCGGATGTTACCGGCTTATTTTATGTGCTGCCGATTCATCGCGGATATACGGGTGAGTGAGTGAGTGAGTCAGTGAGTCAGTGAGTGAGTGAGTGAATGAAAGAGGGAGTTAGTGCGTGAAAGAGTGAGTGAGTGTGTGAGTGAGTGAGTGAGTGAGTGAAAGAGGGAGTTAGTGCGTGAAAGAGTGAGTGAGTGAGTGTGAGTGGGTGAGTCAGTCAGTGAGTGACTCAGTCCACAAGTTAGTTTGAGTGAATGAGACAGTCAGTCAGCCAGTGACTACCTTGTCATTAAGTTGGTGAGTGATTTGAGTGAGTGAGAGAAAGAGTGAACTGAGATGAGAGTTAGCTTCATCTCCGATTTCAGTCAACTGGGACGTTCAACAGCAAATCTGGTCACGACTCTTCAGTGAGTCGGTCTGTAATGTCAACCCGCGAGAGACGAGTCTTTTATTGAGTCAACCGCCGTTTAACTTTGCGTCTGTACAGAAAGATACCAACGAGATTTTGTTCGAGCAGTTCGAGTTCGACTCTTCATATATTGCTGACGGTGAGTTGATGTTGATGTTGTTGTTGTTGTTGTTGTTAATGTTGTCGTCGTCGTTGTTGTTGTTGTTGTGTTGTTGTTGTTGCTGTTGTTTCTGTGAAAGTTGTTGTTGTTGTTGTTGTTGTTGTTGTTGTTGTATTTGTTGGTGTTGTTTTCTTGTTGTTTTTGTCGTAGTCGTTGCTGGTGTTGTTGCCGTTGTTGTTGTTGATGATAATGATGATGATACTGTTGTTGCAGTTACCAACATGAGCGCTTTCCACTACACCCAAACGCACCCCAAAAGCAACGGCGCTTGTCTGGTCGTGGATTCGGGATATTCATTTACACATGTGGCACCCTTTGTTTGTGGTCGATCAGTGATGGATGCTGTGATGAGGTTAGAAGGGCTCTCTAATTGTTTATTGATTTGATTTTTTGCTGTTGTCTGTTAGGATTTTTTTAAAATTTTTGATTTTCACTTCACTTTCATTTCAGTTCTAGTTTATAATTTTTTAAATCATATTTTTTGATAGGATCTCCGTTGGCGGGAAAATGCTTACAAATCAGCTGAAAGAAGTGATCTCATATCGACAATTACAGGTTATTTATCTTTCTTCATGTTTCTAAAGATTGGACATTTCGTTAACGTTTGCAGTCGAGATTTTTTATAGGTAATGGAAGAAACGCACATCATGAACGAATGCAAAGAAGATTCTTGTTTTGTTGCCGACGCTTTCGAGTTCGATGTGCTGATGAAGGAATGCAAGTTGGTGTTGTTTTTGTTGTTGTTGTTGTTGGTGATGTTTCTTATTTTGTTCAGGTCAAAAAAATGGGAATCATCGATTCTTTTTTAGTGTGAAACCTAATGATGTTGTTGTTGTTGTTATTGTTGTTGTTGTTGTTTTTGCGTTTGTTGTTGTTCTTGTTGTTGTTGATTTTGTTGTTGTTGTTTTTGTTATTGCTAGTGCTCAACTGTTGTTACTTCAGAAAGCGGATCAACTCGATCGATCGTGATTACATGCTGCCCGATTTTGTTGAACATAACCGTGGCTATGTTAAAGAGCCGAATGCTGGCGATAAGGTGGAGGGTCAGGTGAGTGAGTGAGTGAGTGAGTGAGTGATTGAGTGAGTGAGTGAGTGAATTAGTGAGTGAGTGAGTGAGTGAATTAGTGAGTGAGTAATATTTTCAGTCGATCCGACTCAGCCACGAACGATTCACGATCCCTGAGCTTTTATTCCGTCCCACCGATCTGGGTCTACCTGAAATGGGGGTGGTCGAGGCGTCGGTCCATTCTATTACGGAGAAATGTCCCAAAGGTTATTTGTTACGTTGCTTGATGTTAGTGAATATGATATGTAAATAGGGTGGCCGTTGTTTCACTATGTCATAACAACTGAATAAATTTGATTAAATTGTCTTCTTATATCCTAACGAGTGAGAATAATGTAACATTTTGTATTGCAGTTGCTCAACCTCGTCTGTTCAACAACGTGCTACTAACGGGCGGCAGTACGCTGTTCCCCGGCTTTGTCGATCGATTGTTTGTGCATTTTGACTTGACTCTCGTTCATCATTTAAACTGTATGTGTTTTTTGTAGTTTTATAGTGATTGATAGTGGAAGTTAAATGCAACTTCAAAATTGTGTAAAGAATCCAGTTCACAATACCTGTGAAACGTGAATAAATTCTTAGGTTTATGATAGACAGTTTCCAGTGGGATGGGATTTATAGTCTATGTCGTTACTTCAATGGCCTTTTGGCCTTTGTTATCGCTGTTGTTGTTCGATGTTTTGATATTTATTTCTTCGTGATTTGTTTATCATAACACTATTTAATAATTTCAGTCGTTCCGAAATGCGCTGTATGTGTCCGGATCTGTATGACTTGACGGTTACGTTGCCTGAAGACCCAATCACTTACTCTTGGCATGGGGCTAAACGATTGGCCAACACTGAGTCATTCAAGACAAAGGTTGGTTGTTATCGTTGTTGTTGTTGCTGTTGTGGTTGTTGTTGCTGTTGTTGTTGTTGTTGTGGTTGTTGTTGCTACTGTTGTTGTTGTTGCTACTGTTGTTGTTGTTAATAATGTTGTTGCTGTTGTCGTTGTTGTTGTTGTTGTTGTTTTTGTTGTTGTTGTTGTTGTTGCTGCTGCTGTTGTTGTTGCTAGTGCTGTTGTTGCTAGTGTTGTTGTTGTTGTTGTTGAGCTACCAACGTTTCAGCTGTGTGTTTCACGTGCTGAGTACCTGGAACACGGTGACTACATTTGCACCGAACGATTCAATCAGTCATTCGACTTTGCGCGAGTGATTCAATGATGTGAAACACTGATTCGTTATTGAGAAATGAATGATAAATCATCATTATTTTTTTGCTTCAAATTATCACATATCAAAATCTGATGTTGTTTATTCCGTTATTTTTTCTCGTTGTGCACCAGTGCAGGTGCTATGATGTAAATATGTCAATTGAATGAAAATCATGAAAGTCTGTTGTGATTACAATGTATGTGGTTTTACGAAATTATATTTACTGGTTTGAGCAAATATGGCTCTCCATTACTGTAGCAAGCGCGCCAAGTTCAAATGCCAAATTTAAATCTCTAAAATGCAGCATTCTAATTGTGCCTTATTTTCGTCTCCTTGAAGAATTTTCTAAATCTTTTTACAAACTCTATCTTGAAAAATGCTAATTACGGTCTCAAATTAAATCTATTTAGATGACAGACTAAATATTTTTATTTCTTCCTTCCAGTCACCATGATCACCCGACCTTTATTACGAATCTGCCTGCCTAGCAGCCTCAAGACTGGATTACGATCATTGGTTACTCGGTCGCCTTGCACAAGCAGGCAACAAGCTGATGTTTCAACAGCGACATCTAAGAATAATGTTACGAAGGACATATTTCTTTACGTCCATAATCGGGACAAATGGTCGACGGAGAGGTTGAAAGAAACGCTGGATTCGATACAGGTTTGTTATCGTGTAGAAAAAATGGTGTCATTATTATTTAGTGTTGCTGTTGTTGATGTTGTTTTGGATGTTGTTGTTACGGTTGTATATTGTTGTTTTTGTTGTTGTAAAATTGTTGTTTTGTGGATGATGATGTTGTTGTTATAGCTGTATGTTGTTAATTTTTTCATTATATATTGTATTAGTGCAGTTTTGTAGGTTCTTCCTGATTTCATCAGCGAGCAAGAGGAGACCACCCTGTATGAGGAGGTGCAACAGCCATTGAGGCGGTTGCGTTATGAGAAAGAACATTGGGATGATGTTGGTTTCTATTGCCTTCTTCATCGCATGACTCATTCACTCACTAATTCACTCACTCACTTTCACTTACTCACACTCACTCATCAACTGAGGGCATCTATCTGTACCGTGAAATCGAATGCAGTCATCAACTCACTCATTATTTCAATCACTAATCAACTCACTCACTCATCAAATTACCCATTCACTCGTCAACTGACTCATCGACTTATTTACTCACTCAGTACTCATCAATTACTTACTCACTCCTCAACTTTCCCCTTCACTCATCCACTTACTCACTCCTCCGCTCACTCACTCTATCAATAAAATGACCTTCATCCAGGCCATCTATCTGTACCGCGAGTTCAAGCGCAGTCAGTGGTCATAAATTCATTTACTCATTCCTCACTTGTTTCTTTCACTCACTCACCCACCAACTCACTCATCAACTCACTCACTCACTCACTCACTCATTAACTCACTCATTAACTCACTCATCAACTCACTCACTCCCTCACTCATCAACTCACTTACTCATCAACTGACTCATCCACTCACTCACTCATGAACTCACTCACTCACTCATCCACTCACTCACTCACTCACCAGGCCATCTATCTGTACCGCGAGATCGAGCGCAGTCAGTGGTCACCGGAGTCAACGTCGATCATCGATCGCCTTCGTCGACACTCGTTTCCCAATGAAACATTACTTTCGCATGTCCATGCATTGGATCTGCATAAAGACGGTCACATCAAACCGCATATTGATAGCGCACGGGTGAGTCAGTCAGAGAGTCATTGATTCATTCATACACTCTCTCACTCACTCGTGTGGCAGTGAGTAAATGAGTGAGTGAGTGTATGGCAGTGACACTCACTCACTTACTTACTCACTCAATCACTCACTCACTCACTCACTCACTCACTGCCACTCACTCACTCACTCAATTACTTACTCACTTACTCACTCACTCACTCACTCACTCACTCACTCACTCACTCACTCACTCGATTTCTTCAGTATTGCGGTCATACAATATCGGGTATCTCCCTTCTATCCGACTGTGTGATGCGACTCATACATAAGGAGGAGAAAAGTGAAATAATCGATCTGCTTCTACTTCGCCGCAGTCTGTATATTATAACGTTGGTTAAAATGAGCTTCAGTTAGTCAGTAGTCACTCAATCACTAAGTCATACAGCCAGCCTATCAGTGAGTCAGTCAGTCAGAGTCGGTTAGTAATTCATGTTTTTGCTCTTTATTTTTCCATTCGGTCACCCAGTCTGAACGTTGATTGGGTTGGGTCAATCAGTTTGTTTTGGGACAAATATGTCAGTCATTCAATCATTATGTCAATCAATCAGTCAATTTCAATTAGTCAAAACTTTGACAATTGCAGCGATATATCCCGCTATGACTTCACGCACGAAATTCTGCCCAACGAAACGTCGTCTTTTAACGGTCGAAAAATCGTCAAAGATCGTCGAATCTCGATTATTTGTCGTGATCTGCCTCGACCCGTGGCTGATTGATGGTATTATGAAATCACTAGCGGACGATAAGGGGGAAAGTAGAATTTCCCCCTCTTTGGTGTTTTCAAAAAGTATATTTTTTCAATTTGGTGGAGTATAAACGACCTGAAATCTGCCAATTTTCCTCTCTTCGGCAAAATTCCCCTCTCTTTGGAAGATTGGCTCGTCCGCCGGTGCAAGAAATTGTTTTTTATCAGTTGAATGTATTTGTAATTTTCATTGTATAATTTATTTCATAAATATAAATGAATAAACTACTTATTTACAATGTTGACGGTTCTTATTTCTAAACTCTTTATAAAACGATAACCACCGACGCGTGAAAGTTTTTCATGTTTCATTCAGTTTACATACAGAAATAATAAATCATCATATGCATTAAGGGATAAGACATCTGGAAATACCGCTCAGGTTTTATATTTTATAGAATCCTGATATTATTCTCTTTGGAAGAAGATATGAGCGGGACGCTTATTGTCTTCAGTAAGTTTATATAGTTTGTTCATTGATTCTTGTAACTCGAATGATTTTTGCACGCACAAGGTTTAGAGAGTTTCCTCTCTGACGACATGAATTATTTTATCAGTTGAATGTATTTGTAATTTTCATTGTCTAAATTATTATAGAAATATAAAATTAATTAATTACAATGTTGATGGTTTTTATTTCAGCTTTTTTATAAAACGATAACCACCGACGCGTGGAATATTCTTATGTTTCATCCAGTCTACATAGAGAGTAAT
Source organism: Daptonema setosum (assembly GCA_964036265.1). Lineage (NCBI taxonomy): Eukaryota > Metazoa > Nematoda > Chromadorea > Monhysterida > Xyalidae > Daptonema > Daptonema setosum. The sequence continues at coordinate 24,187,205 of OZ038445.1, forward strand.
AAACCAACCCATGCAATAATGGATTAAGTGATATAGGAATACCGCTCAGGTTTTATATTTTATAGAATCCTGATATTATTCTCTTTGGAAGAAGACTTGAGCGGGACGCTTATTGTCTTCAGTAGGTTTATATAGTTTGTTCAATGATTCTTGTAACTCAAAAAGAATTTTAGAATTTTTTTGATCAAAAAAAATTTCAGGAACAAAATTGATTTTTCGGTCAATAGGTACAGATTTTACGTTCCGTTTAACTTACCTTTTTACTTTCCTTTGAACTCTGAAAGCAATCTTAGAGATTCCACTCTCGGACGACTCATGAACATTGCATCTACTGTATTTCATTGCATGTATGGTAATGAGATTAAATAGCTTTGAAAGTAAAAAGGCGCGCATTTAAATGCAGTCGCATAATTAATGGATAATGAAAAGTTCCCACAAAATCACATCAAGACGCAGTTTTCTGCCAAATCCTCTTCATCCGCATCATTGGTTGTATAATCGGATGGTTCGTTCCGTGTCTTACTTAAGTCAACGATTGAGTAAATGAGTGACTTAGTAAGCCCGTATGTTGTTTCTGCAAGCAAA
>OZ038445.1:24190289-24192789 GCA_964036265.1 Daptonema setosum
CAAACTTTTCGATTTGACGACTTTTGTTCCACGGAAAAATGGAACCATCCCACTTCTAGGAAAGTTATAAAGTTGTCAAGAACAAAGTGCTGTTTATTTACAAATTTGAAAAAGTGAGTGAGTTACTTAAAGTTTTGCTGCATCTGCATTAAAAGTGATAACTTAAACTTTTGATATTTTTAGAAAAAATCAGTCAATAACTAGGTGTAATTTTATTGTTTTGTTTATTATTGCTGTATAGTTATTAAATTCATGTAATTTATACCAAATCTATAATAGCACAAGTTAAGTTTTTTTTAATTTGATTTACCGAGTCAATTAATGTTTCGAAAAACAAAATAAACCCGTAGTCACGAATCGAGTCAGTCTGGCTTAATGTTGGCAGAAGCCGTGAGTAATTTGCTCACTTGACGACTGCACTTTGTACCAACAGTCTGAAACGGTCAATACCTGAAACCACGTACACTTTACTTTGTGATACACGTATGGTTGGTATTTCCCATTAAATACCTGTAATTTCTTCGATTATTATTTGATCAATCGATTCAATCAAAACAGAAAAAAATCTATTAGTAAAGTGAAAACACAATTAAAATATGCAGTCGGCGGCGGCTGTTCGATTCAACTGAATATTTGTATGTTAAAACAGGCTTGTTTCTCGGATAGTCTTTATTTTCAACAAGTTTTATAAAATATAATCTCACAATAATCAATAACAATAACAACTACGATTAACAATAATTCATGTTCATGATTTTTGTTTTCCATCCACTCCAATATCAGTGCATATTCACAACTTTTATCTATTCGTTCAAAACTCAATTAGTTGCACATTGTTTTGAAGCGAGAATAAATAAATAAATAATAAAATTTTACAGAAAGTAAATATTTCTTATACTCAGGTCTCTTGGTTTCGGCGATCCAGGGAGCAGAAGTCTGATGAAAATTTTAACGTGAATTTATTTGTTATTATCCTCCAACATTGTTTGGATAATCTGAATTACTGTTAACCTTTTTCTACAGTTTATTTCTGTGTTCTAAAACATCCAATAAAGCCACCTTTACTTTTACTGTCTGTCATACTGTCACTTTATACTTTTGTTTTTACTTTTACTTCCTGTTATAATTTTTTTAATATTTTTAATTTCTTTTTACTTTCTCCTTTATAATTTAACTTTATATTTTTATTTTTACTTTTACTTCCTGTTATACTTTCACTTTATACTTTTAGTTATACTTCTGCTCCACCCGATCGCGTACTCACGCCCGACACCACGAGAAGGTGGACCTGATCAGGGATACGATAAACGCAGACAAACATTCGAACGATTTCTCATTTGTAACTAAAAATTTTTAATTTGAAATTGACTTCGTCAAAATGAGAAAAAAGTCCCAAACACATCAAAATTTTTTACTACAGAAATTTTGTGTTTTCAGTCGATATTAACTCCGAAACTTTTCCTAGACGACCACTGCAACCTCACCAAACCCTCGGAACGTATATTTTGGCGCTTTATTCAAATGTCTTTCTGCCTTAACGTAACCCTTTGTCGGGCGGGGCCCCCCTAAGTCAATTTTAAGTAACCCTGTACCCCATCTCCATACTTGTACTTATAGAAATAGGGGTAATACGAGTAGGTGTCGAAGGGATACCGGTATGGGGATTAGGAGGTCCGTTCAATAGGGTTGTCTTATCTGGGTCAAGGTAACCTTTATAAGGTCACCTCTATAAGATCACCTTTATAAGGTCACCTTTATAAGGTCACCTTTATAGCCCACCTAATTGATCACGAGTCAGAATTTGAATGCGCGCTCTTTTTCTTGGTACTATGCGTATAGTCAAAGAACTCACCGTCATTGGCGACGGAAAAGAGCTGGTACCTAATACTTGAGCTTGTACCTAATACTTGAGCTTGTACCTAATACTTGAGCTTGTACCTAATACTTGAGCTTGTACCTAATACTTAAGCTTGCACCTAATACTTGAGCTTGCACCTAATACTTCAGCTTGTACATAAAACTTGAGCTTGTTTTGGTGTATTTTTGAACTCTTTAGTCGAACTCCTCTAAAATGATAATCATTGGAATACCTGTGAACGATCGAAAAAAAGCGCGAGTTCAAATTCAGTCACATAATCAATCGTGATTGCTATAAGCGAATCTAGCAATTCCCATTGTTGTTCCTCCCACTCAGTGCTTTTCCCATTCTCATACTTCCCACTCTGTGCATTTCCCAATCTCATTCCTCCCATGTAGTGCATTTCCCATTCTCCTTCCTCCTACTCAGTGCTTTTCCCATTCTCCTTACTCCCACTCAGTGCATTTCCCATTCTCCTTCCTCCTACTCAGTGCTTTTCCCATTCTCCTTACTCCAAATCAGTGCATTTCCCATTCTCATTCTTCCCACTCAGTGCTGGAATGACGCTGCAGACGGTGTGTGTTGGATGTGTGCCTCTGCAAAACTACGTAAAACCGCAAAAACCGTGTTTTGCGGTTTTTG
>OZ038445.1:24194152-24199152 GCA_964036265.1 Daptonema setosum
GTAACCGCCTTCCATAAGTGCTTAACCGACCCAAAAAAAAACTATTTTTGGATCACAAGAAAACCCGGAATAAGCTATTACATGGATCGACGAAACATCAGTCTTGTAAAAGTGCATTCCTGATTGGCGCAAGTTTGAATTTAGTCTTCTAGTCAAACGCGAATGCCGTCCTTTTCTTTCGGTCATAAACATGAAAAAACAGTCGTCCAACGGTGAACCTGTTGTTTGGTTCGGCCCACTAGCGGACGAGAAGGGGTGGGAAAAAGTGGAATTCCCCCTCTTTGGCTGTTTCAAAAGGTAGAGTTTGTTCCCTAAGGTGTAGGTAAAATGACCTAAATCCTGCCGATTCCCCCTCTTTGACGAAATTCCCCTCCCTTTGGAGAGTTAGCTCGTCCGCCTGTGGGTTCGGCCGAGCCAGACCAACTAAAGTGCCATGTACATAAATTGCTGAATCATTACCAAATAAATTACCGTTTTTCATGACGATTATTTAACCAGTTTTCTCGGTTTTATCTGGTTTTTCAGTATGTGACCGCATTACCAACGGTGCTGGCGCCCTGCGGACGAGCTTTTCCTCCCAAAGGGAGGGGAATTTCGTCAAAGAGGGGGGGAATTAGCAGTTTTCAGGCCATTTTACCTACACCTTGGATTAGCCAAAACTTGTCTATTTGATTTTGTCAAAGAGAGGGGGGAATTCCACTTTCCCCTCCCCTTCTCGTCCGCTAGTGGTGCTGCGGGTCTCCGGGTGATGAATGGATTCCTGGTATTTAGTAGTCATATCCGCTGGCAGAGGAGCCAAATATCGCAAAAGGAGGGAATCTCTCCAAAGAGGGGAAAATAGGCGTAAAATTCGACCCTTTTTACCTACACCTTAAGTAACAAACACTATTTTTGAAATTGCCAAAGAGGGGGAAATCCAGTTTTCCCTCCCCTGGTCAACTAGTGCCGGTGACGAATGGATCATGGGTATTTAATAGTCATGTAAACATACATTCAGTACATTAGTTGAATATTCTGTCGATTCCAGAGTGGGCTAATTAATTAGAAAAAGCGATGGAGTAGGGGGGGTCGGGGAGAACAGAGGGGATGTGCTAATGGGGTACCACCATTTTTCTGGAAGTGTTTCCAGTCTGCCAGCCGTCAAATGGTATAAAAATGAGATATTTACAATGGAGAGGTTCAGCTACATATCGTAGAATATCCTAAAATGATCAGCATTTTTGGAAAAATTCAAAACATTAGGTACTAGAAATCGCAAGATACTAGTTCACTCACCAGTTGGACAATGCTATTATTCTTCGGGGTTTGATTTTTGCGCATTGTTATTTCCAAAAAATTGGTAAGTGGTACTTGCATTGCGAAATTATTCGAAAAATTAACAAAAAACCGTGTTTCATGAATTGAAGAACAAAAAAACAGTTCTTCATCGAATTAGCCACCAATTTATCCAGTCTTCAGTCACTTTATTGAATGTATTAATAATTGTATTTTGGATTTTAATAACATTAAATTGTTATTGCAAAATCTCATATTGGCTTTTTCACTGTGGGTAGAGTGTGAGGGGGGATATTTAGTCAAATAGCCAGTAATTTTCATAGTGAACATAACCGGATTTATCGTGTAAAAATATGGACGTTTTTATTGGTGGTACCAATCCCGGGTGTCCCATGATCGTTTTTACTTCTGTATGTACAATCGGTTTCTGTCCCACAAACCACAATCCGATTCTTCCACAACCACAATTCGACTCCACAACCACAATATGTGAAGAAACGGCGCAGGGAAACGTGTAATCAGTCGGTAAACGTATACATTTTATTAAAGTCTTATTTATAAATTTTTATATATTTTATTTTTGGCTATATATGAAAGTAATTGCTAATACAATTGGCAATCATCCAGCTGCCACAATAGACAATCGGAATCACATTTACCAAAACAATAAATGATAACAAATAAAATTATCTTACATAATTTGATCATATATAAAATGAACTCACATAAATATATTCAACATGAAAATAAACTAACATAAAACGTTTTCACATAACTTGAACTCACATAAAATGATCTTACCAAAACACAATTCATTGCTAATGCAATTCGCGATCACCAGCCAATAGACAATCACAAACGGAACATCATTGTATTAAAACACTAATCGAACCATTATTCCCATGGGTCAATCGTAAAATTATAAAAATTTTACTCCGGTTTAATCCATCGCCGACCACAACGCAATTGAGTCACTTGAACTCGCATGATATGATTATCTTGCATGAATTAGTATCACTTAATTTGAACTCACATAAAATGATGTTACATGAACTCACATAAAATGATGTTACATGAACTCACATAAAATGATGTTACATGAACTCACATAAAATGATGTTACATGAACTCACAAATCTTACTCATGACTTTGAGAACGTGCAGTAGTTATGTTGAGAGTTTTTTTTACAAATGCTGAGGACTGAGGAGGGGTGATATATACTGGGCTGGCTATAATGAAAGCTGTAATTGCCAACCGCCCCAATAGACAATCACAAATGGAATTACGAACTGAAACATGAATTGAACCATTGTTCCCCAGACCGCAGTCACATATTAAGAGATTAATCATTGGAGCGCAGCATATTTAGCCGACCCGGCTCAAACAATGGTGAACCAGCCAACTCTCAAAAAAACGGGGAACTTTTGCAAAAAAAGAGGAATTAGCAGTTTCGAAGTTGGAATTGGAATTTTACCTTGTTGAAAAATTGTGGTTACTTCCAAGAGGAGGAATATATAATATTTTCCTCCCTCGTCCGTGCTTTTTTTTTAACTAACCCGACCCAAAAAAAGTTTGGATTTGAATAAACTTCAGCTGCAGACAGTTATCCGGTTTATTCCGGATGAGCGTATACGGTATGCAGGGAGTTGGTTACTGTAACTTTCCGGACTACCTTAAATTAGTTTCCACTTGTGAGTTTGCCATTCAACGCATATGTGTATCTACTGTACTTTTTCAGATTTTGTACTAAATATTTCTTTATTAAACACGGTTTTATATTGTAACTCGATTAACAGATCTACGTCTTCTTCACTTTCTTTTTATTCTGCATTTTTTTTCGTTAATTCAGTGTAAATCGTAAGTCGTAGTTTGTAAGTTCGATTGATTATAAGTGAGTCAACCCAGTGAAATCTGACGGAATCTATCACACCGCAGCTCAATACAATTCCTTAGTCACTGTTATCAACCTTCAAGTTGTGTTGTTTTATTGTCCCACCCTGTACGGAGTCTGGATTTTTCTTTTGGATAGTTGCCTTTATCATTTTCAACCAATTAGAAGACCGCATTTTGAATGCGCGCTTTTTTTTTATCTAATCACACTAACTGATTGGAGAGATGGATGGGAAGAATAGGCGGGTTTTCACAATTTAGCCTTTTAATACAATGAGCATGCTATAATATCTATAATGTTAGATCATCTTTTATGCCCATAATTATTCACGTAATTCACATAGCCCATTTAATACGTGGCTCATTATAAAAAACAAAATTGATGCCCAATTAAGGCAATAGAAGAATTATGTTTTAGTAATTAGTTTTTTTGTTTCATTAAAAAATAAAAGATTAATGCTCTCAGAATTACAATATTCATCTGTTCATTTACAATAGTCAACTGAGTACGCAAAAAATGACTCATCATAATCCATAAAGTGCTGCATTAAATTGTAGTCTTTAATATGTTTTTTTGATTGAAAAACGTTAATTTTTACGACAGGTTTTATAAGACATATTTGGGTATTATTCATACAGAAATTAGACGATGTGTCTATTTATATTTCAAAATGCATAGTTGGTTTGGATTTTTAATTTTTTAGGATTATGCAGTCATCTGAAAAAAAAACAAAGTCATTATAATCCATTATTCACATTTGGTCTTAAAGTATATTTGCCAATTATGTTGTTTATGCTATAAATAGGGATTCAATGTTTATTCGAACGTAAATCGTGACGATTTTGATTAAACTTGCTTTTATTGGAGTTGCAACTTCACTTTAATACACATAACAAACAAATGAATAATAAATGTAAAATTAGAATAAATATGGTGTAACAGTACCGAAAATGGGTAAACTCTTTGAATATGAACTCGTTGTATTATTCTGAAATGATTTAAGATATTTTTTCTCGATAGTTTTATACGTCAAACTAGAATATTTATGTAGCAGGTCACTTGGTTTCCACGATTGAGCAAGCATCCGATCCAATCTTAACTCAACATTATTTTCGTACTTGACAATTTCAACCATTTTTGAGAAAAAACTTTACAATAACATAAACTATGGATCACAAATTATTGATTGTTATTGATCATAAACTTTATCATAACAGTAGCCGCATGCTTCTCGTTAGAGTAGACCCATACCAGGTGTCGAACTCGGTGACACTGTTTTGTAAATAAACCATCTTAACCACTTTACTACGGATGCTCCACTCGATCGCGTACTCACGCCCGACACCACGAGAAGGTGGACCTGATCAGTGGGGTGCTGAGGAAGAAAGGGCTTCAGTTATAGCTCATTTAGAGATTCCTCTTACACAAGAAACTCTTGATCCGCAAGTTTTTGCGCCAATTGAATTTTACCATGTGTTTAATGTTTGTTATGTTGCTGAAACCCGTTTCCAAGCACTGAATGAGGCGCATCCTAAGTTCGCATCTTGACAAGAAGTCGAAACATGAAACTCCGAATATGCTATAGTGAACCTACAACCTCAGCGCCCCTTGCAGTCGGGCGGAACCCCCCCTTTCTTAGGTAATCCTTTACGACCCTTTCCTACTTCTTATGTACTTAGGGGATAAGGAGGGGCGTTTATCGTCTGTGAACAGTTTATTACTCTATGATATAATAAAATCATTGAAATCAACCACTGAAAAGCACCAAATACAATCGTTAACTTGAAAAACGGATAGATTTAAAAATTATAAACCTGAAAAGAACCTGAAATA
>OZ038445.1:24204152-24212391 GCA_964036265.1 Daptonema setosum
CCTGCTGTTATCATGTTAATTCATTTAGTTTTTGGTATTTCACCGTGTGGAAGAACGGAGTATGATCACGCAACACTGGCGGACGAGCTAATCCTCCAAAGGGAGGGGAATTTCTTCAAAGAGGGGGGAATTGGCAGTTTGCAGGTCATTTTACCTACACCTTTGGGAACAAAATCCTACTTTTTGAAAACCCCAAAGAGGGGGGAATTCCACTTTTCCCACCCCTTCTCGTCCGCTTATGTCACGCAATCACATCTTGTTCTGTTTTTTTTCATTGTTGCCTAATGGCACTAGCGGACGAGAAGGGGTGGGTAAAGTGGAATTCCCCCCTTTTGGCCTGTTCAAAAAGTAGAAACTGTTTCCTATGCAGTACCTTAGTGAAAAAGCTTATATCTCAATCGAACCATATTAAGGGCGGCGGCCTAGCGGCCTACCCTTGATTGCCGGAAAACTGCCAATGTTCCCTTCTTTGATGAAATTACCCTCCCTTTGGGAGATTAGCTCGTCAGCCAGTAATGGAGCTAACGATGCACAACAAACATGATGAGAAGAAACCAAATGAAAACACGGAAATGAAATGATTGAATGTATAATACTATACTTAAAAAATTAAATTTAAACTATAAACTAAAACCGTACGCCCACGTCGCTTTCTGGTTTCTTGATCATTATATCGCGCTGAATGATACTCTTCACAAAATAATCTCAGTGAGCATGTAAGTTGAGCAATGAATGAATGAATGAAATTTATGAATTTGAATATTCCTGAATTTGAGAATCTGGTTCTGACTATTCCTGAATTTGAGAGTTCGGTTCTGTCTATTGCTGAATTTGAGAATCTGGTTCTGACTATTGCTGAATTCGAGAGTTCGGTTCTGACTATTGCTGAATTTGAGAATCTGGTTCTGATTATTGCTGAATTTGAGAATCTGGTTCCGACTATTGCTGAATTTGAGAATCTGGTTCTGACTATTCCTGAACTCGAGAGCTCGGTTCTGTCTATTCCTGATTTTGAGAATCTGGTTCTCACTATTCCATAACTTGAGAATCTGATTCTGACTATTCCTCAATTTGAGAATCTGACTATTCCAGAACCAAATTTCTTATAATCAATTGTGAGGCGTATGTATTTGAATGAGTTAACCAAGAAATGCCATGCGTCTGACTGGAGACGGAACGGTCCATAGAGTTTCATACCAACGACCATCGACAATCAGGTGAAATAACCATGATAACAGTTTATGGAATCACTCAAAATTATGGTACAAGGTGAACCCGGACAGTCCGGTTTTACACCGGTTTTGTGCTCAAAATAACGTTCATTTCGTGGTTTTTGTCGCCTCCAAAGGCAGGGGATTTCTCCCCAAAGAAATGGAATTAGCAGAAATTATGCCATTTTATGTACACCTTAAGGAACAAACTCTACATTTTGAAACTGCCAAAGAGGGGGAATTCCCTTTTTTCCTCCCCTTCTCACCCGCTAGTGAAGGTGAGTATCATCGTGATTTGAAATTTGGTTCGAAGTGATCCCGTCGTTTACTGCCAATCAACCGCCGTCGGAAATAACTATCGTCTACGAATAAATATCTATGGAACCACTCAAAATTATGGTATTTCAAAAGGTGAGAGCTGTTGTCTGTGGTTACCCGATTGTCAGTGAGTTTAATGACTTGCAAAATTTTACTTTGGTACCAAAGGTTTGATGGGTTGAGATTTTATTTGTTAAGGTCCTCATCAATTACTATGAATATCATTCAACCTTTGTCGAAATTTCCATGGTTCATAGATGAAAGTTTTTTTACCACTCAAATTACGCTTCAAGGTAAGCATAATTGTTTTCTGAAGTTACATAGTTGTGAGCAAAGTTAAAGATTTGTGAAATTTTACTCGATGTTTGATGGTTTAAAGTGTTATTTGTTAGTGACCTCATCAATAATGATAGTAATTACTATGATTGATTATCATTCAACCATCACCGAAAATATCAATAGTTTCATAGATAAAAGTTTATTTTTTATCACTCAATATTACGCTACAAGGTGTGCATAATTGTTTTCTGTAGTTACATAGTTGTGAGCAAAAATAATGATTTGTAAAATTTTACTTGATGTTTGATGGTTTAAAGTGTTATTTGTTAGTGACCTCATCGTTTACTATCAATATCAATCAACCAATATCAATGACTCATTTTACTTGTTTTTTATCACTCAATATTAAACTTTAAAAGTGAGTATAATTGTTTTTTTTGTGGTCACATGGTTGGTCGTTCATATATAGATACAAAATAATAAAAATAGAAGATAAATGGCTGAAAATTAAAGAAATTGGTCTCACGGGAACTCGTTGTAACATCCTAAAATATTAGGATACTTTCTCGGTATTTTATCAGCGGGCATAGATTGAGAGTGTCAGATGGTCACTTGTGATGTATAGGGTGGAAATTTGGTTATTAGAATGGTCACAAAAAGGTAATCAGTGTTTCTCCTATAAATCGGAATCTCATATTTTGTGCTCTATTTCAAATTTTGACAAAATTGAATGTTTTTGAGAAAAATTTTTTCTTTAAATCCAAAATTCAAAATAAAAAAAATCAAATTTTGGGTTCACAGAATATCTAAGTTCTCTCTTTTTTTGTTTTTTTTTACAAAAACGTTAAAATCCGAAATAGACCCTAAAATCCAAGATTCAGTTTTATAGGGGAAACACTGGTTACCTTCTGTGGCCATTCTAATAACCAATTGTCCACCCTATATATGTAAGTTTGTTCATGCATGTGTAGCAAAGTTTTACAAAGGCACAATGAAAAGGCGGGATTTCAAATATGGTTCCGTAATTATCGAAAACGCCATACTAAATGGAGCAGGTCACTTGGTTTCCACGGTTGAGCAAGCATCCGATCCAATTCAACAAGTATTTTTGCAAATTTATTTTTTCCTTACTCGAGCGATGATCGGTCCGTTCAAAAAGACCATACCAGGTTTCGAACACGGTGACTCTGTTTTGTAAAAAAAAAAACCATCTTAACCACTTCACTACGGATGCTCCACTCATTCGCGTACTCACGCCCGACACCACGAGAAGGTGGACCTGATCAGGGGGATGCTGAGGAAGAAACGGCTCCAATTATAGTTTGTTTAGAGATTTCTTTTATACAGGAAACTTGATCCGAAGTTTTGGCGCCAATTGAATTTTACAGTGCGTTCATGGTTTGGTCATGTTGCTGAAATTGGTTTCCAAGCACTGAATAAGGCGCACTGAATAAAGCGCACAAAATCGCATCTTGACATGATTAACTAATCAAGTGACAAAACATTTCTGAGCAACAAGAATCTCAGAATAGACTATAGTGAGCCTACAACCTCAGGGTCGGTGGACGAAAGGCCCCACATTCCAAAAGGCCCCCGATTTTTTATTCCAAAAGGCCCCCACTTTTTTAGCTATATTTAGGGGCCTTTTGAGACGTCAGAAATATGCCAAAAGGCCCCCAATGAAACAGTCCAAAAGATCCCAAGTTATTTCTCAAATTATTGGGGTAATTTGAGACATGTGAATTGTCTCAAAAGACCCCAATAAGGGACATTCCAATTGACCCCAAGCGACATCGTAGGCTTTTGACGCTGACTGAGGGTCAAATCATAGATCCCAGTAATAAAGGAACAACAAAACAAGCGGTGTTTTTACTGCAATTGCTTAATGTTAGTTTCGTAATAGCCATAGAGGTGTTTGCAGCATTTCATAAAATGTTACTGTCCATTCGGTGCAACTTAAATGAAAAACTTCAAAACACCAAAACTGTATGAAATACTGCAAACTAAGTTTTGTAAGTGGGTGTATATTGTAGCCGAGTGTCCATTCTATCGTCGGTGTGAATCTGAAGTGGCTCTGACTACCGTAACTGGAGAAAAGCCAACTTTATTTAAAAACTTCAAACCACCAAAAATGTATGAAATACCGCAAACTAAGTTTTGTAAGTGGGTGCATATTGTAGACGAGTGTCCATTCTATCGTCGGTGTGAATCTGAAGAGACTCGGACTACCGTAACTCGAGAAAAAGCCAACTTTATTTAAAAACTTCAAACCACCAAAACTGAATGAAATACTACAAACCAAGTTTTGTAAGTGGGTGCATATTGTAGCCGAGTGTTCATTCTATCATCAGTGTGAACATGAAGTGGATCTGACTACCGTAACTCGAGAAAAAGTCAACTTTATTTAAAAACTTCAAACGACCTAAACTGTGTAAAATACTGAAAACTAAGTTTTGTAAGTGGGTGCATATTGTAGCCGAGTGTCCATTCTATCGTCGGTGTGAATCTGAAGTGGCTCTGACTACCGTAACTGGAGAAAAGCCAATTTTATTTAAAAACTTCAAACCACCAAAACTGTATGAAATACTGCAAACTAAGTTTTGTAAGTGGGTGCATACTGTAGCCGAGTTTCCATTCTATCGTCGGTGTGAATCTGAAGTGGCTCTGACTACCGTAACTGGATAAAAGCCAACTTTATTTAAAAACTTAAAACCACCAAAAATGTATGAAATACCGCAAACTAAGTTTTGTAAGTGGGTGCATATTGTAGCCGAGTGTTCATTCTATCATCAGTGTGAATCTGAAGTGGCTCGGACTACCGTAACTCGAGAAAAGCCAATTTTATTTAAAAACTTCAAACCACCAAAACTGTATGAAATACTGCAAACTAAGTTTTGTAAGTGGGTGCATACTGTAGCCGAGTGTCCATTCTATCGTCGGTGTGAATCTGAAGTGGCTATGACTACCGTAACTGGATAAAAGCCAACTTTATTTAAAAACTTAAAACCACCAAAAATGTATGAAATACCGCAAACTAAGTTTTGTGAGTGGGTTCATATTGTAGCCGAGTGTTATTTCTATCATCAGTGTGAACATGGAGTGAATCCGACTACCGTAACTCGAGAAAAAGCCAACTTTATTAAAAAACTTCAAACCACCAAAACTGTATAAAATACTTATAACTAAGTTTTGCAAGTGGTTGCATATTGTAGCCGAGTGTCCATTCTATCACCGGTATGAACATGAAGAGGCTCGGACTACCGTAACTCGAGAAAAGCCAATTTTATTTAAAAACTTCAAACCACCAAAACTGTATGAAATACTGCAAACTAAGTTTTGTAAGTGGGTGCATACTGTAGCCGAGTGTCCATTCTATCGTCGGTGTGAATCTGAAGTGGCTCTGACTACCGTAACTGGATAAAAGCCAACTTTATTTAAAAACTTCAAACCACCAAAACTGTATGAAATACTGCAAACTAAGTTTTGTAAATGGGTGCATATTGTAGCCGAGTGTTCGTTCTATCATCGGTGTGAATCTGAAGTGGCTCGAACTACCGTAACTCGAGAAAAAGCAAATTTTATTTAAAAACTTCAAACGACCAAAACTGTATGAAATACTGCGAACTAAGTTTTGTAAGTGGGTGCATATTGTAGCCGAGTGTTCATTCTATCATCGGTGTGAATCTGAAGTGGCTCGAACTACCGTAACTCGAGAAAAAGCAAATTTTATTTAAAAACTTCAAACGACCAAAACTGTATGAAATACTGCGAACTAAGTTTTGTAAGTGGGTGCATATTGTAGCCGAGTGTCCATTCTATCGTCGGTGTGAATCTGAAGTGGCTCTGACTACCGTAACTGGAGAAAAGCCAATTTTATTTAAAAACTTCAAACCACCAAAACTGTATGAAATACGGCAAACTAAGTTTTGTAAGTGGGTGCATACTGTAGCCGAGTGTCCATTCTATCGTCGGTGTGAATCTGAAGTGGCTCTGACTACCGTAACTGGATAAAAGCCAACTTTATTTAAAAACTTAAAACCACCAAAAATGTATGAAATACCGCAAACTAAGTTTTGTAAGTGGGTGCATATTGTAGCCGAGTGTTCATTCTATCATCAGTGTGAATCTGAAGTGGCTCGGACTACCGTAACTCGAGAAAAGCCAATTTTATTTAAAAACTTCAAACCACCAAAACTATATGAAATACTGCAAACTAAGTTTTGTAAGTGGGTGCATACTGTAGCCGAGTGTCCATTCTATCGTCGGTGTGAATCTGAAGTGGCTCTGACTACCGTAACTGGATAAAAGCCAACTTTATTTAAAAACTTAAAACCACCAAAAATGTATGAAATACCGCAAACTAAGTTTTGTGAGTGGGTTCATATTGTAGCCGAGTGTTATTTCTATCATCAGTGTGAACATGGAGTGAATCCGACTACCGTAACTCGAGAAAAAGCCAACTTTATTAAAAAACTTCAAACCACCAAAACTGTATAAAATACTTATAACTAAGTTTTGCAAGTGGTTGCATATTGTAGCCGAGTGTCCATTCTATCACCGGTATGAACATGAAGAGGCTCGGACTACCGTAACTCGAGAAAAGCCAATTTTATTTAAAGACTTCAAACCACCAAAACTGTATGAAATACTGCAAACTAAGTTTTGTAAGTGGGTGCATACTGTAGCCGAGTGTCCATTCTATCGTCGGTGTGAATCTGAAGTGGCTCTGACTACCGTAACTGGATAAAAGCCAACTTTATTTAAAAACTTCAAACCACCAAAACTGTATGAAATACTGCAAACTAAGTTTTGTAAATGGGTGCATATTGTAGCCGAGTGTTCGTTCTATCATCGGTGTGAATCTGAAGTGGCTCGAACTACCGTAACTCGAGAAAAAGCAAATTTTATTTAAAAACTTCAAACGACCAAAACTGTATGAAATACTGCGAACTAAGTTTTGTAAATGGGTGCATATTGTAGCCGAGTGTTCATTCTATCATCGGTGTGAATCTGAAGTGGCTCGGACTACCGTAACTCGAGAAAAAGCCAACTTTATTTAAAAACTTCAAACGACCTAAACTGTATGAAATACTGCAAACTAAGTTTTGTAAGTGGGTGCATATTGTAGCCGAGTGTTCATTCTATCATCGGTGTGAATCTGAAGTGGCTCGAACTACCGTAACTCGAGAAAAAGCAAATTTTATTTAAAAACTTCAAACGACCAAAACTGTATGAAATACTGCGAACTAAGTTTTGTAAGTGGGTGCATATTGTAGCCGAGTGTTCATTCTATCATCGGTGTCAATCTGAAGAGGCTCGGACTATCGTAACTCGAAAATAGCCAACTTTATTTAAAAACTTCAAACCACCAAAACTGTATGAAATACTGCAAACTAAGTTTTGTAAATGGGTGCATATTGTAGCCGAGTGTTCGTTCTATCATCGGTGTGAATCTGAAGTGGCTCGGACTACCCTAACTCGAGAAAAAGCCAACTTTATTTAAAAACTTCAAACCACCAAAACTGTATGAAATACTGCAAACTAAGTTTTGTAAGTGGGTGCATATTGTAGCCGAGTGTTCATTCTATCATCGATGTCAATCTGAAGTGGCCCGGACTACCGTAACTCGAGAAAAAGCCAACTTTATTTAAAAACTTGAAACCACAAAAACTGTATAAATACTGTAAACTAAGTTTTGCAAGTGGTTGCATATTGTAGCCGAGTGTCCATTCTATCACCGGTATGAACATGAAATGGATCCGACTACCGTATCTCGAGAAAACGTTAATTTTAATTAAAAACTTCAAACCACCAAAACTGTATGAAATAGGGTGCATATTATAGCCGAATGCCCATTCTATCATCGATTTGCAATTGTGAAAATCTTGGTTTACAACTACTTTTGTTGACAAGAGTGATTAAAACCAATCAGCGTCAAATGTAAGGGCTCCAGCGTCAGGGGTCAATTGGAATGTCCCTTATTGGGGCCTTTTGAGACAATTCACATGTCTCAAATTACCCCAATAATTTGAAAAATATCTTGGGACGTTTTGGACTGTTTCATTGGGGGTCTTTTGGTATGTTTCTGACGTCTCAAAAGGCCCCCAAAACTTTGCCCAAAAGTGGGGGCCTTTTGGAATAAAAAATCGGGGGCCTTTTGGAATGTGGGACCTTTCGTCCGGTGCTCCAACCTCAGCACCCCTTCCAGTCGGGCGGGATCCCCCCATTTCTTAGGTAATCCTTACGACCCTTTCTTACTTCTTATGTACATAGGGGATAGGGAGGGGTAGGGATAGGGAAAGAGGAATCTTCTCCTACATGTGCAGGGTTACCAAATAATCACCTATTTCAGTGCTCGAATGACGCTGTGTTGTGTGTTGTGGTGACTGCAAACCTGCAATGCTGAGAGAAACGCAGAAACTGGCGCCATT
>OZ038445.1:24212591-24215091 GCA_964036265.1 Daptonema setosum
CTGACTGACTGACTGACTGACTGACTGACTGGTTAACAAATCGACCAATGAAGTTCGGTAATGTATTTATTGTCATTTGGACGGTTTACGATTTACAAGCGGACAAATAAAAAAATTTCAAAGGTAGGGGAAATAACTTTTGAATTGGAATAATAATTGGCTTGTCTAGAGCATTTGCACGGATTCTGCATTTTGTAAGCACCAATAGGGGATTTCCTGCATCACCCACTGTTCTCATCCGCTATTTCATAGACCATGGTATCAAAATACGATGTTATTTAGCACATTATCTTACTATTTAGTGCTCGAGTCAGCTCAATGCGATGTGTATTTTACGAGATTTGAATGAATTATATACAGTGGTGGTCAAAATGTATGCCCACACTAAATTTGAGTGTTTTCCCCCCATAAAACACGGTTGGGTTTATAAATCATGCAGTAATCATCAGGAGATGTGGAAAACATGAGTTAGAGTCTGTTAACGGTACATAATGTAGCACTTTGTGTCTTTAAGAAGTTTATTATTAGATTTTGTTACGGCCTGTCAAATCTGATTTTCAGCGGCTGGGTCCAAACGTAACATTTTTACGTATCGTTTTTTGTATAAATATACTCAAAAATGTGAGTCCAATCGTTACAATAAATTTGGGTTCAATTCAACATAATCCAATCGGTACAAAAAATTTGGCTTCAATTAAACATGAGTACAATCTTCACAATTAATTGGGGTTCTATCGAACATGAGTCCAATCGTTACAATAAATTTGGGTCCAATGGAACATAGGTCCAATCGTTACAATAAATTTGGGTCCAATCGAACATGAATACAATCGTTACAATAAATTCGGGTCAAATCGAACATGAGTCCAATCGTTACAATAAATTCGGGTCAAATCGAACATGAGTCCAATCGTTACAATAAATTCGGGTCCAATCGAACATGAGTCCAATCGTTACAATAATCTCGGGTCCAATCGAACATGAGTCCAATTGCTATGCACTCGGCTCACTCGTTTGGCCCACATGTAAAGTCATACAAAATGTAGCAGGTCACTTGGTTTCCGCGATTGAGCAAGCATCCGATCCAATTACAACATTTGTTTTTTTACCGTTTTCAAAATACTCAATCAGAGTTTTTATCCTGACCCGAGCCTCGAACAATTAAATAGGTCCCCGTTCGGATGGACCAGACCAGGTTTCGAACTCAGTGAGTCTGTTTTGTACATAAACCATCTTAACCACTAGACTACGGATGCTCAACTCGATCGCGTACTCACGCCCGACACCACGAGAAGGTGGACCTGATCAAGGGAGTGCTGAAGAAAAAAACTTACTTCATAGCTTTTTTAAAGTTTCCTGTTACATAGAAGATTTGACAATGAAGGTGGCAATGGCGCCCATTCAAATTTTACATGTGTTTATATTTTGGTCAGGGTACATAGGTTATTACTAAAAAAATTTACTTCCAAGCATTGCTCAAGGCCCATCCCATCCAGGCCCGTACTATTAATACCAATTATATGCAAAACTCATAACCGTAACAAATCACGTTTAACGTTGACTATACAAGTACAGGTTTCCTTGATCTTCGTGACTTGATGTAAAAGGTTGATCAAGAGACATCCGCATGTCATGATATGAAAAAAAAGTCAGTAACAGGAAACACCAAATAGGCTATAGTGAGCCTTCAACCACAGCACCCCTCACAGTCGGGCGGGGACCCTCCTCTCCTAGGTAATCCTTACGAACCTTTCTTACTTCTTATGTACTTAGGGGATAGGGAGGGATGGGGATAGGGTAAGGGAAAGGGGAATCATGTCCTACAGGTGCAGGGTAACCGAATAGTCACCTACAGGGCTGGGGGACTTAATTTAAAAGTACTTTTTAGGTGCCACTTAATTTTTTTTTCATTTTAAAAGTGCCACTTTTGAATTTGTCGTCTGAAAATTAAGTGGCACTGAATTCGGTACTTAATTATTGTAGATATTGAAAGAATTGTAAATATTGTAGTAAAACTTTTCCTATAAGCAAAATTGGCTAAAAGTAAAGAATTTTGGATTCTGTCAATTTATCACTAAGAAA
This sequence comes from Daptonema setosum, assembly GCA_964036265.1. Classification (NCBI taxonomy): domain Eukaryota; kingdom Metazoa; phylum Nematoda; class Chromadorea; order Monhysterida; family Xyalidae; genus Daptonema; species Daptonema setosum. The sequence goes on from OZ038445.1 coordinate 24,214,674, forward strand.
TCCATAGTATTTTACATAATTACAAAATAAATTCTGGTAATAAAAGAAAAGTTTTACAAACAATAAGTGGCACTTAAAAAATGTCCCGTTTTTTCAAGTGCCACTTAATGAGGTACTTAATTCCCGGGACTTTTAGCCCTGGTACTTTTAATTAAGTTCCCCAGCCCTGGTCACCTATTTCAGTGCTCGAATGACGCTGTGTTGTGTGTTGTGAGGACTGCAAGTCTGCAATACTGAGAGAAAACGCAGAAACCAAAACTTTTTGAGAATCTCAAAAACAGAAATTTTTGAGAGAAACTTTTTTGCGATAAAAATGATAAAAACACAACAAACTGTATACGCATTGCAGAGTTGACTCGTCGACGTTTAACGTCCAGGTGTCGAGTGCTGTGAGTGAGTGAGTGAGTGAGTGAGTGAG
>OZ038445.1:24220091-24239644 GCA_964036265.1 Daptonema setosum
GACTGACGGACTGATTGAGTGAATGATTGACTGACTGACGGACTGACTGACTGATTAATGGATCGACGACTAAAGTTTGGTAAGGTATTGTTGTCAATTTGACGGTTCCCGATCATTCCGGTTCACTGGCGTACAATTAAAAGTTTCAACGGGAGCACTAGCGGACGAGAAGGGGTGGGAAAAGTAGAATTCCCCCCTCTTTGGCGATTTCAAAACGTAGAATTTGTTCCCTAATGTGTAGGTAAAATGGCCCAAGATGCAGATTCCTCCCTCTTTGGCAAAATTCCCCTCCCTTTGGAGGATTAGCTCATCCGCCAGTGAACGGGAGAGAATATAACTTCAAAGGTTGGATACTCGGCTTCCTTTTAACCTTTTTTCCCGACCATTTATCATATATTTTTGGAAACTAATTCCGCATTTTGTAAACATCAACGAAGGAAGTATCATCCAATATTACCTATGTACTGTTCTCGTTCGCTATATTCCATGGACCCATAGTTTGAATTACGATGTTATTCAGCGCATTATCGTACCATTTGGAGCCGGATCCACTCATATGGGATGTATTTTACTGGTTTTGGATGAATGGATAATGTATGACGTTATTTATTACCATTGTCCAGGTCGTGGTATTTGGCGGAAAACACTAGCGGACGAGATGGGGATAAACTAGTGGGATTTCCCCGTTTGGCAGGCGCGAAAAGTGAAAGTTTTCCCGCACATGCCGAACGTGTTTCTTTATAATTCTAAAACTCTATACATAACACTGGTTTCATTATCAGTTATTTAGGCAACACAATACGGACTCCACTACTGTAGGTAACCAAACAATCGGTCGTAACACCACAATTTTATTATTTACTGCTGATTCCATTCAAACTAGCCATTGAAACGTGATGTAAATCCGTTTGCTGCTAATTCAGCAATGTCATCCTACGCACTGCTAACGTTTCAACTGACTGATTGATTAGTCAACTGATTGATTAACTGACTGACTGACTGATATACTGACTGATTGATTAGCCAACTAATTGACTAACTGACTGACAGATTACCTGATGTATAATTCGACAATTGTTTCTGTAATCATTCTAAATGAAGAAAATCGAAGTATCAGGGTCCGTGTGTTAAGACTATTCCACGAACCAGAATTAATGAAGCGGAAGTTTTCCTTCATGGTGGATTCTTCTTATGATGGTTTGGTTTGTTTTTTAAGAGTAGGAATGACCTAACTTCTGCCAATTCCCACCTCTTTGAGAAGATTCCCCTCCCTTTGGAGGATTAGCTCGTCCTCCAGTGCATGATGCAGAGTAATGGCTTCAAAATTGCAATGTGCACTTTGTTTGTAAAAATTTCACCTACATATGTACCTTTGGACATCCAACCAGCATGCTGAATTAATGGACCGTATTACGCATGTACAATGTACTAACGCTATTATTAGGTTTTTCATTGTTAACTTAATTTAGGTTAAAATTCGGGATAGCTTGATTTGCACCAAGTTAATAGCAAAATTGATTTCGTTGAAATTTATTTTGGATATGTGAGTTCGAGTGGCCCGCCCCATAGGAGCGACAAAGACACGATATTTTCTAATGTATTTCCACCAGTAAACTGTTTTACTTTTTATTGCCGTAACCATATATTGGTCATACGGTTTGTGATATAATGTAATCCAGTAGTGCAATCAGGGAATGACTTGAACGAAGGAACAAACAAACAAAAAACAACGGCAGTAAATTCAGAATGGCAGGAAAACGACAGGATAAACTAGAATATATCGGGCAGACAATCAAAGGAAAATGTTTGGGCTAGTGGGCAAGGGAATGAACAATTAGTAATGACTATGGTTCCGTTCGAAGGTTGGTGATCAAGGGCAATGAAATCGGGGATAACCTATCCTAGGACACGAAAAGAGAACTAAAATCGAAGAACAAAACAAGACACTAATCATAACAAAAACCATGCAATGCAAGTTAGACAATATGAATGAAGAAATAAAACAAGAAATAATAGCGTAAAATCGCGGAACATGAAGTATCACAAAAGGAAATATTCAACACGACAACGTGAAGATTCGACGATAATTTGATCTAATAAGTCTATAAATCACGTATCAAATACGGGACATTTAACACAAGAGATCATATAAAATACAAAACTCTTTCATATGCAGAATCTATCAAACGATCAAAAATAAGGACAAAAGTCTCACCAGATCTCAATGAACACAATATTATATATATGGAAGCCATAATGTTTTGCAGGAGCAGGAGAGTAACAAAAAAATCTTTTACTTTACATCCTGTGGTAAAAATCAGCAAAATCGAGTGAAATTCAGAGAAACAGCGGAATACGTTGCAGGATCTTGGCGCGACAGACGTGACAATGGGTCATGCGCTCGTTGCAGGGTTTGCACGTTGTGTGACCACAGTTGAACACCTGCAACAACAACAACAACAACACTTAATCACTTCCAAAACAACAACAACAACAACAGTAACAACACCCAGCAGCAAAAACAAAATCGCCACCAATACCACCCAATACAACATCAACACTGCCACTATCACCACCACCATGAACAAAAACAACAACATAATTAACACCGACAACAACCAAAAAAAACAACAACCACCAACCAACAGCAACAACAAAATCCCTACGAAGTACAACAGACCACAACAACGAAAATAACACCGACAACAACAACAACCAACCAGCCAATAGCAACAACAACAACAACAACAACACCACAACAACGAAAATCACAACAACAACAACAACAACAACAACTAACTGTATCCACATTGTTGTCCATACAAATAGCACATTCCGGATCAGCCCGTCCACTGCCGCCCATCAGATTGTTGTTTTTGTCGGCGGCCGATTTGTTCTAGAAATGTTCGAAATTTGAATTTGAATTGGCGCCAATTTTCTTTTTAAATTACTGTCGAAATGAAAAACTCGGATAAATTGGACCCAGATTATTGATAAATCGTCATTGAACATGACAGAAGATCATAGCGAATTCACGATAAAACTGAACGCAATGCAATGACGGTTGTGCCACCGCATGCAAATTATTTCAAACTTTCGGAACGAACCAATCTCCTAGCAGTAATAAAACAAGACGTTCTATGATATATTGCAGAACAAATTCAACTTTTCTATCTCTTCCAACCTTCAACCGCGCGCCGACGGTTGTATGTGGTTGACTGGCGAACGTGTGACTGGTAGCCGTATGGGTGAACATCGAACTGCACTGGATCATAGAAGTAGGCGGTTGCGGTTGGTGTTGTTGTTGTTGAGAGCCAGTTGCATCCGCCAAACTGTTGTTGTTGTTAGATGTTGAGTTGGGCGACGGCTGTTGTTGTGGCGGACGGGGCCGGGCCGTGTGAGGAAAGAAGGTGGCGAATACGGACTGGAAAGCGAACCAATGATATATAACAGTAATGACAAAAACAATAACAACAACAGCAGTAATTACAACATGACATCAACAACAACAACAACAACGAACCTGTCCCGACTGGGTTGTGGTCGGCGGATGTTGACTGGACGACTGACCGAACGTTTGCGCACGATTGAGCTGAAAACAGAATTGATAATTATAACAACAACAACAATAAAGAACTCCCCATCAGACAACATCAAATCATCAATATCCACCTGCAATGAGGCCAAGTCACCAAGCATCTGTTGATGTTGTTGTTGTTGTTGTTGTGGTAGCGGGATCGACCAGTTGTTGTTGTTCATCTGACTGGTTGTCGGTGGTGGAAACGGTGGTTGCTGTTGCAACGACGACGCCAAACTGCTGGTGCCGAACGTCAGAGCCTGAATAAGATGCTACCGCTTACTAGTGGACGAGAAGAAGTGGGAAAAAAGGTATTCCACCCTCTTTGGCAATTTCAAAAGGTGGAATTTGTCCCTTAAGGTGTAGGTAAAACGGCATGGAAACTACCGATTCCCCCCTCTTTGATGAATTTTTCCTCCCATTTATAGGATTTATGTCCGCCAGTGCTCTCGCTAATAAATCTAGTCGTAGCGTGATAAGCTAAATGAAAATAAAGTCACTGAATGGGTAAAGAGAGTTACTGAACCTGAGCGCATAGTAATTGAATGAGTGAGTAAGGAGTGCGTGAAAGAGTAAAGGAATGAGCAAGTAAAAGAGAGGGCAAGGAAATGAGCTATTAGGTGAAGAAGTGAGCAGGTTAATGACGGAAGAAGTGAGTCAAATGATGTCAAAGTGAAGTTAACTAAGATTTAACTAAAAAAAATACCAACATTGCTACGCGACGACAGCGGTTTGGTGATGGCGGCCGAGGTTAATCCGCTATTACCACCAGGAAACAAATTTAATCCGCCACCACCACCGAACGTGGGCTGAGTGCTGTTGAATAGCGAACTGCCACCGGTCAGCAAAGAACCTGAAGTTTCTTTATCAATCAGAAACAAACTAAAATGGCACTGAATAAATTTCTAATAGTTTTTCTGTCTCTTTGCTGAATGGGGAGACTAACCATTGTCGGATGTCACCACAGCGCTGCTGCTCTGCAGATTAGCCTGCAAATTAAATGTAATAATGTCATGTTTCCGATAAATGCCAAACATCTTTTCATCTTTATGATGTTTTTTTATGGTAAAGATCAACAACAATACGCAATAACCACTGGCAAACGACCTAAATCTCCAAAGGAAGGAGAAATTTGTAAAAGAGGGGGAAATCAGCAGTTTTTTGGTTGTTTTACCTACACCTTATGGAACAAACTCAACTTTTGAGGGGGAAAACAGCAGTTTTGAGGCTGTTTTACCTACACCTTAGGAAACAAACTCAACTTTTGACAGGGGAATCAGCAGTTTTGAGGCTGCTTTACCTAAACCTTAGGGAGCAAACTCTACTTTAAGAAAACGCCAAAGAGGGGGAATTCCAGTTTCCCCTCCCCTTCTCGTCCGCTGGTGATACGCGAAAAACCAACCACAAACGCGGACTGGGGTGGAACGGCCTGCGGCAGCTGCCAGATGGCAATGGCCGCCGTACTCATCAGCAGCTGAACACAGCCCGATGCCTGATTCTGTATGGCCACTTGCAGCAGCGATATACCCGCGTTCGTGTGTAGTGCCTGAGCGAAATATTTTACTTGTTACTTGACTTGGAATTATTATTATTTACAACAAAACGACAAATGGACGACAAAAAAGGACGACAACAAAAACAATCGACAGTCAATCGACTGAACCATCACTGTTGAACAACCCACCAATAACCACGAACACCAACAACGATAACTACCATCATCAACAACAAAACAACCATACACACCATCATCAACAACAACAACGACAACACCAACAACGACATCAACAACATCATCAACAACAACAACGACAAGACAACAACAACGACAACAACAACAACAACAACAACAACCTGTTTAATCATACCGCCATCAGCTGGATGTGCTTCGATGTGTGCCTTGAGGAATCCGAGCATAACGTTGAGCAGGTTGACGTGGTCGTGTGCGGCAGCAAAGTGCAGTGACGTCATACCTGGCAACATTCTTGGGAAAATTACAGAGAATTAGGAGCTTTCTCACATCAACATCATCATTGAAAAATCATTTTAGATAAATCAATTGATTACAACAAGAGATGTTTTTGGAAACAGAATAAATGAGCACTGATACAAAATAAATAAAAAAAAAATTCGAACGAAACAACTTTTTTTTAAATAAAAATAGGGGAATTTCGTGTTAAAGTGAGTGTGTAAAAAGTCAGTGAACGAAAGGTACGTAGACTAAACAACCATTCGGCGGTCGTTCTGAAATCCAGTGGGCAGTGAGACAGGTCCGATTCTGTCATAAAACAACCGTCTTAATTTTTTTCACCATATCTGTCCTGACTGATACCATAACAGTTTATGCGTACATGAAGTTTGAAATTTCAACCAGATTAGCGGCCTATCGAAGTAATTCGTCTCTCTGCAAGTTATGATATCGATGCCCATATGTATAACAAACCGTCTTTGCCACGACGTCTCAGCAACGATATGGAGCTGTCATGTCCCTTGAGCATGACCACAACCTTGAGTCGCCCGTGCGCCGCAGCCACCATCATCGGAGTCATCTGGTTGGCGTCGATCGAGTGTGGGAATTCATTGTGCAGCTACAAAAATACGCTTATCTCAAGAAGTATCTTATAAAAAATTTATTTATACAATATTTATTCATTACGACACATGCTTTAAATTAAAGATAATTTGTTTGGAAGTCAATGTTCGATGAGACAATGTCGGATCTGACGGTTATAACCCACTGACAGACGAGCTATTACGAACTCTCTAAAGCTAGGTGATTTCAGTCAAAGCAGAGGAAATTGGCTGTTTTGAGGCTATTTTTAACCTACACATAAATAGGTACGCCACACCTCAAGGAACTAACTGTTTATTTTTGAAACATTTCAAACAAAAATGGTGAAATTCACTTCTCCGTCCCTCTAGGCCAGAAAGTCTCTGGCCACACATCACAACCAGAACCAACCTGATCAGGCCACATGGCCTTGAAGTGTGCCACGTAGGTGGAGTCGCCACGTTGACAGGCACCGAACAGTTTGTGCCAGTCCGACGTCTGCACGGGTCGTGGAACGCCGATCAGCAGACGACGAACATCCGTATAAGAGGACTGCAAGCAGGTTATGTCGAATGAAATAATTGGGCGAAGGCGAATTGTTTTTAACCTTGCTTTTCCCTTATATGATTTCATGGAATTTTTCGAAAAAAATTGACCTGCCCCACCGAACTTCAATTTGATGAGACCAACATTGTTTTAAATCATTTTCTTGAATTTTATTCACATACCATGGAGTGTGACCAGTAACGGAACAATACAGCAGGTCATGATTTTCCGGCATTTCGCGGTTGAACCGGGTCTATACAAAAGTTTTGGAAAACAAGAAACTCTGGATAGAATTTTTCGGATACCAACCGGACAGTTGGCAACGAGATTGACCACTTTAGCGGCCGGCTGCGACGGTTGTGAAGAATCGTTATTAAGCAGATCAATCTGTAGAGTTCAATTAATAAAGGTGAAGCTTTACAGCCGAGCAAACGACATGAATCAATGAAGTTTCAGTAACTCACGAACGAAATGTGTATAAAACGTCGAGTCGAGAAGAATAGTAGTGTTGAGAAAGAACAAAAACCAACCAAACCTAACCATATAATGTCATCCATATCTAATCTATGAAAAATTATTAACCTGGTAAGATGCAAAAGTATAGACGGGCAGCACTATATTGGCGGGCACGTGCGCCGAAATACCAGCAGTTGTGGACGCATCTGCAATTATTTAGCAGATCAGATCAACCATGAAACATTACCTCTTTAATAAAACAATTTTTAACCTTTCCTGTTTTTGATTTTTTACCTCACCCATTTATATTCATATTTTTAGATTTATCCTATATTATTATGTTTACTTTCAATATATTTCCAAGAGAATCTACGCACTAGGAAAATCTGAACGCACGTAAAACTTGAGTTTTGAATTCCGATTGCGCGGTAAAATATTTTCGAGTAACAAGAACGCCTGGATGGTCTTGGGCCATAGTGCGGTTTACATAACATAACATAACATAAGTGTCTCGCGTAACAAAATTTCTTTTCCTTCATTTATTATTGAACACCGAACGACAACCAACCTTCGCCGACAGGTATACTCGTCACGTGCACGTTATCGCCATATGCCGAGTTGATGCGCACGGCTTTGCCACAAATCTGGAGTTCAACATTATACCATTATAGCATTGGTAATTAATTACAAGACTGAATTTGAAAACCCGCCCAATTTTCCGATATACCTACAAACTCTATTTTTTGAAACCGCCAAAGAGGGGGGAATTCCACTTTCCCTTCTCGTCCGCTAGTAGGCGGAACCTACCCTATAAAAAGAGGGTGATGTTTTCGAAAATATGGAATTAGCAGTTGATAGACCTTTTGCTCTACACCACACGACACCTCAGACACAAATATGAATTTAGAAAGGAAGAGAAAAGTGGAATTCTCCCTCTTTGGCGTTTTCAAAAAGTAAAACGTGATTCCGAAGGGGTAGGTAAAAGGTAAAATCAACTCAAAACTGCCAATTATCCCTCTTTGACGAAATTGCCCTCCCTTTGGAGGTTTGGCTCTTCCGCCAGTGCATAGCGCTGAGATCCGTGGAGTCATGAAGACTTCCACATTTTCGGCATTCTGATTCTGCACATCCAAAATAAAATAGGGACAATTTAAGCCTAAGCTTAAACCCACGGTCTAAGACTAAACCTAAGCCTAAGCCTAACCGCACATCCAAAAATGTCCCGTAATCTGTAGGCTGAAAACAGTCTTCGAAGACATGGAAAAAATTGGCGCGCGTTCATATTCAGTCTCCCAGTGACAATGCTAAGGGCTAAGGCTAACCTGATCCAACGGCAAACAGTGTGGCAGGGCATCCAACGCAAACGGAAACGGATTCACGATGGCCAGGTCATCGGGAGCAAAGTGCACGTCACCCGTACCATTCACATCATCCAGCAAGATCGAGTGGAACGTCTGCAGTCAGTTAAATAGCAATATAAATGAGGAGAAGTTTCGAACACCAACCCAACTTAATATAGCTGGGCTTGTTTAAAGTACCTTTTTACAGTGATAATATACTTTTTGAATCAATTACATACAATCAGATCTGTTTTGTTTTGTTCATATGTTGTCCAGTCCAAATTTCATGAAACAGAGAAACAAAACCTTTTTAGCCAAAGAAATTCAGGACGTGAAAGAGAATTGTATGATAACGAGAACGAGAAAAAAAACAAGAAACCATTTTTTGCTTTCACTCAGTTTTTCGAGGAACATGAATTTCTGGACAGACTTAGGACTAACGGCGCCAATCTGCGAAACGCCGGCGGCCGTCTGCTGTTGGGTGGGAGCGATGGCCGAGGTTGATGTTTCATAGAAGACCACATCCACACCACGCGTATTCCGATTGTAGTTGTACACGACACCGATCTTGCCCATCCACTGCAAAATAGTAGTTAAATAAAAGTTTAAGTGCGGTTTATACTTCAACCACTACCAAGACCGCACGGTGCGCCGCACGCCTCGAAAAAGTGTGGTATAGGCACGCACCATACCATGAAAGTGCGTGCTGGTGCGGTTAAAGTAGCTCGACCATTACCGTCAGAGATAATCAGATTAACCTTAAATTTCAACGTCCATCATCACACAAAAATGCACAATTCTTCATCTCAACAAACAACCTTTTTAATCTGCGCCTCATCGCACTGCAGATCGGCGAGTGCGTGTATCTTCAAGCAGTCGTCATAGCAGCGTTCACGCAACACCACCCGCTGACCGACCGAAAACGTTTTGTGGTCTGAAGAAGAGGCAATCAAACACCCAAAACTTTAACAGAAAAGAGTGAAGACAGAAGAAAAAAACCATTATTGAAAGAACAAAAACTGCCAACGGGCCAATTTCAGAGGCCGACTGCTTTGCTGGTATGTTAGTAATTTACTGCAGTAAAAACTGTCTGATTAGTTTTATACACTGGCGGACGAGCTATTCCTCCAAAGGGAGGGGAATTTCACCAAAGAGGGGGGAATTGGCAGAATATAGGTAATTTTACCTATACCTTAGAGAACAAATTCCACTTTTTTAAAGCGCCAAAGAGGGGGGAATTCCACTTTTCCCACCCCTTCTCGTCCGCTAGTGGTTTTATATAGTGTAAATTACACCGACAACCAATGTGATGCCACGCGCCACGCAGCTATCAGAGCATTGATGATGGAGCTATTCAATTTCTTAGATGCATTAATAAACAAAAAAACGGGATCTGGACCCTTATTTGACCATGGTCAATTGGGGGTCTATTGTCCTCTTGGACTCCTAATTGACCGTCCAAATAGGGGTCTGGTCAACTAAAAATCGGTCAAATAGGAGTTCGAATCACAAAAGTGGAATCCAGCCAAAAAAACGAACCGATTATGGACTTGTGCGTAGTCTGAAGTCCTGTCTGCAGCTGCACAATACTATCGGTCACCGACAACGTCTGCATGTTCGGGGTGGAAGAGGTTTTGTCGCTCGAAGATCGCATTGGAAATATCATTCACAATATCCGAAATTCGCTCAAACCTTCAAATAACTCGATAAATAATTTGCCTCCACCTAACTCTAACAAAAGAATATTTCGTGGAACGGCGAGAAGAAACTAGAGATATTGATTTTTCTTAAATAATTAATTTAATTTCTACGTTTTCTACAAAAAATTTTAATGAAAAAAATAACCCATATAACTTGAGCAACAACAACTCAAGTCACCAATCACGCCATTAACTGCCGTCCGTAAAAAAGCCGGTGGTTCTAATAAAATATTCAATCACCCATTGAAACTTGAGGTGCCTCGCCAACACTGCCATGGTCAACAACCGCCAGACACGAGCCAATTCAACGGACCCGGCGCCCGACTTTGATCATCGGCTCGACAGGATCCTTGAGGCGCTCGAGAAGTCGATACAACGTGACGCTCAGCGTGAGGAACGGGAGGCTCGTCGCGAGGCGCAACTGGAATGCATGGTGAAAACCATCGCGGCCCAGTCGACTGAAATCGCGACCTTAAAATCCATGGTCGCTGCGTTAATAAATCGTCCAATATTGGACGAAAAATTTATATGCAATGCTATTGGTGACCTGAGCGAAAAAGAAGAGAAGTCCAAGAATTTCGTCGTCAGTGGACTGCTGGAAGGTGATCCAAGCCTTACCGCCGCTGGGTCTGATGATCCGAAGGCCTCCGATTTCAACAACAACGCTGACCTCAAGGCATTGCGCAAAGCTACGGAACAACTCGGTGGAGACCCAACCAACATATTAAAGTCGTACCGAATGGGCCGATCCACTCCGAACGGCCCACGACTTTTGAAGGTCGTATGCTGCAGCACTACGACCAAGTCCAGATTTTTGTCTAAGAAGGGAGTGGACACACTGAAGTCGGTTGGTCAAACATTCTCACAACAAAAATCCGACCGACTGCAGTGCCGACACGACCTTACCCGTAGGCATATTCCCAGAAACTACAAAAAAAATTGTCACCAGTAAAACTTTTCTCAAAACTATGGTTTCGCACAAGTGAACGAAAAATTTTGTGACTGAAAAACGTTTTTTTTAAGTTAAAGTTTAAATTAAAGAAAAAATAGGATTGCCTGTTATGAAGAAACTAATTATTTTAGCGCTCTTATTTGCATTAAGAAGTTCCCATTGTTTGTATGGCTTCGGCTTAGTAATTATCACAGATCGTTCCTTCTAAGCGAGATCGCCGAGTATGAGGCTAAGAGTTAGTTTTCAGTTTAGGCTTAGGATTAGGCTTAGGGTTTGAGAAGGGCTTGGGCGCGTAGCGCCCGAGCCCTTCTTCAAAGGCTAAGCCTAAGCCTAAGCCTACACTGAAACCTAAGTTTTATGCCCCCGCCTTGGACCGTTAGCACCGCGAAGCGGAGGTGTCCAGCGTGGTTTTTCGTGTCACCACAAGCCGAACCGTTAGCCATAACCTAAGAGTTAAAACACCTAAGAGGTAAGATTTTTCATGGAAATACGTTGATTATCGAAAAGTTGAAATTATTTTTTTAAATTTAATTCCAACTTTGAACGTTATTTTAACCATTCAATAATCAACGTATTTCCATGAAAAATACATGAAAAAAATTAGCAAAGCAAGCTTAATTTTATGACAATAAAAATTCAAACAAGGAAATTAATTTTTTTTAATATTTTTCGAGAAAAATTTTTTTTTGTTCACTTGTTCGAAACCATCCATTCATTCAGGGAAAAGTTTTACTGGTGACAATTTTTTTTGTAGTTTCTGGGAATATGCTACCCGTAGTCAACGCACTAGACAGCAACAGGCTTTTTATGCACTGCGCGTGGTCCAGGATGTGCACCCGGAGAAATTACTTCGTGTGCGCTTCTTGTCCGCCTTAGATTCCGGTCCCGTTATCGTTGAAATCAAACGTGGTTCAGATGGGCGCAATCAGACTCTCAAATTCTGCGACCCATCCGACCCCACTGTGATTTCCAACTACCATATCAACTACCCCGACGATCCCGCCATCATCTACACTAATGAGAGCTATCCAAAGCTGAGTGGTAACAAATAGGATGACGAGGAGCAATGGCTTATGAACCACTATAGTAACTATCGTTTACCTAAATCTGTCAATCACACTTCAGTTCCCCTGAAACTGTTTTTCTCTAATGTTCGTTCCATCGCTAATACTAGTAAACGTGACTACTTAGACCACCTATCGGCTGAGGATAACTGCTCATCTATATTATGTTTTAATGAAACTTTTCTGAATGAAAATTTCCACGACAACTTATTTTCTCACAATGATTCCTTCCACGTTATAAGAAAAGACCGAATTCGTGATGGCGGGGGAGTCATGTGCTTGATTCCCAAAACATTAAATTATAAACTACTCGACAACTTGTCCCACTCTTCTGATTCATTTGAGTCTATAACACTCAAACTTTTCTTGAAACCAAATGACAAATCGTCGAGTATTATCTTGTGTAATATTTACCGTCCACCATCGGCGAACGATACCGATAAAACCAATCGTAATAATACGCCTGAGAAAAAAATTGCACAACTTTGCACTTTGGTGGACAGTATTTGTTCTCTGAAATCATTAGGCTGTCTAATCGTTGGTGATTTTAATATGCCTTCTATTAATTGGGTTGCCCATTCTTCGACTAGAAAACTTTTTGAGCCATTTCTTGAATGTCTTTCTTTAAATGGAATCACCCAACATGTCAGGGAACCTACTAGAGGCGATAACATTTTAGACCTGTGTTTTTCTTCTTTTGACTGTATTTCTTCTATAACTATTGGTGATGAGTTTGGCTTCGATGATAACGTGTCCAAAAAGTCCGATCACAAATCTCTTCACATCACTACAACCCTAGATACAAAATCTAACCCTATGTCCTTCACATTCCGTAACTACACATTGGCCGACTGGAAGGGTCTGGAACGTCCTTTATTAACTGCCAACTGGCAAGCTCTACTAGAACAATCTTCTTCGGCTGATCACTCCTGTGAGATAATCACTAGAAGTATCAACCACCTCATTGACGCTAATGTCCCGTTATGCCGTAGGTCCCGTAATCGAGTAACTAATCTTTCGGATACATGGCTGAAAAAATTGAAAAGCATTCAAAGACGCTTGAAAAAGAAAGCGAAAAATGGAATTAACGACCATCTATCTTATCGCTCAGTCACACGTCTCATCGAAAAACGAACCAAAGTATGCAAATACAAGGCTGAACACAACATCCTTCGCTCATCCAACAGGTCTAAGTTTTGGAATTATATACGTAGACGCACTAAAACAAGCAGCACGATTCCAGTTATAACCGATTCTAATGGTATCAATTATATTACTGACAAAAGCAAAGCAGAACTCTTCGCGGTAAAATTCTCTGAAATTTGCACCTTCATCGGACCTACCCTTCCACCATCTTTTCTAAACAGAGAGCTTACATGTCCTTCTTTCAAATTCAGGCCTACTACCGTACTTGAAGTCTGTGACACACTAAAATCGCTTCCCAATAAAAAATCTGCTGCCTTCGATAACATCCCTAACCTTCTCCTGCGTAAACTATACTTCTCCCTAGCAGAGCCACTTAGTTCACTATTTAACCAAGCTCTGTTCACCTCGCTGTTTCCGTCCCAATGGAAAATAGCTAAGGTAATCCCAATCCCAAAAAAGGAGTCTAAGTCTGATCCGGATAATTATCGCCCTATCTCTTTAAACCCTACACTGAGTAAGGTATTGGAGAAAATCATCAGAAAACAAGTAATGGAATATTTAATCAGTAATGACTTGGTTTCGCCTGAACAGCATGGATTTATGCCACGTAAATCGGTCGAAACCCAACTACTCTCTTGTCTTAACATTTGGACTGAGTCATTCGAGATGGGTTACAGGACAGACATTTTCTATTTAGACCTCTCCAAGGCCTTCGATACGATTGATTATAATTATTTGTTGGATGCGTTACGTTGCCTTAATTTTGACCAAACAGTGATTAATTTCTTTGCGTCCTATCTTTACGGTAGATCAATTTCAGTATCAATCGGGAATAACTCATCCTCTCTGTATTCTATCAATAGAGGCGTACCTCAGGGAAGCGTACTCGGACCTTTATTATTCACAATCTTCTTATCCGATATTCCTAATCAAGTCTCGTTTGCTAAAATTAAGTTGTACGCTGATGATATCAAGCTTATGGCACCAATCACCTGCCAAGAAGACATGTTAAAATTTCAGAAAGACATTGATTCAGTCTGCGATTGGCTATGCTCTCATGGACTTACGATATCAGTGCCAAAATGCGGTATCCTGAGTGTTGGTACGAAATCGAGTATTTCTCTTGTGGATCCACCTAATTACACTATGCTTGGTGAACCAGTTCAACTTTACGATAATTTTCGTGATCTGGGAATCATAATTGAATCCGACCTCGGAGTCAAACGTCAAATTGATAAAATTACCACTAAAGCTAGCCGACAATTAAACGTTACAAATAGACTGTTCCGAATTCGAAATACGAACTTTCGTCTACAAATGTACAAAACATACGTGAGACCCATACTTGAATCAGGGTCAATTCTGTGGAATCCTTCGCAAGTCGGTTCAATAAAACTAATCGAATCTGTTCAGAAACGTTTTTTAAAGTACCTCCAACATTCTTCGGTGAAAAAGACCGCTTACTTGGAATTATGCGAACAATTTAATATCGAACCACTCATTGTACGTCGGACGAAAACCGACCTAACCACCCTTTACAAGCTATTCCATGACCACTTCATGCACGTCAATAGTTCAGACTTCGTCACATTATCTGAATCGAACACCAGGGGACATGAATTCAAAATACATCGACCGTTCCTTAAAAGTACCCAAAGATCTCGCCTGATCTTTTATAGAACCTACGAACTATGGAACTCCCTACCACCTGAAGTGGTGGCATCTCCATCTATAAATGATTTTAAATCATATATAAATTCCCCACGGTATACAAAACAACTAATTGATAATACCTTCAATAAGTTTCCCAACGTTTTTCTCTAAACAATGCGTTAAAGCCAAATTCTTTGCCTTACCTAATGCGATTCATGGTTAACGTTATCTATATTATCACAGATTTTTATCATTGCGATCACCACTTTCAACTTTCACTTTTCATTTGCTCCTTTTACTACTGCCTCGATCTGATCTATAATTACTTTTACCTATATATATATTCTCTGATTCGTCTGAGCTTTAAAACCAAAACCAAAACTATTAATCTCGATTTATTATCCACTTCAAATGTTATTTTGAGGGGCTCTTGCCGCTCATCCCCAACTTATTCAGAGTTGCGAATAAAACATAATATCGTATATATATATCGTATAAACAAGATAGAAAAAAATCCGCAAAAACGGCTCCGTAAAACTCTTCTCATGCGCAAAATCTTTTGGCGCGCGTTCAAATATTTGAAATTGAGTTTGTAATGACTTTAGATTAAAGTCTGACCACAGTTTCTTGTTACTCCAAAATTTTTACCGTAATCCTTTTGGCGCGCATTCAAATTTCGGCGCGTGTTCAAATTTATTCAAATTTTTCAGCTGCTCACACTACAATTGTATAACATGTTATTAAACATGCCCAACTTATTATTTGTTCAGAATAAGGTTTTCAGGAAATTATTTAGTAACAAGATAGCCTGACCAAGCTATAACTACAGTTACAACTATGGTTCTGGCCCATAACCTACTTATCTTATCAAAACTACTTATCTTATCAAAACTGTGTTTTTTATATTGTTTTCTCGATAAGAGTTTTGTTAGTGTGCTCACTGGATTTTTAAAAGCCCGTATGTCGTTTCTACAAGCAAAAACTAATGTCCATAACGTCTGATAATGAAACATTTGAAAATCAGTGTTAACACGCACATAAACCATCATCGGCCCAAGCTACACTGTGTTAAACTATGGAGTCAACAGAATCGAGTTGAGGCTAGTGATGTTTCATTATCAAACGTTTTGGGCAATATTTTTGCTGGCAGAAAAAACATACGGGCTTTACATTGCGTTCGACATTAATTTTTTCTGAAAACGAGTGAATGAGTGACTGAGTCAAGTAAAGTGAGTCAAGTGAGTCGATTGAGTCGACTGAATGAGTGAGTCCAGTAACGTCGAATAACTTGAGTGAGTCGAGTAAGTCGAGTGAGTTGAGAAAGTCGAGTGAGTTGAGTAATTCGATTGAGTCGAGTAAGTCAAGTTAGTCGAACGCTGGACGACCTAACCCGATTTCTGACATACTTGATTAGGTTTTTACTTTCGGGTTTGTCAAAATATGCAGCTACGGCAGTTGACGATAAGATTGAGCGAATGAATGTCCTTTCTCCAGTTTGATTAGTTGAATGTTTTATTCGAGAACAAACCATAAGATTATTACAAATAATAATTTCAATTCAGGGGTTTACATATTTTGTAATCAAGATTTTTGTCCGCAAATTTTGTGTAATGTTCCTTTTTATGAAAATACGGATACAAATTGAGAATGCTCCAATAAAAAGGGCTAAATATGTACAGCTCGTTAATGGTATCCTGTTAGAATAGTCTATCCAGGGTTTCTTATCAGCCAAAAACTTTTCGGCGCGCAGTTTAAATTCAAATCTGTTTTTGGCGCGCTTTCAAAATCTCGAATTTTTTCATTTTTCTTAACTTACCTGGGGACAAAGAAAGAAACCTGTGCTTAATTCATTGAAAACGTGCGTAACCGACCCAAAAAATTAATTTTTGATAACAAGAAATTTTGACCAAGCTGGATCCTGTTACTAAACGTTATTTATATTCGTTACTGCTTGAAATGACTGCAAAAGTTTTGAATAACAAGAAACGATGTACAAGTTAAAAAATATGTACAAACGAAAAATCAGCTTGATATGGAATTTTTCATGCTTTCCGTTGAGCTGACCCGCAGTTTCAGCATGCCGACTTGACGTCGAATGTCCCGTTGACGGCAGTACAGGGTGATCGTTAATAGGGCTAGTATGCTGATGGTCAGTAGAGACACCAGTGATAGCGCCAACAGCTGGAATCGTCAAAAAGTACAGATCAACTATCAAATGGATACAATGAGTCAATCAATCAGACATTTTCAGTCATTTAGTCAGTCAGAAAGTTTGTCAGTTAATCAAACAACCCGTCAGTTCCACAGTTAGTCAGTC
Organism: Daptonema setosum; assembly: GCA_964036265.1. Classification (NCBI taxonomy): domain Eukaryota; kingdom Metazoa; phylum Nematoda; class Chromadorea; order Monhysterida; family Xyalidae; genus Daptonema; species Daptonema setosum. Next base: position 24,237,394 of record OZ038445.1, read on the forward strand.
TGTCTGTCTGTCTGTCAGTCAATTAGTCATTGAATCGGTCAAACTGACAGTCGTTAAGTTAGTCAGTCAATCAATCAGACAAATAATCAGTTCATAAAACAATCCGTAATTCCTTCACGTCAGTCAGTCAGTCAGTCAGTCAGTCAGTCAGTCAGTCAGTCAGTCAGTCAGTCAGTCAGTAAATCCACCTACCAAATTGATATACTCAGCCGATTTCCAGTCACTGGCCATGGTGGTATCCCACAGCACCCTATTATCGCCCAATTATGCAGTGTATTGCTGAAAAAAATATAACAAAGTTATGTAAAATTATAAAATAACCTCATACCTGATCAAAAGACTGATTTATAATTTCTCGCACAACTATTTTGATTTTTTATTTGTACTGTTTTAATGGTGTTAAAAATGGAGAATGACTGATCAAAAACAAACTTTTCAAGACTGATTATTCGAATAGAACTATACGATGACTCAGTTATACTTCTTCGCACTGGCGGACGAGTTAAGCCTCAAAACAAAAGTGAGGAGAATTTCGTCAAAGAGAGGGAATTGACAGTTTTTGGGTCATTTTACCTACACCTTAGGAAACAAATTCAACTTTATGATAACACCAAAGAAGGGGGAATTCCACGTTTTCCTCCTCTTCTCGTCCGCTAGTGCTTCCTCGAATGATATTGGATGAATAAACGAATCTTGCAACGCGCAGAATTCGCCATGCTTGATCGTACATTATGTACATGTAAAAAAGGAGGGTGTAACACGCGACTTGAAACAAACGGCGGATGAACTTGAACTTGAACAGACAAATGATCCTCAAAAACGATATCCCTAAGAAAGCACACAGAAAACGAATTTTGTCTCAAAATATAAAAATATAAAAAAAAATATTTTATTTTATTTTGAAACATCCATTTTGTTCTTGCAGTTTTTTTCCCATGCATGCACGCGACCAGTTTCGCTATCGGATCATAAATGAGAGTTATTATGCAACATGCAACAGCCAGTTACGTTACGTCATCATTGGCTGCAGTCACCAACGGACGAGAAGGGGTGGGAAAAATGGAATTCCCCCTCTTTGGCGTTTTCAAAAAGTAGAATTTGTTCCCTAAGGTGTAGGTAAAATGGCCTATATTCTGCCGATTCCCCCCTGTTTGGAAGAATTCCCCTCCCTTTGGAAGATTTGCTCGTCCGCCAGTAATTCAGTCACCAACGGACGAGGGAACAACGAAAAAAGGTTACATCCCCCATTGGGAAATTAAAAAAAGTGGCTTTGTTCCGAACGGTGTAGGTGAAATGAGAACTAGAACTGCAGACCCTCTTTTTTTTAGAAAATAAAGAGCTTCCGAAGATTCAAGTGAGAAATTGACACGTTAACGTGTCCAACCAACCCAGTTTAACATCCACTAAACATGATGATTGCATGTTATAGCATACAGCTGTTGGGTTGAGTTGAGTCGGACAGCCGACTATTGTGCATTATCTTCTCTTACATTTGATGCAGCTAACGATTCACAAGTTGGACTAGTTAACACTACAACTTTTCACTTGAATCCCAGGCAGCCCTTTAGGAGGATTGGCTCGTCCGCCAGGGGCTGCAGTTGTCTCAGGCAAGATATAGAAGCGGAATCAAAAGTATTCTGTTACAGAGCTACACTGGAAGGATGGGGAAACATTTCAAAAGAAACAAAAAAGAAGACCGGTTGATACCTATACACGTTAGGAAACACATGTATGTAACTTTTTGAGCTCGCCAAATAAAGGAGGAATGGTCGCCTCTCTATCATAATTAACTGGCTAAAAGATAAATAAATAGTGTGAATTCGATGTGATTTTAAAAGTTATTCCGCTTTCTCTGCCATGCGTTCCAACGTTCCAGTTGTCATCTAGAAAAAAACACTCATCACGAAGAAAAAAAAACAACGAAAATGACGCGAGATACAAATACATGTAGTTTCAAACTCATGGATTCCAGTTTTCAACTGACTGTTGTAAACAGAATAGTTAACGGACGAAATGTCGAAAATGTTTACTCATGAAAATATTGCATTCACAATTATGCAAAAGTCATTCGAATATGCGTACTTTCTGGCTCACTGACCGACTGAATTACTGACTGACTGACTGACTGACTGACTGACTGACTGACTGACTGACTGACTGACTGACTGACTGACTGACTGACTGACCGACTGAATTACTGACTGACTGACTGACTGACCGACTGAATTACTGACTGACTGAATGACTGACT
>OZ038445.1:24244844-24259591 GCA_964036265.1 Daptonema setosum
TCAATTCAATCAACATCATCGCATTACAAATAAAGGTTATGAATAATTGATTTTCCAATCATGGATAATAATTTTCTTTTCTGTTTTGACTACGGTACAAACCAAGGACTGTAAAAATCACGTGAAAATGTCAAACATGCTAACTTCAACTCCCCGGAACTTATTTGAAAATATCATGTGATCGATGTTATCCAACTGAGATAGACTTGAAAATAGCATCATAATATAACTTTCGCAATGGATAAGAGAACTGGGTTTTTGAACTGCGTTTTTGAACAGGGTTTTTGAACAGGTTTTTTTTAACTGCGTTTTTGAACTGCGTTTTCGAACTGCGTTTTTTAAACAGCGTTTTTGAACAGCGTTTTTTTTACTGCGTTTTAGAACTGCGTTTTTGAACTGCGTTTTTGAACTGCCTTTTTAACTGCGTTTTTTTTCTGGAAACACAGAATAGGAGAGTCTACCGATCTCATAACCAGTCTTGCTGTTTCATATACCGAAATAAAATATTGATGAAAAAGTACGAGTCGTTATTTGAGTATTAATTGACTGGTATTAGTATGATTGATTGGTATTAGACCTTTACATAGTATGTTCCATTGAACTGGTTATTACAGTTTTCCACTGGAAACACATGCAGACTTTTTGACCAAACTTTTTTTCCAAAAAACGTGGAATATCTAGTCAAGCTCACCTTTCAATGGTTTTCTATATACAGGGAGGCCCAAAAATTTATGTACACTTTTTGATCGTCTTTTCGCCTATGTAAAAATAAAAAATTTAACGAAATAAAGATGGTCGGAATGGAAATAACCTGAAATTCACAAAAATGTCATCCTTTTTGTTGTAAGAAAAATATATTTTGTATTCTTACCCACGCGATAAAGACAACTAAAAGTGTACATTAAGTTTTGGGTCACCCTGTATGTGGGTGTTCAACTAGTACACATAATTTATGCTCAAATGAACTTCATCGCTCCTAACATGAAAATTCGAAAAAAGTTAGTGTCTTCCAGCCGTGGAAAAAACGTAATGACGCGTTAAGTTTAGTGTATGTATATCTTGACGTCATTATCGTACTTGGCCATTCATGTTTAGAACATACAAGTTGATACACGTTGGAAAGTGACTAACTTCAGCTTACGCATGATTAAAATGAGCCAACCGCATTGACTGACTGACTGACTGACTGACTGACTGAATGACTGACTGACTGACTGACTGACTGACTGACTGACTGAGTGACTGACTGACTGACTGACTGACTGACTGACTGACTGACTGACGAATAGAAATGGCTGCCACTACCTAGGAAACAACAGTTTTGTTAATTAACAAACCAACTAATTGGCCAACGCAGTGTTAATTATAGCAATAACCATTGATTAGTAGACAATTTCAACTCCTGGGACCTTATTAGGACTTTTTCATGCAAAAGCACGTAAAGTTTATTGACTTTGAAAAAGTTTACACAGAAAAGATCCAGAGGAACACGTGATACTTAGACTTGACTATACAATTAGGCAGCCAGCACTCTTGGTCATAACGGATAGGACGTGATTTGTGAGTGGGAAAAAGACATGCTGATTGACCGTGTACAATGTATTCTGGGAAGGCCCGGAAAAAGAATAAAAAGTACGGGTTACTGTATACCATAGAATACCGTACTCTTGTAATAGATGTCAGTGAAAAGGAGACTTTTGGACTTTTTGAGAATGTTTCGTTGCTCACAATGTCTGGGATTCTTCGCTTAAGAGGTCTGTATTGGACATTACGTACACAGTTCTCATATACAGGGTAAAAGAGTGTTATACAGAAAACACCATCTTATGGGATACCGATTTCTAGCCACCGAATAAAGAATACCAGATAAATCCGGAAATATATAAGCACAATCTGCACATGTCTGGCAAAGTACAGTACAGCATACTGTATGTCAAAATAAGAGAAAACGTTCCATCTTTTCATAGAGTTAAGTTGAGGATAATGATGTTTCATTACATTATCAGTAGAATATGTATGTACGTGCTGCTTGAAGAATCAACATACAGGTTTGAGGATTTAGCAGCTTTAGATTATAGCCTCTACACGGAACACACCTATTAGGAAGATAATCCCTAAAAGTGTTCGATCTAAGCCTTTATTTATAGAACACAGGAAGATAACCTCTAAAAGTGTTCGATCTAAGCCTTCTAAAATACAGGAAGATAATCCCTAAAAATGTTCAATCTAAGCCTTTTTAGAACACAAAGAGACTGATTATCTATTAAATGGGAGTGGTATACATAGGTCGTGGGTTCGATCATGTATGATTATGTATGTGAGGATTCAATTCCCGTATGATAGTATAAACTAGTTGGGATATGTAAAACTAGACGATACACATTAGGAGCGGCTAGATGTTAATTGCGGCAAGAATGAAGATTTGAGATAATTATGTAATATGCAATTAGTGTGATAAGCCATTAATGTAGGACATTCCAGACGACAAGTGAGATTGATGTTATTGAAAGTCAAGGTTGGACAAGGTTGCTATCATGATAGAGATGGATGGGGTCGATCAGCTGTCTGTTCTGGATGTTCGAGCCCGGGCATTGGCGGATGAGCCAATCCTCTAGAGGAAAGGGAATTTCGTTAAAGAGACGGAAATTATGTAGGTCATTTTACCTACACCTTAGGGAAAAAACTCTACTTTTTGAAACCACCAAAGAGGGGGGATTTCCACTTTTCCATCCCCTTCTCATCCGCTGGTGAGTCCGTGATACCATTGAATTCAGCCGTCAAAAGATCCAAGATTGTTGTGGGTATAGCCTATGCACCATTTCTTGTTACTCAGTAACGTTTTCGCGCGCGCAATTTTAATTGGTTAACTCAGATAACCAAATTACAAGTTCAAGTCCAAATCGCACATGAGAAAGGTTTACAAACCATGATGTAAAGCCGGCATGTTGTTTCTGCAAACAAAATTATTGCCCAAAACAATTGATAATGAAACATCAGTCAATCATCTTCACCCCATGCTACACTGTGTTAAACTATTGTGTAAACCGAGTTGAGTTGAGGCTAGTGATGTTTCATTATCAGACGTTTTGGGCAATAAGTTTGCTTGCAGAAACCGGCTTTATGGAAGCGGGAAGTTTTCAGAAATCACGCGCATAAACATGGAACGTTAGGCTGTTATACAAAATTTCCTTGAAAATTGTGAAAAAAAACTGTGATCTTCATACATAAAAACACTGTAGTTCAAATCAGCGGTCTTGCGGAAACCTAGATTAAAATAATATGGATTCAGTGAAGTTTAAATAAGGAATTAACCCTCCAGGGAGAATAGGACCGCTAAAGTACCATACATTTTAAATGAAGTTATGTTATGTCTCTTTTTATTAGCTTACTACGAAGCTTCAATAGCGGACGAGGGAAGAAAAGAAAAGTAGAAGTCCCCCTCTTTGGCGGTTTCAAAAAGCCTAGTTTGTTCCCTAAGGTGTAATTAAAATGGCCTCACAACTGCCAATTCCCTTCCCTCTCTTTAACGAAATTCCCCTCCCTTCGGAGGATTAGCTCGTCCGCCATCGCGAAGCTTGTTTCAGTAAAATAATGTCGTAAAATTATACTTGGATAACCAATGAAATGTGTGTCTATTCCATTGCAATGGCGGACGAGCCTTTCCACCAAAGGGAAGGGAATTTTGTCAAAGAGGGGGAATTAGCAGTTTTGTTGCCATTTTACCTACACCTTAGGGAACAAACTCTACTCTTTTGAGTCGCCAAAGAGAGAGGAATTCCACCCACTTTCTATTCGCTAGTGTTCCATTGTACTTGGGGTAACGGATTGTTAGTGAAGTTTACTAACAAGATACACATGAAGTAAAACACACGGACACTCTTCCATGAAAAAGGTCGGCTACATTTTCATACTATCCAAATGGAATTATGTTGGTACCACTGGCAGACGGGATAAACCTCTAAAAAGAGGGGAATTTTCTCAAAGAGGGAGAAAATTGCAGTATTCAGGTCATTTTACCTAAACCTTAGAGAACTACTTTTTACAAACGCCAAAGAGGGGGGAATTCCACTTTTCCCTCCTTTCTCGTCCGCTAGTGGTTGGTACCTTGGTCACGGCATCTTGTTACTCGAAACTAATAGCGACAAGAACTTCACACAAATTTTTTTGCATTTTAATAGTTGGGAAAAATTAGTTTGTGAGACAGCTCATTCCATTGTGCTTGAAATAAATGTTTGTAGAAATAAGAATTTTACTAACAAGATAACATAGACACCCATTGGGCATGGCATGGCTAAAGTATGTACATCATTTTCAAATGACATTATGATGTTCTGTCTTCGTTTATTTACCAGCTTATAAGGTTACTCGAAAACTACTGGGAAAAAAGTTTCTCAAGCACGACATTTTTGCAATTTAGTTTTTCGAAAAATATTATGAGAGTGAATACAGTGAGACTGACCGTCTCTATTGTACTCGTTCTGACCACTAGACTGCGCACAGAAAAGTATATGAAATCATAATTAAAGTAGAGAAATCTTTTGCTAGAACGCGGTTGTGGTCAGGGTTTTAACCGAGATTAAACAAGATTAACCGAGACTAAGCAAGATTAACTGAGATTAAGCAAGAATAACCCAGCTCAAGCCAGATTAACCGAGATTAAGCAAGATTAACCGAGATCAAGCAAGATAAACCGAGATTAAGCAAGATTAACCAAGATTTAGCAAGATTAACCGAGATTAAGCAAGCTCATTAATGGAGAATGAAAAAAAAACAGAGCTTTCGTGCCACACAGTATGAACTATTCACTGAAAATCCGGTTGCATCCGGAAAAATGTTACAAGATGTCACGACATAGGCGCACATACGAATTGAGTCTCGTAACTAATTGCTAATAATACTAAACAACCCAATCAACAACGGGAAGGTGGTAATTTTTGTCCTACATTTGTTCGCTCATCAGACAAAGTGAGCCTTCAGCTCAGCTCAAATTACCAACATAAAGAACACACGACCCGTTTCTGGGATTGTATTTCACATTCTTGGGAAACATTGACAAGAAATACATACGATACATGTTTGTAGAATACTTCCATAGCATCTGCATCATTTCCATACATTCCGAAATTGAAAATGTTTTTTGTTATATTAGTTTTTCGAGATGTTCTAGATAATATCTACAGAAGTAACCACCGATTTCAATTGACAGTCTGTAATAATAATCTACAATCTAGATAAAAATCCATCCAATCAATCAGTTTTCCAAAACTTCCATCCACCAATCCATTCACTTTCGTACGTTTCTGTGAGAGTTTTTGACTGCCACTCCAGGAAACGCTTCCAAACCTCTTCTACGAACGAAATAAACATTTTATCGACGGAACTCAACCAATGAGAAATCCTTCAAATAATATTTATCAAGTATTATTGTTCCTATTATATAATAACAGTTATACATTTAGAAATCCTTTATAAATTATTTTTTAACTACCATTGTTTATGTTATATAAAAATAGTTATACATAAAGAGTTCCTTCCTATAATATTTATCACGTACTAATGTGTATGTTATATAATAACAATTTTATTTAGCGATTGCCACCGGCACTAATAATATAGCATTCTAATCGTATTTATCCCAGATGCTTATGGATCATTATTTATTTGTTGCATATTATGTAATATTGATGAATGTTACTGGCCTACGGGGACTGGCGGACGAGCCGAACCTACAAAGAGAGGGGAATTTCTTCAAAGACAGGGAATTTCCAGAAATCAGGGTATTTTACCTACCATTTTTAAGGAACAAACTAAATTTTTTGAGATATCCAAAGAGGGGGGAATTCCACTTTTCTCGCTAGTGTCCTTCTTGGGCAACAATAAAAACACTGAACAGGATGTGATTGCGTGACCATGCTGATTTTATATAGTTGTACCCGGAAATTAATTTCAGATTTAAAAGAACTTTTTTGTGGTAAACAAGATCAAGTTTTCATGGAACTCCAAAAGATACAACAAACTAAGCTATGGTTAGCTCAATTTCAATAAACATTGGTATTATTCGCCTGTGTTTTCGAATAATAATAATAACTCTGAAACAAATTCTTGTATTGCGTTCTCGATTGTTTAGGAGACTGGATGAGAAGGTTCAGCTGGGAGACTGAGTGAATGCTTCTTTTCATGAACTTGACTTTTTCAGAACTGGAACAGGGGTGGGGGCCCATAAGAATAGGTTTGGTTGAGTTCATGAACCCATTGCAAATATGCATAGGATTGTGGCCAAACTTTGATTAAGGTGAAAAATGGGCAATTTCAAACTCAGTCTTCTTATCCATCTGCTAAAAAAACCTATGCTGGTATACATAATATGAATCTGGACGACAATTTCAGAACTAAAAACAATCCAGACCGTCAGCCCCGATGGCTTCATCAACCCAATTCGTGGTACATAATAACCATTAACTCAGCAGGAAGCAAGCTATTTGGGCCCGGTAGTCATGTACCGAAGCTCTCATTATGTTCGCTTCGAGTGAGTGAGTGAGTGAGTGCAGTGTGAGTGAGTGAGTGAGTGAGTGAGTGAGTGAGTGAGTGAGTGACTGAGTGAGTGAGTGAGTGAGTGAGTGAGTGAGTGAGTGAGTGAGTGAGTGAGTGAGTGAGTGAGTGAGTGAGTGAGTGAGTGAGTGAGTGAGTGAGTGAGTGAATGAGTGAGTGAGTGAGTGAGTGAGTGAGTGAGCGAGTGAGTGAGTGAGTGAGTGAGTGAGTGAGTGAGTGAGTGAGTGAGTGAGTGAGTGAGTGAGTGAGTGAGTGAATGAATAAGGAATGGATGAGTGAGCTGAGTGAGTGAGATGACTAACACATAGAATCTCAGAATAGACTAACTCATCAAGGATAATCTGCAGGAAAAAGTCATCGGCTTTGAAACATTACAGTGAATGATATCTATCATTCATATATTCAAATTGGCGGGCATTTATGTATTCGTTCTTAGACCTATGATAATTAACGTATTCTACAGGGTGTCCCATTTAAAAATGAACGTTTGTATTTGCCTTAAAAACCGCAATCTTCAATTAATTTCCAAAATTTCTGCGCTAAGTTATAGACAATTCTTGGAAATTTTGTTTATTTTTTTATTTTCAAAAATCGGAGTTACGAATCGGTTTTTATAGCGGATTTCCCAACATCCCTGTTTTTGGCTTTTTTATTTCAGTTGTTGACTTTTCAATGTGTAGCATGACCTTAACAAACGAAGTTCAACCATTGGTTTATGTGTCGAGACAAATATAGTAACTAATTGTATTATTATAACAAGGAAAACAATAAAACCAAACCCGTATGAACCTAACTTAGCCAACGGCATCCTAGCAGTACCCACCGTTACGTGGCAGCACACAACACAGCAGTTCAACACCACAACCGCAGGGATGCGCTCGCGTAGGCAGCCCGAGTGAAATTTAGCGTGTTTTATCACCGAGAAACTAGAACGTGTGTGTTATTCACTCAAAAAATAATTAAAATTTTGTAAAAAAAAACTGTGGAATAGTCAAACTTTTCATCGAAGCGTCAACTAACGGTTGTCATGTTGAACTGCGGTACTGTGTGCTGCCACGCAAAGGAGGGTACTGGCAGGCAGCAGTTGGTTAGGTTATGTTCACACCAATTCGGTTTTCACGTTTTCCAAGCTTTAATGATATAGTCAGTTACCTTTATTTGTCTCAATAGAACCAAAATGTTGAACTTACGTTACGATGCTGCACATTGAAACGTCAACTAACTGATGTGAAAACGCGAAAAACAGGGGTGTTAGGAAATTTGCCATAATAACCGATTAGTGACTTCGATTTTTAAAAGTAAAAAAATAAACAAAATTTCCAAGAATTGTTTACAACTTGGCGCAAAAACTTTGGAAATCGAATGAAAATTGTGGTTTTTAAGGCAAATACAAACGTTCATTTTTAAATGGGACACCCTGTAGTATCCTAATGTTGCATTGATAACTATTGTCATTCATATGATCAGGATTCATTGTTCAGTTTGTACTAGTAGGTTTGTCACACCTAAACTGTGTGTTATATTCTTTGTGAATAAAAGGTGTTTATTGCAAGACAGGAGCTGGGTGGAATTGGCTGGCAATACTCAGTAGCTTGAACCTACACTTAACCGTTAGACCATAACAACAATAATACACAAAACCACTTCCCCTCTTTTAATATATTAATACTGTCGCCCGACGTTTGTCAAATTTGATTCTGATTATTGCAGCCAAGTTCTCGTAGGTTTCGTAGGATTTTCAGATTGTTGAATTTATAAATGAGTGTTCGGCTAATAAACTGAATTACCGCTTCGTGACGTGCTGAATTCGAACTGAGGAATGACGACCGGATCTGATGTGCTGTGTGCTGTGGTGAGTGAGCTGATGGTTGGTAGTGTAAATGATATGAGTGAGTCTGATGTAGAGTCCAGAGATTCGGGTTTTCTGTGTGATATGGAATCGAATTTTTCTATGAAAGGGACTGATCAGAATGGTTTAGGCATGAGGCCTGGTGATTCATTGTGGATCACAGAGTCAAGTCGTACGGACTTGGGTGTTGTGCAGGTAGGCACGGGTTCAGATTCTAATCTGGACCAGAGTTATTCTGATCAGTCGGAGTTTGCCAATAAAAATATGTTTTTAAATTCGGTCGATAAAATATTCGTTTCTGGTAATGATGCTGGTTTTGATGAATTGATTTTGGAAGTACAGCAGTTTTATGGAATACAGTTTTTCGGTAATGTCGAGTATGTGCAGGATTTTCTCAGTAAATATTGTTGGCTGTGTGTTTTCGGCCAGAATTTTTTCACTCAGTCGGAATGTGGTAAATCTGAATCTGACTCTGGTTTGAGTTGTGGTGTGAGTTTGAGTGACTCGAGTGTGTGGAATGAGTGTGAATCTGACGTGACTGAATCGTGTTTGACTTTTGATGCGAGTAAGAGTGAGTCATGTATATTGACTAATGTTTCTTCTGGAGTGAGTGATGTTTCATGCTGTGTGTCTGAGTGTGATATTGTATCTACAAGTGAAACATCTGTTAACCAGGAAGACGGTCAGGCAGAAAATATTCGTGTTTTTTCTGAGTTGCATGGTGATACGGTTTTGAAGGGAAAGTCTGATTGTGATAGTAGTAGTTGGTTGTCGCAGGTGATCGAGAACCAATCGGTACGAAATACTGAGTGTATGTTATTGACGAGTAAGTTTGATTGTTTCGATGGGGAGGATGTGAGTTTGTTCTCTTCTTGGTTTCGTTTGCTAAAAGCTCGTGTTAAGGTACTGGGGGTATCTGATGATGTTAAGGTGGTGCATCTGTTCAGTTGCTTATCTGGCAAGGCACGCATCGAGTTTGATGAGCAGAATAGTAATTTAAATTGGGAGTCTGCCGTTAAATATCTGACGGATAAGTATGTGGATCGTTTTGCCGATGCGAAGAAAATGGGTAAGTTTCGTAGTAGGATGCAGGGTGAGGAGGAAACCGTATGGAGTTATGTGAGTGCGCTGAAGAGTTTGTGTCCGTTTTACCCAACTGAACGTCTGTACAATGAGAGTCTGTTAAACCAGTTGGCTGTCGGTTTATATAATATCGAGTTTAGAGTGATTGTCGGTACGGCTCTGCGCAACGGAGAAACTGAGTTTGATAAGTTGGTTCATAAGTTGATCGTGTTGGAGGATGTGAACAATGAGTTGTTTTGTGAGAAGGAACAGACGCTGTGTGCTGGGTCGAAGACTAGGAGTAGAGTGACTGAGTGTTCACGTCGGCCCAAGTTTCGTGGTTACGGTAATGGTGGTATCGGACAGACTCGATTCATTAACAGGTTGTGTTATGTCTGTCGGACAAGTGGTCACTTGGCCGCTCACTGTCCGATCGATGGCAATGGTGATCAGCGTCACTGGTTGTCGTCTGGGCACGACGCTGATTATGGTTCGCATAACGGTGGATGGAGAAAGTTTTATGGTTTTGGTCAGTCAAGAGCAAAGTAAAAGTTTTATACGTAATTACTGGATTTGTTTTCTTAATTTTGGTTTGTCATTTGTAACATTATAGACCGTATGTACATGTGTACTGGTTATTGAGTTGTTTGATGTAGTTTTTTTCTTTGTTTTTTTTGGTCTCAGTGATTGGTAAACTGTTTTTTTACCTCACTACTGTGTGTTGTGTACTGTTAGTTATGATTTCCACTTCAGGATGGTCATGGTATGTAGCTGGTTATCGTTTTATCCTAATTCAGGTTGATCTTACATTTGAGATTTTTTTCTCCTTGGTTGTCGTTGGGACAACATTAAGTTTGGGTGGTCGTAATGTAGTTAAATTGGTGGCAGGGTAAAATCTTACTACATCTTTGGTTTTATATTTTTTCCTGGTTGGAGGGGAGGGGAAGAATGCATCATGAGGATGCAAATACTTTTCAATGTAAGTTAATGTTTCAACAAGTGCATTTTACAAAATTATAGTGAAGTGATAGTATCGGTGTTGCTTGAATGAGACACGTCTTGTGTTCTGCATTCTGCTACTTCTACTTATTTCATATTATGTTAATTGTTGTATTCAGTCCATTACATTACAAGTCGATTACTTTACTATTGATATTCTATCACGATTAAATGTCATTCATTATTATGATTATGATTACTTATTACGGGCACGGGCAGGCACACATTCACATTAATGGTCATATTACATGTTTTTTACATTACGGTAATATTTACATGATTATTTTGTCGGGATACTTATATTGATTTACATTGATTTATCGGTATCTTTAATGTCAGGATTACTATCATGTTTATGTATATTCTCAACTCCTTTGGTGGAGGGAGAAGTGAATGATATCTATCATTCATATATTCAAATTGGCGGGCATTTATGTATTCGTTCTTAGACCTATGATAATTAACGTATTCTAGTATCCTAATGTTGCATTGATAACTATTGTCATTCATAGGATCAGGATTCATTGTTCAGTTTGTACTAGTAGGTTTGTCACACCTAAACTGTGTGTTATATTCTTTGTGAATAAAAGGTGTTTATTGCAAGACAGGAGCTGGGTGGAATTGGCTGGCAATACTCAGTAGCTTGAACCTACACTTAACCGTTAGACCATAACAACAATAATACACAAAACCACATCCCATCTTTTAAATATATTAATACTTTACATACAAACAATACGGATACCCACGGCCACATGCACATGCACAATATTTGTTTCTTGAACGGGTCGTGTTTACAGAAATAGATGAAGGGGCTTTCCTTGGTGTGTGTTCGTTCCTTTTTCAACAAGCGGCCTTCCAAATGTTCAGCATTCTCAATTGATTAGAAGACAGTATTTCAGAGCTCGCAATATTTGAGTATGAATTTTATATGCATAAAATCTGGAGAAGAAACATCATTTATGCAAGTATACCATTAGATATTTCTGCAATATGAATTATAAATGGCCAGGCGCCCAGATACCTAGCATGTCTATTATTTTTTTCTGAACTGTTCCATTTGTGATTTTAGCCGTTTAAAAATAGTCCCATCTTTTTTTACTTGTATTTATTCATTAATTGAAGCCACTGAGGCACACTAATACCATCTGTAGAATGGTCTTTTCGTAATGGCCAGAGAGTTGAATAAACTGACGGGCAATGGCAGAAACCCCAGAGCAAAGCGTCATGAACTGTGTCTCAAGTCAGGTTTCCTCAATTAATTACGAGACTAAACTTGACTGCGCGCCTTTGTTGTACAATTTTTCAGTGCATGGAAAGTTGAAAACAGGCTGGTTATCAGGCAGAAATACACGCTGGTATCCGAAATCGTTCCTAATAATGATTTACAAGAAATCTGTATCAGAACAGTGCATATCTTATTGGCAAAAGTTTGAATTTAGTCTCGTAATCAATGGAAAAAGCTATATACAGTAAGTACATGTGCAATTCGAGTGGCCAACCTACATACATCGGCATCATTCGACACCGATCCATACATAGTTAGTCGTGAGAAGTTGGGTATTTACTGTTATTCAATACTCATTGTATACTATGTTATAAAGGATAGGAGTTAATTTGAACAAATACGGTATGTATTTAGTAAAAGAAGAGTGTGTAACAAGATATCATAATGGTGGCTGTATCTAATGAAAGTACATACATACTGTACATGTGCAGCATTCTCAATTGAATAGCGTACTGAATTTGATGGCGCGATATCTATCTCCAAGATTTCTGATCTTATTCATTGTATTCAGTAAAGTTATAAAGGCAATCAAGTCATCTAGCCCACTGGCGGACAAGCCAAACCTCCAAAGGAAGGGGAAACTTGCCCAAGAGGGGGGGGGGGAATCGGCAGTTTGTAAGCCATTTTACACACACCTTAGTGAACATATTCTACATTTGGATAACGCCAAAGAAGGGGGAATTCCACTTTTCCTTTTCCTTCTCGTCCGCTTGTGATCTAGCCAAATCGTACCAGAGGATGTTCAATAGGATATTAGTATGGTAAATGTACTGTACATATGTACATAAATATTAATGATCAGTGTATACTGGATTGGATTACGTGCCTTTCTCGATGAATTCTGAAACTATCATATATCTATTCTATAAGACTAATAATATAAGACTATTATAAGACTATTCTAGACTATATTGAGAATATTATGAGACTCTTATAAGACTATTATGAGTCTATTCAGTGTCACAAAAATCTGTGACATTCTGTACGGAAATAGAATCAGCTGGTCCACAGATCTCGTTGCAATGTTGAAGCATGCGAGGAAAATTTTTACAGTGGACTTGAACAGGCGGGATTTCGAATTCAGTAGCATAGTCATTTGACAAATGTTATAGATTTATTGAAAGTTCGAAGTTAATGCAATGAATTACATGAATTACAAAAAAGCGTTCACGTTTTGCTACTCTTTCGGTCACGATTCTTTGTTATTTTCCATCGCTGATTAAAACGCGTGAACCTACCTGGACAACACGATCACTAACTGCGAATTGTTATATTGAATATGCCAAAAATGATTTATAGAGAATGAATTTAGTAACAAGATACCCTGACCAGGCTATATTGAGTACAGCAGACATATGTACTAAAATTGGACCGAATAGTGTTTCTGACATGTTTGCACCCTCATCCACATGAACGACCAAAAAACTGTTGAAATACGCGAATATCTTTGGAACACAAAAATAGCAACAAAAAAAGAAAAAGAAAAAAAAAGAATATAATAGTTTTTACCGATATTCATAGTTTTCCTCCTTTCCTCCCCGTCTTTTCTGAATAGTTTTCTTCTGGTAACCCTTTTCACAAGCAGGAAATTCGCGGGCGCCGTATGACACGCCTTTCAAATATTTTCCTTCGGTTAGGTAAAAAGTGTCTAGCGTTACTTCAGATATGCTTTAAAAAATTTCAAAGACCATCGAAGACAAATTTCGGACTCTAAACTGACTATGAAAAGTTGGATATCGGTTAAACATACGTAGCGTTACTCAAGGTTCGGACGATAGTCCGAAACCTTAATATGGTTCGATGGTAAACTCCATTTTGTATGAATTTGACGATTTTTTGTGAAAAAGTCATTTCTCGCATAAACGTATTGAAATTTAAGTTGCATTATCGTTTTTCCCGTTGAAAGTTGCACATGTGTAGTGAATTTGGTGAAAATTCATTGGTTGTATCAGTGACGAGAGACAATTTTGTCTTCCCGAAGAACTTTTTCCGTTTTTTTTTTCTGTACGCACATTTTTTGGACAAGCATACTTCGCTTTAACTAGGAAGCTGAAAATTGAACCCGGGGTTAATCATGGTCCATCTACACAGATTCCAGACAGTCCAAAGAATCGGAAAATTTTTTTTTATTTTTTCGTCCGGTTTTTTCAATTTTTTTTTAATAAATGCTCAAAAATCGCAGGCAAAATTTTTTATTTCCACCGTGGTGACCGATAGGTAGTATCTTTTTCAAAAATGTTTTAGACAATTATGTAAAACACTTATGAGTACCGATTTCCACAACCAGTTTGCTAAAAAATCTGACACAACAAAAAACGCAACGGATGAAATGCCAATTTTGCTAAAAATCGCCAAAAATGAGCAAAAATCGCAGGCGAAAAAAATTGTTTTCAATGTGCTGACCGACAGGTACTTTTTGACTCAGATCTTTTTTAGAACATTATATAGGACACTTATGAGTATTGAAATCCATTGTCAGTTTGAAATTAAAGGACTCACAACAAAAAACGCAACTGGATAAAAAAAACACGTTTTTTTTCACAAAACCACATTTTTTAGGGGTTATCGTCATTTTAACCCTCAAAACAGCATCAGTCGAAAAAAACCTACATTAAAGCTCATATATAGTTTTCATCACTGTTTATAAAAATAATATCAGCATTTACGAAAAACTTTTTTTTTTTAAGAGTTATGATGAGATTGTGGTCAGGTCCAAATAGTACAATTCTTCAATCTACACAAATATTCACTCCCATTTTAAATCTTTTATGCTTCCCATGTCATGAACATTTCAGTTAACTGTGTATAACTAACCTGAGTATCAAATTACAACATTAGTTTGCTAAAAAATCTGACACAACAAAAAACGCAACGGATGAAACGCCAATTTTGCTAAAAATCGCCAAAAATGAGCAAAAATCGCAGGCGAAAAAAATTGTTCTCAATGTGCTGACCGACAGGTACTTTTTGACTCAGTTGTTTTTTAGAACATTATATAGG